>JAKFHU010000127.1:1200000-1875069 GCA_023783475.1 Daubentonia madagascariensis | reverse complement strand
AACCCAACCACTTAACCCTACCACCACCTAACCTCCCCTAACCACCCTAACCCCTAACCCTAACCCTAACCCTAACCCTAACCCTAACCCTAACCCTAACCCTAACCCTAACCCTAACCCTAACCCTAACCCCTAACCCTAACCAACCCTAACCCTAACCCTAACCCTAACCCTAACCCTAACCCTAACCCTAACCCTAACCCTAACCCTAACCCTAACCCTAACCCTAACCCTAACCCTAACCCTAACCCCAACCCCAACCCCAACCCCAAACCTAACCCTAGCCCTACCCACCATGGTCCTCTGACCACCCCACTCCTGCTCAACATCTCCCTTCTTTGGAGCATCTTCCCTCCTGCTGGGCTCTAGCTGATGTCCACTCTTCCTACGGAGGCTTGCTGGAGTCCAGCATTTACAAGTCAGTCTCTGTACCACAGCATCCTGACTCAATAGCACTGCTCAGACATCACTTACCACCCTTGGTCTTGAGCGTCAGTTATGTTATCAATCTGTTGGGTCTTTCTCAGAGCTTTTATCTGCCTGGATTCTCCACTAGGGTCAGGCACCCTGGAACCCAGCTTGTCACTACAGCATCTGGCACAGGTCTCTGCAGTCAGTCCCAAAGAAGACTACAGCACCTGAATGCTCGAGATGCCAGGGCATGCAGAAGCCTAGGGTCCATTCTTCCCTCCAGAACCAGGCAGAGCCCCTGCGTAGGGCTAATCAGGGCTTCACAAGACCAAGGCCATCTGACTCCTTCTGTCACAGAGCTAGATTAGGACCCACCAGTACCACACTCCCACCCACCCTCTCCTTGGGAGTGGTGCAGCCTTTCAAGCCAGAAGGCCCCTCCCTGCCAACACTTACAAAGCACTTGACTTTCATGTAGTGAGGCTGTATACATTATTCCATTTAATCGCCTACTTAGGCCCCTGGGAGAAGGGTGGTGGAGAGAACCCCAAATTGCCCTGTGGAATACATACTCTGGTTTATGTGACTGGAAGATAATTTAGAGAAACTCAAATTGAAACACTACCTGTTTCCACAAATACTCCTTCCCTTTCCAACTTTTTGTTTTACAGACAAGTTACAATTTATACTCCCAAACAGGCCAGCCACAAGACCACACTGACTTCTTCTCCATTTAAGGCCCTCTACTCTGAGTGCCTCTCGATTTGTTCTAGAATTGGAAGATTAGTGGATGAGAAGTGGGATGTCAATGGGTTACTGGATACTTGCTGGACACCAACCTCCTGTTTCCTAATCTTACAGATACCTCAGGATCTTGCCTGCCCAAACCAGAGGTCCCTAACATTTTGGGCACCAGGGACCTGTTTCATGGAAGACAATTTTTCCATGGACCAGGGGTGGGGGGGATGGTTTTGGGATGATTCAAGCGCATTACATTTATTGTGCACTTTATTTCTATTATTATTACATTGGAATATATAATTATACAACTCACGATAATGCAGAATCTAAAGCTGCCGCTGATCTGCCAGGAGGTGGAGCTCAGGTTGTGATGTGAGCGATGGGGAGCAGCTGTAAATACAGATGAAGCTTCACTCACCCACCACTCACCTCCTGCTCTGCGGCCCAGTTACTAACAGGCCATGGACTGGTACCGGTCTGTGACCCAGGGGTTGGGAACCACAGCTTTAACACATTCAGCTCTCCTAAACAGCAGGACTTACAGATACAAAACTCTTAAGGTGAGAGATTGTCTCAACTCTGTGGTGTCTCAAGGAGCTAAAACACGACCTGGCACAGGTGCCTCATCAACCTTATTGACTAAGAAAACCTCTGTAGTCTTATTTTATTCATCTTTGCTTGTGGAAACGATATAATGAACGAGAAAGCATTTCGTCAATTGACCTAAAAGACCTTTGAGGTCTCTTCACAGGATCCCATCTGGTGGGCCCCCTAAATCTGCCAACACAAACAAGGTATCTGTAAACATATGCACGACAGAGACCAAACAAAACTCAGTCTGTCTCGGTCTCAAAGTGGCCTGGCAGTCACAGGAATGTGATGCAGGGTCCAGCCCAAACAAGAAAGTCAAGCTTTCAGCTTGAGGCACCACACTGCACTGCAAAATCAAGTCCTACCTAACCAAGAAAAATCAACCAACTCAGTCTTCCTAATATCCCAGGTGGTGAGTAACCCAAGAGCTAGTGGGATATTTGCCAGATATCTAGAGGGCCATCCCTGACACCCCTCCTCCCTCACCTCACTTCCCAAATAGCTCTCAAATCTCCAGTTCTCTCCTTTCACTGCTGTCATCCCCTGCCAAGCCACCAGCATTGCTCCTGTATTTGTGCAGCAGCCTCCTCACAGGATCTAAAAGTGCAAATCTAGTCATCGGCTCCCTTTCCTTAACCCTTCAAGGAGCACTCTGCTCTCAGGATAAAAACAAAACCCCCATTGTGGGCTGGCAAGGTCTTGAATGCTGTGGCCCTCGTGCCTCCCCAGGCTCACCTGACCAACTCTCCCCTTTGTTCCAGCCTCATGAGCCTTTCAGTCACAAAAGGCTTTTTGGCCAGAAAGCCCATGTGTAGTGACCGTGAACTAAAATAAAATCTTAAGCCCCCCAGCTGACCCACTCTTGCCCAAGGGAACACATCCCCCCCTACACACACACACACACACACACACACACACACCTTAAAGCTGAGTTGCTGGCCATGAGGAGAAGGGAGGTCAGACATGCCTAGTTATACCCTGTCCCTTTTGGAGTTATTCTTTGTAAAAATAAGATACAAAATCATTAACAAGCCTAAGGCCATGTAACGTAAAGGTTAAACTACACCTGCAGGCCACCAATTTACTTATCAGATCCCTTGAGTCTCTGTACAAGTCTGGTGATTTGTCTATTATTAGCAGATTTCCTTAAAACATTCCAAGCCTTCGTTTCTTTAACCAATTACAAATAAAAGAATCTTTAAACCCTCCTATAACCTGTAATCCTCCGCTTGGAGATGTTCCGCCTTTTCAGGCCAAACCAATGTACGTCTTCCCTGTGTTGATTTATCACTTTACGTGTAATCCCTGTCTCCCTGAAATGTGTTCTATAGAACCAAACTGTAACCCAACCACGGCGAGGCCACTTGCTCAAGGCTTCTTGAACGTGGCTCTCCGGACCATGGTCGTTTGCATTCGCCTCGGAATAAACCTCTTTAAATTATTTTGCGGGGTTTGGGTTCTTTTCTGTTGACAGGACTTTGCCCTGGTTCCGCCCACTTACCCACTGGAGCTCAGCTCCCTGCCCGGGTCAGCCTTCTCCCCGCTCCCTGCGCATCTTTCTGCAGAGGACTCGCTGGCAACCTCACAGCCACGTGTCACCCCGTCTCCCACCCGAGGGCCAGCCCGAGCAGGCGGGCGCCCTGCACAACGGCGGTCCTCGGCAGCGCCCGCCGGTGGGTCGGGGAAGCGCCACAGGCCGCGGGCGCACCGGCCTCCCCTCCCAGCCCCTGCTCTGCCGCGCCGCCCGGCTCTTGGTGAAGAACAGACGTCCACAGGTCGACACTTCTGCTCAAAGTTACCACGACCAAGAAGCGCAAAGTGCAGGAGGCTCCCGGTCGTTCGCCTCCCCCACCTGACGTCCGGGCCAGCGGCCACGCCCCGCGGCCCTCCCCTGGGCCCCGACCGAAGCCTCAGCACCTGCGGCCCGGCCCTCGCCCGTCGCCGAGCCTGCGGCCGCGTGAACCCTGCCTCTGTCCCAGATCAGCCCGGGTCCGAGGTGCTCTCGCCCGCCGCCTCCCCGGCAGGCACCGCGATAGACAGCCTGCGGCCGGCTGGGGCCTTCAGGCCTTCCTCCGGGCAGCCCTGCTGGGGTCCTTGCGCGGTTGCGTAGCAGCTGCGAGGACGCGGGCCGAGCCGGAAGCGGAGTGCGGCGCCGCGTGAGCCGGGGCCGGCTGGGGTGGTGGGACGCGCGGCCAGGTCCGAGGGGGCGGTGGGACCCGAGGGGCCGCTGGCCGTGGGTGGGCTACCCCGCGGCGTCCCTGGTCTCTCTGGCCCTCGCCTGGCACCGCATGCGAGGACGAATCCGCCTGGGTAGCGAGCTCAGCATGTGGGAACCGGCCCTCGGAAGCGGTGCTGCGGGCCGGGCGAAGGGGAGGGCCGGGTCGGGGGAAGGACGGGACGGTGGGTTCACGCGGCGGCGGTTGGTGCCTCAAAATATTTGTCTAGTGAAACAGCTTGCCCACTGGATCTCAAGGACAACGACAGCCATTGAAAGTCTTCGTGCGTGGAGCGATGCGGTTTGGCTTCAAACAAGTCGCTCTGTCTACAGGGTATAGGTGGAAGGGGCAGAGCCCTCACCGTGCTTACAAAGCATCTGCCACTTCCCGGGAATTGCGCTAGAGGCTGAGTGTACCTGGGTTAACAACGCTCAGTCCCTGCCTGTGCGGAGGCAGTGCCTGTGCGGTGACCCGGTCGGGGAAAGTCAGGCGCCTTGTTGATATTTCCACCCCAACCGTGTGCACACTTCTGTCATAGCTCTTACCACAGTAGACTCTGCCGTCATTGTCTCGTATCCTCTGGTCCCGATGCACCGCCTGCTAATGGTGAATGCTCAGTAAGGTCCAGTCATTGCTGCTAGGTTGTCATCATTGTATCATTTCTATGTGCCCAGCTAACTCAGAGTCTGGACTAAACTGTGCATTCTTACGAATGTTTGCAAAGTAGTATTTGGGTGTGAGGAGAGTAGAACAAAGCTAGAGATGATGTTACACTTAGATGTTGGCACTGGGTGGCTGGTGATGTCTTGTACAGATGGTGACTGTGAGGAGCAAAATTTGGGGTAGGTTAGACTGGCATGGAGGGAAGCAGTCTGGGTGCAGGTTCATTTTGGCATCATCAGCATTTAGGAGGTATTGGAAACTAGTAGAGGTTGAAATACCCCTGGAGAAGAGGTTTTGGGGAATACTCATGTTGAGGGAGGGAGAGGCACGTGCCGGTTGCAGTGGGATGGAAAGTGAAGGGGAGGTGAAAGGCATGAGGGCAGAAGATCGGGAATGTGGGTTAGGCTTCTTGGGCTGTGTAGTCTGTGTCATTCAGTGAGGAGAGCTCAGGCTTTTTGGCAGACAGCGTCTCATATCGACCATGTGACATGGGTACTGTTTTTTGTCCCTGTTTAACAAGTGAGAAAACTTTCGTATGTTGAACTTGTAAAGTTTCAGCATAGCCTTAGAATACTGTCTCTCTAGGTGGGAATAGGAGGTGTGGCCTTGAGCATACCTGCAGTGGGAAGATTATATAGGGGAAACCACCCTAAGAGGATCTCATGGGGACAAGGTTACAACCCCAAGGCTCAGCACGTGGCAGCCAATTTGGTGGTGAATGAAAGAGGGTGTGTGTCTTTGGGCCCCTCTCGCATTGGCTCATTGTCTCTCCTGTCCGGGAAAAGGAAGAAATAGATTTGGTTGAGGGAACTTCCCATCTCTCTAACAGCAGCCTCTTGTTGTTCTTCCCAGACAGTGACAAGACCCCCTTGCTCTGGGCTGGACCCCTCTCTACAGCTAGGAGTCAATGGCAGGAGACAGAACTAAACCCTATGAGCTGGACCAAGAGAAATACGATGCTGATGACAACGTGAAGATCATCTGCCTGGGGGACAGTGCAGTGGGAAAGTCCAAGTATGTTGGGAGATTAGGGAAGAAAGACCTTGCCCAGGGTGGGTCTGGGTCATTAGAAAAGTCCTCCAGAGGCACAGAGGAGCGTAGCTTCCATGGGATGGTGAGGGAGTGGTCTTGGCTGGAGCCCAAGTGTGCATGAGGGAATGAGGGGAATCACATCAGCAGTTGTGTGTGTTGTCAGGGAGAGGACAAGTCATAGGACTGAGGAATTGGAGTGTTTCCGCAAGTCCTGACAGGTGTGGAGCAGGTGAGGATACTATATGTGGTCTGTGGTCTGAGGCATTGCAAGGGCAGGGGAGTGGGAATGAAGAGAGGACAGTGACCACACAGCCAGATGACAGATTGAATAAAGGTGGTAAACACGCTTTCTGGAGGGATTCCCTGAGATTGAGAACAGTGGGTAGAAATGATGATTCCCTGTAATCACTGTGAAGACTGGCTTATTCAGTGCCTACAGGCGCAGGTGTGGGACTCGCCACCTACGGAGTTAAAGGGAGGCTCTGCAGTGTTTATCTCCATGATGCATCCTGTTTCTCATCTGCCTAGGGCTGGTGAAGGCACATTGTCCATTTCTGCCTTCACAGGATGAGGGTAGACTTGCCCCCGCCCAGAGGTCTGCTCCAGGCCCACCTTGTTTTCTACTTTCATTTTTATTAACATATTCTTGGACTTAGGTAGCTACAAATAATTCTCTAGGGGCTTTGCTGGTTTTGAGACCATCTTCATGAATTCAAGAATTCATATTCTCTCTCTCTCTCTCTTCTCCACCCCACACTCACACTGCAGCTCTAGTTTAGTGTTTTGCAGTTGCCAACCATCCTTGGCAACATGCCTATACAATAAAAATGAGGATAGGTGTTGGAGTTTGGGAAGGCTGCCCCATAAATAACACCCCCTTTATCCCCACCTCAGTTTTGAACCAACAAAGAGAAAATAGGAAAGGCAGGCAGGTGGAGAACAGATTGTCAGCTTAATAACCAGTGGACCTTTTGGAGGATATAACTGGGTGTGAGACACCAGGTGGCCTGCCAACTCAGTGCTACCCAACCCCCAAGTCCAATGCTGGTCTCTTATAAGCCTCATGTAAAACAATAACAAAAATTAATATCTAAGTAGTTAACAGGACATCAGAGATTACCATACCATTGGCCTCCACAACCACGATATTTAGAAAACAAACCAGTCCCCAGGCCCTAGCAGTATCTCAGACAAAACGTCCCCGATACAAACACCATGGTGGGAACACAGTATATCTGAGGGAAGGTGAGTGGGGAAGAAAACCTTGGTTCAGTTTCCTTTGGACTCAATTCTATGCCAGTTTCCATTATCTCTAACCTGTGAATCTAACTCACTTGGGAGTTTTTCTCCCATTCTGTGGGTTGGATTCTCACTTTCTTGATAGTGTCCTTTGATGTACATGAGTTTTAAATTTCAGTGAAGTCCAACTTACCTTTTTTTCTCTTATTTCCTTTGCTTTTGGTGTCATATTTAAGGAATTATTCTAAATTGAAGGTCATGAAGATTTTCTCATATATTTTCTTCTAAGAGTTTTACAGTTTTAGTTAAGTTTAGTTCTTTGATCAGTTTTTTTTTTTTTTTTTTTGAGACAGAGTCTCACTCTGTCACCCTGGGTAGAGTGCAGTGGCATCATCATAGCTCACCGCAACCTCAAACTCTTGGACTCAACTGATCCTCTTCTTGCCTCAGCCTCCCGAGTAGCTGGGACTACGGGTGCACACCATGACACCCGGCTAATTTTTCTATTTTTGGTAGAGACGGGGTCTCATTCTTGCTCAGGCTGGTCTTGAACTCCTGACCTCAAGTGATCCTCTTGCCTTGGCCTCCCAGAGTGCTAGGATTACAGGTGTGAACCACTGTGCTCGGCCCTTTGATCTGTTTTGAGTTAACATTTTTATATGGTGTGAGGTAAGGGTCCATCTTCATTCTCATACATGCAGATATCCAGTTTTCTGACCACCATTTGTTAAAGAGACGGTGCTTTCCTCCATTGAATGGTCTTGGCACCCTTGTCAAAAATCAATTGACCCTATATGTGAGGATTCATTTCTGGGCTCTACACTCTATTCTGTTGTTGTTTATATCTATCCTTATGCCAGGACCACATTGTTTTGATTCCTGTGGTTTTGTAGAAAGTTTTCAAATCAGGAAGCATTGTTTGTTCTTCTTTTTCAAAAATTATTTTGACTACTTTGGGTCCCTTGACATTCCATATGAATTTTTAGGATATGTTTTTCTATTTCAACCAAAAAAAGCCATTGCAATTTTGATAGGGATTACACTGATTCTGTAGATTGCTTTGGGTAGTGTTATCTAGCAATATTAAGTTTTCAAATTCATACATACAGATGTCTTCCCATTTATTTGCCTTGTTTAATTTCTTTCAGCAACATTTTGTACTTTCCAGTGTATGCCTCCTCAGTTAAATTTATTACTGAGTATTTTATTCTTTTTCACGCTATCATAAAAGGAATTGCTTAATTTCCTTTTCATATTGTTCATTGCTAGTGTATAGAAATGCAACTGATTTTTGTGTGCTGATTTTGTATCCTGCAACATTGCTGAATTCATTTATTACATGTAACAGTTTTTTTGTGAATTCTTTAATTTTACTTCTTCCTTTTCAATTTGGATGCCTTTTATTTCCTTTTCTTGCATAGGGCCTCTGGCTGGATCTTACAGTACAATGTTGAATAGCAGTGGTAAAAGCAGGCATCCTTACCTTGTTCCCGTTCTTAGGGGGAAAGCTTTCAGTCTTTGACCATTGAGTGTGATGTTAGCTGTGGGGTTTTCATATATGGCCTTTATCCTGTTATGGACATTCCCTTCTCTTCTAGTTTATTGAATGTTTTCATCATGAAATGATGTGGAATTTTTCAGATGCTTTTTCTGTATCTTTTGACATGATCATGTGATTTTATTCTTTGTTCTATTAATATTAGGTTGACTGACTTTCTTGAGTTGAACCAACTTTGTATTCTGAGGACAAATCTCCCTTGCTCATAGTGTATAATCCTTTGGATATACTGCTAAATTTGATTTGCTGCCATTTTGTTGAGGATTTCAACTTCTATATTTGTAAGGGATATTGGCCTATAGTTTTCTTTCCTTGTAGTGTCATTATCTGGCTTTGGATCAGGGTAATGTTGGTCTCATAGGAAGAATTAGGAAGTGTTTCCATCTCTTTGGTTTTTTCTTTTATTATTTCTTTCTTTCTTTATTTTAACAATATCCCTGTCATGGCAACTTCTCTTCATTTTTTTGGAAGAGTTTGAGAAGGATTGGTGTTAATTCTTTAAATTGTTGTTAGAATTAACCAGTGAAGTTATCTGGTTCTGGGCTTTTGCTTTTGGGAGTTTTTTGAATACTTATTCAGTGTCTTTACTTATTATAGGTCTATTCGGATTTTCTGTTTCTTGAGTCTGTACGTTATCCAGTTTGTTGGCATACAGTTTGTTCATAGTAGTCTTTAAAAACCTTTTTATTTCTGTGAAATTGGTATTCATGTCCCCAAGTTCATTTACGATTTTGTTAATTTGTGTCTTCTTTTTTTCTGGTTGATCTCTAAAGGTTTGTCAGTTTTGTTGATTTTGTCAAAGAACCAACTTTTGGTTTCATTGATTTTCTCTATTGTTTTTCTCTTCTCTATTTTGTTTATGTCTAACCTTTACTATTTTATTCCTTCTGCCACCTTTGGGTTTAGTTTACTATTCTTTGTCTAGTACCTTAGAGTAGGCAGTTATGTTATTGATGTGATATGTTTCTTTATTCTTAATGTATGTGTTTACAGATGCACGTTATGTTTCCCTGTAGCACTTCTTTTGCTTCATGCTACAAGTTTTGGTATGTAGTGTTTTCATTTTCATTCATCTCAAAGTACTTTCTAGTTTCCCTTTTAATTTCTTCTTGACCCACTGGAAGAGAGTATTGTTTAATTCCCACGTATTTGTGAATTTTCCAGTTTTTCTTCTGTTATTGATTTCCAGTTCCATTCCATTGTCATTGGAAAAGATACTTTGTATGATCTGAATCTTTTAATTTCATTAAGACTTGTTTTGTGGCCTAACATATGGTCTATCCTAGAAATATTCCCTCTTCACTTGAGAAGAATGTGTACTATGCTGTTGTTGGGTGGAGTGCCATATATATACTGGTTAGGTCTAATTGGTTTATGGTGTTGTTCAAGTCCTCTGTTTCCTGGCTGATCTTCTGTCTGGTTGTTCTATCCATTATTAAAAATGGGGTATTGACATTTATAAATATTGTAGAAGCATTTATTTCTCCCTTCAATTGTGTCAGTATTTGCTGCACATATATTTTGTGGCTCTGCTGTTAGGTGCATATATATTTACAACATTTTATCTTCTTGATGGAGTGAACCTTTTGTCAATTTATTTATATCCACTTATTTAAATCATCTTTGATTTCTTTCATCAGTTTTTTGTGGTTTTCAGCATACAAGTCCTGTAAATGTTTTAGATTTACATGCAGATATTTGATTTTTTTTAGTGATTACAAATGGTATCGTTTTTAATTTCAGTATCTGTATGTTCATTGCTAGTATATGGAAATACAATTCATTCTTGTATGGTGATCTTGTATCCTGTGCCCATGCTGGACTCACTTATTAGTTCTAGAAGTCTTTTTTGTAGATTCCTTGGGATTTTCTATGTAGACCATCGTAGCATCTGCAAATAAGGACAATTGTATTTCTTCTTTTCTGATTTGTATGCCTTTTATTTCCTTTTCTTCCCGTATTGCACTGGCTAGAACTTCTAGTACTATGTTAAATAAGAGTGGTAAGAGCAGACATCTTTGCATTGTTAATGATCCTAGGGGGAACACATTCCGTCTTTTGCCATTGAGTATGATGTTAGTTGTAGGTTTTTGTAGAGGCTTTTTATCAAGTTAAAGAAGTTCCCCTCTATTCCTAATTTTTTCAGAGTTTTTATCATGAATGAGTATTTGAGTTTTTTCCAGAAATGTTTTCTGTGTCAATTAATATTAACATATGATTTTTCTTCTTTAGCCTATTAATATGGCAGATTACGTTGATTGATTCTCAAAGATTGAAATAGCCTTGCATTACTGAAATAAAGTACATTTGGTCATGATGTATAACTTCTTTTTTTATTGCTGATTTCTATTTGCTAATATTTTGTTAATGATTTATGCATCTATATTCATGAGGGATATTGATCTATAGTTTTTTCTTTTTTCTATTGTCTTTGTCTGGTTTTAGTATCAGGCTTAACTGGCCTCATGAAATGAATTGGGAAGTACTGCCTCCTCTTCTATTTTTCTGGAAGAGATTGTGTAAAATTGATATTAATTCTTCTTTAAATATTTGGTAAAATTCTCCCTTGAAAACATCTGGGCCTGAACAGTTTTTTGGGGGGATTCTTTTAATTATGATATAAATTTTCTTGGGTCTTTTTCATATTGGGTGAGTTTTAGTAGTTTGCCTTTTTAAGGAATTGGCCCATTTTGTCTAAGTTGCCAGTAGAGTTCTGTGTAGAGTTGTTTATAGAAGTCTGTGAGAACAATGTGTGTTAGATAAGCTGTATTCAGGTATGAGTTACAGTACTGTCAGCCATGAGGTCAATGATAAGGAGTCCACAATGCGAGGGGTCTTCAAAAAGTTCATGGAAAATGTGTATTATGAAAAAGTAATGCGTGGATATGAAAAATTTTTTGCACCAAAATAAATTTATGTACTAACTTGTTATAACATGTCTGAACAGGATCTAATTTGAGGCACTAAGAAGGATAAGACATCAGTTTGAAAAGAGATCCTGTCAGAGCAACATGAATTCTGCTAAAATTGAAATAAGACCAAAAATCAAATTGAGGGTGAGGCTTGGGTGGAAGAATGGTGAAATCATTGATGCTTTACAAAAAGTTAAAGTTAAAGAAGTCAAGTTAAAAAGTCAAGTTAAAGAAGTTCCCCTCTATTCCTAATTTTGCCTGGTGGGGACAGTGCCCCAAAGAAATTAATAGTTTACAAATGGATAAGGGACAAGATGATGTTGAAGATGAAGCCCACAACAGCAGACCTTCCACGTCCATTTGCAAGGAAAAAATTAATCTTGTTTGTGTCCTAATTGAAGAGGACCAGCGATAAACAGCAGAAACAATAGCTAACACTGTAAACATCTCAATTGCTTCAGCTTACACAATTCTGACTGAAAATTTAAAGTTGAGCAAACTTTCCATTTGATGGGTGCCAAAACTGTTGTACCCAGATCAGCTGCAGACAACAGCAGGGCTTTCAATGGAGATTTTAAACAAGTGGGATCAAGATGTTGAAGCTTTTCTTCAAAGAATTGTAACAGGAGATGGAACATGGCTTTACCAGTACAATCCTGAAGACAAAACACAGTCAAAGAAGTGGCTACCAAGAGTTGGAAGTGGTCCAGCCAAAGCAAGAGTAGACCAGTCAAGAGCAAAGATCAAGGCAACAGTTTTTTGGGACACTCAATGCATTTTGCTTATTCACTTTCTGGAGGGCCGAAGAACAAGAAAGTCAGCCAAAGCTTTAGCAGAGAAACACATAAGAATGCTTTACCAGGGAGGCTTCTCCACCACAACAATGCTGCTGCTCATTCCTCTCATCAAACAAGGGCAATTTTGCAAGAGTTTTGATGAGAAATCATTAAGCATCCACCTTGCAGTCTTTCTGACTTCTTTTTGTTTCCTAATCCTAAAAAATCTTTGAAGGACACCCATTTTTCTTCAGTTAATAATGTATAAAAGTCTACATTGACATGGTTGAATTCGGGGACCCTCAGTTCTTTAGGGATGGACTAAATGTGTCATTGCTTACAACAGTGTCTTGACCTTGATGAAGACAATGTTGACAAATAAAGTGCCTTTTTTTCTTTAGTTTTTATCTTTTAATTCCATTTTTCCATGAACTTTTAAAACCCCTCGTATATATTAAATGAGATGTCTTTAAACAGAAACATATATCAAACGAGGTTATATGTTGATTGGTTGATGAAAAAGTTGAAACCAGAGGCTCACAGGAACCTAACACTGTTTTTCCCATAAGAGCAACAGTTCAGTATTCACTAATTCTGTGCTTGTGGAGACCTTATAGAACATAACTATCATGAATAATGAGAATCAACGGTGATTGTTGATTTCTTAGAGCTTAAGTCTGCCCTTTTAATTTTTGTTTTCCGTTTTCCATTTTGAGGTTTCTTTTTCTGCCTTCCTGTGGGTTAAAAACTTTTTAAAATTCTATTTTGATTTATCTATAGTGCTATTGAGTGTATCTCTTTGTATAGCTCTTATAGTGGTTTTTCTAGGTATTAAGTTATATACAGATAACTTCTCAGTCTAGTGGTGGTGACACTGGTTAAAGTGTAGACACCTTACCTCCTTTACCCTCCCCTGTTTCATTGTCTTAAATATTTCCTCTACATACATTGAGAACTCCATGAGTGTTATAATTTTTGCTTTAACCATGAAAACTAATTTTAAAATTTTAAAGAGGAAGAGACATTCTACTGTATTTACCAATATTTTTCCTTGCCCTGATATTCCCAGATTTCTTCTTTTATTGTTTTCTTTCTGTTTTGAGAACTTCCTTTAGCCATTCTTTTAGGGTAAGTTTGCTAGAAACAGATTCTCTTCATTTTCTTTCACATGAGAAAGTCTTGATTTCTCCTTCAGGCTGGAGAGAGATTTTCACTGGATGTAGGGCTCTGGGTTGACATTTCTTTTCTTTCAGTACTTGAGAATATATGCCACTTCCTGTGGCTTCCATGGTTTCTGATGACAAATACTGTGTCATTCAGATGGTGTCTACCCTGTAGGTACGATGTTGCTTCTCTCTCAGTGCTTTTGAGGTTTTTCCTTTGTCTTTAGATTTCAATCCTATGTATTGGTGTGGATTTCCTTGGATTTATTTTGTTTGACTTTTTTTTTTTTTCCTTTTTTATGTCCCTTTGTTTTTGTGTTTTGTTTTTGACACAGGGTCTGGCTCTGTTGCTTGGGCTAGAGCAATGACACGATCGTAGCTCACTGCAACCTCAAACTCCTGGGCTCAAGCGATCCTCCTGCCTCAGCCTTCTGACTAGCTAGAACTACAGGCACGTGCCACCACGCCTGGCTAATTGTTTTTAGTTTTTGTAGAGACGAGGTCTCGCTATGTTTCCCAGGCTGGTCTCGAACTCCTGGTCTCAAGCGATCCTCCCGCCTTGGCCTCCCAAAGTGCTGGGATTACAGGCGTGAGCCACTACACCTGGCCTTCTTGGTTGACTTTTGCTCAGCTTCTTAACTCTATATAGGCTTATGTCTTTTGCCAAATTTAGGAAGTTTTTAGGCATTATTTTTTCTATTACTTTTTCAGCCTGGTCCTCTTACTCCTCTCCTCCTGGGATTCCAGTGAGACAGATGTCTCTCATAGGCCCACAGGTCCCCAAGGCTCTGTTTATTTTTTTCCAGTTTCTTTTCTTATTCTTGTTCATGGTAGGTAATTTCTTTTGTTCTATCCTAAAGTTCAGTGATTCTTGCCTCTGTCGTCTCCATCCTACCATGAGCCCATCCAGTAAATTTTTCATTTGCATTATTGTATTTTCCAGATGTTTTAAAAATTCCACTGGGCTCTTCTTTATGTCTTCTGTTTCTTTGCTGAAAAGTAGTCTCTTTGCTGAAGCTTGGTATTTCTTTGCTGAGACTGTCTATATTTTCCTTTGTTTCAGGCGCATCTGTAGTTCCTCATTGCAGCATTTTTATGACAGCTGCTCCAAGACCTTTGTCAGATAATTGTAACATCTGTGTCATCTCTGGCAGTCTGTGGATTTTTGTTTTTCACTCAGCTTGAGATCTTCCTGGTTCTTGGTATGACAAATGATTGTCTATTGAAACTTGGACATTTTGAGTATCATGTTACGAGCCTCTGACTCTTACTCAAACCTTCTGTTTAGCTGGCTTTTTTTTTTTTTTTTTTTTTTTTGGTAGAGCTGGGGTCTCGCTCTTGCTCAGGCTGGTCTCAGGCTGGTCTTGAACTTCTGGCCTCAAGCGATCCTCTGGCCTCGGCTCCCAGAATGCTAGGATTACAGGCGTGAGCCACCACGCCCGGCCGTGTTTAGCTGGCTTCTTGTGATACCATTTCAGCAGGGGCGACACCCACCCATACCCACCACCCTCATTACTGCCAGTGGGGATGCAGTCCAGGCTCCATTGACACTAGAATGGGGCCTCATTACTGTCTGATAGAGATGAGAGTTCTGGCTCTGGTTGGTCTTCTGTGACACAAGCCCAGCTTGGGAGTGTTGTTGGGGTGCCTTGTTATAGCCTCGGCCTTTGTAGGTGGGGCTACAATTTTTCCACGGTGTTTGGATGGTGGTTGTAGTCTAAATGTTTTCTGTTTCTCGGTGCTCACCCGTGCCTGTTTCTTTGGTTGGAGAGACCAGGCTTCTGTTGGTGTTTTGGTGGGGTTCTTTTGTCTATGCCCATTGGTGTATCTAGGTTGTCTGCTTCTTTAGCCCCAGATCTGGGATGTATGAGGCACAAAGAAAACCCGGGGAACTTACCACTGTGTCATTCCTTGGGTGCCTTGATCCCTAGCTAGTCTGCCTCCCTCTATTTTCCAGATTCTTATATTTGATTTTTATAACGTCTAGAGGTTTTAAGTGTCCTGAGGGGAGTAGGAAAAGTACATCTACAACATTTTCCCATGAGCAGAAGTTATTACTGTATGGAACTTTTATAATTTTCAATCTTAGATATTTCTTAAGTAATCCTTTATGATTTCTTTTCTAACCTATAAGGTATTTATGAGTGGTTTTATATGTTTGATTATCTCTTAATGTCATAAGAGAGGGTTGTTAAATTTTAGTTTGGATTTTCTATTTATAACTTAATTGCATTAAGGTCAGAGGACATGATCTTGATGATATCTTTTATGGGGAGGGTATTTTTTTTTTGGATTTACTATATGGTCTAATTGGTGGTCAGTGGTTATGAAAGCCAGAAAAGAATGTGTATTCTCTCGTTGAGTTCAGGGATATATACTAACTCTGGCTTATTAACTCTGTCCACATTTATCCATTCAAATACTGAGTGATCACCACTGTACCTTTGGCTCTGTCCTAGTCACTGGGGATGCAGCAGTAAGCTACAAGTTCAAAAACTGCTCTCACCTACTTTCCATTTAAGTTGAGAGAGAAAGACAGTAAATAAGTAAAATACTTAATATTTCAGTTGGTGTTATGTACAGGTCAGTGTTGCCAGGGATGGTCTCACTGCTTGGATGACATTTGAGCAAAGCCCTGAAGGATCTTCAGAATTTGGGGGAAATGACTTTTGGGTACAGGGCATAGCCTTCCTGGCCTCAGTTTTCCTGTGCATAAAATGGGGATAATTGTATGTGCAGCATTGTGCTGAGGTGGAAATAACAGATCTGAGAGCTTCACGTGGGCTGGTGTGTTACTTGTAATGACATGAGCTATTTTGTCATGAGGGATTGGTAATGGTGATTCCCAGGTTCCAGGCTTGACCTGGAAATGGGCTATGGAATGAATGGGGGAGAGGAGTGGCTTCCAGGTTGTCAGCTTGGGAGTGATAAACTAGGGGCAAGGGGGAGATAGGGATGCCACCTGACCACCGTGCATGTTCTCCTTACAGACTCATGGAGAGATTTCTCATGGACGGATTGTATCCTTCAAGGTTTGAAATTCCCCTTGTTCCTGGGGTCTTCCCACACTCATGTATCTCTACCCCACCGCCCATCGCTTTGCACCAGCAGTCCAGGTAGGGATGAGTAAGTGAATATAGAGGTTTCGTTCACGTTGGTTTCTCACCGATTGACCCAGGTAACATCGCACAATCAGTGCTGTATGTTTTGGAGCTTACTCATGTTTGGATTTGTTTTATATTAAGAAGGCAGTAGAATGGCTAACAGCACCTGATCTGGATCAAATGCCTGTATTCAAACTCCACCTCCTCCTCCTTAGTAGCTTCTGATCTTAGGCAAGTCACTTAGCCTCTCTAACCTCAAAGCTTTGGTGCCCTAATGTTTAAAAAATCTCTGATATAAATTAACTTTGTAAAATATTAGTTGCCAGCCCCTCCTTCCTCCCATGAATTGTTACACTGTGCAGGTTTGGAGTGAGGTCCTCCCTGCAACTGGGAGGTTTTCCAAGGGCTTCCCAGTTAGATCCACTGAGAACCTCAGGTAAGAAGAGCCCCTGGAGCCTATTGCTACCAGTCCTAGGCCCAGCACCCCAAGGCTGATGGCAGTCACCCTGGGATCTGGGTAGATCTTGCCCCACCTTATACCAAGTGATACCGTGCAGCCAGCACACCTGCATCATCTCAGCCTTGCTAGTTAAGCTGTCTGCCATCTTACAGCTTAAGTGGGCATCATTCTCCAGGCTTTTTATTCGGGTTTCATACACAGGCAAACTACTATTTATAAACAGCTTGTCAGCTGTCTGGCTTGTAGGAGCTTTTTTCCCCAGAAT
Source organism: Daubentonia madagascariensis (assembly GCA_023783475.1). Classification (NCBI taxonomy): domain Eukaryota; kingdom Metazoa; phylum Chordata; class Mammalia; order Primates; family Daubentoniidae; genus Daubentonia; species Daubentonia madagascariensis. Next base: position 1,857,938 of record JAKFHU010000127.1, on the reverse strand, counting down.
GATCATGTTGCTACCTAGGATTAGAGTTTCCTTTCTAGCCTGCAAGAGCACTGTCCATGAAGGAGTTGGAGCATCCACAGTTACATTTTCCAAGTACATGATGCTGTTTATGACAGCTCCTTTGTAAAAGTCTATGTTTTACCTCGGACTTAGATGGCCAGGACACACTCCCAGCTCCTCCCACCCCTCACCCTTCCGTGGAGCTTATGCCAGTGATATTTGAAGCTGATACTCTGTCTGCAGCATTCATTTGATTTAAAATCTAAATAACTACAAAAAGAAAAGGAAGGAAAGGATCTGTTTCATCACACCAAGCACCCTTGCTCCCTGCTTCTTCCTTACCTCCCCTTTTATTGATTTTTGCTCCCTAACCTGAATGTAGTCAGCCACAGCAGCTGTCCACATATGCCCTGACTCTGTACAAGCACACGGCCACAGTAGATGGCAAGACCATTCTTGTGGGTGAGCATCATGGGGCCAGGCCATGCTGACCCTCAAGGGGGAAGAAATGGGAGAGGAGGGGAGATGGGAAAAGGTCCATGGGAGAGAGTCAAGGGGAAGAAATGAGACCCCAGGTGGGATCAAGGGGTGATGGGGAGAACCCCAAGAGTCAGGAGCCAGGAAGCCAGGGAGGGTGGAAGGAGGCACACAGGGGCCACGTTCCACCCCTCTGACCTGGTGTTCAGGCTAGGACCAGCGTGCAGGACAGGGTTCAGAAAAGCGGAAGTCAGGAGGCTACGCCCACCAGAGGGAAGAGGAGCAGAGAGGCCTTTGACAAGGCAGTAGTTTTCCTAGTTTCAGGGGTTCTCATCCAGCCAGGGCAAAGAAATAACAAATGTGGTCAAAACATTATCTCCCACACAGGGTTTTGACCTTCTCCTTGGCCAGGCCACTCAGCCTGCCTGACTGTCTACCATCTGTGGTCAGCACACGTGGGAAGTCAGCCTAGTTTTGACCTTGGGGGCCTGCATCTAATGTGTGGGAATGAGGGGAACCTACCTTGTCCTTCTGAGGCTTCCTCTCTGCGTTGTCCTTCCTCCTGGTCCCTGGCCCATGTCCTCCCATGCACACTGGTGCACACACACCTCTCACAGCACACCCAGGTGTACTGTGTCTTGAGGACACAACATGTGGAGCTGTGTGGTCTCCATTCCTCCCTGTGCTCCTCACACGCACTCACACACGTGCTGTGGTTTGTGCCATATGTGTGTTGTATTTCTGCACAGTGACCTGTACAGAAATGCTCAGGGCATGTGGGTCTCTCTGCCCTGCAGCCCCCATCAGACAGTCAGAACTGTGTTCTCGTTGCAGACTTTTGGGACACGGCAGGCCAGGAGCGGTTCCAGAGCATGCATGCCTCCTATTACCACAAGGCCCATGCTTGCATCATGGTACGAGACCAGGTGGGCAGTGGACAGAGGCACTGGGCAAGTCTGGCCTGAAGGGTAAGGGGCCTGGCAGCCCTGAGCCCTCCTAACCATGCCTAGGTGCTGTGAGAAGGGGGTCAGGGCCGCCCAGGGGTGCTTCATACCGCTCAGAGCTTCTAAGTGAGAATGGAGCAGGTGAGCTCTCTTCTGGTGGGGATGGGTGAAAAAAAGGTAAAGAACTACCATACTAGGAGGAGCAGCAAGCTCAGGGCTTCAACGTCAGGTATAGCATCCAGGAGGCAAACATGTGGCTGAGACAGGGCCACAGTCCCTCCTTGACGGGGCCCACCCTCTCAGACAAGCTCTCAGGGCCTCCCTCAACTGATGCCTGCGCTTTTCTCTAGAGGCAGATGCTGGGGCTGAGTGGACCCAGCAGTTCCCAGGGACCTTTCCCTCCCAGCCTCTCATTTGCCTTCTGGGATGCAGTCCTCAGGGTTTTACCCCAGTGGCCAGGGTATAGTAAGTGCCACAAGAGTACCTGAAATATAGCTGTGGGAAAGGCAGGAAAGGAGAAGGGAATCCTTCAGAAGTTCCTACACGTGAATTCCCTGGCTCAGTTTTCAGGCCACCACTTTGAGATGCTGAAAGGAGCATGCTTTTTTTTTTTTTTTTTGGTCCACTTATAAACACTTTTATGAGTATCAGCCATCTATAACGTACGAAGTAATAGCCTTGTTTTCTGAGTTATGAACCCTAGCAATTGTCACCAAGTGAAAACCCCAGTCACTGAGACGTCTTAGAATAGCATTCAAGGTCTTACTTTAACACGAAAGCCAAAAGTTGGTGACACAAAAAAACCATTTTTTGATGAGTCAGGAATCCATAATGTCTGAGTTCTCAGCTGAGAAGGCCCAAGGCTGGGTCCCAGGCTGGAACCAGCTGAGGCATCTCCACATACACTGGCAGCTGACTGGGACATCAGCAGTTCTGCGCCATGTGTCTCTCTGTGCAGTTTTTCAGTGTGGGCTGATTTGGTCTTGCTCTCAGAGTGGCTGCTGGATCCCAACACAGAGCACCCAAAGAGAACCAGGTGGGAGTTGTATTTCCTTTCATGGCTGAGCCCTGGAAGTTACATGGCCTCATTCTGGGCACCGTCACAAAGGGGAGAAACAGATAACACCTCTCAGTGCGGGGCCAGTCAGCCAGTCACAGGATAAGAAGAGCACGTGGGGTAGATGACTTGCCAGCGTTGGTACATAAAATCTGCCGTGGCACTTCACAGAAACTCTGCTCATTTCTCAGGCCTGGCTCATTGTCACCACCTCCATGCAGCCTCCTCTGGTGTTTGTTGTTAAAATTCCTCTTTCCTGCGTGTGCCCACAACACTCTGACCACTTCTAACACATGAATTCTGTGTGTGATGTGCATGTGCAAGGTGACAGGGTGGAAAGACACAAGTGCTGCCCCCAGGAGTTCACCAATGGGTAGGCACAAGTGCAGATTCCAGTGGTGAGGACATTGAGGATTCTTCCCTCCTGACCCTTGGCAGATGGTAAAGGAAGGAGTTCATCACCTGATTCCTGCCACTGCCCCTGAAGTACAAATTCCCTTGAAAATTTCAAAAAATTTTGATCTTTATAACTGTAAGGGTACTAAACAAAAGAGGATGATGGGGTAAGGCACCTGGGGGCAGTGTGGTACAGAATTCTGACCCTCAAGAACTGGGAAGGTTGGTCCTAGCCATTCAGTTTCACTCCTGCTCTGGTGTGGGGTATTTTGAGCTCATCTCTCTTTTCCCCCAGAGTTACCTCCTCCTGCCTCTGAGGCATCTCCATTGGCTCCTCTCAGACCCTCTTCTGAGGGCTGGGGATGTCTCTCCTGCCAGCATCCCTGTATCTGCAGGTGCCTGCCACCAGCCCCGGTCTGCTGCCCAGGGCATAGCAGTGGAATGCACCTGACCACTAGGGAGCTGATGGTCACAGAGGGAGCTAGGCTCCACCCCCCTCATGAAACCTTGAGACAGGGGTGCTCCTCATTCTGGCCAGCCTCTTCCCCTCTCCCAAAACATGGGAAGGGTGCTCAGGAAACCAGGCCTGGGCAGAAGGTGCCTGAACCTGGTGTGAAGCAGATTCTACAAGTTTCATTACAAGCATGCTTTATAAGAAATGTTCATTGGGAATTCAAGACAGTGTATTTATTTGTTGAAATTGGGCCTGGGAAGTACCATGGAAGAAATTCCAGATAGGTTTCCTGCTGCCTTGAGGTGACAGCTAGTGATCCACGACCCACCGCCATGCAGGGCAAGCCCCCGGCCCTGAGCTTGGACCATGTTGCTCGCACAGAGGGCTGGGTGATTTCGAAGTGAAGTCAGCCATTCCAGCAGTTATGGGGCTGTTGTCCATAACCTTGATCCACTGACTGTTAACACTAGTGCAGTTTGGACCTGTGAGTCTATTCTGGAGGGCCGCTTTTATGATCCCTGCAGTAGCAACTCAGGAGTTGTCTCAAGAGTCCTGCCCTTAGAACTGGTTTGCAGTGCTCATGCTTCTTTCTGATGTTTTAAAATACGTAAAAAAATTAAGCTATAAAAAGATAATAAAATTACAAGCTACAAATAATAAAGGATAAAAGTTACTTTTAAAAAGTTTAAAGAATGAACAGAAGATTACACAAAAGCTTAAAATTAAATCAATAGTAACTAAAGGAAAACTCTAGAAACATTGGTATTTATTACAAAGGAGTTTTAGAACAATTTAAGCAAGAATAAGAATAGACTAAGAAGAAAAAGTTTGACAATTTCTAACAGACTATATTGATTACTAAATTGATTCGATTTATAGTTGTTAAAGTAGGTAAATAAGATTAGATGACAAGATAACAAAAAAGGAATAAGATGTTTAAAAACACTTTTGGATCTGGAGGCTCTAGGGGGCTGCTTCCCTGAGAAGGGCAGGCACAGCCTCTGGTCAGAGGAACTGCAGTTCAGAGCATATGTCTGGTCTGAGTTCCCAAGCCTGTGGTATGTGCCCATGCTCACCTGCTTGGGTATGTGAGTCACCTGGAGGTAGAGTGCAGAGACATTGACATACCTGAGCTCTCTTCCTTCCTCTGCCCTTTGCAGGTGTTCGATGTACAGAGGAAAGTCACCTATAAGAACCTAAGCACCTGGTATACAGAGCTTCGAGAGTTCAGGCCAGAGATCCCGTGCATCGTGGTGGCCAATAAAATTGATGGTGGGGCCATCCTTGCACCTGTGTGTCAGCAACTCATGGGGGACCCACCACCACACATTTCCTCCTCTGCTAGGGTGGGCAACCATCAGTGATCAGTCCTCCTTCCTAAGATAAAAGGCGTGATTGCTTGCATTGCTCCCTTCTTCATAAAGATGCCAACTGAGCCAACCTGCCCTCTTCCCAGGACACAGTTCTCTATTTGCTGAACTCTTTCTAGGACATGTTTCTTGATCATCCCTGCCTATCCCACTGTTCAGAATGGGGTTCTCCAGTGACTCACCCTCCAGACCCCTCTCTCTTTCTCTTGGTAGACAGGCCAATTTCCTATCTTCTCTCTACAGCAGACATAAAGGTGACCCAAAAAAGCTTCAATTTTGCCAGGAAGTTCTCCCTGCCCCTGTACTTTGTCTCAGCTGCTGATGGTACCAACGTTGTGAAGGTATGGTAGACTGCAGAGGTCATCTAATGAGGTTGGGGCACTAGGTGGTATAGTTACTGGGGAAGCTATGAAGAGAAGAGTTGGCTACAGGCATGCTGGAGAGGACAGGGCAGTGAGTGGGGGGGTATGTGTGGCAGGGAGGGGAGAGGGTGATGGGCCTGGGCTTGATGAGGCCAAAGTCCATTGACCATGAGTCCATCAGGGTGATGGAAAGAAGGTGAATTGAGGGGTGAGCTTGCTGATTTTAGAGGTGGAGTATTGTGTGCACTCATGATGGGGCCCATGAGTGCAGCCAGGTGGAGTCCAGGGCTCCTACCCACCATCTCTGCTTTACCCTCCAGCTCTTCAATGATGCGATTCGATTAGCTGTGTCTTACAAACAGAACTCCCAGGATTTCATGGACGAGGTCTTGCAGGAACTTGAGGTAGGTCAGGTCTGTGTTTCAGATGGGATAGAAAAAACAGAACTTCTCTTCAGAGATAATGGACTATAACCCAATATCGTAGCTTTTGCCTGCCTTTGCCACCCCTAAATGTATCAGGGCTACAGTTGGGCAAATGCAGGGCGAGGCCTCACCTGCAACCTTGTTCACAGAACTTCAGATTGGAGCAGAAAGAGGAGAATGTGCCAGACCAAGAGCAGAGTGGCAGCATTGAGAACCCGTCAGAGGAGGCAGCCTCTCCCCACAGCTGATGAGCTGGGGCTGGGGCCCCTTTCTAAATGCCCCTCCCTTCAGCAACCTCCATTTCTGAATGGGGACACCTCCAGGCCATGCTTTGTTCTGCCTCCTGTAAGCCTGCCCATCCCATTTGCCTGGCTCATGATACGGGGATGAGGTCAGCACCAGTGAACCCTCTGGACAGGGGTAAGAGGTCCACACTAGACCTCCCTGAAGCAGAATTAGGGAGCAGTATCATTAACACCATCCCCACCCCTTACCCCCCAGGCCAGACAGTGAAGAGCATCAGGGAACATGCTTGGGTGTCTCTTTAATAAAAGGAAATTTAGGTCATTGATTTTTTTCCTTCCTAAAACTGACCTCAAGGACTATTCCTTAAGCTTCTGCTGAGGCAGTAGTCTCCCCTGTCCCACCCCACAGAATCTGTGGGGCCCCCACCCTTTTCCCACATGGTCTCCCAGCCATCTTTATTTAAAAATGTTCTTGAGCAGACAGCTATTCATTCCAAATTTTTGAGCACCTACTCTGCTTCAGGAGCTCTAGGTAAGGCTGAGATCGCAGGAACAGACTTGCCATTCGAGTTAAGTAAGACGAGGTGACAGGTCTAGCCTAGTAAAACACAAGTGCTGGTAAACGTCAGGGATCGATACAGCTACACCACAGGTACACCCATTTGGATTACAAGAAATTAACTTTAAGAAGAGCTTCCTTTGAAATCCCTGTTTCAGCATAGAAGGCTGTCTGCTCTTTCGTTGTCTCAAGGGCTAGTGGGGCATCGTGCCTCCCGTGGGAGACTGAGGACTGCAGGAGAGCTGTCCACCGCCTTCCACTCCTCTCCAGTACTTGTGGTTGGCCAGTATGTTTTTATGATCATCTTGTACATCACTTGCATTGTTTTCATTAATTTATTTTGTTTTTATTATTTCCTTTTTTACAGTAAAGTTTAAATTACACAAACATTGAGTATATGTGTGTGCTTTGTAGGTCTGAAGTGTACTGAGCAAAAAGACACAAAAGCATTTGCAGATCATCAGCCACATTAATGAGGAGAGACTGCTTGATCTGTCACAGGGTAACTCAGGTTAACTCTTGATTTACTGTAAGAGAGACCATTTCAGTGGAATTTGGTGTTTTAAAAAGAATAAGTATTAAGTTGGGAGCGTAAGAACAAATGTTTCCCCTTTATTTTACTGATACTTGTATGTTCAGTGTAAGATACTTCACCTGACCAGGGGTTTCTGGGAAGCATTATCCTAATAAGGTGGGATTTAGAAAAAAAAAAACAAAAACTTTAGTTACTGTAAATGACTAAAATACAACAGGTTTGTTGAGATAGAATTCACATACCAAGGACGTTGGTACTTTAAGATGGGAGTCTGCCAACCTCCTCATTTGCCAGCAAATTAATAAGCTACTCTTTCCTTCTCCTCAAACCACTTGTCCTTGTTCTTCTGTTGAGGCCTCGGGGACAAGTGCCAAACTTTTGGTTACAGAATTTGGCGTCCCTGGGTGGGCCCATCGGCGCCCCACTGGAATGGTACCCCACAACTGCTGGAAGAGGCAGGGAGCAGCCCCAGGTAAAAGCTGTGGGTCTTTGCAGGTAGGAGCAACTTCTTTTCAAGGTGAGAGAGCGAGGGATGGCCCCAGCAGCTGCCAGAGTCTGTTTTAGCTCCAGGGAAGTCCTGTCTCTGTCTCCCTGAAGTAGCGGCAGCTCCCAGCAACCTGAACTGAGTTGAGAAGGAAACAGATCTGGGAAACATCCAGACAGCCTCGGCCATTTGTTGAGTAAGTTCCCTTGGGGATGCACCCCAAGACCCTGATTCCACCCATTTGGGAGGTTTTCATACCTTCCTGTTGATTCGTTTTGAGGCATCTTTTGGGGGTGGAAGTCACGAGGTTGAGTGGAACTAGGGAAACTGGTTTGAATTTGGAGCTCACTTGCGGTTCCCAGGGAACGGGGGGACTAGGCCACCCATTTGGGGAGGGTTTTGAACCTTCAAGTTGGAATGGTATTTATCCCCTTTGGATTCCCATTTGTGAACCTTCCAGCCCTGTGGTAGGGCATTTGAGGTGCCATTTGGGGTGGCTTTTGTCCCCTATGGATTCCCATTTGTTTGATAGGCCCTGGCATTTTTGCATCAAGGATCCCCTGTATTGTCTGTTATTTGTGAATTTTGTTGCAACATAAGGAAACTCCATCTCCCATTTGACTGATAGACCGTGGCATTTTAGATTGTTTGTGTTGGGCATTCCCTATATTGTTTGTGTCTGCTAATGATTATTGTCTGGAGTGTGAGGAAAAGTGGTGGTTGAGGGTCCTTGGTTTATTCCCAGGAATTTGTTGCTTGGATACTAATTTTCATTTGAAGGTCATTCTAAAGGGTCTTCTCCATTGCCTCTTCCTCCCAAAATTAATCTCAATTTGGCCTTTCTGTGCTTTTGTGAAAGGGGAAACCAACCTGTCTCGTTTATAGGGAAATGAGAGCCTGAGTTACATGTAAGAGGGTGGGAATGACTCAGTGGTGAAGCACCCACAATCAGCACACTCTGATCCACTACACTAAACTCTGGACCACATAAGAATGGGAAACAAATCCTTTTAAAAAAGGAAAGACAAGGAGAATGACCCCCTTTGGGCCCCCAAGTTGGTTTATGGTGCCTCTACGTGCAAGTATTTGTATAAATGGGACAGTTCAAAGGCATGCCAGGTTTTCTAGGATGGCCAATTCTTGTGCATAAGTTTTTACTGAAAGGCAAATTATATCAAGGAAAATTCAGAGCTCAAATGGTCAACCTGCCACCATAGAGTTAAAACGTTGAGTCTCAAGTTCTCTGCTTGAGATAAACTCATTGTTTATACAAAATGATCTGTGTTTGTATGATTTTTGATAAATGAGGTCCTCCCACCCCCACTGGAACCCCTGCAGCCGGCCAGGGTGAGGCACCAGGTGGGGCCACAGCCCAGGGGCGGACCCAGCAGGAGGGAGGACTGGCACACACGGCCCACTGCCAAGCAGCATGCAGCAAGGGGGAAGGAAGGCCTGCCACTGCTGCCATCTTGGCACCATGGGAGGGGTGGGAGAGGGCACCACCTGAACTAACTCTTCAGTCCCATGCCCACTAAATTATGACTCGGGGTTTGGAATGGTCTCTCCCAGAAGCAGACTCAATTTGGGCCAGAGGGGACACATAGCCAGGGCAGGCAGTTTGCAGCAACGTCAGATGGGGGGGCTTGAATGTGCAAGAACAGCCAGCAGGGTCCTATGAGACAGTCAAAATAAATGGGTGAAGAAGACACCCCAGACTGACTTTTTGTAAAGATGAAGGACCTTTGAAAGGAGCATTGCCCAAAGTTGTAAAGGACTCCGGGTGGCAGGAAGCTTCCAGGAGAGCAAATAGCTTTTTTTTTTTTAAGTCTAGGACTCAGATGGCAAAGGAGGGGGCCCGGAGCCCCCTGCCTCCAAATATCCCCACAGGAGCTCTGGGCAAAATTGACAGTGGGGATTCAGTTGGCACTGGCCACGTGGACAGAAGTGGTCCAGGGGGCCCCTTCCCCCAGCTGCCACCCTGATCCCCAGCAGCAGGGGAGCCAGGCAGGGGGCAGTGGTGGAGGGGCCAGGTGGCAGTGAGGCAGTTGTAGACAAGCAGTGGCTGAGAAACTCATCACAGCAGGCCCAGGAGGTGGACCTGGACGAGCAGCAGGAGCACAGGGGGTTGTTTCAAAAGCAGTAGAGGCTCACCTAAAGGGGGGCATGACACACTGCCAAGCTCCTGCTAGATGAATACCAGGGCCTGGTGAAGTATACAGGAGACTGCCATTGTACTTTGAAGTTTGGGCCTCAGCAATCCTGCACATTGTTCAGTCCAGGGAAACAGGCTGAGCAGATAGAGAATGGCATGCTGGTGAGGGATGCTGTGGACAGACAGCTACAGAGACAGCTCAGCAGCTCCTCCGCCTACAGTGAGGACATCAACAGACACCCCATTGTCAACAGGACCCAGGAACACAGTCCATGGAGCCATGGGCACTTCGCAAGAGTGATAATGGACCCTCCTTTGTAGCAGAGGTAACCCTGCAAGTAAACAAAGCCCTACAGGAAACCCATCTAAAGTGGGATAAGATATTGCCACTTGTCCTCCTCTGGATAAGGGTAGTCCTTTAGAAACAGGCTTAAGTTAAGCCCCTAAGAAATAGTTTATGAGGGACCCTTCCTAGCACCCTGAGGTAAGCATGGTAATACCATGCTTACCTTGAGTAAACCATGAGTTAAAAAAAAAAAATAGAGTAAAACAATGTCAAATGAGTAGGTCACGTTCTAACCACTATGCTTGAGTTTGCCTCTTTCAGGTTTCTGCCCCAGTTGGAAACAGAAAAGTGGAAGGGACCCCATGAAGTGCCTCTAACAACTTACACCTTGTTAAAATTATCAGAAGTGAAACCTTGGGTCCATCATACCAAAGAGAGACAACTCTTATGCCCCCTTTTCACCTGATAACCTGCACCTTCCATGGAAAACATCGCCCCAATTCAGCAGGAAGTAGCTTGATGACTATGTCGCCATTCCTCCCGTAGATATGGAAGGGTAAAATTGACAGTGGGGAATATGTAACAGAGAAAATGGCCTGAAAAGGGATAAAAATGTTTTCTGTTTCTTCAAAACCCCTTTATCCTTTTTAAGAACTAAAACCTATATCCCTGCCTCGGGCCAGTGGTCAGGAGGGGCAGGGGAGTGTCCTTTGTTCTTTGTGCCACAGGACATGGCTCAAGGGAATTGTCTGGGTGGAGGTCACGATATTGTCTTAGCCAAAGATGGGATGAATCAGAACCTTTAAGAGCATGGGGGGAGTCTGCCAACTTCCTCATTTGCTGACAAATTAATAAACTTCTCTTTCCTTCTCCTCAAAAAAAAAAAAAAAAAAGAACTCACATACCACAAAATCCACCATCAGTATTGGTTTTACATAACTTTTGTATCAGGTTCCCTAGAAGCAGAGCCTGAGAAGCCAATTATTCAAATGACTTACTGAGGTCATTCTCACAGGAGAAGAAAAGTGAGGGGAAGCATGAGGGCCACAGGCAAGAAACTAAGCAAAGTTATGGTCTCTGCTGGAAGCAACTACTGCCCCACATCCCAGGAAAGCTCTGGAGGACAAACTGCCCCACAGAGTTGGTCCCACCTCAAGACCAGGGGCCTTTTGTGGCAGCCTTGTGTGTGAGATGGAGGGGATGGCTCAGCCTCCAGGGCAAAGTTGCCCCTGTTTTAGCAAGGTCAATTCTTTCAGGAAAAGAGCAGCTATGAAGGTTTTCTTGTTTCTTTGTTTTATTTTTAGAGACAGGGTCTTGCTCTGTCACCCAGGCTGGAGTGCAGTGGTGCAATCATAGCTCACTGCAGCCTCGAACTCCTGGGCTCAAGTGATCCTTCCGCTTCAGCCTCTCGAGTAGCTGGGACTACAGGTGTGCACCACCACACCTGGCTAATTTTTTATTTTTTTGTAGAGACAAAGTCTCCCTATGTTGCCCAGGATGGTCTTGAACTCCTGGCCTCCAGCGATCCTCCCGCCTTGGCCTCCCAGAGTGCTGAGATGATAGGCATGAGCCATCATGCCCAGCCTCTTTGAGTTTTGTCTGTCAACACTCAGAGCAACTGGGGGACAAATGTTCAGGCAAATTTTATGCCAACAACATCTACAGCCACCCACCCTTACGTTGGTGAGATCCACCTGCTTAAATTTCATTCCATCCAAGCAGAGCTGCTCCAGGGTTCTGATTGGTCACAGTTCTGGGGAAATGTACCAGAAGAGGGTCAACAGGAAAGGACAAACCATAGCTGCCGCTGTTGTAGGTGGACCCTGTGCAGACACTGATACTTATCATCTCCCATCCTCTGGCTACCACTTATGCTGGTCTAGGTGGTCTGCTTGGTGGGTTGATCCTGCTGCTCTTGTCTGAGAGGTCTGAGTCCTTGCTTACTGTGTCTTTATGAGGCTGTGGTTATTGTACTCATGTAGTTACAGCTGGACATGCCAGTACCAAGAGATAGCATGGATCACCTGAGTACCAAATGCATTATTCCCTGCCTCTATTACATAGTAACATCCTTTCCTCCTAATGATGATCAGAGTCAGTGACCTCTTTGTAGAATGCTAACTCCTTTCTTTGCTTGCCAGTTTACTAGCACATCCTGGAGTATCCAGAGAGCAGCCATAGCTTTATATTTAATGAAACTCTTACTGTGTCACTTGGTGGGAATGTCCCCCCACTCCCACAGACCAAGACCTCAACTCACAGAGCCTAAAGCTGAACACAGGAAGCACAGATTCCCCAAGTATGTCACTGGGATTGGTGGTAAGCAGGGCACTCCTATATCCATTCCTTGTTTACTAGACATGTTGGGGACACAAAACCACATAATGAGTATTGAGCTGTTTATGGCATCCTGAAAGGCCCCATCCTTACAGGGTGTCATCTCCAAGCTGGTATTTCAGCTTCGTTAAGAGGGCCTTCCAGTCCATGGCCCCTCCCGACCTGCTGTGGTTTGACTGATGGCGGGGTGCTCCCAACCTCTCACCCCCTCCCAGCACCCCAGACCTCTTGCTCCCCTCCTCGCTCCTGCTACCCTTCTCCCGGCTTACTTATTTTCTTACCCGATTATCTTTTTATATTGGCACAGACTCCAGGATATTTACTTTCTCCTATGGTTTTAATCCAATGCTATCATTATTTTGTGGTGGAGGCTTATTTTTATTTACTGTATAGTTTGCTAAAATATTTCTGTACAATAATTTATTATTTTTTTATTTTAAGAAAAATAGGTGAAAATTCAGATACGTATGCATTATTCATTGACAATATAATTAATTACTTAGCAAAACAGAAGCTACACATTTTTAGAATTAATAGGACAGTTAAGTAAGGACATAGAAGATGTCCTTAGATGTCCTTAGATGAACATAGAAGATAATACAAATCAATACATCTGTTATAGAAAAATTAAGATGTAATAATCAATAATAAGCAGTTAGGAAATGTGCTTTGACCTTCCACACCAGCCAGTCTTCCTACCAGGAACCACTTCTCAGGACCCCTCAGCGTCTAACCACACAGGAAACACCAGAAAGGAAGTCCTGAGGGCCCCTTTTTTACTGTCCAGGCCACGAGCGAGCTTTCCTGACTGTTTGCCTGCACCAAGTGGAAAATAAACTCCAAGCAGCCAGCAAAAAAAAAAAGAAAAAGAAAATGTACTTTGAAAAGAAATAAATGTTCACAATTTTATATATGTGTATACAAAATAACATAATTCCAGTAACCAAAAATCTAGGTAAGTACAAAAAAATAATAAATACCCACATAAAAAAAAAGAGGGCCTTCCACTGCTCTATCAGACCAGTAGCTTCCAGACAGTTTTTGATGTCTAATGGACCCTGTAGTCATGTGCTCACCACTGCACTTCCTAGGCTACAAAGGAGGTGTCTTGGTCTGAGATGATACTTTGCAGGATCCTCTGTTGATCCTGTATCATCAGTGTTCAGTGCTGATCTCTGTTGCTGGCAGGCTGAACATGCAGCAACATTAGTGGATCAGCCTTGGCAAAAGGGGGCACATGTTTTGGGGCCTGTGCATAGCCTCCAACTCTGCCACTATGGCCATTCTGTTCATGAGCCCACTGACTGAGCACTGGGTGGCTAAAGACAGAGCCTGGCTGACATCTGCTGGTCAGCTCATCCTGCCCACTTGGTTGTTTAGCACCCCTTGTACAGCGATGCTCTGTAGTGGTCATTAACCTAAAAAACAAAGATTCTCTTCTTTTGTGCCCACTACCATAGGTTCATCCTTGTGCCTCTCCTGCAGACTTACTTTCTTTTTAATTTTTAAGTTTATTTTTATTCTTAAAATTGACAAATAATAGGCCAGGTGTGGTGGCTCATGCCTGTAATCCTAGAACTTTGGGAGGCCAAGGCAGGAGGATTGCTTGAGACCAGGAGTTCATTCAATCCCAGCCTGAGCAAGAGCGAGACCCTGCCTCTACAAAAAAAATAGAAAAATTATCTGGGCATGGTGGCATGCACCTATAGTCTCAGCTACTTGGGAGGCTGAGGCATAAGGATTGCTTGAGCCCAGGAGTTTGAGGTTTCAGTAAGCTATGATGACGCCACTGCACTCTAGCCCAGGTGACAGAGCGAGACCCTGTCTCAAAAAAAACAAAAACAAATTGACAAATAATAATTATATGTATTTATAGTCCTGGAGACTTTCTTGTACCTAATTTCTTTGATCTTGTTCCTTTCAGGCCCACAACCAACCAGCTGAGCCACTCACTACTACCCACAAGCCCCCAACCTCAGGCTATTTCTTTCTACACAGTGTGTATGACATGTTGCATTGCCTGAAGCTCTGCCTGTTGGGAGGGTTTCCCCTCACCACCATCTTTCAGGGTCATCCCTGAGTGGGGCTACAGTCCATGTTTGGCAGCTGTATACTGAGCTAACCCAGACCAATAAACCTCTAAAAATTTTACCAATGTGGCAGGCTTCAGAATATTTGCAGGGCTTACCTTCCACCCTCTGGAGTGCATGCATCTTATCAAGGCATCCAGAGACTTAGCACTTGTTGCTCACTGGGCCTGATTAAAATGAATTATCAATATATTGGACTAATACAATATTCTCTGGGGTATCAAGACAGTCCAGTTTTCTTTTTCTTTCTTTCTTTTTTTTTTTTTTTTTTTTGGTGGGGGGAAAAGGAAGGAGAAGTTTGTTAATTTGCCAGCAAATGAGGAGGTTGGTAGACTCCTGTCTCAAAGTACCAATGTCCTCAAGATGGTCTAGTTTTCTTTAGATCACTTAGGGCTAAAAGTAGGAGAATTACCATAGTCTTGGGGCCGAACCATGAATGTATACAGTTATACAGTTGTTGGTCCTATGTGAATGCAAACTACTTCTGATCCTTATTCCTGATAGGTGAGGAAAAGAATGCATTGTTTAGATCCATAATTACATATCACATTTCCAAGCTCCTGTTAGTCTGCTCTAGTGAAGGTACCACATCCTGTATAATAGCTGCAATGGAGCCTACTACTTTGTTAAATTTGGGAGAGTCCACTGTCATCCTCTGATTGAACCAGTTTTCTAGGAGCCAAATTCAATGGGTAAATTAAATAGGGATATAATGGGGATCACTAACACCTCTGAATCTTTTTAAAAAAATAATTCATTAAGGCTGGGTGAAGTGGCTCACAGTTGCAATACCAGCACTCTGGGAGACCAAGGCAGGAGGATTGCTGGAGGCCAAGAGTAGGGACCAGCCTGGGCAACATAAGGAGATCTTGTCTCTACAAAAAATATTTTAAAAATTATCCGGGTGTGGTGGCACACACCTGTAGTCCTAGCTACTTGGGAGTCTGAGGCAGAAGAATTGCTTGAGGCCAGGAGTTCAGAGTTACAGTGAACTACAATTATATCAGTGCACTCCAGCCTGAACAACAGAGCAAGACCCTGTCTCTAAAAAAATTAAAAAGGAAAAATAAATAAAAATAAAAAATAATTCATTGGGGTGAAATTTGTATAACATTAAATTAACCATTGAGTGCCATTTAGTATAGTCACAATGTTGTGCAACTTCCACCTCTATCTAATTCCAAAATATTCCCGTCACTCCAAAGTAAAACCTCTTACTAATTAAGCAGTTTTTTCTCAATCTCTCCCACCCCTCAGCCCCTGGCAACTATCAATCTTCATTCTGTCTCTATGGATTTATCTATTCTGAATATTTCCTATAAAGAGAATAATAAAATATGTGAACTTTTGTGTCTGGATTCTTTCACTTAGCGTAATATTTTCAAGATTCATCCATGTATCATGTACTTTGTTCCTTTTTATGGCTGAATAATATTCCATTGTATGTATATTCAACAATTAGTTTATTCATTTGCCTGTGGATGGACATTTGAGCTATTTCCAACTTTTAGCTATTAAGAATAATGGTGCTATGAACATGCACCACTATGAGTGTTTAAACACTGGTATGAGTACCAGTGTTCGATTCCTTTGAGTGTCTTAGTCTGCTCATGCTGCTATAACAAAATATAGTCGTGTCACTTAATGACAGGTATATGTTCTGAGAAATGCATCATTAGACAATTTCATCATTGTGTGAGCACCATAGAGTGTACTTACACAAACCTAAATGGTACAGCCTACTACACACCCAGGCACTATGGTATGCTATTGCTCCTAGGCTACAAACCTGCACAGCATGTTATTATACTGAATCTTATAGGCAATTTAAACACAATGGGGTAAATATTTGCATATTGAAACATACCTAAACACAGAAAAGGTACAGTAAAAATATAATATTATAATCTTATGGGACCACCATCATATACACAGTCCATTGTTGACTAAAACCTCATTATGTGGAGAATGACTGTATCATAGACTGGTGGATCACAACAGAAATTTATTTCTCACAGTTCTAGAGGCTGAGAAGTCCACGATCAAGGGGCCAGTGAGGTAGATGTCATTATGAGACCTCTTCTCTTAGCTTATAGGTGGCTGTCGTCTCACTGTGTGCTCACATGGCCTCTTCTTTATGTGCAAGCAGAGCGAGAAAGAGATCTCTCTCTCTTCCTCTTCTTATAAGGCCACACATCCTATTTGATTAGGGCCCACTCTTATGACCTAATTTAACCTTAATTACCTCCTAAAGACCCTATGTCCAAATACAGTCACATTGGGGGTTAGGGACAAAATTCAGTCCATAGCAGGATATATATCTAAGAATGAAATTATGGGTCATGTGGTAATTCTATATTTAACCTTTTGAGAAGCTACTAAACTGTTTTCCACAATGGCACCACCACTTTGCAGTCCCACAGACATTTGTCTTTACTAGGCTTCTCTGTTAAGCAGCACACACTCCCCAAGTACACTTGTACTGATATTTTACCATAAGAATTATAGTCCTCATTTCAGACGAGTGACTTGCCTTTTTACCCATATTTATATAAATTTTATTTCCATCAAAAGACCTTTCTCATAGTACATTTTAGAAAGTTTTGAAAGAGTTTTTAATTAACATATTACATTTTTTGAACTATCTAGATTTTTCAAATGGATCTTTTAAGTACTGTGGCATGGTGGGTTTAATTTAATAATTGAAGCAAATGTGGTAACTACATTATACTGCTTAAACCAATTCACAGCTATAGATAATGTTTGAATTTTAAACCATAACCAAGATGAGACTGCATGGTTATGAGCAGTGAAATATTAGAGAACAGTGAACAAATAAGATGATTTTTCATCAGTGGCTATTCATTATTTTGCTTTTGGGAACCTGTAAGAAATTGCCTTCTTTAAGTTTACAATGTTCTGTTAAATCTAGTCATTTTTTAACTTCCTTAACGTCACATTGAATTGCTAAAATAAGTGACTCTTAATATAAAAGTTATTTTCTGGTCTGAGGTAGACAACAATGGCAACATTGAGGATTTCTCTCATAGAAGTCCTCTTTGAAAGTATACATGATGTGAGTTTCCATGGACTTTTTCATATTCTTGTAGTATAGGTTGAGTCCTATGCTCACCACCATATTATAGACATCTCCACTTCCAACACTGGCCCAATCACAAATAAATGACAGTGAATACATCTGCTGGAAGAATATCTACTACTTGTTCAGGAAAGTTAGTTGTGGGGATGCCCAGCTGCTTGGAGCCACAGCTGAAAACCTGCACCACTTGGCCATGGTAGAACTGCAGCAGGTGCCTCATGAAGCCACCCACTCAGGGCGCCGGCCAGCCCACATGCCCAGATGACAGTGGAGCTCAGCTAGCCACCAGTGCTGACACACCTGTCTTACACCTTTTTGTCTCTTATTTCCTGCATTCTTCTGTGTTTAGTTGATTTTTTTATAGTGTAACTTTTTTCACATTTTTATTGTGTTAAGATATAATAACATGAAGTTTACCATTTTAACCATTTTTAAGTGTACAATTCAGTGACATTAACAACATTCAGATTTTGTATAACCACCACCACTACTTCTACAACTTTTTCATGACCCCAAACAGAAACTCTGTAACCATGAATCAGTAGCTCCCTATTATCCCCTCCCCTGGGCACTGATGACCTTTATTCTACTTTCTGTCTCTATGAATTTACTATTCTAGATACCTCATATAAATGAAATCATACAATATTTGTCCTCTGTATCCGGTTTATTACACTTATCATAATGTTTTCAAGGTTCATTTATGTGGGAGCATGTATCAGAACTTCATTCCTTTTATGACTGAATAATATTCCATTGTGGGTATATACAACATTTTGTTTATCCATTTGTCTGTTGATGGACATATGGGTTGTTTCCACCTTTTGGCTGTTGTGAATAGTGCTGCTATGCACATTGGTGCACAAGTATCTGTTTGAGTCCCTACGCTGAAGTATTTTGGGTACACGAGGTCTGTCCGGAAAGTATCCAGCCATTGTTAATATAACCGGAACGGTTTCTGCGACATCCAGGTAACTGGCAGCCAAGGCGAGTGGGGCGGAATGCGCATGCGTGAACAAGGCCGCCTCCCCGTGCTGGTTAGCGGAGTGAGCGTGTGTACTGTGCAGCCATCACGCTCAGAGTGACTGAGCAAGTAGAGCAACGAATCTGCATCAAATTTTGCGTTAGCTTGAACACTCTTCCCAGAAACTATTCGGATGATTCAGAAAGCTTTCTGGGATGATGCAATGAGTGCAGCGCAAATAAAAGTGTGGCACAAACGCTTCAAAGCTGGTTGATAATCTGTTGAAAGTGACCCACATTCTGGAAGGCCTGCAGCAAGCAGAACACCTGAGAATGTTGAATGTGTATGGGCTGCAATCAACAAAGATCAGCGACTGACAGCGCGAGAACCAGAAGCTGATCTGGGGATTCCAAAAACTACCGTGTCCGAGATTTTGACGCAGGATCTTGGCATGAAACACATCCTGGCAAAATGCGTTCCACGGCTTCTGCTACCAGAGCAGAAGGCACGTTGTGCTGCATTTGCCAATGACTTGCTTCAAACCGCTACCAGTGAACCCGATTTCTTCAAGAAGGTCATAACCGGAGACGAATCGTGGGTCTAGGCCGTGATCCGGAAACCAAGGCCCAGTCGTCCCACTGGAAGTCGCCTGGTTCTCCACGCTCGAGGAAGGCATGGCAAAGACACAGCAAGTTCAAGACCGTGTTAACTGTGTGTTTTGATTGGGAAGGTGTCGTCCATCACGAGTATGCCAAACAGTGAGGAGTGCTACCTCAATTTCTTCCTTGGTTTAGAGATGCCATGCGATCAAAACGGCCACAGCTGTGGGCAACTGGTGACTGGCAGCTTCCTCAACGCACCCGCCCATGCATCACGTCTCGTGCATAGTTTTTTGGTGAAACATCAGATCACCCAGGTGACTCATCCCCCCTGCAGCCCAGATTTGGCGCCCTGCGACTTCTGGCTTTTCCCAAAACTAAAATCACCTTTGAAAGGGAAGAGATTTCAGACCGTTGATGAGATTCAGGAAACTACGATGAGGCAGCTGATGGGGATTCCAACACAGGATTTTGCAGTGCTTTGAACAGTGGAAGAGACGCTGGGAGAACTGTGTGAGGTCCCAAGGTGCCTACTTTGAAGGCGACGGAGGCGTCGTTGTCCTATGTACAGTGTTTCTTGTATCTTGTATCTTCTTTAATAAATGCCTCTACTTTTCATATTACATGGCTGGCTACTTTCCAGAGAGAACTCGTATACTTAGGAGTGGAATTGTTGAGTTATATTGATAATTCTATGTTTAACTTTATGAGGAAGCACCAAATTGTTTTCCACAGTGCTGCACCATTTTACATCCCCACTAGCAATGCACAAATGTTCCAATTTCTCCACACCCTCACCAACACTTGTTATTTTTTATTTTTGTGATAATAGACATCTTAGTACGTGTGAAATGGTATCTCATTGTGGGTTTGATTTGCAGTTTTCTAAGAACTAATGATGCTGAGCACCTTTTAACGTGCTTAAGCGACATTTGTATACAGTATTTTCTTTGGAGAAATGTATATTTAAAGCCCTCTGCCCATTTTTCAATTGGGTGGTTTGTTTCTTGTTGTTGAGCTGTAGGGATTCTTTATATTTGCTGGACACTAAACGTTTATCAGATATATGATTTGCATTTTCTCCCATTCTGTGAGTTGTCTTTTCACTCTCTTGGTAGTGTCCTTGGGTGCACAAAATTATTTAATTTTGATAAAGTGCAGTTTACCTATTTTTTTTCTGTTGCCTATGTTTTCACTGTCATATTTAAGAAATCATTGCCAAATCCAAGGTCATGAAGATTTTTCCCTATATTTTCTTCTACAAGTTTTATACTTTTAGCACTTAAGTTTAGGTCTTTATTTGCAGTTAATTTTTTTTATCTAGAGTAAGGTAAGGGTCCAACTTCTTTCTTTGCTTGTGGATATCCAGTTTCTCCAGCACATTTGGTGAAAAGATTGTACTTTTCCTGTTGAATGGTACTGGCACCTTGGTCAAAAGTCAATTGACTACATCTGTGTGGTTTTATTTCTGGGCTGTCTATTATGTTCCATTGGTCTATGACAGATTTTACAGAACAAATGCTTTTAACAAAGAGATTTGTTCTGTGAAGTTCAGATTTGCTTAAGGGGCCACACTTGGGGATCTGGAGGGCCACATGTGGCCTTGAGGCCACAGGTTCCCCACCCCTGGTCTATGTGTCTATCCTTATGCCAGTACCACACTGTTTTGATAACTGTAACTTTGTAGTAAGTTTTGAAATCAGGATGCGTGAGCCCTCCAACTTTGTCTTTCTTTTTCAAGATTGCTTTGGCTGCTTGGGATCCCTTGAAATTCCATATGAATTTTAGGATATATTTTTCTGTTTGTACAAATTAAAAAAACCTTGGGATTTTGATAGGGATTGAATTGAATCTGTAGATTAGTTTGGGTAGTGTTATCTACCTAACAATATTAAGTCTTCATATTCATGAATATGGATGTCTTTCTGTTTATTTAGGTCTTGTTTAACTTCTTTCAACGAAATTTTGTACTTTTGAGTGTATAAGTCTTTTGACTCCTTGGTTAAATTTATTCCTAAGTATTTTCTTCTTTTTATGCTATTGTAAAAGGAATTGTCTAATTTCCTTTTCATATTGTTCATTGCTAATGTATAGAAATACAACGGATTTTTGCATGTTCATTTTATATTTTACAACTTTGCTGAATTTGTATTAGTTCTAATAGGTTTTTTTGTGGATTCTTTAGGGCTTTTCACAAATAAGATCATGTCATCTGTGAACAGAGGTAATTTCACTTCTTCCTTTTCAATTTGGAAGACTTATTTCTTTTTCTTACCTAAGAATACTGACTAGAATTTCCAGTACCATGTTTAATTAAAGTTGTGATACTGGGCATCCTTGTCTTTTTCCTGATCTTAGGAGAAAAGCTTTCAGTCTTTTAACGTTGAGTATGATGTTAGCTGTGGGTTTTTTATATATGGACTTTATCATGCTGAGGAAGTTTCCTTCTATTCCTAGTATTGAATGCTTTTTATTTTTTTTAATGACAGGATTTGGACTTTGTCAAATGCCTTTTCTGCATCAATTGAGATTACCATGTAGGGTTTTTTTCCCTTCATTCTATCAACGTAATATATTACATCAGTTGATTTTTGTGTGTTGAGCCTCCCTTACATTCCTGGGATAAGTCCCATATGGTCATAGTTTACAATTATTTTAATATGCTACTGAATTTGGTTTGTTAATACTCTGTTGAAGATTTTTACATCTATATTCATAAGGGATATTGGCCTGTAGTTTTTTTTTTCTTGTAGTGTCTGTCTGGCTTTGTATCAAGATAATGTTGGCCTCATAGAATGAGTCAGGAAGTAGTCCCTCCTCTTCTAAGTTTTTCAAGACTTTGAGAAGGGTTGGTGCTAATTCTTTAAATATTTGGTAGATTTCACCAGTGATGCTATCTGATCCTCAGCTTTTCTTTGTTGTGAGGTGTTTGATTACTGATTCTCTCTCTTTCTTATTATAGGTCTATTCAGATTTTCTGTTTCTTCTCGAGTCCACTTTGGTACCTTGTGTGTTTCCAGGACTGTGTCCATCTCATCTAGGTTATCTCATTTGTTGACACACAATTGTCCATAATATTCTCTTACAATTCTTTTTATTTCTACAAAATTGGTGGTGATGTCCCCACTCTCCTTTTCCATTTTGTTGCATCTTCTCTCTTCCATCCTCAGTCAATTTAGCTAAAGATTTGTCACTTTTGTTGTTCTTTTTTTTTAAGAACCAACTGTTGGTTTTGTTGACACTGTTATTTTTCTAGTCTCTATATTTATCTCCACTCGAATCCTTATCATTTCCTTTCTTCTATTAAATTTGCATTTTGTTTGCTCTTCTCTTTCTAGATCCTTCAGGCATACAGTTAGGTTATTGACCTGAGACCTTATTTTTTAATGAGGCATTTACAGCTAAACATTTTGCTCTTAGTACTCTACTTTTGCTGCATCCCGTAAGTTTGAGTATATTGTGTTTTTGTCTTCATTCACCTCACGGTATTGTCTAATTTCCCTTGTGATTATTTGACCCACTGGTTGTTTAAGAATGTACTATTTAACTTTTACATTTTAGTGAATTATCCAGTTCTCCTTCTGTTATTCATTTGTAGTTTCATTCTGCTGTATTTAGAAAAGATACTTTGCATGATTCAATCTTTTCAAATTTATTAAGACTTGCTTTGTGACCTAACATGTCGTTGGTACTGGAGAATGTTCCATCTGCATTTAAGAAGAATGTGTGTTCTGTTGTCATTGGGTGGAGTGTTCTATGTATGTCTGTTAGGGCTAATTGGTTTATTCTGGTATTCAAGTCTTCTATTTCCTTGTTGACCTTCTGTCTGGTTGTTCTATCCATTATTGAAAATAGAGTATTAAAGTCCTTAAATATTGTTGTAGAACTGTCTATTTCTCCTTGCAATTCTGTCATTTTTTGCCTCATATATTTTGAGATTCTGTTGTTAGGTGTGTCTATGTTTGTACTTGTATCTTCTTGGTGGATTGAAACTTTTTTCAATATATAATGTCCTTCTTTGTCTCTTGCAAACTTTTTTGACTTAAAGTCTATTTTGTCTGACAATAATACAGCCACCCCAACTCTCTTTTGTTTACTATTCACATAGAATGTACTTTTCCATACTTTTACTTTCCCCCTCTTTGTGTCTTTGTATCTAAAGTCTCTTATAGACAGCATATTGATGAATTGTTTTTTAATCTTCCAATTGCTGCCTTCTAATAGGAGAACTCAATCCACTTACATTAAAGTAATTAATGATTAAAAAAAGATTTGCTTCTGCCATTTAGTTATTTGTTTTCTGTCTGTCTTACATGGTTTTTGTTCCACATTTCCTTCCTTACTTCATTTTGTGTGTGTTGAATTGGCTTTTTTAGTGTAGCATTTTTGATTCCCTTCTTTTTTACTCTCTCATATATTTTTTAGTTATTTCATCAGTGTTATGTTGGGGATTACAATTAACATCTTAAACTTATAACTAATAAGCTAATTTTTATTATAACAAGTTATTTTCGATAGGATACACTCTGCTTCTATTCATTGCTGTCCTTCTCTCTTTTGTATTATTATCACAGATTACATCTTTATAGCTTAGATGCCCATTAACATAAATTTATACTTATTGCTTTATGCATTTGCCTATTATGTAGGAAAAAGAGAGAAGCTACAAACTCTACCAGAAGTACAACAATACTGGCTTTTATCTTTAGTTATGTAGTTACCTTTACCAGTATTCTTTACTTTTTCTTATGGCTTTAAGTTGCTGTCTGGTTTCCTTTCATTTCAGCCTGAAGGGTTTCTTTTAGATTTTCTTGTAGGACAGGTCTACTGGTAATGAACTCTCACTTTTGTTTATCTGGAAAAGTCTTAATTCTGCCTTCATTCTTGAAGGATTTTTTGCTGGATAGAGAATTTTTGGTTGACAGGGTTGTTTTTTTTTTCCTTTAGAACTTTAAATATGTAATCCCACTGCCTTATGGCCTTCGTAGTTTCTGATGGGAAATTAGCTGTTAACCTTATTAAGGATTGCTTCCATATGATGAGTTACTTTTCTCTTTCTGTTCTCAAAGTTCACTCTTTTTCTTTGTCTTTTGACAGTTTGATAATAATGTCTCTTGATGTGGGTCTCTGAATTTATCCTGCTTGGAGTTATTTGAGCTTCTTGTATGTGTATTTTCTTGTCTTTCCTCAGATTTGGGGAGTTTGGGCCCATTATTTCTTGAAATGTACTTTCTTTTCCTTTATCTCTTCTCTTTCTAGGACCCCTATAATCTGTGTCTTGGTATGTTGGATGGTGTCCACAGGTCCCTCAGGCTTTGTTTATTTTTCTAATTTTCTTTTCTTTCTGCTCTTCAGACTGAATCATTACAATTTTCTTACCTTCAAGTTTACTAATCCACTAATCCTTTCTTCTGCCTGCTCAAGTCTGCTGTTGAACCCCTTTAGTGAGTTTTTTATCTTAGTTATTTTACTTTTCAGCTTCAGAATTTCTGTTTGGTACCATTTTATAATTTCTATCTCTTTATTAATATTCTCATTTTGTTCATGCAAATCATTTTCTTAATTTTCCGTGGTACTTTGTCCATGGTTTCCTTTAGCTCATTGAGTATATTTAAGACAGTTGATTTAATGTCTTTGACTAGTAATTCCAATGTCTGAGATTTCTGAGAGATGGTTTCCATCAAATTCTTTTTTTTCTTGTGAATGGGCCATAATTTCTTATTGTCTTGTCATTTCATTGTTGAAAATTAGACATTTTAATATTGTAATGTGGTAACTCTGGAAATCATATGCTCTCCCTTCCCCAGGATTTTCTGGGTTTGATTGTTGAAGGATGTAGACATCCATTTGTTTAGTGACTTTTCCAAGCTATTTTTGCAAAGATTGTATTTCCTGTCATTGTATGGTCACTGAAGTCTCTGTTCATTTAGTTTGTATTCAGTTAGTGTTTTGATGGTGACTTTCTTGAATGCCAAGAACTAAAAAAATTTTTTTACAAAGCACCTCTTTCAGTCTTTGCGGATTAGCTTTCTGCTGGGGCACTCTTTCAACACCTAGCCAGGGGGTTTACGACTCTGCCTTAGCCTTCACTTCTTGCTTGCCCTGAACCTAGAGATCATCCAGAGGGTAAAAGCTTAGGGTCTTCTCAAGTCTTTTCCCAGATATGTGCATGACATGTGAAATCCCTGGGTATACACAGGTGCTTTTGAATGCCCTACTTTCCCAAAGAAATTCTCTCCCAGATTTTCCTCCCAAGCTTTAAGTAGTCCATTGTATGTCTTAACCATAATATTTTGTCCCAGGGAGCTGTGGGTTTTTCAGTCACCTCAAAATGTTTTTGAGCAATGCATGATACTTTTCTACCCTGAGTGGGTTTCTAGTTAGGCAAAACAGCCTCATATCAGTCTTTCAGATAGTTTGTGACAGATTAGAATATACAAACACAATAATTTGTAAATAAGGTCTGCTTTGCTCACCCTACAACCAGGGACCAAGGTCCCACACTGGGAAAGTGAGCTACTGTCTTCAAGACCACTGTCAAGCTGATGAAAGGGTGGCGCAAGAGCAAGTAAAAATGCCACAAAACTTTTCTATCATTTTAAGTTAGCTTTTCCTCATTTCTGTGTTTTTTTTGTGTTTTTTCCCCATTTATGTAAGCCTTTGACTATTTTCCACAGTTTTGACAAAGTTTCTGCTTCTTTTACAATGTTTCTGTGGAGGGACAGGGTTCTTCTGTCTTGCTCTGAGACCAAGGCATTGCATTTTGTGTACTGAGTGTCTGGCACCTGGGTACAAAGATGATTATATACCCAGTAGGGAGATTAAGAAACTGGATTTAGGAGAGAATGCTCAAAGTGCACCAAAATGAATTGCCAACTCCAATTTTAGCAATGCCAACTCTTAGCCAAGGCAGATAGAATTTTTTAAATTTAATCAAATGTTACTATGCTACAGAGGTATGGGCCATTCAGAACAATATGCGAGCCCTCCTATGAGGCCAAGCATTTCAGGGGTCATAAGTGGAAAAACAGTGGGCACCAAAGTGCCCCTTGCAGATAAGCATGAGATTATCTACCAGCACCAATTGGCTCTTAAAAGACAGCCTACATTTATGAGCATTTACAGTGTGTCAAGCCCTGCTCTGAATGTTTCACACCTGTCCTTATTTCAGGGTCACACAGCCCTCTGGCACGTCTTCCCAAAGGGCACAGAGCTGATGAGGGGTACAGTGGGGAATTTGTTTGAACCCAGGCAGACCAATGAATCCTGAAGAGGAAAACTCATGGCTGCTTCACGAGTCTGTGTTCCAGCCCCAGCAGGAAAATGACTGATCCCTCAGGCTTTCTCACCCAAGGTTCCTCCCACCTGCCACGGCACCTTTTCTCTGCCATCTGTCTTTGTAACCAGGGCACAGGACCACCTTGCACTTGACTCAACCCCAAGCAGCTTGGTGAGCAGACTGCTTGGGTGGATGCTTGTTGCAGCAACTGTTCAGCCAGGAGCCAGGGTTTGCTCTCTTTCTGAGACCTGTTACCTTTAATCCCACGAGGGGTTAAACCAGCAGTCAAGTTTGATTTACTTCCTTATCAGAGTGGGCAGTTGACCTGAACCCATCAAGATTTCTTTCCCAGGAATTTGCAAACAGATGTTAACAGTTCCAGTTGAGAGCTGACTGCAGCATGGGGCGGTGTGGGGAGGGTCTGCCACTTAGACTGAGCATCAAGGAGCCACTCTAGGAAAACTTCAGACCAGGGTTGTACCTTGCCTGAGTTCCTTGCCATTCTCAGCTTCTGCTTTAGGACTTTCCCACTGCTTCTGTTTGACACGTTTGCATCCTTACCACATAAATGGTTCAAGTTGGTTTCTGTTCCTTGCAATGAAAGATCTTAAATAACCCCAAATCATAAGGAAGCCATTCAAACTCACTCAGGGGCATCCAAAACATAGCCCCCATTGCTATTCCTCAAAAGCTTTAGTAAGTGATATTTGAATTTGCTCAAATACAGGAACTAGTAAGATTTAGGCATAGGCCAGTAATGATCTTGAAGAGGCAGTGTTCAATTGGCCACCAAGAAGCCACAAGCAAATTGAGTTTGGTGGTGGGCATGTGTTGTTTTGGCTGCCCAGTGTCTTATTATCCTGTGTGTTCCAGGGAACCCAACCTTCCATACAGAATCCTCTCTGTGGGTCTGTCTCTTGATACCACGAGGAGAACATGGCCTCCTGAGTGAATGCAACTTGGACCCACACAGCTTCTTTCCTAGTTAGCTCACCTCACAGCAGCTGCCTTCAGGGCCCACCCCTCAGATTTGCATATGCAGAGACAGCTCTCTTATTTTTAACACCTGTCAGTTC
Source organism: Daubentonia madagascariensis (assembly GCA_023783475.1). NCBI lineage: Eukaryota > Metazoa > Chordata > Mammalia > Primates > Daubentoniidae > Daubentonia > Daubentonia madagascariensis. Next base: position 1,830,747 of record JAKFHU010000127.1, on the reverse strand, counting down.
CACTAAGTGTGAAATAAAGACCATACCCGGCCTACGGCCCCAGGTCACCTTATTCCAGCGTTAAAAATATTTTTAAAAACACAATTGACACTCATGTACAAACAATTCCACCTTATTGGAGGATGAAGGAGGGAAGATAGATTTGCTGGGGGAGGGTTTGAGTTGGGTTGGGGAAGGCAAGTAGGAAGAAGTCCAGAAAGCATCTCTTCATGTATATACATGTGTGTGTGTGTGTGTATATATATATATATATATATGTATGTGTATATATATATGTTCATTTATTTATTTCATCTTTCTTTTTTCTCAGGAGTAAAGGGTTCACTGGGTCAGTTGAGAACGCAGTCAGATCAAGAGGCCGTGGTCAGTTCTGGGAGTTCTGTGGTCTCCGTGTCATAATAGTTCTTTGTGTCAGAATAGGTCTTCCTCTTCAAGGCCTCTATGAGTTGCTGTAGGCGCTTGGCAAAAGAAGGTGCTTGGGGAGGTTTAGTGTGAGATGGGGGTGGGGGTGGGGGTGGGGGTGGGGGTGGAGGTGGACGCGGAGGTGGGGGTCGGGGCTGGGCTGCAGGGGGTCGGGGTGGAGGTGGCCGAGGAGGGCGCTGGAAATACCAAGGAGGACGAGCAGAGGCAGAGTGCGGGGAGGGGGGCTGGACCGGGGGTGGCCGAGAGCTGGGGCGGGGAGGGACGGCCAGCTGAATCATGTGCAGGGCGTTAGAACCAATCTTGGAAGCAATCCAGTTCAGATAGGGCCAGGTAGCTGTGTAGATTCCAGGGCGCTTAGCACGGGCACAGCCTACCCCCCAGCTTGTGATTCCCACGACCACATAGGCGCTTTCCTCGCTGTCTTTGCACATGAGAGGCCCGCCGCTGTCCCCCTGCCCAGAAGGACACAGAGGTCACTGCCTGCCTGAGCCACTCTTTCCCTGCCCAGAAGGATCAGAGGGCTCTGGGAGGACATTTTCTGCAGTCACATGGTTTCCTGCTGCCATAAACACAAATGGTTGTGGTAAAGTTTGAGGTGGTGCCAAGAGTTTCAGTTGGGATGTGAGAAAGGTGTGGATTGTCATGGTTTCCTCGTGATGAGGAGAGGAGCAAACCCATGTGTCCATGCATGTGGCTTTACCTGCATGCATGAGCACATGTGTCTAAGAGGCTTTGGTAGCTTTGTGTTCTTGGGAAGAGAGATAAACCTGCTCTTCAGGGATGGGTTTTGGGTGACAGGTCCTGTGTGCTAAGGTTGAGATAAAGTGCTGAATATGGTGGTTTGTTCCTTGTAGGGACAGCTGCTGGGTGTCACCTGCCACCTTCATTGTGACTGTAGATGCTGGAGGAACCAAGGAAGGAGTCACTAGAGCAGGGCCCTGGGCAGTGGAGTGGAGACAGTGGAGCTCAGGGATCCCAAAAGAGGTGTTTCCAGGGGCCTGGGGAGTCTTGGAGGGACCAGAAAGAAGGTTACCTGGCAGGTGTCGATCTTGCCTTCAGGATACCCTGCACACACATTGGTTGACTGAACGCGCCCGTTGTACCACTGGGTTGAGTTACACAGGTCGAGGTCGATGAGATCCACACGTGCTTCCTGCAGCACAGGAGACGGCCTGGGGGCTACAGCCAGGCCACTCAGTGGTCAGTGATCACGGGAGACACAGAAGAGAGCCCAGCCTCCACCCCTGACTGAGCCCCATCCTCTGTTATGCTCCAGTTAAACCTCAAATCCATCCAGTCAATGCCCCTGACCTCTCCTGACGCACCCTGAAGGGAAGAAGCACACAGCTGGCAGAGCAGACGAGAGACGGGAACGGAGGTGGAGACACAGAAGGCTGGGGAGGAGAGAGGGCCGGAGGAAGGGTGCAGGTGTGTGCACAGGTGGACGAAGGTGGGTGGAGGGAGGGTGGGGGTGTACATTAACTACAGCAACTAGCACGTGCTAAGCACTCACTACACGTCACATGGTCCTGTGGCTCCAATTTTGGATCAGGAGGTTGGAGCACCACCCACCCCGGTCACAGTGGGGGTGTGGCAGGGCTGGGATCTGGGCTGGAATTGCTCCTCTCTTGACTCCAGTCCAAGACACCCTTTCATTCCCCAGTCTAGCCATACACCTCCCTCCCTGCTTCTTATCTCCCGTCGGGACTCCTCTGCGCAGCTGTGGTCAAGATCTGCAGAAGTTGGGCTGATGAGCCTCTCGTCATGCCTCAGATCTGTTCTGAGGAGATCCAGTGCCTTCACACAGGCAGACCTGGCTGGACCACGGGCAGTTGAAATGACCCCTGAAGCAGAGTCAGAACTTCCTTGACAGCCCCAGACACTCTATCATGGCCTTTGGGTTAGGAACGGCCCCAGCCTGCTGCAGCTCAGGCAGCCAGTGTTGCATCTGGCTTGGGCAGAGCCAAGAACTAGTGCAGCTGCCCCCTCTGGGTGGGCCTGGATGTCATCTGAAGTACAGATGGGGAGCAGCCTGATGTAGGGGCAGACCTAGAACACAGCTGTATAGGCCAAGATGGCAAAACAGGAAACGTGGAGTGGTACGGGCAAGGCTGAGCGCTTGGCTGGCACGTGGTAAATGGCTGCCGTATGCACGTTTGCTGGGCTTCACTTCTGTTTTTCAATCCCTTTAGCCACCACCTTTTCTTACCACCCAAGCAGCAGTGAGAGTCGTGTACATGCACTGCCCTTGGGGTAGGGTGACACTGAGATAACAGTGGCAACAATCCTGGCTTGTTAGCCACTAAGATGACTTTTTCAATCTATGGCAGAGCCCACAGCCTTGAAAGCCACGGGCTTCATCGTGAAGGGCCAGGTTTCCCGAAACAGAAAAGGGTTTTCTCAATCCCAACACCTTGGCTTTAAATAACAAATGCTAAAAAGCCTTCAGGAACTCAAAATTCAGTGGGAAAGAGGTGATACGCTAGGGTAGTTCTTCCAGCGAAGCAGATGAGTTCAAGGCAGAGCTAGAACAAGGAAGGTCTGAAGGAATCACAGGAGTTTGGAGCCTGGGGGTTTCTTTAAAACATGGGCTTAGGGGTGGGGGATGTGTTTGCAAAAAAAAATGAGAGATATCCCATTAAGTTTAGGGGAATTTCAGAACAGAAAATGTCTTGCATGACATCCAAGGTGTAGCTGGGAACCGACAATCCTCCTGAGCGACAGGACAGCAAAGGTGGGGGTGGCAGGAGGGACTGGGAGATCGGCTTTCCAGGGACTACAGGAACCCCCAAGAGCTGTGGACATGGTCAGATAGGTGGACAGAAGAATGCACGTCCTCACTCAAGAGGCCATGGCAGAGCCATGGCCATCAGCAGCTGGGGTAGAGGTTGGCACCCCAGGCCAGGAAGGGGTGGTCACGTGCCAGCAAAGGCCATGAAAACAAGGACAGCTGGGATGAGACGCCTTTCTGCAAAGGACAGGAAAAGTGATAAACCTGTCAGAAACTTAGATCAACCTCTGGGAAAAGGAAATAAGAGTTAAGGGAAGAATCCTGAATTATTGATTTTTTTGTTACCAAAAAAAGGCTGAGTTTTAAACTCCAAATGACTAAATTGCCTCAATTGGGAAGCCTAAATTTTTCATTATCAAGGAAAAGAAGAGATTGAAAGCTAAGTTAATTTCAGTCACATCTTTACAACCCTACTGTAACTGGATAAAAATTCATGTGACCCCTTACAGAAAGCTGAAAGCATAGGTCATATGCAGAAACAGAGTCCTACTTGGTCTTGTCCTACTGACAAAACCCTGCTGCCACTTAAGGGGGTAACCTGTTGCTTCTGGGATAAACAGTGACTCTAGGCTTAAAGTATGTGGAGAGGGGTGTCTGGGACCCAAATCCATAACCTGGAGTCAGCAGTAATAGTTGTGCCAGGTCACGCTCTGAACCTGGTCTGGTGTGGAAGAGATTTCCCTACTCACCCACTACTCCTCTGGTGTCAAGTGGGCTAGGTAGCGTTGGGTGGCCAAGAGATCTTGGGGAAGAGGTAGACAGCTTGGTCAAGGACAGAGGTCTAGAGAGGCAGCTACGCCCATCTTGAATGGAAAGGAATCCATTGGACAGCTCCAAGGATCCTGAAATACTATAATACCCATGACCTGCAAAAACCACACCCCTCCCAGTCTGCAGAGAAAACTTCAAGTAACGCAAATGAGTAAGATGGATTTGGGTGCTATGACTGGCCAAGGGTGGGAGCAGTGCCCCAGGAGGCTGCTGCTGACAGTGGTAAAGGCAGTCCTGGGAGCAGGAGAGCTGAGCCCTGGAATCTCAGATGTCAGGAAATGCCCAGCTTGGAGACCATCTGATCTAGCCCTTCTATTTACAGATGAGGAAACAGGCCACAAAACCACATCTAGAGCTCTTCTCCAAATACTGTTTCAGGGAATGCACCCAATTTCCAGAATCCAACAGCTAGGGCTCCAGGTGCCAAATACAGGCACAGCCTTGACCGCATTCTGAACAATGCCATGTTCTCCTCGTGCCTGCATTCAGCCTTGCCTTAGGTAGCCAGACTAGTCCCCAGCCGTGTGACCAGGGACAGGGGCTCAACTCTGCTCACTCTCCATTTCCCAGATGTGATAGGACACAGCAATAGGCCGTGAGGAGGACTCAGAGTTGCTCAGCTAGGCATAAACCTGTGACCACTGCACCTCAAAGACCACCAGGAGAATGACCACCAGTGTCCCCCCTGAGGAGCCCCTCCTGTACTCACCATTCTCCTTTATGTATCCCCAGCCAGCCACCCAGCAGATCTGGGGGCCTCTGGGTGGGCCAGCCTTGAATTGGGGCAGGCAGCCCGGCCCAATGAAGCGCCCGCATGAAACAGGAGGGGTGATCTTCAAGAGAGCAATGTCATTTCCCTCTGTCAGAGGGTTGTATTTTTCATGAATGATGATTTTCTCAACATATCTCTCCTGCAGAGGCGCCTTCACTGGCTTGTTGTTCCCATATGCAATTTCCTTTGCTCCAAAAACCAGTCTCCAGTCATACACTTTACTATGGGCACAAAGGTAAGCCGGGTCATTCTCACTTATGGACTGGCTGGACAGAAACCCCTGGTGATAGTGACCCTCAGGGCCTTCCACCAGCAAGGGTCTGTGTCAGTCCCCCCAGAGTCTGGCTGCATATGGCCCAGAGCCCCAGGGAGACTGCACCCCGTTCCCTGGAGAATGTCCCTTTCTGGGAAGAACCGTTCTGAAGACCACCCTCTGTGCATTCCCACACGTACTTTTTGCTGTCGAAGCAGTGAGCAGCAGTAAGCACCCAGTGTGCATTCAGCAAGCTGCCTCCACATGCGTGGTACCTGTGGCTATTGTACGTGAAGATCTGGAGGCTGACCATCCAGGGCCAGGCCCCGTGCTGTGCAGTCTGCCCTCCGACAATTCGGATACCACCTTGTGGGTTCTGCCTGAACCGTAACCCACAGGGACCACTGAGAAGAGACCAGGGCACAATTCAAACCAAGTATAGGCACAGCCTGTCCTTGTAACTCCACAATAGGGGGGAGGCAGGGGCATGGGGCTGGGAAAGTGGAGGCAGCCAGGGCTATTCAGGAAGCCACAGGCTGCAGGAAATGGTTTGGGGCATTACGATTCCTTGGGTCTTGCAGGTGTAGTCACAAGGAGGAAAGAAGAGGCCTTAGGCTGTACAGGCCCTGAGAGATGGCAGGTCCCTGGGTGGAGTGGGAGGCTAGGGGTGGGGATCGGGGGTCTGGGTAGAGTGTGCTGGCCTAGGTTCTGCAGAGCCAATCTTAGGCGGGAGACTCCGAAGAGCCATGTGACCAAAGGGGTCTCGGGGCTGCAGGGTTGGGTTAGACAGTGACAGGAGAGAAGGGTGCTGTGGACCACAGGTTTGGGGCCACAGCAGGAGCAGTGGTGGTCCAGAGGTGGAAGTGCTGGGAACTGTGTCACAGGTGGGATGCCCCACATAGTTAGAGAGTTGTTGATGTTGTGGGCTACCTTGGGGGCGAGAGAGTCCACAGGTGGATGGAGGTATGAGAAGCGTGACAACCACAGGTTGGGATGTCTCAGTTGTCTGTGGGAGGATGGGGGCTCCCGGAAATCAGGACCTCGGGTCTGAGAGACAGTGGGGGTCAGTCCTTGGGGGAGTGGAGGCACGGATCTACGTGCTGTGGAAGCCCTGGGAGCTGAGGGGTCCATCTCAGGAGGAAACTGTGGGCAACTTGAGGCCCAGATTCTGGGGGCAGGGAGGGTCTCAGCTGGGGTGTGGGTACAGGAGCTGAGAGACTCACGGGCTTCAAAGGCCCAAGCTCAGCCTCCTTCTCCTGAACCCCGGACAGAGGGAGTCTGGGGGGACCTGCCATTCAGAAGATATGCTTCCCCTCACCGAGGTGCCCCTGACACTTACTCACACGTGCTGTTATCTTTGGCGACTACAGATACTGCCAAGACCAGCAGAACGGCAGTTGGCAGCATCTCTCCCATACTCCTGCCCCTGCCTGGCCTGCAAGTCCAGTGACCTCACAGAGCTCCGTGGCCTCCTGGCCAATCAGCAGGTGACCTCCCACCCCACCCCCCAGTAGTCAGGCCAAGCAGAAGGAGCCCCTTGGTTTAACTGGTTCGTGCTGAAGTGACTTCCCAACTTCCTGCAGAGGCTCCCACACCCCCAGGATGGGGGGAGGCCTCTGTGCAGCCCCATTCCCCCTGTCCCAAGGCCAGGGTCTTCATGCCCAGTTACTCTTTCGAGGTCCCACATAACCCAACTTTCTGGCCTTGTGCAGATTTGGGATCTGCCCCTCATGCAACCTATAACCACTGCAGACTCATGGATTAAGGAGCAGCTCAGCCCTTCCATGACAAGATGGTACAACACGTCAATGGTTAAAAAGGGTCAGGTTCAGCAGATTAATAGATCCTTAGCATTTGGTGGTGAAAACTGTCTTTCTCTCTTCCAAGTGCATGCTATCAGTACACTCTTCAGAGAGCCTTCCTGTCCTTTGCTGAATATTGTAATGTCTTATATTTCCTGCTTGAGTATCTCCAGGTGTCCTTTCTGTGACCTGTGTGCAGCAAGATATTGTTTCCTATACTTGAATGTCAAGAGTTTTCATCACAGCTACCTGAATATCATGAAGTATGGTTTTCTCTATCTGATTATCAGGACAGCATCTACCTACCAGAGTGTGACAAATGCTCACTGCATGTGCCTGAACGTTAACACATTTCACCTCCCCCACAAGAGTGTCAGGAAGTCACATCTCCGCCTGCCTGAGGGCAGTCTTACCTCCTCAACTGAGTGTGAGATCTCAGCCTACCTGAGGGTCAAGAGGTTGCATCTCACCCCTGTGAGTGTCACAAGATTCATCTCTTCTACTTGAGCATCAGGACATCTCATCACTTCTTCCTGAGCGGTGAGTTTTCAGATTATCAGACGATCTTGATTTCTCTATCTAACTGAATGTCATACTTTCTCATCTCATATAACTTTCAGGAGGTCACATCCCCCTCAACTGGATTAGCAGTAGGTCTCATATCTTTTGCCTCAGGATCAAGGAGCTATCATCTCCTCTCTGACTGTGAGGACATCTCTTTTCTTCCATCTCAGAGCCAGAGGCTTCATTTCCTCCCCGCACAGGTTAAGAATTCTCATCTCCACCACCCAAGTGTCACCTTGTCACATCTTCTCTACCTGAGAATCACAATGTCTTAAATCCTCTACCTGAATGTCAAGAGGTTGCATCTCACCTATGTGAGTATTCTGAAGTCTCAACTGCCACACTGGAGTGTTAGGAGTTCTAATTTCCCCCACTTGACTGCCAGAGAGTCTCCTATCCTCTGCTCGAGTATGGCCTCATCTCCCTGCCTGAATGGCATGAGCTTGTATCTTCTCTGCAAGAGTAGAGAGTGTCCAAAGTTCTCATCTCAGCTCCCTGAGTGTCTGGAGGTCTTTTCCTCCCCTTCTTGGTGGTCTTGAGGTCTTATCTCCCCTACCTGAGGGTCATGAAATCTTATCTGTCCTGTTTGAGTGCCAGGAGATCTTACCTCCCCCACCTGAGTGTTGCGCCACTTTATCTCCTCCATCTGAGTGTCGGGAGATCTTGTCTCTACCTGACAGGCCTCATCTCTTAGGCTATCTGTCTAGAGGTTCCATCTCTTTTCTTTAAGAAACCGCGAGGTCTCATTCCCCCCACTGGAGTATAAGAATATCTCATCTCTCCTGTTTGAATGTCACAAAGTCTCATCTCCCCTACCTGTATGTCAGGCGGTCCCATCTCCTGCCTTATCATCAGGGTATCTCACTTCCTCTGGAGGAATGTCCAGGGTCTCATCTCATGTACCTGATTATCAAGAACTATCATGTTCCCTATCTGAGTGTCCCAAAATCTACTCTCCCTGCAGGTCAGAAGGTCTCTCTTATTACTGGGCCAAGACATCTCATCTTTGTTTACCAGGAAGTGACAGGACCTTATTTCTCCTATCTGAGTGGCAGGATGACTTAAGTCCCTTCCCTGAATATTGAGATGTATTATTTCCCTTTCTGCTAAGAGGCTTTATTTTCCCTTAATGAATACAAAGCAGATCTCAATAATATCAACTGAGTGCCATGAGATTTTTACCTCTGCTACCTGCGTGTCAGGAGGCCTCCCCTCTTAGAGCTGAATGACAGCAGATCTCCTCTCCTTTACCTGAGTGTAAGGATTTGTCTCCCCAAGTCAATTTCAGGGATCTTGGGTACTTTATCTGAGTATCAGGAGCTCTTACTTCCCACACCTGTGTCATAAGGATGCATTTCTTCAATCTGTTAGGAGGATTCTTCTCCTTTATTAAGTGTGTGAGTTCTTTCTTTTTCAACCTTTATATCAGGTGGTCTCACCTCCGTTATTTGAAGGTCAGGAGGTCTTATTTTACCAACCTGAGTATTAACAGGTTTCAGCTCAACTACTGAGTGTCAGGAAGCCTCACTTATTTTAAGTGTCAGCTTATGCCTGATAAATAACCAACAATACTTTGAAAATATAGTTCAAGAAATGGCAACAAGAGTTCAAGAAGTGATATTAAAGTGAATTCAAGAAGTGCTTAAAGTTTTGACTGTTATGGAACATATTATTCAGGTGTTTTAAAAGGATTTTGATGGGCATAAAATTGCTGTGGCATTTAGATCCATGAGAATTGTTTAAAAGAATGATGCAACATTTTATTTTAAATGTTAACATGTACAATTTTCTGGAAATCACAACCTTTGCAACCACTTAAAATATATGGTGAAAAATGTTAGATATAAACTTTTAAAAGAAAGGTGTAACCTAGTTCTTAAAAAATATTTAGGAAGTGTCAATGACAAAGTCTGAAGAGCTAATGTCTAGATTCTAGAAGACGATTATTGTTTGACTCTGCAGCGCTTACCCACTTCTGATTCTAGAAGGGGCTGTGGTCATAGTACCTTCCCTGGCCTCAGTGATGGTTGAGGGAAAGGCATATGGCCCAGCCAGTTTAATTCTGTCATTAAACCTAATGGATGCAACAACCACCTCAACTAAGAGTGACTTTGTTTGTCGTCTTCGTGCTGTTCCAAGAGCGAGGGAGGGAGGGGTGAAGGTATGGGCCAGTTAGGTGCTGGGGCTAGAAGGTGGGGTCCTGTTGAGGGCTCGGTCCAGGCCAAAGCAGAGCACCCAGCACAGGGAGCTGGCCGGGGGTCCCCATTCCCCTCAGACTTGCCCTCCTGCTTGCCTCAGCCCTTCTCTCAGCTCCTGCTCACCCAACACCTCTGCCCTCTCCACCCCTGCCCACTTCTGAACCCCCACTCCCCTTCACCTGGGCAATACAACTCCCGCCCCAGTTTTTCTCACCCTGATCCCCAACCCCTTCCAGCCCCATTCCTTCCCCTGCTCTCCCGTTCCTGCTCCCCCACCCCACCCCTGGTCTCCAGGACGGCCATGGGCAGAGCAGAAACATTGTCCATCTAGCCTTGGTGTCCAGACCCCGCCCTGGAGTTTTCTGCAGGACCTGGGGGTGGCTGGTGTGATGGAGAGCCAGAGCTGCAGTCTCCAGGGAGGTGTTGGTGAATCTCCCAGGGCCCCTGAGAGGATGAAGCTGGAGCATTCTGAGGTCATGAGGAGACCAGAGAGGCGACGGAGTCCCTGGCGCTGAGCGAGAAAGTCTCTGCCCGAAGGCATCTGGAGCCCCCGTTCCTCAGCCTTGTTTCCCCGGGCCATTTTCCCCTCTTCTAGCAGGCTTCTCTGGTCCAGGCCTTGAAGGTCCCGTCATGTCTCTGGAGGCTTTTGACCTGGAGGGATATTTGTCTTCTCCCCCCAGGCCCCTTGGGAGCCAGAGTGGGCAACGCCATCCCGTGGAAGGCAGGATCCCGCTGCCCCTGCTAAGAAGGAAGCCGACCTCCTCCTGTCCTCAGTGAGAAGCTGCACTACCCCCAAGCTCTGATTTCCAGTTGAGAGAGGTCCCGGGTTCCACGTGCAGCTCAGAGGAGACCCACCCTCCTGGTGCCAGAGTGCTCAGGCCCAGGGTGAGTCAGGGTCCTACCTCTGTCCCCACTCTTGGACCCTCCTAGGGCCCCATTCCTTGCCTTCCTGTGTGGCCCTTCCTTTTGTAATGGTCACAGTTTCTACCCTGAAAATGAGATGAAAAATTATAAAATGTTGAAAATTTGAAATTGTGAGGCTTTTTAGACAGACTGCAAGCCTCTATAGGACCTTCTGCCTAGCAGTCACCATCCCCAGCCTCGAGGGGGCCTTTGCTACCTCCTCTGGGTCACCCAGACCTTGGCTTGCTCCCTTAAACCACCTCCGAGGCACCTGCCTCCTCTGGGTGAAGATGTCCCTCTGCTGCCCTCAAGGCACCAACCATTCTTAATCCCTCAGAGATCTTCTGGCTTTTCTGGTTGGTTCCTCTCATGGCCCCACCCTGGCTGAGAGATAACCTCAGAATCCAGGTGTACCTGTGTCATTTTGTCACATTCACGCTCTACCTCCACCCAGTGTGACCAGGCTCCCCCGCTGGTCCCCTGCTGGAACCCCTCCCCTCAGATGGCATCACATCTGTGCAGCCCCGGCCCTCTCTCAGCCCTGGGCCCTGTGCTTTTGGTTCTCTCACAGCTTCCTCTTGATCTCCTTTGCCTACTCTGCAAGAATGTGTCTACCCACTCACCTTACTGTTCCCCCTTCAAGTTGGAGCTCACCACCTCCTTTCACTCATTGAGGTGCCTCTGCCCCTGCCATGGGCTGGCCACCTCACCAGGTGCCACATAGGACATACCTCCCTTGCCGCATCATTGGCTAGTGTCCTCTGGCTGCCTACATAACTGCCTGTGCACTCTTGAAGGACTATGTCTGTGTCTGTGGTGCCTAGCTCAGGGCAGGAGCAAAAGATAAATCTCACATCCTTGAGGAGCTCAGTCCAGCAGGGCAGATAACCCAAGGTGAGAAGCACCAATTTGCTCTAATTTGAGATGGTGCCAGGGCTGTGCAGTTGCAGAGTCTAACAACTAACTCGGACTCTAGGAAGGGCAGGTCAGGGAAGGCTTTCTTCCAGGAAGAAAGGACCTAGAGCTCAGCCTCCAAGGGTACATAGGCTTTCTGCAGATGAAGGACGGGTGATCCAGGCAGAAGGAAGTGGGTGTTAAGTAGAGATGGAGCGATGAAAAGCCATGGGGGGGCTCAGGAGCTGCAAACATGCAGCAAGGCTGGTAGATAGCATGTGCGTATGGGGAGGGGGAGAGGAGCCACAGGCAAGGCCACAGCAGGGACACTGTAGCACTGGCTGGGCCAGGCCAGTGCACAGGGTCCCTCCACCTGCTTCATTTGCAGAGATAGTCTGATGTTAGTGAGCAGAGGGTAGAAATGGAAACAGAAAACTACTGAATCAGCAGCGAAGAAGTGAGGCCTGGACAAGGTCAGTAGCCTTCAGTGTAGACAGTGGGGGAGGACATGGCAGTGTTCCAAGACAGGAGCAGCAGAATTCATAAACAACTGGACACTGGAGGGAGGTTTTAAACCTTAAGACAACTGTCCTTCCAGCTCAGGAGGTGCCACTCAGTGAGCTGGTGAACAAAGAAAGGCATCCAGCTCGGGAAGCCTGGGCTGAGCTCGGGCAGACTCTGGGAGAAGATGCCAGGTGCCCAGGCAGAGTCTGAGGTCAAAAGCAAGACCTACAAGTTGCTAGCACATGTGGTCAGTGAAAAGTGGCCTTACTAATAACCTAACAGAGGAAAAACAAACTATCAAACAGAAAAAGAAATAAACTCAGAGCACATAATCGCCCCTTTAAAGAAAAACTCACAACTACCCCCCTTGCTTTGTTGTAATTAAAACACCTGTGGCCTAACTTGTTATCTCTACAAGTTCTTTCTCAGCCTTGACAACCCCTCAGCAGACAGTAGGGGTGGGAGCTCCCCACTTCAGTTCTCGCCCCCACCAGATTCCGAGGACTCAGAGAACCCAGCCTCACAGAGAACAGAGACATAAAGAACCCCTGCTGCTGCTTTGCTGCCGCGTCTGTTATCAGTCTGCTGAGGCAGAGGGAAAAAAAGCCATTTTTACCCTTTAAAACTTCGAGCGACTTTCCTCAGCCACCCGGCGCTCCCTCCACCTTTTCTTCTGTGTGCAGGGGCTGTTCCCCCTTCTCTCTCTCTCTCTCTCTCTCTCTCCCGTGAAAATAAATTTCGTACTTCTGTCTATCCTAAATTCTGTGTGAGAATTCTTTCTCCAACCCACCGTGAGCGCTAGTGAGTTTCCACCCTAACAGTCAGGGCTGGGGAGGTTTGTGTAACCAATCTGAGGGACAGAGGTAGGCAACTGAGACATAGTTTCATTTCTTATAAATTTATTACATAATAATAATATTATAATAATTATCAATAATAATAATATAAGAAACATAGATCTCTGTGGGGTGTATCACAACGTCAGGGTCAGGAGGCCTCAGGACTGGAGCAGGGGGTGAAATCCCCTGATGGAACTCCATACAAAAGGAGGGGTGAAGCGGAACTGACCCTGTAAAGTTAAAAACCCAAATTGAACGGAACCAAAAACCCACAGGTGAGTGTGAGACCAAGTGTGTATGTGGCAGTCTGTTACAGTGACTGCCGCTGTGTGACCTGGACTGTTGGTGGAAGGGTCGGTGAGTGTGTCTGCGCCCAGGGAGTGGGGCCGGTGGGCCGGGGCGGGGCGGGTGGGCACAGACCGGCGTGCCAGGCCCCTGGGCTGTGAAAACTTCTGTTTTCTGTCTTTTTTTTTTTTTATTAAAAAAAGCTAGAAATATAAACAGAAACTTGTGAGTGACGTGGATGGAGCTTAGTCCAGACTCCAAACCCTAGGTTTAAAAACATCCCAGGGCCCCCCACCCCACAGGTCATTGCTGAGTGTGAGGAGTCACAGTAAGGGGGGCTGGGCACCCTCGGGGTCTTTGACTCTCCCCAGGGCCTGCGGTGGCCTGACTCTAGGGGTCCCCCTATGGCCCCCTCAGAAGCCCAAGGTGGGCACTGCTTCCCTCCCCAAGCAGCAGGGATTCACCTTGGACCCCGCTCAGGCTGGGTGAGGCTCTGCAGGGGCAGGCAAACAGCAGGACCCAGGTACAGGGTGGCCTCTGACTTTCTTTGGAAGAGGAGCCAGGGTGCTGCCACAGGCACACACCCATGCACGCACCCTGAGCCTCCACAGCCCCACACTAGTCCAGAGCAGCCCCAGGACCACTCCACCATCAGGCACACACACAGCTCCCATGTGCTCACTTGCACCCAGAGTCGCCCACACACCCAGGGCAGGAACAGGCGACTTTGGGGTCCAAGGCAGGGAGGCTTCTCTGCTGTAGTTGCCCAAGAGCGTGGGGACCAGACTGGACCCCTCCTAGGCGAGAGACCCTGTGAGGAAGATGGCTGCAGCGGAGCTTCAGGGCCCTGCCCCCAGCCCCAGGGTGATGGTCTCCCAAGCGCCTGATCCTGCTGGCACCCAGCAGGACCTGCTGCCTGCCGCCCCTCCGCCCACGAGCAGCACCTGAAAGGTCGGTGGGGCACACTACAGCTCAGCAAGGGGAGGGGGCCGAGCTGGGGCCCCAGGGCGGGCCACTAGGACCCTGGCCAACCCCAGACCAGCTGGAGCGTCCCCTGCCCCGTGTGGGGTGGCAGTGGCAGTGAGGGGCCAGAGATGGAAGACTGGGCAGCTGCAGTAGGACCAGTGGGAGGGGCAGAGGGGAGGGGAGCGGAAACTATTACGGACAGAGATATTTGTTCCTTTTCTCGTTCCAAATATAGAGTGGATTAAAATATGCAAAACAGGGGGGCTCCTTGGCCCCCATCGAGAACCCCAATGTCTCCCCCCTCCCCCCGAGTCACCAAGGCGTGTCCTGACCTCGCATGCTGGACTAGGTTCCCCCTCTAGGAGAATGGCCACCGGGAGCTGTGAAGGAGGTGGTCAGGCTAGAGCACCCCCCCATCCCCTCCCGCCCCAACCTCCCTGGTCCACGCCCTTCCTGACTGTGTGCTGGGTGGGGCTGGGCAGCCGGGGAGGGCACTAAGCAATGTACAGGGCAAGTCTCCGAGCAACAGCAAACAGGACGATTCATGCAACATTCCTGGCCCGGGCGCCATCATAGGGGGCGGGCCGAGCCCGCGGCCCGGGGTGGGGATGGGGGGCCCTGCCGGCAGGGCGCGGCCGGGGCTGGGGTAGCGGGGGGCGTCAGCTGCCTTCCAGCTGCCTGAGCGCCCGCTCGATGTTCATGCGGTGGCCCACGCGCGTGACGCCCAGCTCCACGAAGTCGTCCTTGGTGAGCGCGGGTAGGTGCGCGCCTTCTATCTCGTGGTCCTCGAAGCGGTCGCGGTGCTCGCCTAAGTGGATGCTCTCCAGCCAGTCGCCAACGTCGAACTTGCTCCAGAGCTGCAGGGGCTTCTGCTGGAAGGGCCGGCGTGGGCCCGGGGCGCCGGGGCCAGGGCCGGACGCGGGCGAGGGCAGCGGTGACGGCGAGGGGGAGCGGCTGCGCGCGCTTACGCTGCGCACCACGAAGCGCACCTCCTTGGGCTCGTGCGGGATGGAGAGGCTGGACGACTTGAGGATGGTGGGGGGCGTGAGGCCGAAGGGCCGCCCCGCGCCCCCCGCGCCCGCCCCCAGCCCCTCCACCCGCTCCAGCGACGCGGGCTTCACCGGGCTCGGGGCGCGTCGCGCTATGGGGTAGCGGCCACTAGGCCTCACCGAGTAGGAGGCCCCGCCGCCTGGGCCCCCAGGGCTGCGCTGCGCTGAGATGGAGCTCAGCTCACCGAGGCTGCTGAAGAGCCTGCGGAGGGAGAGGGGGTCAGCGCCAGGTGAGGGGCGCAAAATGAAGTGGGGGCGGGTGGAGGGGGGCAGGACAAGGGGCCAGGAGGAAGGGGGCTGGGGCTGGGAGCCTGGTGGGAGTAGCCTCTGGGTCAGAGGAAGAAGGACCCTATGGCCACCTAGGCCCTTTTGCTTGGCACCCAGGGTCAGAGCCAGTACCCTGCACTGGGAGACACCCAGACTGACTGGAATATGAGGAGTTAGACTGGTGGCCTCCTCCAGTCCATGGAGGCTCCAAGAAGAGCCCACCAGAGGAAAGACAGCAAAGGGGTGGTTGCTCCTCCCTGCCAGCACTGGACATCAGCTCTGAGCACCACACCATCCACAGGTGCCCTGGACATTAGGACTTCACCACTCCCCCCACTACAGCTCTGCTCTCCTGAGGAGACCCAGGGAACCCTGGGCTAGCGTCGGGGATTGCTGAGTCTTGCTAAAGGCAGCAGCACAAGGCTGAACAGGTCCAGGACACTGGAGACAGACATCAGGCAGCGTTCACACCCATGTGGAGCAGCAGAACACACAGGGCAGGTATGAGGCAGCCTCCTGCACAGGACGGCACACAACAGTAGCAATGGCACCCATGCATGTTGCAGACATGCAGCAGCACCAGCAGCAGGGGCAGCAGCACACGCACGCAGATACACACACGTGCGTGTGCACACACATATGGGGACAGATAGCACGTCACTACCCAACCTCACCTGACAGGACCGCAGACCTCTAGCCCCTCCTCAGCCTGGCCGCGGCAGAAGGCCTGCCTGTGGTGACTGCGCCGGAGAAGACCCGGTCCCATAGCCCCCATTCCCATCCCTATCCCCTGCTATGGCCAGGGGAAGCCTCAAGGGGCTGTCAGTGGCACCAAAGCTCCACACAGCCACACAGAGCAGAGCCCCAGGCAGCCAGGCACAGCATGTGGACAGTGAGAGGCATGGGATGGGCATGCTCACTTACACAGCTGGTGCTCGGGACCACCGCGCAGCTAGACAGAGCAGCCACATGCAGATGGGCAGGAGAGAGCAGTGAGAGAGAGTGTTAGCAGGCCAGGCCCACGTGGCCCACAGTCGCAACCACACAATTGGCAGCCAGGTGCAGGGACCCCTGGCTGGACACCATGTGGAAGGAGGAACTCAGGTGCAGAGGGCCTAGATGCTATGGGAGGGAGCACATCTGGAGCTGCTGGGGGAGGAGAAGCACCTAGTAGAGTGTCTGAAAGTGCAGGTGGACTCGGGCAGATCTGAGTGGGCTCCTGAGGTGCCTGTATGTGCAGACCACGAACGTGACTAGGAAGTGCTCAGTAGGTGCCTGGTGCTTGGTGGTCCCCTCACAGCCTCTCTGTTGTCTGACCAGCCTCTCTCCAGCTGCCCTCCCACTCCCCCTCCCTGCCCCTGCCCAGGCTGGCTGCCCCACCCACACCTGTGCTGTCCTGACTATATAGCATCACCAGCACTCATCCCACACAGGCACAGGGCTCCTCCAGCGTGGTTCCTCCCCTTAAAGCAGATTTTGTCTTCTGTCCCCACCTGTGCAAGGTCAGCCCCTCTGGAGATCTGAGCTCTGTCGCTCCTACTGGACCTCATTTCTGTCCTCTCCTCAGCCTCTGTCCCTACTGCTTCCTCCCAACTGCTCAGACCCAGAGCAGAGCTTCCTCAAGAGGCCACACTGTGCCCCCCCCCAAGAGAGAGGGGCTCCAAGAATACCTGGGGTGGGCACAGGGAACAGGCACCGCCACCAGAGGAAACTCCTTGCTCCCACCAAACCTGGCCTCCATGGAGCCACCTGCACTTTGGGGCACAGTGGGGTGACAGCCAGGGCTGGGGAGAAGATGCCTGAGGGGAGGTTCCAGATGGTGGTGGGTATGGGGGGGCTCCCTGGGGGTGGGCACCCAGGGCATGGTGATTGCTGGAAGCGGGTGCCAGGGGAGACTCTGAGGGAATCATACCTGTGGACTGTGGACACCTGGAGAGGAACAGGACCAGAAATATGTGCCTGGCCCTCACACAGTGACCCTGGGCTGGGGACCTGCCTCAGAGGACAGACACCTGTCCTGGCCCTGCCCCAGGGTTGAGGTTTCAATGCAGTTGTGATATCAGGTGTACCTGGAGTCTCAGCTGTGCCAGAAGCATACTGATGCGTTGGCAGGACCATAGCAGTAAAGGCAGAGGCCCAGGCTGGCTGCTGGGCAGTGCAGTGGGGAGGCTCAGCCACAGCCCAGAGCAGGATCTGGGCTCCAGGAGGTCCGAGCTGTGCAGGGCAGAGTTGTGCCTGTCTGGGTGGCACTAGAGCCCTCCTGCCTGGCAGGGGCTGAGCTGGAAGCCTAGGCTGAGGGCAGGCTGGCTCCAGAGGCACCCAGGGAGCCAGGGGCCAGAGAGCAAGAGATGTGGGGACCAGGTTCCACTGGGCGGGGAGGAGGAAGTGCAGTCACACTGATGCCACCTCCCAAAGCATGCAGCTGATGTCAGGAGCCTGAGGAGAAAAGCCCAAGAAAGGCTGTGCCCTCCAAAGGCCCCAGGGCACAGGAGGGAGTGGCCAGAGGGCACCCATGGCCTAGATGTGTGCCCTTCCTTCTCTTTCTCTTGGGGAACAGGTTACTGTCCACACCATCCCCAGGGCAGGAAAACCAGCAGTGTCCATGTCTGACTTCCACATTTCCATGGCGTCCCGGCTCTCACTTGTCTGACCACCTCCCTGGCCAGGCTCTGGCTGCCACACAGCCACATCACAGCACCTGCCAGCCTCTCAGTGGGCTTCTGGGCCACCTACCCTCTAACACACGATACCTCACCAGGCGCCATCACCCTGGAACACCTGCAGCAGCCTCCTTCCAGAAGCTGAGTCCACATTCCTCTGTGAGGCATCCATGGCCCCCGAGGTCTCCTCCCCAACAGCTGAGTCTTGACTGTCTGTCTCCTGGTGACTCTTAGCCAGTGAGGTCTGGCCTTGCCACCCCATCCCCTGCCCCTGCAGTTGCCAAGGCAGCACCCCATTGCTGACTTGTTCATCTGTTTCCCTTGAGGGCATCCTTCTCTCAGCCTCTTCCTTCCTAGATGGATTTTTCAGGCTCCTCTCTTAGTCTGCACTTTCTCCTGGGCCACGTTATCCACCCCTACCCTTCACTATGGCTGATGTACCCAGGAATGCCACATGTGAGACCAAGCCACTCTCTCCTGAGTTCAAGACCTCTCTGCTGGGGTCTCCAAACACATTCCCCTATCCTGCTTCAGTGAATGAATGGCACCCTGTCCTTCCTACACGAGGCACCTAGGAGCCACCATCAGCTCTTCTGTCTTTTTACCCTATGTCAATAAGTCATCAACTCTTAACATCAACCCAGGCCCACCTCTTCACCCCCAGCCACCTCTGGATCCAGATGTTTCATGGTCTCAGGGCCTTTCACCTCATGTCCTTAACTGTTCTCCTTGACTCCAGGTACCTAGCATAAAGCCAGGAATATAAGATGCACTGAAAAAAATATCATACAAAAATAATATGACACATACCTCCCAGGCTTTCCTACTTCTACCAGCCCACTGGTACCAATAGGCAGGAAAAACTCCAAACTCTGGCCCTGGCCTTTGCCTCAGGCCTTCTGCTGTTACACTTACATGAGGCAGGTATAGGCCTGTGGCCTTCTGCAAACTGGGGGCCTCGTCAAGGGAAATGATCCTCAATAGGAACACAGACCTAGACATGGGCTGCAGGGCTTTGGTGCGTCCTCTCTGGTGATGGTGTCTCACTTCCTCATCATCCACACCTGTTCCCAGCTGCAGCCCTGACGCGCCACGTCCTGCATCCCCTCCTCTGCGTCCCCTTCCTATTCCCCCTGCAGAGTTCAGAGCTCCTGGGAACACACCTGCACGTGTCCCACTGCATGTCACCTGCAGAGACAGAGCGTAGTCTGGCCCCACTGTCCCTGCCTGTTGAGCATATGACTCATTCAGTCTGGGTTTCAGAAAAACAGGCCTTGCTGGCCTTGTAGCAGGTATGGTCAGCAAAGCACATGGGGCTTTGTCCAGATCCATTATAACCATGGTAGCAGGGCCTAGCAGGCCACCAGGGCAGGGTTTCTCGACCTTCTTGAGGAACACAGGTCTCCTATGAGATCTAATTAGTGACCCTAACAGATCTGGAGACCACTACACACAGTCCCCTACTTGACACAAACTTGTCAAAGGCATTAGAAGTACTGCAGCAAAGAATCTCTTTGTGTTTCCAAAGCTATTTCACCATGAACTTTTTCAACAAAACCAGATTTGAGAGTTAGACAGGTATAAAACAGAGAGCCAAGGCAGAACTGAGCACTGCTGTGGGCTTCAGGTCACATGTGGGATTCAGAACCAAGCATGGGGCCTGGAAAACAAATGGAGTTCAGAGATAGGTGTGGGCCTCACAGACAGGTGTGGGGCCAAGAGACAGGTGTGAGCCTCACAGACAGGCAGGGAGCCAAGAGACAAGTGGGGGGCCCAGGGCCAGTTGTGGAGCTCAGAGTCAGGTTTGCATCAATCCCCAAATGCAGCCTGCATCAGCTGTGGGGCCCCGAGACAGGGGGAGGAGACTGAGCAGACCAATGGTCTGTCTAGCAGGGCTAGACTCAAAGCTGGGAACACAGAGTGAGGTGGACAATCTGGAATCAATGTTTCAGAAAGCAAAAGGTCCTGGACCTCCCAGAGGCAGCATGAGGGTACTGCATACTCCAGCTTCCACCCAAAAATCAAAGCTGTCCCCAGTGCAAATGAGCTGATCATTTTTCTACAAGTTACCAAGCTTTGGTTCCATGACATACAGGGCAGCTGAACTTGCACAGAAAGATCTCAGGCAACTTGTGCTCAAGAACACAGATGGGCTGGCCATCTGTGGAGAAGGTGGGCAGAGAGGGGAATCTCCTTCCCTGTGGTTCTGTTGAGTGAGGAGAGGGATGGGCCTGGGAGATGAAACTGAGGAAACACACAGGGGACTGGGAACATGGCTGAGGTGTGACCCTGAGGTTGGCCATGGCAGAGGCCCCAGCATCCGGGGAAGGAAGCAGCCATACCTGGACATCAGAACTTCCCATACTTTGGACATTTCTCGAAAACAGGGTTTCACTAACAGTTTCATCCCTAAGTGAGAAGTGAGCGCCAACCACCACTGGCTGCAGGACAAGAGCTGACAAGCAGCTGATGGGCCCCACAGCAATAGTCGGCACACAAAGGACCAGACCTGAGAGAGGACTGGACTCAGATATGGCCACAAGCATCCTGTGCTCAGCCTCCCTGGCTGCAGCCAGAAGTAAAGAGGCCAGGTGGGCAGTGGGTCCAACAGCAAATGAGGGCAGAAGGAAGAGTGAGCAGTGACAGAAGGGAACACAGGGCCAAAAGGTGGTTTGATGTTACTGGGCATACCATGTGCATTGGGTGCTATTTATTACATACGTGTGTGCATTTGTGCTGTGTAGGGCACATGTCTGCTACTTCTATGGGAGTGAATTGCTATGCACAAGCCCCATGTGTGTCATCAGAGGGGGTTTAAGGGCAGATTATTCTGGTTTAATCTCCAGATCATGGCAGACAGAGGGCAGAGCTTGGGCGTAGACAGATGCTACCATTTACTGGCTGGAATGAATCTCTGTGGAGCCTCAGTTTTATTGTCCAGAAAATGGAGATCATATTATGGTCCATCTAACAGAATGGCTGTGAAGACAAACTAGCATGATGGGACAGTCTCTAATGCCGTGTCTAGCATGCTCATTTTCACACCGAGGACTCTTAAGACTTAGCCTAGGTGCCTTTCTGAGTGCCTGGGTGTCAGTGGCAACAGAGACAATGCTGGTTCACATGCAATGAGGGCCCACCATGCCCCAAGCCCTGGGCCTGCTCAGTGCTTCACGGGTGATGCCCATGCCACCCTCATGACAGCCTGCGAAGTCCATTCATTCTAATACCCACTTCAGAGGTGAGGCACAGAAGTTCACAGAGGCTTGTCCAAGACTACAGAGCTGAAATGTAACCTGCTGAGGGCTGAAATCCAGCACCCTCTGATGGTCCCAACCTGATGCCAAGCAAAGAATTGAGCTGCTGACGTTGGTGAGGGCCCTGTCACAGGGACATCTGTTTCAGGCCACCCAGCATCTGGTTCCTCTGGTAACAGTACTTGACTTCCCTTTGGAGAGGTACCTCCCCTCTCTTGGCACCTGTTTGCTAGGTGGGCTGACTGCATCCCCCTTGCTCCTGGAAGAACACAGGAATCAAGCCGGCCAATGACAGCCCTACATCCTCTGACACCAGTGATGGGTCAGGGGAAAACAGAGGACCAACATGAAGCAAATTGGAGGCCGGAATTCTGCAGGAACTACAGAGTAAAAGAGGCTCACTTTCCAGTGGGCCTGTGTTGCTGGTCTTGCCCTTCCCCGTCCCATGTCTGAGAAAGAAAAACAAACACAGGGACCCAGTGAAACCCACAGCAACAGGATAAGAGAGCCTTACCCCGACCGAGGCAAAATGCTAAAGACCACAGTGGGAAGATGAACTCAGAGAAGAGGAGTACTGGAAGGTTCTGCTGAGGAATCACCTGGCTCTTGCCCTGCAACTGCTGCAGCCACCCCATGGGAGCAAGCAGAGCCCATGGCAAGACCTGGGCTCACCTGAGCCTGACCACAGGGGCTCAACACCCAATAAATCTGACCCGCTGTGTCTGTCTGCCTGTGGTATTTTTCCTAAGCCTAGATCTCAAATCACAAAAGACAGCACTTGCATTTAGCTTCACTCTTTTGTCCATTTAATAAATGTTTATTGAGGGCTTGCACTGGGCCAGGCACTGTACTATGCACTTTAAATGGCTTTGATTTTCATGGAGACCAAGAGACAGAGAGAAATGGAGGGCTGGTTGGGGTAGGAAAAGCAGAGAGGGAGGACAGGGGGCTGGTCAAGGCTGAGTCAAGAGGCCCCCCCCCATCCTCAGGGGTCTGGTCCTGCACAGAGGTCTAGGACCTGGGCTGCTCATCCCAGCTGGACAGTTACTGTCTGTACCTATAACACCCACTCTAAGGGTATGTTGAACACTGCACTGCTGGAAAGAGGGCTTTCAAATTTGGCTAGGAGTTAGAAGGGGCTAAAAGGGGAAAGGGCCCCAGAGCAAGCCCCCAAGATGACAGGAGCTCAAGGCAGTGTTCTTGGACCTTAGGAGAAGCACCATGAGCTTCCCAAGCTCCTACTGTTTGGGGGTTTTTTTTGTTTGTTTGTTTGTTTTTGAGACCGGGTCTTGCTCTGTCTCCTGGGCTAAAATATAGTGGCATTGTCATAGCTCACTGTAACCTCAAACTCCTGGGCTCAAGCAATCCTCCTGCCTCAACCTCCCAAGTAGCTGGGACTACACAGGCATGCACCACCATGCTGGGCTAATTTTTCTATTTTTTGTATAGATGGGGTCTCACTCTTCCTCAGGCTGGTCTCCAACTCCTGGCCTCAAGCGGTCCTCCCACCTCGGCCTCCCAAAGTGCTGGGATTACAGGCGTGAGTCACTGTGACCAGCCCCACTACTTATCTTTTGAATCCTGAACTATAAAAAGGTAGAATGGCCAGGCTCTCATGAGTAAGACCTGCAAAGTCCTTAAGCTCTGAACACCCCACTACTTTGTGAACTCTGCCTTCCAAGGCTGAGAGTAAAGGGCCCAATAGGCTGGTCTTCAGGGCAGCAAGGAAGAAGAGTCAGGAGGTGGCATCCACACATGTCCCCCAAACCCAGAAAGGAGAAGGGGAGACCTAGGGGCACAGAAGGCAAAAGCAGCTTGAAAATCATAGACAAGAAGGCTGGCAGGGAATGACCGGCTCTTCCACCAGCATCCATGCAGCCCATGGGCCCAAGGGGCTCCCCTTTGGAGGGAGCCTTGAAGGTGGGGTCCTCAAGGAAAGACTTAGGGGATCAGCCCAGGGGCTCTGCAGCTTCTGCACAGACAGAGCAGCGGCAGCCTCAGCAGCACCCCAGTGCCCTGCTCAGCTCCTCTCCCCAAGTCCTCACCCTAGGTAAAGCAGGAGGGGAGGACAGACAGGGAAAGGAGAGAGAAGGTGAGAGGGCAAATGGCGGTGCAGGGAGATGGTGTGACTTCCATCTGTCTTCTTAATGCACTTTAAAAATCACACACAGGAATCTGTGTTTAGAGGACTCTGAGGTGGTATCAAGAGGCAGAAAACAGGAAGTTAGTGACAGGTCCCAAAAAGGAAAGGAGCCAGTGTGCTCCAAACCTCAAAAGGAGGCAAAGCAAGAGGCAGCTCTAGGGCAGAGGGCACCAGCCACGTGGGGCAGCCACACGGCCAGAGAGGACAGGAGTGGAGGTGTGCGGTGGCAGACACAGGGCCACAGAGAAGCTGGGAGGAGGGAGGTGCAACTGCAAAGTAGACCACAAAACCATCCTGAGTGGTGGCAGCAGCCTGGGTCAGGGGTGAGAGTGGGGCTCATGCCCAGCCTGGGTCTCTGACAGGCACCCAGCTCCCACTTCTAGCACCAACAGGGATGTAGAAGGCAGCAGCCCTGATGTTTCAGAGAATTCTATCTCAGACAGGCAAAGCAAGACCAGATAGAGGTGGATGGCCACGGGGTGGGAGTGCCACAGACAGTTAAAGGATGGGACAGAAAGAGGAGCAACAGGGGGGCCTTGGATGGACAAGAGGAAGAATGGGGGTGAGGGGGGATGGACAAGGCACAGAACCCTCCCACACCGCACTGCTCACCGAGCTGCTGCGATGGGCGACTTCTTGGCAGGGTCCAGCAGGCCACCCAGGCCACCAACTGGTTCCTCCCCCAGGGAGCGCGTGTCTTTGTTCAGCTGCTGCAGGCGGGAGCTGAGCTCACTGATCACAGTTGGTTTGTCGTCTTCAGGCCCAGGGAGTCCCCGGCTCTCCACGGGATCCCCCCACAGCTTGGACCTTCTCTGGAAGAGGTAGCGAGGGCGGGCAGGCCCGACGGCAGAGGCCAGCCCAGCAGAGGCGGCATGGTGCTGCTGGGCCATGAGCTCACTGTCCGAGGACTGCTTCAGCAGTGGGTCCCTGAAGGTCACCGGCCCCTTCCCCAGCGGGGACTTGAGCTTGGGCTTGGGAGGCACTGGTGGCTTCTCGAGTAGAAAAGTGTGTCCGTCGGCGAAGGAGGTGTGGGTGTCGGTGAGTTCCCCGCTCTCTGAGCTCAGGGTGGACATGCTGGACACCGTGGAGATGGTACTTGTGGTCTCCAGGTGGGGGTCGCTGGAGCTGCGTGTGTCAGCTTCCTCCACTCCAGAGTCAGCTGCAGACTCTGGGGCAGGGGGTGGCTCACTGCTGGGCTTCCCTGAGGCCGGGCTGGGCACCGTGGTGGGCGAGGGGCCCGGGCCGGTGAGTGGGGTGGCCAGCAGAATCCCATTGGCAAACTCTTCAGGGGGTGGCACCAGCCCAATGCGGGCCAGCTCCTCCCTGGTCTCCTCATCACTGGAAGACAGCTGGGCGGGTGGCAGGTTCACAGCGAACACCAGCTCTGGCTCTTCCTCTGAGCTGCCCTGGCCTGGCCCAGGCTCTGCTGGGGTGCTGCCAGGGGGCTGGACCCGGGGGCTGGGCAGGGGCTCTGCTACCGCCGCCGACTGCATAGGGGCTGGGGCCAGCTCCGGGGTGCCCGGGCGCTCCTCTTCAGCCCCCAACCTGCTGGGCTCCTGCCCATTGCTGGTGGCATGCACAACAATGAGGCCAGCTGGTCGCTGCAGGGACGTGTCCAAGACGCTGAGGATCATGGACTTCTTGTCCTCGGGTGACTTCCGCTCCTCCCGGGGAGCCTTCTCTGCCTCCCTGCGAGCAGGCACAGGAATCCAGGCCGGACTCCGGGGGGAGAAGGCTGGGGAGGCCAGGGCCCCTCGCTCTGAGTCCCGGGCCTGTACATCCACAAACAGGGGTCCAGGGCGGTCAGCATCAGGGCTGTGCACAGGTGTGGGGGACCGGGAGGGCGTCTGGGAGGCCAAAGCCCGCTCCCGGGCAGCCAGGGCAAGGGCCAGGGGTGAGCTGGGGTCCAGGGGTTTGCCAGTGAGTGGGTGGATGAAGGTGGAGCCCGAGGGCCCAAGGCTGGGGCCGCTGACCAATGGCTTCAGAGCGGAGACCGGGGAGGGTAGCAGCAGATCGCGGCCAGCGGTGGGGCCGGTCCCCAGGAGGCGCTCGTCGATGGAGCGGGAGGGCTGCAGGGATGGCAGGTCTGCGCTGGGGGGGCTGCCCTCGATGGCGCCCACAGACAGAAACACAGTGGAGCGGCGCCGCTCCTCCAGCCGTCGGTCCTTGCCCGGGCCTGGGCCGCCAAAGGCAAGCCCGGGGCCATCCCCTGCGCCATAGTCGAGGCCACCCGGGCGGGGGCCGCGGTGCGTCGGGGAAGGCTCACGGGCGAAGCTGCCGCCAACCGGGCCAGGACTACCCACAGCCAGGGCCGCGCGCTCCTGCGCGTCTTCCACCTGCAGCTGCTTCACCAGTGGACTCTTGCGGCGCTGCGGTTTGGACGGTGCGAAGAGGCTGGCACTGAAGGCGCCCAGGTTGGCGTAGGGGCTGTCAGGGCCTGGCGGGCGCGGCCGACGTTTAGGTCGTTCAGGCGGGGTGGCTGCGGGCGGGGGCCGAGGGGCGTCGCTCGCCTCGGGCGCAGAGTCCTGCAGAATGATCATGGAGCGAGCGCGCTTCTGCCGCTCAGGATAGGGCAGTGGGCCAAGGGGTGCGCCTGGCTCGTACAGGCCGGCGGCCCCAGCTCCCAGGCGCGCCTCCAGGCCCGGCTTGAAGCTGGAGCGCACTGTGTCGTATGCACGGCCCGGCGGGGGCGGCGGCGAGAAGGCCGGGGGAGGCCCCGAGTCGAAGTAGTAGGGCGCGGGCGGGGGTGGCGGCGCGGTCTGCGGCGGGGGCGGGATGCCACGGCCCTCGCGCACTGTGTCCTGCATCGACGTGCTCCGCGGGAAGCGGCCTTCCAGGAGGGACGCCAGCTTCTCGTCCTCCCCTGCGGACGTAAACGGCCCCAGTGAGACAGGCTGGGGCACCGGAGGCTGGTGCCTTCGGAGAGGCCCCTCCAGACCCCTGCACCCCTTCACACAGAGGCCGGCTCCTCCCCGACTCCAGCCCAGGCAGCCACAGTTCCAAACACAAGGTTCGGGCACTCGACAGAACCCAGAACCCGGCGGGAGGTGCTAGCCCGTTTGGGAAGATGGGGACCGGTGGGGGGCCAGGGATGGAGGGCAGGGGAGGTATAGGGAGCCCAAAGCAGGTGCTCTGAGCAAGACTCCAATCTGGGCTCATCCCTGGACCCCCAAGCTCTGTGCCCCAGGCCCAATGTTACACAAGGGCTCTTGTGAAGAGTATAGGAGAGAGATGTCCGTTCAGCTACATGGTGAAGGAGGGCCCCACAAGTGGAGCTCTGAGAAAGGACCCAAATTCTGACTACCTGGGTGGGGCCAAGACCTGTCCAAGCCCAGCGATATACAGCAGGCCCTGAGAAAACACCCTAGGAGGGTAGGGGCAGCCCCCTCCCCTAGACAGGTACAGGGCTTCCCAGTGAAAACTGAGCACCGCCATCTCAGAAACACCAGCAGTGGAACAAGCAGGTACCAATGTGAGGCCCTGGGGGCAACCAGCAGTGGGAGGAAGGGAGATGATCAGAAGTGAGAGAGACGCTCCCCCCAGAGCAGGAGTGATACACTGATTGCCAGTGAGGGGGAATGGAGCCATGCACCTGTCAAAGAGAGCTGACGTCCAGGTGAGGAGGTGCCCTGTGGACGAAGCCCCAAGAGGCTCCTCCCAGAGATCCACATGGATGGATGATGTAACCATAGTGGCTGGAATTTGGTAAGGCTGGGTGAGTGGGTGGAAGGAAGAATGGATGGATGAATTAAAATGGAACTGCAGGCTGGGCACCCAGTGCATGTTCCAGCCTTACCCCCTATTGGCTGTGTGACCCCAGGCCAAGCCCTCAGCCCCTCTGAGCTACTGTTCGCTCATGGGCAAGACAGGCTTAAAATGAAGCCCACTCTACCTGCCTCACTCAGACATTGTTAGAATCCTGCGCAAGGGCTGGAGTGGTCAGGGCCCTTACGGTCCTGCTGTCCAGCTAGAGTCCGATAGAACTTCCTGAGTATCCTTGTGGACACCTGTGCTTCAGGTGTGTTCCGTCAGGCTGTAGGTGCTGGACAGCCCAATCCCAGGGGAGTGGACAAATGGCTCCACATTGACACAGAGGTCCCTGGTGGTGTTCTATACCTGGCCTCACTCTGGGCTTGGTCAATATTTTTTGAACTCGCTATGGTGCAGACTGCCTGTTCCTGATCACATCCTCCTTCAGCCACCACAGTGCTGACGAAGCCTCTGAGACTGCACTGTCTGCACCTTGCTGGGCACAATAGCTCTGCAGGTCCAGGTATAGCAAGGATGGGCTTTTGTGTAGACTTATGCTTGAATTCCAGCTCTGCCAGGTACTGACATTCCTTAACCTCTAGGAACTTCAGTTTCCTCATCTCAAGAGGACTGCCTGCCGATGTCATGGGGCCATTTAAAGTTCACGGTACAGGGCTGAACAGGTGGTAGCATTCTGGGAAGGTGGCCACAGTTATCACCATCATTATTTTTAGGTCTTCCCTCCCCCATCCCCCACTGGACACAATCTGTGCCCAGTTCATCCTGGGTCTCCTGCTGCATTTCTTGCACAGTATATGAACATGCACTGAACACCTACAAGCCTGTGCGTTAGATGGAGCTATGCAGAGTACACCTTGAGGATGTAGAAGGCGGGAGTGACGTGTGAAGATGGAAAAGGGGAAATTTAATGCTAATGGCATGCCAAGTTCTGGCTTAGGGTAAAGAAAAGTCACTTGCCTCAGCATGGAATGGGGAATCTGTTCTGATATCATCTGGGGTAGGGGCAGGACCCTTTGGGGCAAAGGCAGACCCTCTTTGCTCAAATAATAGCAGAGCACATTTCTTCAGCACTTACTGTGTGCCAACTTCTAGATGCAGGATCTATGTCTACTAACAACATAAGCAGCTGCTAAGCATTCCCCATATGCCAAGCACAGTACTCAGCCCATGAGTACAGCCACTGGATGAGCCTCAGAGTGGTCCTTGGAGGTAAGTACTAGGTGGTCTCTATGTTTATGGATCAGAAAGGTTGGATCTGAGGTTTCAAAGGTTGCATCATGTGGCTGGAGCCACACAGTCAGGACACAGGGTAGGAGCCTGGGGAGTCTGACAACTCACCAAACGCCCGTATTGGCAACTGGAGGCACACCAGGCCAAAAGGAATGAAGTGTCTGGCAGCTTACTGATCAACTGAGCACAGCAGGAACCAGTAGGGAGGAGCTGGCAGTCCCTATCAAGTGGCTCAAGGCCTGCAGGACAGGTGTGTAAGTCTGGACCTGCAGCAGTCAGTCCTGGGACTGACCAGGGCTAAGGGACAGGCCATCCAGGCAGAGTGAGGGCAGGTGGGGAGCGGCAAGTGCCAGAAGACCTAGGTCAGAGGAAGGTGAGGACAGAT
The DNA here is from genome assembly GCA_023783475.1 of Daubentonia madagascariensis. NCBI lineage: Eukaryota > Metazoa > Chordata > Mammalia > Primates > Daubentoniidae > Daubentonia > Daubentonia madagascariensis. The sequence goes on along the minus strand of JAKFHU010000127.1, from coordinate 1,802,020 downwards.
GTCCCCAGATGAAGCAGGAGAGGACTGGGGCTGGTACACAGGCCCCTACGACAATAAGGAGCCTACAGAAGGTCAAGCTGGAGGAATGTGGGTTGATAGCTGCTTTGCGGAAAGCCTCCTTTGGCCAGAGGGATGGACTAGGGGCAACGCCAGGGCAGGTGGTCATGATGAGAACAAAGCCATGGTCCAGGTGCAAGATGATGGGCAGGGCTGCAAGGCATGTGAGTAGGCAGCCCACCCCCAATTTATCAGGTAGAGAGGAGGATAAGGAAAGAACCACGGAGGACATCTAAGACTTAGGCCAGGGAGGAGCACCTCTTGGTTCCAAAGTAGCTCCAGTCTCACCAGCCGTCTTCCGTACCCTCCCATCTACAGCAATGACTCTTGGCAGTCCCTGAAGGACCAGGCCACATACCCGTGTGCCTTCAACAATTCACCCCACTGTCCCCCAGAAACTTCCACTTATCTTGCACGTCTAAGAACACACACCCCCACCCCAGCTTTCTGTGACACCCAGGTGTGGTTGGAGCTGCTCCCTAGTCAGCTCCACTTGTACATGTGCCCTGACACCCACCATGTAACTGCTAAGCTGTCTGCAAACATGTCACCTCCCCCAACTGAGCCCCAGATTCAGCCCAGGATTGGCCTAGTGTGAGCACCAGTTGGCAGGGTCCTGGGATGGGTGAGGGATCAGTGTGGGCAGCTGGTTGGCTGAAGGGTGAACTGAAGATGACAGGGAGGGCAGCTGTGTGACCTTGGACAGGTCATCTTACCCTTCCTTTCTTCAGTTTCCTCTTCTATGAGACAGAGGTACTAATGGTGCCACCTCAAAGTGGTTATTGTATTAGACACTGCGTCCAACCCGCAGTAAGTGCTGAGCATGGTTTACTCTGATATGTGACAGGTGGGGATAATGGTCGGTGTCTGTGGATGATGGACAGACAAGTGGGCAGGTCCATGGGTTGATGGGTGCACAGCTGGGCAGGTGAGGGAGGACTGGATGCCTGGAGGGATGTGTGTGGCCTGTTAGATGTCCAGATCTGCGGTCAGGAGAGGGGACAGCAAGTGGGGGGTGTGACGGCCGATGAGGCACTGGGGAAAGGAGGCTGACAGCACAGCCTGAGACCTGCCTTTGGTGGGTTAGGGCAGTGAGGGTGGAACAGGTGCAGCCTGAGAAAGGAGGGAAAAACCAGGTAGTGTTGTCCTAAAGCTCTGAAGAGGAGAGTTTCATAGAGGGGGCAGCGAAGGAACCAAAAGCCAGCTGAGGTCAGTAAGAGGAGGGGTTGTGCCACACTGAGAAGAATACCCTGGAGGCCATCGGTAACCCTGGTAGGAGCAGTTTCAGTTTTGGATATAAAGAGAGCAAGCCTGCTTCAGGCTGGGAGCAGATGGGAGATAGGAGACTGCAAGTATAGGGGAGTTTTTGTGGATAAGTGGCTATGAAGGGGACAGAGGGCAATACTTGGAAGGGTGGAGAAGGCAGGTTCGAGGGGGTTAGTTTTAGGATCAGAAACTTGACGTGCACTCAGATTGCAGGGGAGCAGCCAGGACGGGAGATAGCTGACCTGGGGATAGGGGCACTGGTGCCTGTGGGAGGTGTGAGGGGTGTATGGGGGGGGGGCGCCCACTGGATGGGGAGTGGTGGATGGTGGTGGGTGGAATTTCAAGGGGCTCTTCCAGCAACGTGTCTCTAGATTGGAGGAAGGAACGACCCCACGTATACCCACAAACAAATGAGATCCCTCAGCCGGGGCCAGAGAGAGGTGGGACTTGGAAACTGGAAACCCCGGTTGGGGGTAGGGAGAGGCAAGGTCCTCTAAACCCGAATCCACCCCGCCGGCCCCAGTCCCACTCCGCCCAGCCCCATTCCGCCCGATAGCCCGGCCATACCTACAGACTTGGTCCGTGGAATCCCCTTCCGCAAGGAGCCCGGCAGCTTCTCTGGGCCCGCGAGGCCCTGGCGCTCAAACAATGACTGTGGGGGTCAGGGAGGGGGGATATGGAGGTTCCAGGACACTGGGGACCCCAGTCCTCCTCCTACGCCGGAGACCAGACACCCCATGCACTCACTCCAACAGCGCTGGTGCCCATGGTGCCTGGACCAGGAATCAGATCCAGGCCCTGCCCTTGGGAGCAGGGGATGCAGTCCACTGGGGCCTGAGCAAGTAGGCGGTGTAGATGGTGGCACAGTGCAGGTGTTACTGGGCAGGGTGGGTGCAGACCCTGGGTATGAGCTGAGTGAGGGTGGGAAGGAGCACAGAAGGCACGGGGTGGGGGAGTGGGCAGGGGACAGACACATGCTGTGTTGTCGCCTCAGGGGGACTAGGGCATCTAGGGGGTCCTAGGAGTGATACAGGAACTGCCTGAGGCCAGAGGCACTGCAAGCTGCAACCACAGGAGTGAGAACCCAGCAAGTGCTGGACTGTGGCCCTTCTCGGGGCTGAGATGGCCCCAAGCGTCTCTGAAAGAGGCTGTAGGCGCTTTACCCACCTCTGGAGAAGGGGTCCAAATGACGGGCTCTCACCTCATTAAAGAGGGCACGTGACATTCTGAACCCCACACCCGACTGTCCCAGTGCTCCCAGCTGCCCAGGGCTGGCTTACGCTTATCTCAGCAGGAGTGATCCTCCGACTGGTGGGCCGTTGTTTGACAGTGGCAGCTCTGGAGTCAGCATCCGCGATGTCCGGCCTCAGCGTTGGCTCTGCAGCAGCTGCCAGGATCTCATCCAGCTTCTCTACACAGCCACGGAGACCCCATCTCAGCCACCCGGACCTGCCTCCAGCCGCACTGCCATGTCCTCCCCATGTCCTGCCCGTGGTGCTGACAGAGGCCCTCACTCCAGGTAACCCTATGGACCCCACTCAAGGAAAGGCCACTCTGACTGACCATAAGGGAAAAGACCAGGGCAGGGACAGACTGTTTAGAGCCCAGACTTCCTGAATTGCTCTCCATTTCCTTTTGTCCTGTCACTGTTCTGAGCACATGGCATGTAACTGTTGTCTACCCCCCACTGCATTAGAAAGGAAGCTGTTCATGGCAGGATCATAGCCCTAGGACAGGCCCTGATGTACAAGCAGGTGTCCATGAAAGATCTCTGAATGGGTGCATAAATCAATAATGAATGAATTAATGAACAGATGGATGGGGGATAGTTTCTGAAAACAGAGTTTGTGCAGGCTAGGGAGCTAAAAACCTTGTGCAAAGTCAAGCACCACGTGGAGGCAGACAGAGAGGGGGCGGGACATGTGGGCCCCTCCCAGCGTTTGCAACCTCAAAGCCCGAGCAGAAGGGAGGTGGAACCCACTGGGTTCAGTGCACATGCTCACAGGGAAACCGGGCTCAGCGCTCTTCAAACTAAAGAAGCTTGTTTTGTTTGCTGTTTATTAAAGAATTATGTCTTAAGTGGTATTTTTTTATCAAAGTGATTTGGAAACTTTGTTAAACTAACGTGTACCTGAAGACTGTCAGAGCTCTAGCGTGATAACTCCCCCAAGGGTCCGCTCAGCTCTATCCCAGAGCCCACTCAAGACTAGCGCATGGGGCATGCAGTAGGGGCTGGGGCAGCACCTGTGTCCCCTGGTTGCCCCACCACACCCCACCCACCCACAGGCCCTGCCGGACTCCCTGGGGCAATGCCAGCTCTAGCGGACCACATGTCTGGTCACGCTCATCCTGGCATCCTTTCACTGTCAAAGTGCCCCTGTTGGAGAACCTCAGCGGTCAGCCTGGACACGTCCTGCTCCTTCACAGCACCTGGTCCTACCTCTGCAATCCACTTTGCAATTGCTGTGGGGAAGTAAACGGCTTTCCCGAGACCGCCTGTACCCAACCCAGACCAGACCTAGCCTGTACACTGACTGTCCTGACTTAACCTCTTTGTGACTGAGTGTCCTCATCTAATAAAACAGGCATAAAAACCGCACCCACTTCGCGTGTCTCTAGTAAGAATCAGCACATAAGAAGGGCCTATGCTGAGCACACACTCACATAAATCTCTCTGTCTGTGCACCTAGTCTCCCCAAACAGCTTGTGGGCCCTCAAAAGAAGAGAGCCAATATGTTCTCTGTATTCTGCCAGTGCCCAGCCCGTGCCCTGAACAATACAGAGTTCACCAGCAAAACATGCTCTATCAATGGAACAGCTGGGCCTGCTGAAGGCTCCCAGCACCACCAGGTGACACAGCCTGGGTACAGACCAGGGATTGCTGCTTTTGTAATGAAGTGAACAGTTTCCTTTTAGAAGCTGAAATCATCATCGCCACAGTTTGTTAAGTTCTTGGTGATTTCCAGAGTGTGCAGGGCCCATGTGCATCCCATAACAAATGCATGAAGATCCCATGTCTACTTCTTTTTACCCTGTAGCAAACTGAAGCTCAGAGAAACTGTCCAAGATCACAGATCCAGTAAGTAAGAGACCAGACTTAACTACCACACTCTCCAGAAACTGCAGAAGTAAAGACATGAATGGACAGAAAACTCCATGGGACACACATGGAGTCATCACATAATACACATTGCCACCTGAGCCCCCTGAGCTGTGGGTTCTGAGAGGCTGTGTCTCTAGGTCCAGAAGACCCAATCCCAGCAGCCCAAAGCAGTGTGAATGTGAAGTTTTAGCAAAGCAACTATTTTTGGTCATATGGCAATGGTGTTGGGGTCAGGCAGGAATTATTTTCAGAAGAGAAAGAATCAAGAATTCTGCAAATTACAAGCTGATGACGTCGACATAGCCCCCCCCATGAGAAAATATATTCCTAAATAGATTATTTTAGATACTTAAAAAAAGGAAATGAAGCCAACAAGGAGCTAGGTGGGCCCGCCCACTCCCATCAGCCTCACGCAGGGGCCGCCTGGGTGCGTGGCAAGAGGAGGCTGGGTTTGCTGTCTGATCAGGGCCTGTGGGGGTGAGGAAGTGCACAGGCCACAGCGCAGCACCCTGGGAACCCCACTAATGAGCTGGAGGGCAGAACCAGAATACTCCAGAAATAGCTTGAGTCTGCCCCAAAGGCATGGAGAAAAGATCCCTGAAGGAGACCATCATCCGTTTTTAGTACCTGAAAGGACACTGGGGAAGCCCTTCACCTGGGCTTGGGCAAGGGGCTGCAGAGACTTCACAGGGCAAAGGAGGGCAGGGAATGCAGGTCAGGCAGGACAGAGCTGGGTCCAGGAGCCAGTGGAGGTGTCCCCAGCCCAGGGAAGCCCCAGTGGATCTGGAGCAAGAGATGGTGGGTGCCAGGCACACTGCCAATGAGTGAATGCACACACCTGGGACCACGAAGCCACCTCAGGCTTTTCTCTGGGCCCTGACTCCCATTCATCCTCAAGGCAAAGGCTGCTGGAGGCCGGGCCCCAGGACCTCACCAGATGCTGCACCTCAGTACCCAGGCCCCGGTGACTCTGTCCCCACCTGAACACACTGTCCCCGGCAGCCAGGCTGTGCGTCCAGGACATACTGGGAGGAGCCTCAGAGGATACGGGGCGGGGGCCTGAACAGCGAGTGAGAGGGTGAAGTTGGCAGCCGGGGGATTTAGCCAGGGGAGCTGCACGACCCCCCCCCCCCCGTGCTGTGGGACTCAGACCCCTGCTCTAAAGGGACTGTCAGCTCTGGGCTTGGCCCTGCAACCAACTAACATGCAGGTGGCACGGCACCCACAACCCAAGCACAGGCCTCCAAAAGGACAGGCAGAAAGCAGCAATGCAGACCACAGCCGAGCACCTCGACATGGCCCAGTTGGCCCTGCTCCCTCGAGCGCCACCGTGGGGCCCTCAGAGCAACCTCCCACCACTCTGGGCCACGGCACATGCAGCGGCCTCCGTGGGGACTCTCCCAGCTCCTCCCCACCAGGCTGCCTCTGCAGCTCTCCGCCCCCAGTTCACCTCAGCCCCTGGGCCATGCTGGGTCCCCCCATCACACCCCAGACGGCCACACCCTGGGAACTTTCCATCTGTCCTCTCATGCCCCTACCAGCTCCCCAGGGAGAAGCCAAACAGGAGGGTGCAGCCCCGGCTTCCAGACCACCCTGACTTGAGCTGGAACCTCCTCATACACCAGCAGGGACACACCCGGACAGCGGTCAGGCAAAGCCAGGGCCCTGGGGATGCAAGCAGATGACTCACCCCCTTTTCTTCTCCGAATGGAGGCTTGGAATCAAGAAACAGAGCAAAGGGGATGACAGGCAGGCTTCTTACCTCGGCACTGGCCCCATTCCCCACGCTCCTTTCCCCGCCCCTTCCCTCCCACCCCCACCTCCCCCAGCAACCAGGCCCCCTCCCATCTACCCCCAGCCTACAGCTCTTTATCAGATCAGGAGTGGCAAGTATGTCCAAATGCGGAGTCAGTTGGTACACGGCTTGAAATTCAAGGAGGAAACCACCACAAGCCAGACATACACTTTTGTGTATGCGCACAGACAGACATGCACACACGTGGAGGCATACTTGGTTCTGTCAAGTGTTTGTTCAGAAAAAAGGCAAAACCCCATAAAAACCAAGTTCAAATGCCACTGAAAACTGAGGTGGTTACCCTTGAGCACTCTGTGCAAAGTAGGTTTTAAACAAAGACAGGACAAGTGTGTCTGGCAGAGAAACCTTTTCCAGAATGAGGCCACTCACAGGGATGCTGGGTGTGGCACCTACCCTGATGTTCTCATCACAAAAGAAAAAGGGACCCAGAAATTACAGGGAAGTCCAGATTTTTCCCAGGAAAGTGAATGAACAGGAGGAGCTTGGACCTTCCAGGGCTTCCCTGGCCTGGGTCTCCCCCGACTTCTGGCTCCAGCCCATCCCTGGCTCAAGCTGAGCAGACATGCACGCAGCGACCGTGAGGAGCCCCTAACGCTGAAGGGAACCGGGCACTCGGCCCTCCTCTTCCTCCCAACACGTGTCTCAGGAGGAGGGTCTGACCCAACCCCTTCATTTCCTGGACACCGGCCTTCACTCACCCCATTCCCTCATAGGCTGGCTTTTCCCCCCTCCTCCTCCTCCTGCAGGGCCCTGCCTTCCCCATGTGCTCTGCACAGGAAGCAGCCCCTGGGCAGGAGCCTCTACCCTTACCACCTGCTTTCCCTGTCATCTCGCACTTCCTCTTCTTTCTAGGTGTTTAGGTCATCTTCTCAGTAGACTATGGATGCTCAAAGGCTCTATCAGCTGTTGACAGTGACTGGCAGGACTGATGTGTTTATGCTGGTAATGACCCAACAAGTCTCATTTCTATTTTTTTTTTTTTTTTTTTTTGAGACAGAGTCTCACTCACTCGCCCAGGCTAGAGTGCAGTGGCACAATCATAGCTCACTGCAACCTCCAACTGCCAGGCTCAAGCGATCCTCCTCGCTCAGCCTCCCAAGTAGCTGGGACTACAGGTGTGCACCACCACACCTGGCTAATTTTTAAATTGTTTTTTTAGAGATGAGGTCTCGCTATGTTGCCCCTGCTAGTCTCAAACTCCTGGCTTCAAGTGATCCTCTCACCTCAGCCTCCCAAAGTGCTGGGATTACGCACGTGAGCCACCATGCCCAGCCACCTCTCTATCTTTGGAAAGCAAAAACAGTGGATTGTGGGATGGTCCTTTAGGTATCTGGGAAAACCCTGATGCTGGCGTGGCTTCATCAAATCAGCCATTTTCTGGGGGGACTGGTCAGAAGGTCAGCAAATGGGCTGGCTTCCCAGGACAGCTGTCCTCTGGGGACAAGGAGGCTTCCTGAGCTCCTTGGTGCCCAGGCCCAAGGTTGCTTCCTCTCTGAACAGAGCAACATGAAGAGCCTGGTCCAGCTTCAAAAGAAGCCATGGAGTGTGGGCAGAGGCTCCATGCTAAGCTGTCCCTTCATCCTCCCCAGACTCTGCTCAGGAAAAAGCCTAGAAAATTATGCTGGCCTGAAGCTGTAAGTGAATTCCTCTGGAAGACAAGGGTATATGGAGCAACCCCAGCAACCCTGTCCTGAGGCTTGTTGTAGCAGAGGAGAGAGGAAGAGAAGCTTCTTTTTATTCACTGGTTTCTGCAGATAGAAAAGTCCAGAGAGAAGAAGGCAGTTCTTCTACTTCTACAGGGCAGAGTCCCTGGGTCCCAAGATTATAGATCTCAGACTGCCCCAAAACTTCTCTGTGCAGAGTAAGAGGGACCCTTCTGAACATGCAGCTGAACATGGCTATGTGACAGCCTCTGGCAGGAGAATCCAGGGACCCACCCACCAGAGGCTTAGCCTGGTGTCCTGCCAGACCCAGCTGCCTACTGGTATTGGCTTATTGATCAGTTTGGATCCTCAATCAGTGTGACAGGTCAGCTCCCTGTGACTGACCTTGGACCCTTATGACCCTGTGGCCAGAAGCCTGCTAGCTTCTCTGCCTCATTCTTGAATGAACAGGATTAGCTGGGTACATAATTCTAGGTGGTAAGGCATTCTGACTTAAGACTTTGAAGGTATTGTTCCATCGTCAGCTGCCATCTGCTATTGCTGATGAGAAGTCTGTTGTCAGTCTAGCCATCATTCCTTTCCAAGGCATCTGGCAGCTTCTCCCTCTCTCTCTCTATCTCTGGTAGTTTTTAAGATTTTTCTGCTTGTCAACTGTGTTCTACAATTTTACTATGATAGGTCTAGATCTAGATTTGTTTTTATTTCCTTGCTCAGAATTTATACTTCTTCAAACTGAAGTCTCTTGTCTTTGTTCAACTTTGGGAAATTCTTAGCCATTTACTGTTCAAATACTGATTCTTCCCCATTCTTTTTATTCTTTCCCTCCAGGACTCACATTAGGTAGATGCTGAGATTTTCTCACTAGTCCTTAGTATCTCTTAACTGCTATTCGATATTGTGCATCTCCTTATCTTTCTATGCTATATTATGGGTAATCACCTCAGATTTATCTTCTAACTCACTGTTTCCTTCTTCAACCAGGTCTATCCAAGCCATGGATTTCTTTTTTATCTCGGTGACTATAACAGTTCTTTAGGGGTCCTATTGAAATGTGCTTATTCTTTTTTTGTTGTTGTTCTGTCCTGTTCCTTCATTAGGCATTCTGTTAGTTCCTTAAATTCTGTAATAACTTAAACATTTTATTTTATTGTCTCTTTCATATTCTTCTATGATTTTGAGTTCTTTTGATGCTAATTCCAGCTCTTACGCTTGTTTCTAAACTTATTGTGGGCTATGGGAGCCACCTATATTGTGGGCTATGGGAGCATCAGCCTCCACAACTTCCCTGGCTTTCCTTTCTCTCTTCATTTTTGAGACCTGGGATTCCTCTTCCTTTGTTTTAAATTGTCTGTGTGATTTTTAAGTTTTATTTTATTTGGAATATTTATGGTGAAGAAAATTCTTACCAGTCTATGTTGGTAGCTATTTTCCACAGTGAACTAAACTGTAGTCAAGAGCACCTACTTGGTATTGAGCAGCTCAGCCTGTGGCCAGGACAGCATCAGGGCTCAGACCATGAGTAAGGTCAGGGATAATTCTGGGGGCCAGGGTAAGGGTTTCTTCTAAGGCTAGGGTAGAACCAAGACTGAAGCCAGGGCTGGGGCTCAGCCTAGAACCAGAATCAAGGCCTTTCCTGTGGCCAGGACTTGGTCAGGGCTCAGCTTAGGACCAAAGTCAGGGTTCCTTCTATGACTAGAGCCACAGTAAAGTCTGGGGACTAGGATTGGGCTCAGACTACAGAAGAAGGCGTCACTGTCACAGATAGGAGGCTCCATAGGATTATGGTGGTCACTCACAAAAGGCGTTAATGTCACATGCATTAGCACATGCCACAGAGGATAATGTACAATCCGGACATGCCATGAGGTTAAGTAATTACCGGACATGTCCATGAGAGGCTATTAACCCTGTAGGCCAGTAAGTGTCACCTGGGATTTGCCCAAGTGGGCCGTTGGTCACTGGATTGTGCCACAACCCCTCTGGCCCATACCACTCTTGGGCCATCCCTCCATCATGGCCCAATACCTCCTAGGTCACAGAGTCCGCTGAGTCGCGACCCAATGAGTGAAAGGCACCAGAGGGAAAATAAAACAAAGATGACACTGCCAGCACCTGGCAGAGCCAGAAGGAGACCCTGGGGTACCTCACTACTGCTCTTTCTCACTTGGATGGAATGCAGGAAAAAAGTCAGAGCAGAGACGTGGAGAACCAGAGGCAGCACACACACACCCATGCACACGCGTACAAACACACTGGTGGGCCAGACCCTGCTCCCCCACCATCTGTCCTGGCCATCCCACTATCCATCTCCAGTTCCTCAGCCCCTCAGCCCTCACGCTTTCCGTATCCATCACCCACCTTACCCCAAATTTCCCAATGCTCCAGCCCCATCCCTTTACCTCTGACCTGCACATTCATCCATCTGCCCTTCCTCCCCTGTCCTCCCACTGCCTCTGTCCCCTCTATCCTGGGCTGCCCATGCCGGGTGGTCCACCAGCTGTCCACCCCCACTGCCAGCCCCAGTGCTCACCGAGTTCCTCAAGCTCAGCTGTCATGGACTTGGAGCGCAGTGTCAGTGTGGTGCTGGGGGCCCTCTTGGGGGGCGGCGGGGCTGCAAAGAAGAGGGAGGCCTTGGACCTCCTGTCCAGCAGCAGGCGGCGCGGTGTGGCCAGGTGCAGGTGCCACTTGCGCTCCACCGCCTGGATCTCCTCGTACTCCCGCGAGGACGAGTCACACTGGGCCAAGATCTTGTTCAGGCTGCGGCTGGACGCAAACTTCTTCATGGCGCTAGGAGCTCGGGCAATACTGGGGGCCGGGGCGGTCGGGGCCCCAGGGGCCCTCAGGACCCCCCAGAGCCAGAGCCTCAGGCGACGGTCAAGGGTGCTGGTGGGGGTCACAGTGCTGGCTGGCTCTGGCCTGAGCGCCCACCCTGCAGGCTCCGAGGGCCAAGCAAGAGGGCACCAGAGCCATGGGGTGGGGGCTGGGAGGGGTCTCCTGGCAGGCCAGGCTCCTGCTGCTTCAGGGCTCCCCCCAGGCCCAGGTGGCCACTGCCCCTTGGGGGAACCAGGGTGTGGTCAGCCAAGCCACAGGCCTGGGCTGGGCCGGCTGGCAAGCCTCCTGGGCCCAGGCTGTGCCGCGTCGTCGGCGCGGGGAGAAGACGCTTTTCCTCTTCCCTCAGGTGCCGCCTCCCCCTTCCCTCCGACAATAAGCAGCACGGCAGCGTCAACCTCACAGTTGCTATGGCAACCCCGGCCTCCAGGCAGCTGCTGGCGGTGTAGGGAAGGAGGGCTCTGCCACGCCAGGGGCTGGGGGAACGCCGGGAAGGAGGGGGCAGGGATCTGAGAAGGGGCAACCTGGGGTCAGGGGTCAGAGGCCTCGGGCCAGGGGACAGGGTCGATAGTCTAACATCAGGGATGGAGAAGGGCCCTAAGTCATATATGAGGGCATTTCGTCTAAATTCAGGAATCTGATGTCAGCAGTCTGGGGTTAGAGGTGGGGAGAAAAATGTGGGCCTGAGGTCAAAGGTCTAGGGTCAGGGGCCAGAGGGGAGAGTCTGGGCACAGAGGCCTGAAGCCTGCCCCCTCACCTCTGCGCCGAGCCCCATCCTCTTCTGGCTTCCTTGTCACGGACACAACCTTCATGACAAGGCGGTTGCCGCCCTGGCGAATCAGAGCCACCACCTGCTTGTGTCCAACCTTTACCACGTTCACTCCGTTCACCTGGGACAGACAGGCAGCTAGGTGGGGATGCCCCCAGGTGCATGCCCCTCAGCGTTCAGGGGTTAGCACCTTGCCTGGCTATTCAGGTCAGGACAGGCCTCACCTCGATGAGGAAGTCTCCAGTGCGCAGCCCAGCCCTCCAGGCCACACCCTCCACGTCCACGGACTCAAGATACTGCAGCGCAGGGAAGGCCGGCGTGGGTGTGAACTCCTCGATGGGGGTCTCTGCTGCAGGGAGCAATTAGGAAGGTGCTTCACCAGCCTGGTTCAGGTGGGGGCGGCTGCCACACAGCAACCTCCGAGTGGTTCAGCATGTGAAACGGATGACTACTGGGGGCAAAGTGACCAGGGCTGGGGGAGGGCCGCAGGAGGGGACCATGCAGGGCAGCCCAGGACTCCAGCACATGTCCCTCTTCTGCGGACCAGTACTGGTCCGTGGCCTATTAGGAACCAGGCCACACAGCAGGAGGTGACCAGCAAGCAAGCAAAGCTTCATTTGTATTTACAGCCGCTCCCCGAAACCATCCCCCGCACCCCTCCCAGTCCGTGGAAAACTTGTCTTCCATGACACTGGTCCCCGGTGCCAAAAAGGTCTGGGACCGCTGTCCCTCTGCAAAACCCCCAACTCACCCCCACCAGAAAGGCCCCCCCACTCTGTTAGACACCCTACAACAGAGAGAGTGGAAAACAATGGAGGGAGAAATTCCTGCCTTGACACTGTCACCGCCACAGGAGAAGAGCAGGAAAGGGGGGCCAGAAAAAGGGGAGGGGAAGGGTAAGGCCAGGAGGGAGAGCAGAGGGAAGGGGCAGACACCTGAGCAGTACCCCACCCCACCCAGCACCCACTGCCCATTACCTTTGGCCCCCCGGAGCACAAAGCCAAAGCCCTCATGGTCCCGTTTCTGCAGGACAGCCACTTTGTCGTCAATGACATAATCGCTGACGGAGGGAAGCAGGGAGGGGTGAGGCAACCCCATAGGGTCCCACAGGGTCCCAGAGGCACAGTCCACCCCAGGGTCACCCTTGGACTGACGGGGTGAGGAGGTGATGGAGTGGAGAACAGAGATGGGCAGGGCACCCTCTCCTCGCCCTCCTCTGACCTCTTTGCACCTAGCCTCCTGGACCAGCTCTTGATTTTCCTCTACGTGGACATCCCACCCACATCCCATCTGCATGCCCCAGCCAGTGTCCCTGTGTGTACCTGTGTGATGTGAGGCTGTCATAGGAGCCCACTGTGTAGTGGCGAAAAAGCCGCTTCGTCCGGTCTTCCCGGGTCTCTGAAGGGAGTGTCAGGAGCTGATGGACAGTCTCGGCCTCCAACTGGCCTGAACTGCCCTCAACCATGCTGGTCACCAGTCTTTGCCCACACACACACCCTTGGCCTGGTTGTACATATATGGAAGTAAGGGACCCCAAATCCTGGGGTCCTGGGTCCAGAGGTCCCAAGACAAGAAGGCTGAGGGGATCATGCAGGAAATTCTGGCCTCTGGGGGTCAAGATCCAAGAGGGGACAGCAGCCATGGCTCCCCTCTCTCCTGAGGAGCTGAACACAGGAAACCATACAAGGCCAGGGCTGTCCACAGAGAGGGTCAGCGAGCCCCAAAGCTGAGAGCAAAAAATGGGGTATGTATGTGTGTGTGTGCGTGTATGACCTACAGTCATATGTAAATGCACATATGTCTGTGTGAGCCCACAATCATGTATAAGTGCTATGTTCATGCTCATGCACATGTGTGTGTCTGGGTGAGCCCACAGTCTTGTGCAAGTGCTGTGTTCATGCACGTGTGAGTTCTGTGTTCATGCATATGCACATCTGTGTGTGCGTGACCCACACTCACGAATGAGTGCTATGCTGTATACCCACATGCAACGGCACGGAAGTGGGATTATTGTCTTCACTAAATTCCTCACAACAGCCCCCTGATGCTCAACCTCATGGGGTCCCTTGCTTCAGATCCCACCTGAATAGGGCAGGGAGTGCAGGTGTGGGGGGCTGGGCCCCTTTCCCTGACCTCACTGTCTCCCCCGGAGCTTTGTCTCCATCTGTCCTCTTCATCTCAAAGTCCCTCATGGCCACCGCGGAGCTAGCCAGTTGTTTGCCCACTGCCCCACCCTCTGATCTCCAAAAAGTTTGATCTACACTTTCAGCCAAGACTTCTCTGCACCCCACAGGCTCCTACAGCTGCCTGTGGGCCCTGCCCTCCTGGCTTCCAGGCACCTCTCGCTCCACTAGTCAGGACCTCCAATTTCATCCCTCAGCACCTCCCTCGTTTCCTCTTATTGTAGCATTTCTCAAGACTCGTTTTTTCCTTCAGCAAGTATCTATTGAGCTCCTACTATGTATCGGGCACTGTTTGTCTTAGGCTTTGGGAATATAGCAGAGAATAGAACAAAGTCTCTCCCTTGTGGAATTTATAATCTATTCGGGGGAGAGAAAATAAACAGACAATAAATATACATGTCAAATACTGGCAAATACTTAAGAGAAAAGCAAGCAGAGTAAGGGGTATAGAGACAGTTTACAGCTCTAGGGTGGTCACAGGAAGGCCTCACCAGGAAGGGAGAGTGGAGCAAAGGCTGAGGACGGAAGGCTGCAACTTGCAGGTATGTGGGTAAAGGGCTTCCCAGGAGGGAGACAGTCAGGGTGAAGCCCGTAGCAGGTGTTGGCCTGGAGCATTCGAGGGACAGTTTGGAACCTGTGCAGCCAGAGCAGCAGGCAGGAAATGAGATCAGATAGGGAATCTATTTTTTTTTTTTTTTTGAGACGGGGTCTCACTGTGTCACCCAGGCTGGAGTACAGTGGTGTGATGGTAGCTCACTGCAGCCTCAAACTCCTGGGCTCAAGTGATCCTCCCGCTTTGGCCTCCCAAAGTGCTAGGATTACAAGCATGAGCCACCATGCCCAGGCAGGGAACATATGATTTTGAATGACCTGTTTCTCCCACTAATTGTGAGTTTCTTGAAGGTAAGGACCACGTATTATTTATCTCTGTGGTCCTAGCACCTAGCACAGCACCTGACATATAACAGGCACTCTGCATGCTGACTGGGAAGGTAATGAGAGGACAGGCAAATCTATGATGGATGGACAGAAGGATGGATCAAAGGGTAAATGGATGGGTGGATGGAGGGAGGGAAGGAGCGAGAGGGAGATGTATGGATGGGTCGAAGGGTAGACAGATACATGCATGGACAGGTGAACGGATGGATGGATGGATGGGCTGGGTGGGTAGATAGGTAGCTGGGCAGATGGCAGGTAGGTGGAAGAATGGAGAGATGGAAGAAGGGAGGGGTTGGTGCACTGGATTGGCTGGGTGTGTCAATGGACAAGTAGATGAGGGTGGGGAAGTTGGGTAAGTCAAAGCACAGATGGATATAAGCATAGATGGAGCAGTGGCTGGATGAAAGGAAGAGCTCCTAGTCACGTCAAAGGACACAGATGTCAAAAACAGCATTGGACTGGATTCTAGGTCCCTGCCACTAACTGGTGTGACTCTCAGTAAGTCAACAGTCCCCTTTGAGCCCCTCCTTATAGAGTACGAAAATTCACCTTGGCGGGTCCCCTAGGTTCTGATGGCCTAATATTTTATCATCCTGGCCCCCTCACCCACACCTGCACCCACCATCCTGCCGTCCCCAAGGCCAGCTCAGACCAAGCCTCATTACTGCTCAGGTGAAGATTCAGACCCCTCCTTGGCTCCACCACACCCTTCCACATGTCAACCCAGCCACAGAAATGCTCATAGTGCCTGCCTGCAGAACCCCCAAACTTGCAGTTCACTCAGTGCCTGTTTTTAGATTTTGTCGACCAAACTGTATTTATTCTATAAAACAAATTCATTTTCCAGTTTTATTAATCAGACACACAAAAGCCAGCTGAAGTGAAAACAGCCAGCACAACTCCCCGAAGTGACGACGATACAAGAGAGAAAGGGAGGGAGGGCGAGAGGGACAGCAGAGGGTCCCAGTCATGCTGGGCCCGAGGTTCCTGCACAAACCGGCCTCCAGAACACACCTGACTGTGCCCCACCATTCCCGCCCCTCACAGATCCACCCTCTGCCTGCCACACTCCTGTTACTCCTGCTCTGGAGGCACCGTGGGCCGTGGGAGGCCTGCTCTGTGCTCGGTGACCCTGGGCACCATCCCGGCCTGCACACATCGGCACTATGAACACTCCTTGGCCTTTAAGTCCTTCTCTGTCTCCACTCTGGTCCCAGAAACAGATTTTTTTTTTAGGTCTGAGCCTGTTGGAAGCAGGTTCCTGTTCCTGGGCTGCCCTCTGGCCTCTGGCATAAGTCGGTCCCTGGGTCCCAGAACAGAGGTTCCACCCACAGCAGCCAGCTGGGCCTGCAGCTGAGGTCAGGGGGAGGCTGCTACTGCCTACCCCGCTGTAGGCAGGCTCGACAAGCCCCTCTCCCTCTGCCCACCCATGGAATACTCCTCCAGGCCACACACCCCATGGCTGCTGCCCCATCTAGGAATCCAGCCCTCACCCCACACTGGCTGCTCTGTTACCTCAGCCCACCCCGCCCACCCTCCACCCCATCTGTCTGCTCTGCCCTGCATGGGCCTCGACCCCAACCAAAAATGACCAGCACAAGCAGACAGCCACTGCTGTTCTCCTTCTGCCACAAAGCCATGCTGCCCCCAACCCCATGCCAGCCTTGCCAGCCCTCACCCAACACATATGTTTTACTCACACAGAGCTGACTGCCTATATCTCACACAAGATTCTGTCCCTCAGGGCCATGTGACCCCCTAGAAATGGACTAACAACTGGCCCATCTCCCAAGATTTCTGGGAAGAGTCAATGACTTCTTCTATGTAAAAGTGCTAACACCATGCCTGGCACCCCAGTGCTGCTCAGCAAGGGAGGTGCTGACACAAAGCTCCAGAACACTGTGTCAGGCCTTGGAAACACAAGCTCCCCCTCACCCCATCTGCTGACCATCTAGAGGACTCGGAGAATGATGCGTCTGCTTTGAAGCCCTCTCTGACTCCTTCTGGCCAACCCAGGGAGCTCCTGTGCTCACACTAATGTATCTGTTGTAACCTGGGCACGACTGCTCCCCTCTAGGCATGAGCCAGGCCTCTGTGATCCCAGCTGCCAGCACAGGGTCCAGCATATAGCAAACACCTATCAACATCTGCTACTTTCAAGTTCTGACTCTAGCCTAAACCTCCCTTCCTCCCCGTCAGCTTCAGATTTAGGTCCAAATGCCCCTAAATCCACAGAACCTTCATGACCCATCACATGGGAGAGCTCAGGACCAGCTCCTACAACAGGTGGGAGCCCCCACCATTCCTTCCCCCCTCCCATCCTACTGGAACCAGGGCCCAAACCTCTGAAATCATTTCCCACCTGGACCCTGCCCCAACCTTCCACAGGCAGAGAACAAGGAGGCCCAGTCCCTCCCACAATCCAAGCCATCAGGAGAGCTGTCAGGGCGAGGTGGGGAACAGCCAAGTGCAGGAGTAAAGGCACCTGCCCAGGAGTGAGTCAGTAGCCAAGCTCCTGCCTCCCTAGGCCTCCACTGCGCTCGGCACAGGGCAGGGGCACAGGGCACAGGGGTGGGCTCCCCTAGGAAACTCTCAATCCAGGGTGGGGGACACAACAACTCTGGGCCCAAGTCCTTCATGTGCAGAGGTAGGTACGCATGCACCCTTGATCCAGACACACCACCAATGACCAGCAGCAACCTCACTCAGGAGAGGTTTACTTGTCCCACCGGCTCTCCAGGCCTGAAGCAACATTCATGGGTGTGGGCACCTCCAAAGGACCAGCCACTGCTTTTCACCAGCAGAACCCCTCAGATCCTGACAAGCAGAGGGGTCCTTCCTGGAAGCCCAAATGGTCAGCAGGGTTGGATTGTGGCCGCTCACCAACCCCAGGAGCTGTGGCCTTCACCCTCATGTCCTCCCTGCAGGCTGAGGATGGGGCCCATCCCTCACCTGCTGCCCTCAGACCATCCCTGCCCCACAGTACCCATGAGAGCCCCTCCAGGCCCAACTGGCCTCATTTCCTCTTGGTTGGTCCAGGCCTCCCTGCTCTGCCCACTTGAACAATCTGTCCACTTTGGAAAAACGCCTCTTTTCTCACACTGACCTCCTTACTTGTCTGCCAGCCACACAGGAATTGCACGCTCCGTGCACCTGGTGTTTCTGTGAACACCATTCTGGAAGGGTGGTTACAGTCACTGGGAGTCATGTGTGGGACCACACAGACAGAGGCACAGTCACGGGTGTGCACCTCCCGTGGGCACATCACATGCGTCTCCACTGCACGTCAAGGGTCTGGTTACACGTACTCACGTTCAAAAGTACGTGAAGGGTGTGTGCACACTGTGTCTGTGTCGTGTACACAAGTTTTTGTCTACTTTGAGTGTGTGTTTGAGTTTCCTTCTAGTCTTTTCTCTGTGAACATACATGTGGATTTAGCACCAAGAGAGATCAAAAGGAAACCAGAAGGGGCGGTGCCCCTCGGGAACTCACCATGCCGTGTGTCATACTGTCTCATCTGCACCTCCTCCACGCAGTCGGCCGGGAACCAGCCCGTGCGGCCTTTCACGGTTCCCTCCCAGAAACCGCCCTCCCCAACGCTGAGCACTGGAGGGAGAGAAGCCAGCCGGGCTGTCAGTGGGGAGCAGAGCAGCTGGGCCCCCACCCCCACCCCACCTCAGGCTCAGGTTCTGCCTACCCCTAGCCCTTTCTCTCCTTCCCTTCCCACATTCTCCCAGCTGTTTCCTTGGGAAGATTTTGGGATCCACATAGAAGAGAGACATGAACAGATGGGCTCGGCACAGGATGGACATGTAGAGGACAGAGAGCCACGCAGATGGACATACTCGAGGAGGAGCAGGAGGTAGAGGCAGGGGCCACACTCCTGCTCCTGCCCCTCAGCTGACCACTCCCCCCCAACCAACCCTCATCCTGGCTGTCACCCACCCAGGGGTCACTGCCAAGAGCTCAGGGTCTTCTTGCCACGGCTAGTGGATTAGGCCACACACTATCAGGAGGGCTGATCCTCACAACTCTGCTTCTACCTCAGGCTCCCATGGACACAGCCACCCCCAGGGACAGGACCCCAGTGATGACAGAGACCCCCATAACAAGAGGAGCTTGCTATGGCACAGGATCCCCACAGAACACAGGAAGCCCCAGTGACAGAAACCTGCATAATACACAAACACCCACATAATTGTCATAGACATCCCCCACACTGGCAAGGGTCCCCCACACCACACGGATTTCCAATGAAGAAGTCCAGCGGTGACACAGGAACCCCATAACACAAGGAAGCTCTGTAATGGGGCAGGGCCCTTCAGAGACCCGCCACTGACATCAGCCCCCATCATGACACATAAACACCCTCACGACAGAAGAGGAGCCTCTATCGTGACACAGGGAGTCCATAACCACAGAACATCAGGAGGGATCCACAAGACAAGAGCCCCAGAAAGACAGACATCGCCCCCTGCCAGAGCCCTTCGCAGTGACATAAGGAATCCCCAGTGGCAAATGCACCCCATAATGACCCTGGGACACCCCCGATGATAGAGACTCCCAAAACAGCGGCGGCCCCTCCGCGATCGCTGAGGACCAGGACCACGCACCCCCAGAGTGGCTCCGTGCCCCTCCCCCCGGCGCGCCCCCTGCGGCCCCGCCCCCCGCGCCCCCTCACCCTTCACGGCCTCCCCGCGGTGCAGCGGGATCTCGCCCTCGCCCTGCGGGCTGTGCGCCTTCACGGCGATGAACTTGCGGCCGGGGACGGCGCTGTAAAGTTTCCGCTTCGGGCCCCGGGGCGGCGGCGCGGGGGGCGCAGGGGGCGCCGGGCCGGGGCCGGGTGCGGGGCCGGGGCCGCCAGGCCCGCTCGGGCTGTAAACGAACACGTAGGTGACGGAGGCGATGCCGGGGGGCAGCGGGCACGCGAAGCCGGCGCCCGGGGCCTCCATGGCGCGCGGCCCGGCCCCGCCGCCAGCCTCACCGCAGCCGCCGCCGCAGCGCCCACCGCCCGCCGCCCGCCGCCCGCCCGCCCGCCGGGGGCCCGGCCCGGGGCCGCTCCATGGGCCGCGCCGCCGCGCCCGGCCCGCTCCCGCCAGCGCACGAGCCGCGCCCGCTCAGGGCTCCGGGGCCGCGGGGCTGCGCTCCTGGGCGCGCCGGGCTCGCTCCATGCCGCGGCCGCTCCGCGCGCCCCGCCTCCTCCGTGGCCGGGCTCCTCCCTCTGCGGGCGGCGGCAGCGGGCCGGCCCTCCCTCCTTCCCCTCCCGGGCCCCCCCCCCCGCCGCGGACCCCACGGGGAGCGGCCACCAGGAGAGGGGACTGCGGCGCAGGGAGGTGGGGAGATCGGGCTGGGGGGGGCGGGGAAGGGGAGGTAGGGGACGGCAGTCAGGGCAGCCAGGTGGTAGCTGGGGAAGGGCTGGGGTAGGGTGGGGTGGGGTGGGGGCTTCGGGCATCAGAAAAGCCGCCTGAACTTCGCCTGTGAACGGCAGGGAGGGGCGCTCCCATTGGGTCCCGGGACCCAACCTTCCTGACTCGGGCCCTGGCTTCCTCACACCCTGACCACTGCCATGCGCTGGGCGCCCCAATCCCCCTCCAGGCCTGTGCCCTCTTGTCCTGGACACCTGCCTCTGCTGCCCATGCCCACTCCGTGGTGACCACCTTCCCCAAACCTCTCCCCCGACTTGGGCACCGAGCCTGAGGTCTCAGTCCTCCACTTTTGCTCTGCTCAAAAGCCTGCAGTGGCTCCCTAGTACCTAGGCAGCCAGATCCACATTCTCAGCCAATAGCCAGACTCTCTGGGACATGGGAATTTGCTACACTCCAGTCACATGGGTGGGAACCCCCCTTTCCCCTCCTCTGGGCTGTTCACACTCTGTTGCCAACACATAAACTACTCTAATCCTACCCTTTTGGCCAGGTACTACATTACTGACTCTCAGCTTCAAACCCTCCCAAGCCGTATGACACTGGGGCGGGGACTCTGCAGAACACATTCCTGGGGGGCCAGGGCTCCATGCCAAGCTCAGCCAACAGGGGGCGCTAGAGTGAGCCGCTGCAGCCCCAGGCCAACGCGTTCAGATGCCATCATCTCTCCTTTGACCAAAGGTGACCTCTGCCCCCAGGCCTTCTCGCTCCTCGGTGCACCAAACTCCCTCAGCTGTCCGTGTCCTTCTGAGACCCAGTTAGGACCCCCGCTATTAGCTGCCACCACCTCTGGCACACTAGGCACCTAATAAATGTTTGTGAGGAAGAAAAAAAAAATTCTGCCATCCCCATAGCAAGTTTTAGTTTTGTGTCTGCTGCAAGGGTGAATGAACACACATAAAAAATGAATGCAGGGAGGAACACGTGGCAACCACATGGCTCCAACTTGGGAACAGCCTTTCTGGGAAACTGAAACATCCCAGAATGTGTTCTTCTAGCCACTGGGCCATCTAACCCTTAGAAAATCCATGGGACTATGCAGAAGCTTTGGGAGAGAACTGAAATTTGAGGCTAGACAGCCAGCCTTGGGAGTTCCATAAGTCTAGGCAGAGCCACAGAGAAGACATCACCGAGGTCAGGGCTGCATGAGCAGAGGCTACAGTGCAGGAAGAAATGCCTTTTACAAGCTCCTGCTGCACCCTCAGCCCTCTGCTGAGGGTTAGAATTTAGGCTTAGAAAGCTTGGGAATCAAATCTACCTGGGGCCCAGTTAAGCTGATTCTGAGCTCTGTGACTTTGGACAAGTCCTTACCCCACCTGAGCATCAGGACCCTCATCTGTAACGTGGTATTAATAGAGCATAATTTCACAAGTCATCAAGGTTAAATGAGATAACATACATATGCCGCTCAGCCCTACAGCGGGCATGGAGTGACAGGATGGTAAAAGCTAACTGCCATTGTGAAAACAAAGTGCTGTTTATGTAACTCTTTCATTCAACAAGGTCTCCCAAACACCTATGTATCTGGCTCTGAGGAAGCAAGAAAGACAGCTCCTGCCCTCAAGGCACAGAGAGGATAGATGCCTTAACAAGCAGTCGCCAGCCTGTGCTGTGGACCAGGGAATCCCAGCAGAGACCCCTCACCTGCCCACGCCATTCCGGAAAGCTTCCCAAAGATAACAACTTGGGTAGGGTTAAGTCCTACCTTACTGATGGGCAACCCAGGTGTGGAGTGGCTATCTGAGAGCCAGTGTCCACCCCCAGTCCCCACTGCACAGCCCACAGAGGTCAGCAGGCTCCATCCAGGCCTTCTACTGTAAGCTCTGGAGACACCAACTCCCTCAAGTGTCCCTGACTTCTCGGGGCCCCAGGGTTCAGGATGAAGGGTAAAGAATAGAAACCAGAGTCCTGTAGGTATATCAGGGCTGGGGGTGGGGAAAAGACCAAGACTACCTCTTGGGGGCAGAGCTGGTAGGTTTTGAGCCCTCCTGGAGTGGCAGTTCCGCCCCTGACCCCCTTACCACATGCCACCAGCCCTGACTCATCCCAGCCCTCCCTGACACTACAGTGAACTTTCTAAGCCACAGGTCAGACCACACCTTCTCCACCCAACACTGTCCTCAGGGCAAGCCCCAGCTCCAACCAGAGATCAGCATGCGTGTACCTGTCGCAGCCTACAGGGCCTCACCTTCTTCCCTTCCCCATCCAGGAAGGCCCGTCTAGGGGCCTAGGAGTTCCCTCACTTCAAGCTCTAGCCCAGCACTACACAGGTGCCAGGCACCACTAGGCCTCTCCCCACCTCCCAGTGCCAGCTCCTCCTGGCTTAGGTCCTGGCACTCCACCCACCTTCCCCCTCCAGGGCCTCCCAGCCCTCCTACCTGATCTTGCTCTGGCTGCCCCTGCCTGATAAGGGGCCACCAATGATGTCATTCTCCTGGTCACCTTCCCGGTCACGATCTTTCTCCTCCTGCAGCCGCTGGAGCAGCAACTGGTGGGGGAGGCTTCTCAGCGAGGGTCCGGGAGAAGCTGCCGGCTGCACCTCCCCCTTCAGGTTGATGTCGCTGGCCGAGCGCTGCAGAGGCCGAGGGGATGCCAAGCCACTGGGGCCAGCCAGACGCCGCCGCTTTGCGTAGCTGGGGGTTTCCCTGAATGGTACTGGGGTAGGGGGGCATAGGTAAGACTCTGAACAGCCAGCTGTGTGACCAACTAGTCCCAGTTTGCCCAGGCTTACCAGATCTTAAAACTAAAATCCTGTGTTCCAGGAACCGCCTTGGTCCCAGGCAAACCCAAACAGTTGGCCACCCTACAAGTAAAGCTACCACTGGGGGGCCATATCCCAGTCACACTACTGCTAACTCTAGCTTTAGGGATAGAAGCCTGCTCCTCCTCTCAGCCAAATGAGGCCTTGGGGATGCTCAGCTCTGCTCTCAGACCTGAGCCCCCATTTCACAAGCTTCAGGGCAGACAAAACCGGCTACATGGGCCAAACCTCACCAGAGTACTGCTGTATAGGGCCATTTGCAGTTAGCCAGGGAAACTATAAAAGACATTCTAGACCAGGGGCCAGCAAACTTTTTCTGTAAAGAGTCAGGCAGCAACTACTTCAGGCTTTGCAAGCCATACAGTCTGGGTCACAATGACTGAACTCTGCCACCGTGGCATGAAGACAGCAACAAGCAATATGTAAGCAAACAGGTGTGTCTGTGTTCCAATAGAATTCTTTTTTTAAAGCAGATGGTGATTAAAAAATATTATCCAACTATATGCTATTTACAAGAGAATCACTTTAAATTCAAAGACACAGATATGTTGAAAGTGAAAGGATAAAAAAAGGTAACTCATGTAAATAGTAACCAAACGAGAGCTGGGTAGTTACATTAATATCAGACAAAATAAACTTTAAGCTAAAAACTGTAACAAAAGACTGAGAAGGGCATTTTATATTGGTTAGTGATTAACATATAGACACCAAACAACAGAACACCAAAATATATGAAACAAACGTTGACACAACTGAAGAGAGAAATAGGCAATTCCACAACAATAGTTGGAGACTTCAATACCCTATTTCCAATAATGAGAAGAACATCTAGAGAGATCAATAAGGACATAGAAGACTTAAACCAATTAGACCTAACAAATACATACAGAACACTTTCCACCCAGCAACAGCAGAATACACTTGAGAAGACATGGGATACTTTCCAGGACAGACCACATGTTTGGCCACAAAACAAGTCTCAAGAACTTCAAAAAGACTGAAATCATATAAAATATCTTCTCCAATCACCATGAAATGAAGCTAGAAATCAAGGACAGAAGGAAAACTAGAAAATTCACAAATATGTGGAAATTAAACACCATACTCTTAAACAACAAATGTGTCAAAAAAGAAATCACAAGGGAAATTAGAAAACACTTTGAGACAAATGAAAACAAAAATAGAACATAACAAAAGTTATGGGATGCAGCAATAGCAGTACTTAAAGGGAAATTTATAGCTGTAAACACCTACATTAAAAAAGGAGAACAATCTCCAATCAATAACCTAATTACACATCTTAGGAAACTATTATAGAAAAAGAAGAGCAAATCAAACTAGCAAAAGGAGGGAAAGCTAGAAGAAAGAAGGAAATAATAAGATTAGAGCAGAGATCAATAAAATAGCAAATAGAAAAACAATGAAGAATCAATGAAATGAAAAGTTGTTTCATTGAAAATATCAACAAAATTGACAAACCTTTAGTTAGACTGACTAAAAAAAGAGAGAAGATAGAAATAACTAAAATCAGAAATGAAATTTGGGGCATTATTACTGATGTTACAAAAATAAAAAGGAATATAAGACAATACTATGAACAATTAGATGCCAACAAATTAGATAAACTAGACAAGATGGACAAATTCCTAGAAAAACACAAATTACAAAAACTGACTCAAGAATAAATAGAAAATCTAAACAGACCAATGACAAGCAAAGAGATTGAATCAGTAATCACAACCTCCCAGCAAAGAAAAGTCTACCACCAGATGGCGTCACTGGCGAATTCTATTAAACATATAAAGAAGAATTAACACCAATCCTTCTCAAACTTTTCCAAAAAATAGAAGAGGAGGGAACACTTCCTAACTCATTCTATGAGGCCTGATACCAAAGTCAGATAAGAACATTACAAGGAAAAAAATCTACAGACCAATGAAATCAATGTAATATATCACATTTATAGAACAAAGGAGAAAAAACCACATGACCATTTAAATTGAGGCAGAAAGAGCTTTGCCATAATCCAACACCCTTTCATGATAAAAACACTCAGAAAACTAGTAATAGAGGGTAACTTCCTCAACGTGATAAAGGACATTTTTTTAAAACCCACAGCTAACATCATACTCAATGGTGAAAAATTGAAAGCTTTTCCCCTACCATCAGAAACAAGGCAAGGATGCCTGCTTTCACAGTTGCTATTCAACATTGTTCTAGAAGTCCTAGTCAGAGCAATTACGGAAAAAAAAGAAATAAAAGGCATCAAAATTGGGAAGTAATAAGTAAACCTATCTCTATTTGCAGATGGCATGGTCCTATATATAAAAAATCCCAAAGAATCTACAAAAAAATCTACTAAACTTTTTGTTTACACTAAATTTTTTGTTTACTAGTGCTAATAAGCAAATTCAGCAAAGTTGTAGGGTACAAGATCAGCACACAACAATCAGTTGTGTTTCTATACAACAGCAATGAACAACCTAAAAAGGAAGTTAAGAAGATGATTCCATTTATAATAGCATATAAAAGAATAAAATGCCAAGAATAAATTAAACTAAGGAAGCAAAAGATTTGTATACTGAAAATGATAAAACATTGCTTAAAGATGACCTAAATAAATGGAAGGACACCCTATGTTTATTAGTTGGAAGACTATATATATATATATTTTTTTTTTTTTTTTTTTTTTGAGGCAGAGTCACACTCTGTTGCCCTGGCTAGAGTACAATGTCGTCGTCATAGATCACTGCAACCTCAAACTCCTGGGCTCAAGTGATCCTCCTGCCTCAGCCTCCTGAGTAGCTGGGACTACAGGTGTGCACCACCATGCCTAGCTAATTTTTTCTATTTTTAGTAGAGATGGGGTCTTGCTCTTGCTCAGGCTGGTCTAGAATGCCTGACCTCAAGTGATCCTCTCACCTTGGCCTCCCAGAGTGCTAGGATTACAGGCGTGAGCCACTGCACCCAGCCTGGGAGACAATATTGCTAAAATGTCAATACTACCCAGAGTGATCTACAGATTCAATGCAATCCCTATTAAAATTCTAAAATCCTTTTTTGCAGAAACAGAAAAGCAATCCTCAAATCTATATGGAATCACAAGGGGCCCTGATTAGCCAAAACAATATAAAAAAAAGGAACAAAGTTGGAGGACTCAAATTTCCCAATTTCAAAACTTACTACAAAGCCACAATAATCAAAACCATGTGGTACTGGCATAAGAATAGACATGTAGACCAATGGGATATAACTGCAAGTCCAAATAAGCCCATATATCTATGACCAACAGATTTTTGACAAGGGTGCCAAGACCATTCAATGGGAAAATAAGAGTCTCTTCAACAAAGAGACTATTTGCTGGACAATCGGATATCCACATGCAAAAGAATGACGATGGATCCCTACCTCACATCATATTAAAAATTAACTTAAAATGGATCAGTGACCTAAATATAAGAGCTAAAACCATAAAAGTCTTAGAAGAAAACATAGTGGGTAAACCCTCATGACCTTAGATTTGGCAATAGATTCTTAGATATGACACCAAAAGCATGAGCAACAAAAGAAAAAATAGATACATTGAACTTCAGCAAAATTAAAGACTCTAATAAACCAAAGGACATTATCAAGAAAGTCACAAGGATCTCCTATCCTATTGATTAGGAGAAAATATTTACAAATCATATATCTGATAAGAGTTTAGTATTTGGAATATATAAAGAACTCTTACAACTCAACAACAAAAATAAACAATCCAACTTAAAAATGGACAAAGGACTTGACATTTCTCCAAAAAAGATACACAAATGGTCAATAAGCACATGAAAAAAATACTCAACATCATTAGTCACTAGGGAAATGAAAATCAAAACCATAGTAAAATACCACTTCACACCTCCTAGGATGGCTATAAAATTTTTAAAAAAGGACAATAACAAGTCTTGACAAGAATGTGAAGAAATTGGAAGCCTCATACATTGCTGGTGGGAATGTAAAATGGTGGAAAACAGTTTGGCAATTCCTGAAAAAGTTAAACATAGAATTACCATATGACCTCACAATTCCACTCCTAGGTATATACCCAAAAGAACTGAAAACAGGTATACACGTACACACACGTTCATAGCAGCAATATTCTCAATTGTCAAATGATAGAAACAACCCACATATCCAACAATGGATGAAAGGATAAACAAAATGTCATTTATACAAAGAAATATTATTCAGCCATAAAAAGGAATGAAGTAGTGATACATCCTGCAAGGTGGGTGAAGCTCAAAAACATGTTGAGTGAAAGAAGCCAAACACAAAGGGTCACATATTGTATGATTCCATTTATATGAAATATCAAGAACAGGTAAATCCATAGAGACAGAAAGTATGTTAATGGCTGACAGAGGGTGGGGAGAGGGTAATACAGAATAATTGCTTAATGTGCCTTGAGTTTTCTTTTGGGGGCAGTGAAAATGTTTTGGAATTCAATAGAATTGGTTGCACAACATTGTGAATGTATGAAATGCCACTGAACTGTTCAAGTAAAATAGTTAATATTATGTTATACACATTTCACCTCAATTTAAAAACAAACACAAAGCAAGCTGTGGGCTGGATCTGATCTGCAGGGCATCATCTGCCAGGTCCTGTTGCAGACCCCTGTTGTGCAAAGTGTGGTCCAAGGATCAACAGCATTGGCCTCACGGCAGAGCTGATTACAAATGCAGAACCTGAGGCCCCACTCAGACCCACTGAGTCAGAATCTACATTTAACAAGATCCCTGTGACAGTATCATGTGAGAAGCATTTCCCCAGAGCACTCATCAAAAGCACTGTGTGATACCAAATCCATGCAAACACACATGTGCATGTGCATGGGAGTGTGTGCATGAGAGAGCAGGTAAGAGAGAATGTGACCCAAAGGGTGGCCCAAGGTGACAGAGGTAAGGAAGCAGAGGTGACCACTCTCAGGCCAGGGTGCCCACCTGAGGCCTGTCTAGAGGGGCCAACTGGGGCTACCAAGAGGCAGTGAGGTATCCTGTCCCCTAAAGGGTGACACAAGTCCAAGTCTACCAGACCCCACCAGGTGGGCACCTTCCCACCTGAGAAGGAAGAAGGATGGGCAGAGCCCACTCAGTGGCCCCAGGTAGGGTGGGACATGGTGACTCATGACTGTCACTCAGGCAGTGTCCTTGGAGTGAATGTGTGCAGAGGAAGCAGGGTGACAACTACAGGCCTATGAGTCACCCAGGTCTGAAGACAAGCTCTGCCATTACCCCCTCTGTGCCTCAGTTTCCTTCTCTGTAAAACAGACTAATAACCACTCCTTGGGGGGTTGTTAAGAGGGTGAACTGTGATAAGAGGGTTTATAGTAAATACTAATGAGTGCATTACCCCGTACTCAGGGATATCTGGCTGTGTCATCTGAATGTGTTGTGTGACACCTGAGCAGGTCAGGGTGTTGCTGGCCAGTGGAGCCAATGACCACATCAGGACTACCCAACACAGTTGCCCACTCCTGCCCAGACACTGCCCTGGGACAGTGTGCCTAAACCCAACCAAGCAAGCACACCTGCATCAGATGGACACTAAGCCACAAAGCAGTGACCCCAGGAGCCCTACTATCTCTGTCCACATCACAAAGATGAGAGGCAGCTGAGGCCTTCCTGTCCCTCAGCCTGGATAACAAACAAGCCCCCTCAATCAGACAGACCAAAGCCACCTGCCAGAGTCCATCCCCACCCAGAATCAAATGCCATAAAAGGCCATTTGGGAAGGGGATGCAAATAACCATAAGACTATATTTCATTTAAGAGAAACTGAGGCACAGAGGTCCCAAGTGGCTTTCCCATGGATAGACAATCACAGGCAGAAAAGAAGGCCACACACATCCACACACCAGGGTCCTCCCATGCTAATGGCCAAGACACTTACCAGCCCCAAGCAGACCATAACTATCTCTCACCCCCAATTCAAACCCCAAACCTTACCAGAGTTCTCTCCTGATCTGAACCTGGACTCCAACCCTATACCACTCCACTGGCTCAGTCATTTACTCAATGCCCAACTACTGATGCCAGCTGCACACAAGCTGCCACAGCTGTCATGGAGGGTCTCCTGCACCCTCAGACAGTTCAGCTGTTATCACTGCCCTGATGCTGTTGAGACACAAGGGACTCATAGCCAAGCCTTATTGGTGGGAGGGGGCTGCTGTTCAGGGGGAACTGTACAGGGGAAGGGTCCTTAAACATGAACTTGACCTTAACCTTAACCCCAGTCCAAAATTCAACCCCCGCCCTGACCATAACCTCACATTAGAAACAAGCAAGATTCTAACCCTAAAATCTGTCCCAGCCCTTTGCTGCCCACTGTCACTTCAAATTTTTTTAAAAATGAAAAATAAAAAATAAGGACACCCCTAAGAAAACACTAATGGCAGGAAGGTGGCTCAACCAGGACATGGAGGGATCCAGGAAGGGAGCCCCTGCAAGGCCAGGTGGCTAGAGGGAGTAGCCTCTGGCCAGACAGCACCCTTTCAGGGAGGGAAGGCCCACCTTCTCCTGCAGCCCCAGCCACCCCACACACAGGATGGGTCCCAGCCTGGCCCCACACCCACCAGAGACATGGGAATAAGTGGGGACCCCCCAGAGGCTCAGGTGTGAGAGCGGTATCCTGTGTTCTGCTGGTCCTGGGGCCAACGCCACACGTGTGCTCCTGGTTTTCCTTCTAGGACCATAAGTCATGCATGTGCCAGGCTTCCCTTTGCATGCTGGCCACAGGGAGCCTAGAGCCCCTCATTGAGGACAGTTGTCCTCAGCACAGTGTTCTGTCTTCTCCACATACACATTTATGTGATCTTGTCGTATTGAGAGCATGCTGTGGGTCACCTAGACCCACTCTCATTCTGGCTGAACTGAGATCCACTGCCCCCACAACCCCTGCCGGCCCTTCCTAGGACCTAATGGGAAACAGGGACCCTGACCCTAACTTCCACCCCACTCTTTACCTAAGCCAACCCCTGACCCCAGAGCCAGCCCCAGATCACAGCCCAAACCGGACCATGCTCTTAACCCTGACCGAACCTCTGTTCACTCCGCATATCCCATGCCTGCATGGGCCACTAACAGAGCATGGCCACACAGAGTAGAGCTGGAAGAAGAGACTTGGGGGGGGCCCCTTATTACGTCACCACTGACCCCTATACCTGCTGGGCCCCTGACAACCACACACCCCCACAGCCAACAGGGCCCCCTGGGCAGGCAGAACTCACCGACATCTGAGTCCTTGTGGGTCTTGATGACTTCGGCAAGCTCAAAGTTCCCTGCAATGATGGCCACCTGGGGGTGGGGGGAGAGGTGGGGAGGAGGGCAGGGAGCCTCAGCAGCACCAAATCTGCCCCCCAACAACCCCCCAGCTGCTCCTAGTTCTCTGGTTACACACACTCCTGTCTATAACTGGGACACTGCTAGTTACAGGCAGTAGCAATAGGGTCCTACACACACACCCTATAACCAGGTAACCACCAACCGTCTGCCTGGGACTGGGGGTGTCCCAGACATGAAACTTTCAAAGCTAAAAGCAAACAGTCCCGGGCAGACTGCGGCACACTTGTCACCCCACCTGAACTCTCCATCAGCCCCTACATGCGGCTGTCTTTCCAGTCTCAGCCATGGCCTACTATTGCCAGGCCCATCAGCCTCCTTTCCTTCCCGTGACCCGGCACCTCATCGTCCAGTAGGCCCTGGTGTGTCTACTTCCAGATATGCCCAAACCCACCAGGCTCGCCATGATCCCACAACCACGGCAGCCTGACCAGCTCTCTCCACAGCTCACTCCAACTGAGAACAGGGCCCCAGCTCCTGCTGTGGCCTGCAAGTCCCTGTGACATCCCCGACTCCCCCACAAACTCCAGGCCACACAGAGACCTGGTCCACCTGGTCATCTGCTGCCAGCCAGACCTGGCTCAAAGAAAGGCTCAGAAACATCACCTGAATTCAGCCAGGGGCTGGGACTGTGCTCCCTGCACTCCAGTGTGGCTTCTGTACCCCTGCCTTTCTTGGGGGCTTAGGCCCACTCCTGTCCTCCCCCAACCCCAGAGCCCTCTGACCCCGTTTCCCCTAAAAGCGGGATGGAGAAGCCATTGGTTTTAACCCCCCAAGTGTGCTGGGCACTGCACTGGCTCATCCCCCTTCCTCCACCCCTCCTGTAGCAACCCCAGGAGTGGGTGCTCCCTTATCACCTCCCAGGGAAGAGCTGAGGTTCAGACTCTGTGTCAAGTCACACAGAGACAGACAGACACCCTCTGGGGCAGCCTCACACTCCTGTAAACCACCCGTGTACCTGGAAGGCTGTCTGGCTGTTGTAGTTGCGGACATCTTTGTTGGCTCCACGGAAAAGCAGGACACGAGCACAGCTCTCCTGTCAGGAGGCCAGAGGGTCAGGGTCAGGGCACAACCGCACACACACACCCAGGGTGCACACAGGCATGCAGGGCACAGGCCTCCCACACAGAAGAACACACACTGATGTGCTCCATGCAAACCTGGGTAGCACAGGGACCAGCAAATGGGTACACACACACCTGGTTGTAGAGGGCACAGATGTGCAGGGCTGTGTTCCCCGAGGCGTTCTGGGCCCCCATGTTGGCTCCATAGAACAGCAGGTGCTCCAGGTGCTGCACGTGCCCAAAGCGGCAGGCCTGTGGGACAAGGGATGTACTGCAGGGTCCCTGGATGGAGGCTAGGACCCCCAGCCCTAATAGAATCCAGGACCCCCAGGCCTACAAAGAGAGCCTAGGGCCCCCTACTCAGCACACAGAGGCTGGGATCCCCAGCCCTGACAGAGTCCAGGACCCCCAGCCCTACACATAGAACCCAGGGCCCCCCACTCAGCACACAGAGGAACTGGGACCCCCACCTCATGCTCCCTGCCCACCTGGTGGATCTCCTGCCAGCCGTTCTCGTCAGTGGTCCCCAGCTGAGCATGGTCGTGGAGAAGCAGCTCACAGCAGAGGGCATCCCCACCCCCCAGGGCGCTGTGGTACAGGGGTGTTAGGCCGCGGCTGTCCTTGTAGTCGGGCGAAGCTCCCAGGTCCAGCAGGGTCTGAGGGCAAGGAGCCTCAACATCCATGACAGACCCAGCTTCCTCCCCCACCACGCCATGTGTCCTCCAGGCCAGACCCTGCCCTCACTGACCGTCAACGCTGCTGCATTCCGCTGGCGTGTGGCACAGTGCACGGCAGTTAGCCCATCTCGAGTACGGAAGTCCAGGTGGGCACCACCGTTCCTCAGCACCTTCAGCAGGTCCGTGGCATTGTCCAGCTGGGCTGCAAGGCTCAGAGGGCACTCTGGGTTAGGGGACAGATGAAGGTTAGATCCCAGCCACTTACAGGCCATACCCCTCCCTGCTCTGCTCCTCACCTCCAGAGTCAGGGTCGTGGAAATTGGGGTCCAGCCCCTTGTCTAGCAGGCGGGCCACTTTGTCGGTGCTGTGCAGCTGGACATAGTCCATGAACTTCTTCAGATTCGCCTGGAACACCGGCCATCCCGGTCAGCCCAGCACCATGGCCACCGTCATCTGACCACCACCTGCCTTCCTCCTGCAAGCCTCAGGCCACCTATAGGGCGTCACTGCCCCACCTCCATCAGTCTGGCCTGTCACCCCACATCATCACCAGCACCCTCAGCCCTACACTCCCACCTTAGCCCTGATTCCAACCCGACAGGCCCATGGGTGGCCCAAAACCCTTCCCTACATCCTGACATCCAAGCCCACCACAACTGTCAGCCTGAGCCCAGCCAGTTCCTCACCAAGGACAGGTCACCTCGTTGTGCCCCCCAAGCAAGTCCCCCACTCCAACCCCAGCTGCTGCCCTGGCTCTGTGCCCCTGGACCAACCAGCTTAGCCTGGAAGAGTCCAAAGTCCTCATCACTGCCAGGGCAGCCTGCTCCTTCTCTGGCCCATCTTCTTCACCAGCTCACACTATGGCAGACCCCCTCCGTCAGGGGCCCCTCCCCACCCTGAGGGTCCATCTCCCCACCCTGGGGAGCCCTCCTGTGGCATGACCTTCACTGCCTTCTATTCATTCACCCAACTGTACATTCGTTCACCCAGCAAAGCCTCACTGGCCCTGGCTGGTGCCATGGATGCTACACACATAAGGCAGGGTGCCCTGGCTAAAGGCCTGGAGCTTTCCAGAAACACTCAATATGCATCAGAAATAGGAAAGGGTGCCCCAGGGACCACTGCCATGAGAGGGGGCCTCCTCATGTGGGCCAGGGCAATGAAACCAGAGGAAGTGTTCACAACCAAGGAAGGGGCCTGTTCAAAGCCAGACCTAGGGCATGGGGAGAAGGAAGGGCCAGCTGGAGCCTGGGTGGGCAGGAACACGGGGCTATGGTAAGAAATTTACACTCATCCTAAAAACAAACAGGACTCACTGAAGAGCAAGAGTCACCCAGGTCCTGTTGGTCACTGAGGAGAGTGTAGAGGAGAGGTAACCATGGGGGAGGAACCCAGAGGGGCAAGGTCACATGAGGGCCAGCAGAGGGAGAGGCGGACCTCACAATGGTCCCTGCCCAACTGCAGAGCCACAGCTGTTGATCCCTCCTGCCCTGGGGCAGCAGAAAAGTCTGGCACAGAAGCCTGAGGCTCTGGAGTCACAGACAGGATCATTAGGCACAGAGGCGACAGTGCTTTGATCCCTCTCCTAGGCTCCAGGGACCATCAACGAAGTGTTCAGCAAGCAGATGCCCACCGGCCCATGGCCTGCCCATGAGGAGGGGCTATGGCACCCACCCTGCCCCTCCAACATTCAGAGGAGGCAGTGAGGTGTCCCCAGTACACTTTACTGCAGGTAGCACTCCGCAGTAAAGACATTTCACAGGTGTGTCTGGGCACAGGGCTTTTAGTAAGACAGATCTGGGTTCAGCCCCAGCTTCACTGGCTTCACAGTTGTGATCAAGTGACTTAACTTCTCTGGCACTCAGTTTCCCCATCTATGAAACCGGGTAATAATAGTCCCTCCCAGGAAAGAATTAATGAGATGTCTAATTACAAGTGCCCAGCATTGGGTGATCACTAAGTGCTGGGCACCTTATCCCTGACAACCATCACATCAGATGCTTGTCCACTCTCTCCCACCCAGCTTCTCAGAGGACACTCCATCAGGGGCTCACCAGGGGGGTTGGCGAGAGTCTGATCTGACTGGAACCCATCGCCAGACTGCCAGCCCCCAGCCACGGGGCCTGGAACCTGTGCCCAGCCCTCCCCATACCCACTGTAATGGTAGGGGGAAAGCAGACCAAGCCAAAGCTAGAGGGTCTCTGGTCAGCCCCAAGCTGGGGTGGGGGCAGTGGCCATAGGGAGGCAGGAAGTAACTCCTGGAGTCTCCTCCCCGGGATCGTCTCTTTACCTTTGTGTGAAGCTTTGCAAACTGCTTATCATCAATGAGGTTCTGGGCATAAACACGACGCTTGTATCGAAACTGCTCAGATAAAGAAAAGGTAGAGAAAACGCACCCACTGGGATGAGCGAGTGAGCATGTACACAAGCCCCATCCTGTGCATGTCAGCCATGCTGCACCCCGCTCACTGCCCTCCTGCACACACCTTCAGTGCAGCACAGCCCAAAGGCACACGAACCCCAGACATGCACACTCCCATGGTGGACAGACAGAACTGAGAGCTGCTGCATACCCACCACACTCAGACACATCTCATGGTGCTGCGGGAGACGCATGACTCACTGCCCCGC
The DNA here is from genome assembly GCA_023783475.1 of Daubentonia madagascariensis. Taxonomy (NCBI): domain Eukaryota; kingdom Metazoa; phylum Chordata; class Mammalia; order Primates; family Daubentoniidae; genus Daubentonia; species Daubentonia madagascariensis. The sequence goes on along the minus strand of JAKFHU010000127.1, from coordinate 1,767,459 downwards.
AGCCTGCAACACTAGGTCTTTCTCATCCCCAGGATTCCCTGGAAAGTCCCACTCCTGTCCCAAGACCTGATTCCAGGCTCACTTCCTAGACACCCCTCTCCAAGTAGAACTGACCCCACTTCCTTAGGCCACCACAGAGGCCAGACGGACTTTGAGCTCAGCTACCATAATTCTTAACTTCAGAGCTCACTGTAGTTGCCTCCCTCCACCCCAACGACAAGACCTTCCCATCAGGACTGACTCAGTGTCTGTCTCCACGCCCGGCAGGGCGCTCAACACACCTTCACATCATGATGGGTGAGCAAAGGAGGGGACTTAGGTTGGCCTTTAGAAGACTTCACAGCTGGAGCAGAGGAACAAACGTGCACACAGGTGTGTTGCTCACACCACATACCCCTCCTGGCACTCATTCCTGCTCACAATCCTCCCCGCAGAAGAATACTCAGTGCTCACACCACATATGCTGCCTACTGCACACACTACACATGCCAACTGCATGCACTGCACACTGCTCACACTGCACACCCTGCTCACTGTGCATACTGCTTGCTGCAAGCACCGTACACACTGCTCACACTGTACTCACTGCCCACTGGTGTGTACAATGCTGTACACACTACTCACTACACACACTGCTCATACTGCACATGTTGCACGCACCGCTCACTGCACACACTGTACCTGTTCACTGCACACCCCACACTGCACACTGCACCCGCTCACTGTACACCCCTCATTGCACACACTGTACACGCTCACTGCACACTGTACTCGCTCATTACACACAGCCCCCCACACACACTGCTCCCACCCCAACTTCTTCCATAAGTGAAGGCCATGCCCTTCACTGATCATGCCACCGAGCTTGGTGGTCCCACCCTGCGCGCTGCCCCCTCGGCCGGGTCCTGCCTGCCGCACCTCCAGGTAGGGCAGGGGCGTGTCCAGGTTGGGCGGGTACTCCTGCAAGAGCCGCTCCTCATCCAGGAACTTGCCGGCGCGGCCCCTGGAGGGCGGCTGGAAAAGCCCGTAGTTGAGCGCGTCCTGGAGACTGTGGTTGAGGGCGCAGAGCACGCGCTGCTTGGCGGCCCACACGGGCGCGGCCGGGTCCAGGCGCAGGCACTTCTGCAGCGGAGCGGGCTCGTGAGCGCAGCCCCGGTGAGCGCAGACCCGCCCGGCCCGGCTCCGCACAGGCTGCCGAGCCCCGGGCCCCTGCCGGAGTCCGGGGCTCGGGAAATACCAGGCGGGACCCCGAGCCTCCGCTTACTGCGCTCGAAGCCCCGCCCCGGGGGCTGGGCTTCCCCCGGCCCCGCCCCGGCGATGGGGAGGGTCCCGGCGGAGGCGGCGGGGGAGGGGTGAGTAGCCGTGGGCCGGGGGTCCAGGGCGCTGGGCGCACCTGGCTGGGGTGAGGGGATCCCGGGCGGGGAGCGCAGGGGCACGGCCTTGCCCGGGGCGGCGGGGCTCACCGTCTGCTGCAGGTCCGGGATGCCGACGCGCACGACCACGGCGCTGGCCCCGGGGCCGTCCATCCCCGCGCCGAAGCCGGGGCCGGGGCCGGGGCTGCCCGCGGCTGGGAACGGAGCGCACGGGGACTCCGCGCGGCACCCCGGCCCCCCCTGCCCCCCCGCCGGAGCCCCGTCGGCCGCGCTGCGCGGGAGGGGGCCGGGGGGGGCCGGGGCCGGGGCCGGCGCGGGGGACAGCGGCTCCGGGGGCTCCGCAGGGGCGGCGACGGCGGCGGCGGCGGCGCGGCTCAGCTGCATCGGCCCCGGCTCAGCTCGGCGCCTGCCTTCCCCGGGGGCGGGGGCGGCGGGGGGAGGGGGCCTGAGCCGGGAGGGAAGCGGGGGTGGCGAGGGGGCTGCGCCGGAGGCGGGGGCCGGGAGGGCTCAGGGCCAGTTGGGGGGTACTTGCGGGGTCCCGGGGTAATGTGGGAGGTTAGTGCGGAGGGCGGGGGCCAAGCCACTGGACGGGGGCCCTGGGGGGCTGTGCTCGGGGTGGGGGGAGTCCTAGGCCTCGGTGGGAGGGGAGTGGCTGAGCAGCGAAAGCCGCGCCGCCCTTTCGCAGCGGGCGAGCATCTGCGGACCACAGGGGAAGGTTCGGCGGAGGAGGGGGTCCTGGAGCTGGGGTAGGGGCTGCGTTAGGGCACCAAGGCAGGGCAGGAAGGGCAGAGAAAAACAGAATTAATTTCCGGAGGTGGGCTTCTCCCCCACTCTACTGGCCCCCGACTCCAGGCCCAGAGGAGATGGCGGGGACCAACCCTGCCCCAGTCGTAGGGGTCGGACAAGGGAAACCTCCGGCCCTGGGAGGGTCCCGGGGCTTTCCTGTCGCCTTAGTGAGAGGGCCTTCCGAATTAACCCTTTCGACCACGCCCGGCAGGGTTCAGCGCAGCGCCCCCACCCCAGCGGAGTTTGGGGAGTTTGCTTTGGACTCCCTCCCCAGACCCCTGGTCGGCCTAGAGATGCTACGCCTGTCGCCCCCTCCCCGTCACCTTAGCGACGACAGGATGGGGGCGCGACCTACGAGGAAGGGCTTAGGGGAGGGGGCGCTACTAGTCTCCACCTGCGACTGGGAAGTGAATTTTAGTTTTACGCGTTGTCGTGGCAACGCGGGAGGGGGTGATGAGTGGGCGGAGGAGGGGGAGCTCGGTAAAGAAACTAGCTCAGGCACCGCCACCCCAGTGGAGCGCAGCAGGCCCCCCAACCCTGATAAGCCTCACGGAACTACCCAGCACTGCGAACCCCTGTACCCCCCAGGCCGCAGAACAAAGAGCAGCCCCTAAACGTCGGAATATCCCTGATCTCCCAAGAAACAGCTCCCAACTCCCAGAAAACTCTCCTAACATGCTTTGACTGACCCACCCCTGAAAAACAGCCCGGACCCCGCAGAAGAACCAGAAGAGCAGCCGGCAGGCTGAGCGCACACACTTGACAACCTTCACAGAACCGACGAGGCCTGGGGAAACCCTCTGCCTAGGGTGGGAAACAGCCCCTGACCCCAGCCTCCCCCACCCTCTCTCTAAGAGCAGCCCTGGATCACCTAAACAAACTAGTTATTCCTGAGCTTCCCAGAAATAACCTTGAACTGCCCTGGCCCTCATACACACAGGAAATCTCCCTACCCCTCCCTTTAACAACCCACATTATCCTAGAAATACCCTGACCTCATAGAGAACAGCCCCCACTTCCCACAGATCCACCTTGACCACCACCAGCCCACCACAAAGTGCCCCCTGACTCAATACAATTTCTGACCAACCCTCTGCCTCCAAAACAGCCTCTGGTCAACCCCAGGGCAGGGCCCCTCTTCCCTTGGACCAGCCTGGCATACTGCCCCCACTTGAGGAAAAATCTCTGCCTCCTCAGAACTCCACTGACCTGCCCAGCTGTGTCTCCAGCGCTGTCGGTGGGTCTGGTCTAGCTTCCTCCCCAAGCCTGGACAGACCCTCCCTGCCCTGGAAGTGTGGCCCCAGGATGCACAGACCTCCCACCCCTGTCTAGGCTCCTCCCAAGGCCACTGGCCTGGTCTGGCCTGAGTGGGGCAGCTGAGGGTCCCCCAGGGGCTAGAGCAGGATGGGAGGGGTGGGGGCAGGGGAGCAGGGATCAGGAAGGGGCTGTCCAGGCTCACTTATCTGCAGGAAGCACCTTGGGAAGCATGAGGGCTGGATTTCCTGTGGCCCAGCCCTGGAGAGAGGAAACTAGTGCTTCGTGGCCCCTCATGTCTCCATTGTCTTCCTGCCCCAGTCTCTCTCCCCTCCCCAGCACCCAGGCCCCCACTCCCTCCCTGCCCTGCCCTGCCATCCCCCCACCCTGCCCCTCCCACCACAACCTCCATCTGCCTTTGCTCCCAGCTCCCAGCCTTTTAACCCACTGTGGCCAGCTGCAAGGTGGTGGGCGATGTTCACCAGAGTCCACCAGTGCTGGGACTGGGAAGGAGGAGGCTGCACCTCTCTCTACAGCCAGAACTTGACAGCCAAGGCTTCCTCACTATCCCTTGAGCTCTCCCTGCAAATCTGCTCTTGGATGGACCCAGAGCCCCCAGCCGTATTCCCTCCGGCCTGCCTGCCCAGACTGGGCCTCCTGGGGGCCCTTTCAGCCCCCTCCAGCCACCCACCCCGGCACTGTGGCTCTGGCTGCTGAGCCTTTCAGGAGAAAATCTCATGTCTTTGCCAACTGGCAACCAACAGATTGATGGGCTCCAGACTCAGCTGGGCCGGAGACCCACTGCCCGGGGCGACACCAGAGCCCCTGCTCAGCGCTGCCCTGAGCTCGGGTTCTGCACAGTGCCTGGCACGTATGACGCGCACGCAATGAACAAAGTCCAAGCCTGAGTCACTCCCCAGCTCCACTACCACCCCGGCAAACAGCAAAAATAACAATACCCAGAAGCACTTAGACACATGACGTCCTCTGGGTGGGTTCCTGGAGAAGGAAGCCAAGGAAAAGGGGTGTCTTTGCCCCTTATTTTGCTGAGCACAGTCCCCAGGCTCCTCAAGGTCACCCTCCCTCAGGCCCACCAGACCCCACCTCCCAGGCAGGACCACCCTTGGCCCAGCCCAGCCCCACCTCTGCTGTTTCCCTGTCTCTGTCCTTAAAAGCAAGGGTTCCCGGGTTCGCAGGACACCAAGGCCCCTCTACCCTCCTCTCCTTCCAGCAGGCCCAAAACTCCAGAAAGATCTGTCCTTCTCAAAATCCCCACTTGCTCCCTCTCCCCACACACACATTTAGACACAAATAGGCCTCGCAGGCCTGGGGGCGCTCCTGTGGGCAAAGCACCCAGAATAGTGCCTGGGTGCAGGGCTGGTGGCAACCCCCCCCAAATGGAACCCAGCCCTGTGCCAGCAGCCACCCCTGGGCCCCAAGGCCACGAGGAAGACCTTCCCTGCAGTGGCTTCTCCCCTTTCTGCTACAGCATTTACTGTACCAGATGATACCCAGGCCCTCCAGTGTGGGTGGCTCCCACCCCCACCCTACCTTCTGGGCTTCTGGTGAGCCCGCTTCACCCACTGCTGGCTCCCCTCTTGGTGGGGCAGTTTGCCTCACTCAGCTGCACTCAAATGTGTCCCCTCCTGCCATCCTGCTATTGGCCATCACTCCCTCCAGCCCACTTCCTATTCTGAATCCCAGCTCTGCCCTCCCTCTCACTCCTCAGCCCACAGTGGCCTGGTCCCCAAAGGCTATCACCAGTTTCTGTCCCGGCTTACCTGACTCCCCCTTGAACCTTCTCCTCCCTTGGTTTCCATGACAACTCATGCGGGGTCTCTGTCCCAGTCCACACTCTGCCCAGGTGGACCCACCTCCACCACTCTGGTCTACTGTCTTCCTTCCGAGGCCCTGTTGTCTTCTAACATACTCTGATTCACTTATTTGTTGTTTAGTCTCTGTTTTTCCTGCCAAAATGTAGGCTCCTTGTGGAGAGAAAGACTTTTTCCTGTTGGGTTCACTGACATGTCCAAGCCCCTGGAGCGGTCCCGGTGCGCAGCTGTGCCCCACATCGTTGCCAGGTGGGTCAGCCACAGACAGCTTCAGCCGCCTTCATCCACAAATTCACACGCAACTTCTCTCTTCATGTCAGTCCCTCTCCCAAACTCCAGAGCGGTTTGTATAAGATGGGAATCCTTGAAAGCTCAGTTGACTATAAAACTGTCTGGATCTGGTGTGTTTTTTGTGAGTAGAGGTTTTATTGCTTCTAGTTATTTAATACCTGTAGGTATATTTAGGTTCTATTTCATCTTGAATCTGATTTAAGTTTTATTTTTCTAGGAATGCAAATCTATTTCTAAAGAATCGGCTTTTCATTTTTTGATTATCTGTTTCCTATTTTCTTTTATTCTGTTCTTATGTTTACTTCTTTACTTTTTGTTTTGTTTTGTTTTGTTATGATTCTTTTTCTGAATTAATTGAGCTGGGTACTTCTTAGTTTTTAGTCTTTCTCTTTTCTCTTTTTTTCAGTCTTTCTCCGTAAGCATTTGAGGCTGTACGTTTCCAAGTACCACTCTGCTTATGTCTCCCAGGTCTTTTTTTTTTTTTTTTTTTTTTTGAGGCTGGTCAAGGGAAGCAGGGGGAGTGGAGAAGGAACAGAGGAATCTGTGACTGGTTGTGAGCAATTGTTGCATAGACCACTCTTTTTTTTCTTTTTTTAAATTATGATTTTTTTTTTTTTAAGATACAAGGTCTCACTATGTTGTCCTGGCTGGCCTGGAACTCCTGAGCTCACATACTCCTCCTGGCTCAGCCACCCGAGTGGCTGGGACTACAGGTACCCACCACGACACCTGGCTAATTTTTCTATTTTTCGTAGAGACGGGGTCTGACTGTGTTGCCCAGGCTGGTCTCGAACTCCTGGCCTCAGGCAGTCCTCCCACCTGAGCCTCCCAGAGTGCTGGGATTGTAGGCGTGAGCCACCACATCCAGCCCCCCTTAACTCTTAAGTAGTATTTTTAATTTCATCTTGTTCTGATTTTCTAATATTAATTATATATTTTGGCATGGGAATTGCTGAAAAGTATGCTTATTTAAATTTTCCAATGTATTCTAGTTTTTTGTAGGGGGAGGACTAACCCTTTGTTACTGATTTCTTATTTTATTCCATTATGGTCAGAAAAGGTGGTCTGGATAATACTGACATTTTGGGGGTTTGTGAAGACTTTCTTTGTATCCTTGTACCTGATCCATTTTTGTAAAGGTTTCTATCTATTTAATAGGAATTGTTGGATGCAGGTGTATCTATCCTTGAATCCAACAATTCATATGTATGGTATACATTAATTCATATATATTCATATATATTAATAATATTCATATATATATATAATCTCCATTAGATCAAGCTTGTTAATTGTTTTATTCAAATGTTCTATACTTTCTGATATTTTTTCTGCTTGATTTATAAATGACCAAGAGAAGTGTGTTCAAATCTCTGCTGTGATAGTGCCTTTACTAGTGTCTCCTTGGAATTGTGCCAATTTTGGTTTTATATACTTTGGGGCTTTGTTATTAAATGCTAACAGGTTTAGAATTATTATAAATTATTATAGCTTTCTGATAAATTTCTTCTTTTTATCATTATATGGGACCACTCCTATCCGTAATAATGTTTTTTGCCTTAATTTTATTTTTTTCCAACCGTTAGTAGGGCTACAACACACTTTTTCATGAGTATTGTCTTCTCATGTATCTCTTTAAATTATTTCCCTTTATCCTTTCTGTCTTTATATTCTTAGATGTGCTTCTAGTAAATAGTATGTAAGCCCAGATGTTTTTAAAAACCCAATCTGACAATTTTCAACTTTTAACTTTTTAAAAATTCTGACACTTTTCAACCTTTAATGGTATGTTTATTGTGATTAATGATATATTTTAATTGAGTTTTCCTATCTTATTTTGTGTTGTCTGTTTGCCTTTTTGTCTTTATGCTGCTTCTTTCTCCCTTTCTACCCTCCATTGGATTGATCAAGTTTCCTTTTTTTTTTTTTCCCCTGAGACAGGGTCTCACGCTGTTGCCCAGGCTGGGGTGCAGTGGTGTCAACATAGCTCACTGCAGCCTCCAACTCCTGGGCTCAAGCGATCCTCCCACCTCAGCCTCCCATACCACCGCAGCCGCCTGATCGAATTTTCTTTATTCCCCTTTCCTCCAACTCCCATGGGTCCAGAAGTTATGCATTCTCTTTCTGTCATTTTCATAAATACACTTAAATTTTCAACATGCATAATTAACAAAGTCTAAAGTTAATTAGTATCTCTCTCCTTTTTCCATGTAATGAAAAGAATTTAGAATACTCAAAACCCAATCACTCCTCTCATCCTATAGGTTTTTGTCCGTGTTGTTTTTAACCTCCGAATTAGTCGTTCTTGTTTTTGCTATCACCATCAAACGGTGAATGGTTGTTTGAACTCAGTCACATGTAAACCAGCTTCATTGTTCACTGTTCTCTCTTGCAATTCACTCTTTCCTTCTAGGTTCAATTTTGTTTTTCCTGAAAGTACATCCTTTAGAAATTTTCCAGTGAATGTCTGGTAGTGACAAATTCTTTCAGTCTTTGAAATGTCTTATTTCACCTTATTCTTGAACAGTAGTTTAGCCGGTGTAGCTTGAAATTCAGTTACTTTCCTCTGAATCCCTTCAGGCTTCTCCCTGCGTGTGCTGTACACTGGGCGACTTTCAGTTCCGACTTCTGTCTCACTAAATTCTCTCTTTATTCTTAATCTGCTGTTAATCCTGTTCATGGAATTTTCAATTTCAGTGACCACAGGTTTTATCTCTAGAAGCTTTATTTGGCACATCTTCAAATCTGCTTGTTCTTTTTTTAGATTGACTTTTTGTTTTTTATTTAATGCAGTTTTAAAATTTCTTCTTTTGTTTTTCATCATTTAAAAAATATCTACTTTTAAATTTCTAGTCAACAGTTTCATTATGTGAACTTTTTGGTGGTCCAGTTCTGCTTTTTGTGATATCTACTGACTCTTAACTCATGGCGGATTGTTTCTGTGAGAATTTTGTGATTTGGGGTTCTGAACTCATGTTGGGCCTGGATTTGTGGGAATCCCGAATAACCTAGATGTGTCCCTTCAGAGGAGTACCAGCAGCACAGGACTTCTTTTATGTTAATTTCTTGGCTTTGTGGCCCTGGGGACCACAAAGGATAACATAATTCAAACTCCAAAACTGGCAATGATGACAATTTCACAGAGAAACTTTTTCACAGGGAGATCACCTCAAAGCTTTATGAAAATCGCTTAAATAAAAAAGAAACGTGCAATAAGAATTATGAAAATAGGTTTCTCACTAAGGTTTTTGAGCATTTACATGCCATTCTAAGTGTATTCCATGTATTAACTCGTTCGGTTATCACAAAATCACTGAGCAAGCCACTGTTATTGCCCTCATTTAACTTTCTTGAAGTAATTTAACCTGCCCAGGGTCGCACATGGCTGGTCAGTAGAAACCAGGAGGTATGTCACCCAAGCAGGGCCAACAAGAATCCTGTCCTGGGATTGTACCTTTAAACAGCAAAGAGACTTTTCCCACTCTTGGGTTATGTGGGAGAGTTGTGAACTCAGGAGCTACTGGTGACAAGGTTGCAGCCTTGAGAACAATCTATATGAAGAAAAATATCAATATTTGGAGAGAGGGAAAGTTCTGAAAGGGGTTGAGTCCCTAATTTTAGTCCCTGAAATCCAACAGCACTTCTGCTTTTCTTGCAGTTTGATTTCATGGGCCAATAAATTTCCCTTGATCTAGGTTGAAAGTTCACATAATAGAGAAGTTGAAGGGCTGGGCTTGAAGCAAGTGCCTTGATCAGAATCCCAGCTCAGCCGCCAAATAGCCCAGGTGGCCTAGGAAAGCTCCTTACCTTCCCGTATGTCCGTGTCTGCTCAGGGAAGTTGGGGACAGTAGGAATGGTCTCATTCCCTCACTCACTCTGGCCCCGTGGCAGGCCCCAACTCGGGTGCCAGGTGTGAAGCAAAGCATCTGCCTTCAGAGACTCACGAGCCAGCTCCCAGCTTCCTGGGCTGTGGTGCAGGTGAGATGTGGTAAGTGGGTACAGAATGCTTAGCACATGACTTGTGCATAGTGAATACTCAAAATTTTATTATCATCATAAAGCAAATTCAAATTTGGTTTCTGTCATTTCAGCCAAAGGAGTGTGTTCTAATGAAAACTCTTCACATGTAGCAGCAAAACAGAGCAGTGTGAAGGGATGGCTGGTCTTTGTTGTGTATTCGTAGAAAGAACATTAAAGATATTTTAACATGGAAATGTGAAATTAAAATTGAGAAATATTTGTCTAGTTAATTTCACACTCAGGATTCCAATTATCTTTTCATTCGAGAGTATATGTTTTACCCATGTGTTTACCTCTCTGCCCTCTCAAAGGTCACTGATGATTTAAATCTATGTACGTATTTTTATTATTGTGGTAAAAAACACATAACATAAAACTTACCATCTTAACCATTTTTAAATTTACATTACTGTAGTGATAAAAAGAACTACTATATTTTTAAATAATAAATCCATCTCAGAGTTGGAAGACAAGGATAGGGGCTGTAATTGGAATGGCAACTTAGAGAAATTTCTGGAAGACACAGTGCATTCGGCTGTGCAACCTGAAAGACATGAGAGCCACTGGGGAGGTGAGCGGTCTCAGGATGGTGGGCCCTGCTGGATGGGGGTGGGTTCAGCTGACTCCAGCTGCAGGGGACAGAATCGCCCCCAAGTACAGGGGCGGGAGCTAGAAAGACCCCTGGACCAGAGGGGAAGTGGAGTTGTCAATTCAAGCAGGGCTTAGCTTTAAAAAAAAAAAAAAAACAGTGTTTCCCAGCCCCTTCCATGACTTCCTCAATGGTGGGAGATCCCTGCCCTCTTTCTGCCAGAGGGCTTCTCCACCGATCCACCTGCCTTTCACCCGGAAAGGGATACTCTTAGGGGTAAATCGCACTCAGCTCGTTCTGCTTCTGAGTAGTATTCCATTTTATGAAAATACCACATTTTGCTTATCAATTTATCTGTTGATATGCATATTTGGGTTGTTTTCAGTTTGGGACAATTATGAATAAAGCAGCTGTGAATATTTGTGTATAAGTTTTTGTGTTGACTTATGCTTTCATGTCTATTGGGTAAATACTTAGGAATAGAATGACTCTGCCTTGCAATGGATGTATGCTAACTTTTTAAGAAATTGGCAAGCAGTTTTCCAGAGTGGTAGCACCATTTTGCATTCCAACCCTTTCCATTTCCTCCACATCTTTGTCAACATTTGTTATTGTCAGTCTTCTTAATTTTAGACATTTTAATGTATGTGTAGTGCTAGTTCATTGTGGGTTTAAATTTGCATTTCCCCATGACTAATGACATTGAACTTCTTTTCATGCACTCATTGGACATTCACAAATCTTCTTTTGTGAAGTGTTTGTTCTAGTCTGTTGCCCATTTTTTTAAAACTGGGTAGATTGACTTATTAAAATTTAGGATCTCTTTTTATATTCTAGATGCAAGTTTTTGTAAGATAAATATATTGCAAAAGTTCTCTAATTTCTTGGCTTGCCTTTTTACTTTTGTAATAGTCTCAAAGAATAAAAGCTTTTCATTATTATAGAATTCAACTTATCTTTTTTCTTTTATTGTTCATATTCTTTCAGTTCTAAGAAATATTTGCCTAACACAAGATAAAAATTTTTCCTGTGTTTTATAGTTTTAGTTTTACATATAGGTTTATGATCAATTTAAAGTTAATTTTTGATTTTGGTGTCAAGAAAAGGTTGATGTTTATATTTTTCGCTTGGGATGTCCAGTTGTTCCAGAACCATTTTTTTAAATTTTAAAAATATTTTTATCGTGGTACAATACACATAACTTAAAACTTACCATTTTAACCATTTATTTTCATTTTTTTAAGAGACAGGGTCTCACTCTGTTGCCCAGGCTAGAGTAGAGGCCTGATCACAGCTCACCACAGCCTCGAACTGCTGGCCTCAAGCGACCCTCACACCTCAGTCTCCCAAAGTCTTGGGATTACAGGTGTGAGCTACCGTGCCTGGCCGTTTTTAAGTGTGTGATTCTGTGGCATTTACTATATTCACACTGTTGTGCAACCATCACCACTGTACATATCCGGAACTTTTTCTCCATGCCATACTAAAACTCCACCAACTAAACAATAATTCCCCCATTTCTTTCCCCTCAGCCACTTGTAACTACAGTTCTACTCTCTGTCTCCAGGTATTTGACTATTCTAGGGACCTCACAGAACCATTTTTTAAAAGACTTTCTTGTCACTGAATTGCCTTTGCACCTCTGTTGAAAATCAGTTGACTACTGCATGGGTCTATTTCTGGACTCTCTATTATTGTCCTTTGATCTATACCTATGTACTTTCTTCAGTATACATATACACTGTTTAATTTCTGTATCTTTACAGTAAGTCTTGAAATCAGATAGTATAAGTCCTATAACTTTGTTCTTTTTAAATTTTGTTGGCTATTCTAGGTCATTTTCATTTCTATATAAATTTGAGAGTCAGCTTGTCAATTTCTACCCTAAAAAAAAGCCTGCTTGGAATTTCATTGGTATTGCATTGAATCTATAAATATTTTGAGAAAATGGACATCTTAACAATATTGAATTTCCCAATATACAAAATGATATATTCTATCATTTATTTTGGTTTGCTTTAATTTATCTCAGCAAGGCTTAGTAGTTTTCAGTGTAGAGTTCTTACACATTTTTGCTAAATTTATTTGTAAGAATTACATTATGTCATATATTGCAAATAAAATTTTTAATTTCATTTATTTTTAATATTTTTATTTTCTAATTGTTTACTGATAGTATAGGAAAATACAACTGATTTTTGTGTATAAATTTTTTAGCCTGTGACCTTGTTAAATTTTTTTAGTTCTAATAGCTTTTTTAATAGATTTCTTAGGATTTTCTACATAAATAATCAAGTCATTGGCACATGAAGACAATTTAACTTCCACCTTTTGAATTTTTCTGTCTTTTATTTCTTTTTCTTGCCTTATTGCAATAGCTATAGCCCGTGCTTTGCTCTCAGTCATTGGGAAAATGTTTGATATTTTACCATTAAGTACAGTGTGGTATCTGAAGGTTTTTTGTGGATTTTCATTATCAGATTTAGGAAGTTCCCTTCTAGTCCTAGTCTGCAGAGATTTTTTCATCATGAGTGCATCTCTGACCCTCTTAAGGAACTTTTTTGAAAACTTACCCAATGCCTCTACTTATATCTTATTTGCCAAAACTGGGTCTGGCCACAAGGGAGGCTAGGAAATTTAGTTCTTTCTTAGCTGGGTGCATACTGACTACCCCCTATAAAATCTGGGCTCTTTTAATAAGGAAGAAGGCAGAATGGATATTAGAATAGGCAGCTAGCAATCTGTAACACTGGGCATATAATTCTAAATTAACAATTATTTACACTCCACATTTTTAATTTACTATTCTCTTGTCATCTGGGTTCTGTTGTTGCCATCAAAACAAATGTTGTTAATCTAATTGTCATTCTTTCTGTAGGTAATTTGTTCTTTCTGGCTTCTTTTAAGATCCTGGTGTCTTTACTATATTCAATTTCAACATGATGTGCCTAGGTGTTGTTTTAGTTCTACTTGTCCTGTTTGGGATTGTTGTGATTCCTGAATCTGAGGATGTATGTCTTTCATGAAATCTGGAAATTCTCTATTCTCTTTTTGAATATTGTATCTGCTCAATATCTCCTATTAAAAATGCTAGGCCTCGTGGATGAACCTTGAAAACATTATGTAAAGTGAAATAAGCCAGACCAAGGGACAAATATTTTATGATTCCACTTATATGAGGTATCTAGGATAGGCAAATTCATAGAGACAGAAAGCAGAATAGAGGTTAGCAAGAGATGTGGGGAGGGAATAATAGGTAGTTATTGTTTAGTGGGTACAGAGCTTCTGTTTGGGATGATGAAAAAGTTCTGGAAACGGGTAGTGACAGTGGTTCCACAACATTGTGAATATACTTTATGAAGTTTTAAAGTGAGAAATTAAAAAAGATTTAAAATTTTTAAAATGTATTAGGCCTTCTCATTCTAACTTCTATAAAATGTTCTCATCTCCTAAGCTGTCTACTCTGTATTCTAGGCCATTTCTTCAGTCTCATCTTCTAGTTCAGTAATTCTTTTGCTGTGTCTGATCTGCTATTTAACCTGCCCATTGAAACTTCAGTCATTTATTGTTCACAATAGCCAAGATATGGAATCAACCTAGGGGTCCATCAACAGATGAATGGGTAAAGAAAATGTGGTATATACACCATGGAATACTATGTAGACTTTAAAAAGAAGGAAATCCTGTCAGTTTGGACAACACAGATGAACCCAAGGAACATTATGTTGAGTGAAATAAGCCATGCACATAAAGATAAATACCACATGATCTCACATATATGTGGATCTAAAAAAGTTGCATTCACAGAAGTAGAGAGTAGGATGGTGGTTACCAGGGGCTGGGGGCCGAGGGGCAGAGATTGGTCAAAGGATTCAAACTTTCAGTTAGATAGGAGACGTAAGTTCAAGAGCTCTATTGTACACCATGGTTGACTGTAGTTCATAAAAATGTATTGTATACTTGAAAATTGCTAAGAGAGTAGATTTTAAGTGTTCTCACTGCAAAAAGTATGTGAAGTAATGCATATGTTGATTAGCTCAATTTAGCCATTACACAATGTGCAGATATTTTAAAACATGTTGTACATGATAAATATATACAGTTTTCATTTGTCAATTTAAAAAAAAAAGTCAAAAAGAAAAGATAAATATCTGCCAAAGGAATAATTAAACTGAGAGCACCACTGACAGTTAAGAAAGAGGGTTAAGAGTAACCATTAACTCAGAACTGTAGTCCTCATTCGTTTAAGAATGAGACTGGTGAAAAAATCTTTTCAGAAGAGGAAGAGAAAAGTAGCTGCAGTCCCAGCTCCTCGGGAGGCTGAGGCGGGAGGATGCTCAAGCCCGGGAGTGTGAGGCTGCAGGGAGCTGTGACGAGGCTGCTGCCCTCCAGCCTGGGCGACAGAGCGAGACCCCATCTCAAAAAAAAAAAAAGTCAATTTTTTTTCCTTTTTAACATTATAGTTTATTCCTTTTCAAATCTATCAGATTCTTTCTTTTCTTTTTTCTCATCTTTTCTGATAGTTTCTCATTCCTTGTTTATGTTTTTAATTTCATCTTTTATCTCTGTGAACATTTTAAGCATACTTACATGTTTTGTGATTTTAGATTGTGATCTCATGTTTGGCTAATCTTAATCTGTGGGAGCCTGATTAAGATTCCCGCAGATTAAGGAGTTGATAGTGTACTTCTCCAGAGGTGATTTGCATTTGCTTCTGCCAGGTGCCCCAGTGTTGCCAACCTACAACCACTTCAACTCAATTCTAAACCAACCAGGTAATTTGTATTTAAACCCCACACCCATTTGAAGGTAAATTTATACTTATAAATTTGTACTTATAAATACTCTCTTGATTTCTATCTGGTGGTGAAGTCATTACAGAATCTTCCATTTCTCTTTCCTGGAAAGTAGTTTTTTTCCTAGTCTTTCTAGCCTCTTACTGAGATTGTGGATCTTCAAAAGTTCTGATTTTATGTGAGAGTCTCATTTCCAACTTCTTATATTGCATGGGCCCGAGTCCTTGTCTCTTCCCCCCATGCAGCCTTGAAACCCAAGGCTTTAAGTTTGGGTATTGAGAATGCCCCAGATTTCATGCACATGCACCATGTTTGTTTCAGTTTCCTCTTCATTTTGTGTCTGTGGGGATATCCCTTTTTTTTTTCCAAGTTCAGCTATGCATATAAAAGAATGCTTATTATATTTTAATCTGCATTTCCAGGTGTTTTGCAATAGGTGGGTTTTAGATTATATTGTTGGAAATCTGCTTTTCTTATTCAGCCATAGCACTCAGCACATGTAAATGCTTAATGATTTCTTGCTGGATATATAATAAATGAATGCATAAATGAACAGAATAACATTCAGCATTTTAAAATATTTATTATATACACACACCCACCCCTAAAGTTGAGACACTGGGGATATAGCAGTGATCAAATGGATCCCACTTGGTCAACCACATCCTATCATTCACTGAGGATTTTGGCATCTGGATCACAGGTTGCCTGCTCACCCCAAGTCTTGACGTCATCCAAGTCCCTCCAAGTGATCCCTCTTACGATGGCCTCTCAGCTCCTTAATAAGTATCACCAACTGTAAAAGCCTGGGTTCAGGTATAGATTATAGACCCATGTGTGGCTAGTTTGAGCAGAAAGAGATTTAGTACAGTGAATTGGTGCCTACAAAACCACTGGAAAGACTGAAAGAGAAATATCCAGTCTGAGCGTCTAGAAATACATCCTTCCTGAATCAACATTGCAGAACTAGTGCCCTAGGGAGTTACTCTCTCTGCCACGGTCAGCAAACTGAGGAGTCAGAAAGCTGATGCCCCAACTGCTGGCTCCAGACAGACCGTGTTTCCCAGCCAAGGCCTCTATTTCCCCAACCCCTTTTGCATCTAGGTACAGTCATGTCACTGAGTTCTGGAATCAATTTGGGTGGAAATGATGTGTACCACTCCTAGCCCTGACCAACAAAAATGTTCAGTGCTGCATGCTTTCTCTTCACCCTCCTGCTGGCTGGTTGTGGACCTTCAGGATGCCCTTCAATCAACATAGAAAATGGCAGTGGTTCCTTGAGCTTGGGTCCCTAAATTACTATGTGGGGCAGAAAGCCCCTCCATCCTCACTCATGTAGCAAGCTGGACTTTCTGTTAGCAAGAAGTAGACATCTGTTATATTAATACACTGAGATTTGGGGTTTGTGTGTCAGAGTAGCTGGTATTTCCTCAGTTGATACAGGAGGGGAGCTCCAGGAATCTCTGCTGGGCTTCTCACCTTGAGAGCCCTCGCCTGAGTCAGCAGATAGTGTGTGCACCAGCCAGCTGCTCAAAATATCTATTCAAATGAAATGATCTGCTTGAGAACTGGGGAAATTAATATAAGGTAGATCCACACATACCTGCTGTGCCCATTGTAAGATGGGCTGTAACCCAAATGCATGTCTCACCTGACATCAAAAGCCCCCTGTGACTAGTGAACTATGGAGGCATCAGAGTGTCTGGGAAGTGGCATCAGCTTAGAGCCAGTGCCCAACAGTCCCTGAAAGCCTGGGATGTCCCTTCCCCCAGAGCACAGCCATCCTGGCCAGAGGCTGCACCTCCCTTCAGGGGAGGCTGGGGGAAGACACTACAGCCTTGGGTGTTTCCACCAGATCCAGCAGAAGGCTCTGGGTCTGGGAATGACTCACATCCAGGAATTGCAAGAGGAATTTCAACTCCTCTGCATTGTGACTAAGTCCAGGCCATATTCCTGAGACCCAAGGTTTTCCACCACCTCCACCCCTTCACCCCCGTGCTGCCCTCTGCTTTTGTCCTGGAGGGTGACCCCGTGGAAAATGAGCCAGGGTTCTCTGGGGCCACACCACTCAGCTTGTCCATCCCGGTGACCTTACCTTCCTGGCTGGCCACATGGCCTCTGCCACCCCAGATCTCTTTATTCCGTTTCCTGGCAGCGTTGCCCCTTCATCCCCACCCTATAGAAGCCAGCCTCTCCAGAGCCTCGAAAGGGTGTTATCACTCCCCTGCCCACTCCACAACACACTCTTTAATGTCTTGGTGAGAGCTGTCCTTCAGGCCCTCTCATGGGACAGTTAGGGGACAGCTGAGCAGGTAGAGCACAATACATTGCTGTCTCCCTCAGTCCTTAGGTGACTTTTTCTCCATTAAACCAAGGAGTTTCCAGTATGTCACCTTCATTCCCGTGGACTTCATGAGCCCTGGTTTTAACTACCAGAGCGCAAACAGTCCCCTCCCAGGCATCACACCAGCCCCACCAGCCCCGATCCATAACCTGTGGTCACTGTGCCGGTTCTGCCTTGATTTAGGACCACCTTCCTCCAATATCCATTCCTCTGGACTTTGCTGAACGAGATTGCAAAAAGGTGCAATTGTTTTGGTGTCTAAGTCTTCTCTTCCTGGGTTTACTTTAAATTGCCCCTGCCCTGCCCTGGAAAACTGGACCATGACCTAGTCATGGGTTCACCCCACAGCCCTTGCATCCCTCCAGTCCTTGGACTTGTGTAATGGCGGCTGCCTCTCTGCCCACCATGGCCAGACCCACACTGGGCTCTGCTTTGGGGGGTCCTGGCTGCCACAGATACCAGGTCTGGAGGCTACTCTCTGCGGCCACTTCAGGGCCTAGATCTGCTTGAGAAGAGCCTCCTCTCAGCCCCTCTAGTTCCTTGAAAGCACTAGAAAAGAACCTGGTCAGGACAGAACTTCCTCCTGGGAAGAAATTAGCATTTTGGATAAAATGTGTACTCAATTTTCTATAATTGTATGAACTATAAGGATAGTAAGACTTGGTTTGGGGAACTAGTCACCGCCAAGTGGACTGGCATTCGTGGGCCAGGTGATGTGTAACCAGATGGGGATTCTCATTCCCTCCCTGAGCGTCTTTGAAGCAGCCTCTCAGGACCTTCCCGCTGCAGGTGAAATTCTAACGAAACCCGACCCCTGCTCGTAACTCAACTGGAGAGTCATCTTTAGCAGCCCTGTGTACTCTCCTCACCTCTCCACCTTGTTCTCACCAGATAATCCCTGTCAGGCCTCAGGTCTCAGCTCAAATGCCCCCTCCTTTGGAAGGCCCCCCCAGCACTGGCACCCACATAAGGACAGAATAGTAATAACAACACAGGCTTGCCACATGCCAGTGCTCGTGTTAATTCATTCATGCCTACCACCAACACAATGAGGTGGGTACCAGTGTCATCCTCCATTTATGGGTGGGAAATGTGAACTAAAATAAAATCTTAAGCCCCACAGCTGACTGAATGGACCCCCTCTTGGTCAAGGGGATCCCAGAAATATCCTAAAGCTGAGTTGCTGGCCATAAGAAGGGAGGTCAGATATGCCTGGTCATGCCCCCCCTTCCTTCTTGGAGATGTCCTTTGTAACTCATTAGCAGGCCTAAGGCTATGCAAGACAAAGCTTAAACCACACCTGCAGGTCATCTATTTATTGAACAGATCATTTGAGTGTGATTATATTTCAAGTGTCTTGTCTCTGATTAACAGATTTCCTTATCTTAACTTAAAACATTCCCAGCCTTTAGACAAAGCTTCATTTCTTTAACCAGTTATAAATCAAAGAATCTTTAACCAAAGATTAAACCAAAGAATCTTTAATCAAAGAACACCAAACCAAAGCATCTTTAAACCTGTTATAGGTGGGTTCAAATTATCTGGAGATGTCCTGCCTTTTCAGGCCAATCCAATGTATGCCTTCCATGTATTGATTTATGACTTTACATGTAATTCCTGTCTCCCTGAAATGTATAAAACCAAACTGTAACCCAACCACAGAAAGACCACTTGTTTCTTGGGCGTGGCTCTCCAGGCCATGGTCACACATGTTCAACTCAGAATAAACCTCTTTCAATTATTTTACAGAGTTTGGGTTCTTTTCCATTGACAGAAATCAAGGCCTGGAGAAGGTCCATGGTAACCTGCCACCTCAGCCCATCTGAGAGCCAAGGAGCAGCAGCTCACACCTGGGCAAAGGGGTGAGAGAGAGAGCTTGAGGGGGCCAGGGAAGGCTTCACTGAGAAAGTTACATTCCAGTGGACCTGAAGGAGTGGAGGGAGCAAGCCATGCCAATAGGGGGTCAAGATTCCAGGTAGGGAATAGCAAGCTCAGAAGCCTGGGGCTGGAGGATGCCTGCAGTCACAGGAGCAGAGGGCTGAGGGACAGTGTGTTAAAGAAAAAATGACTCATTGACACTTGTTAAAGCACGGTAAGGCAAACTTTATTCAGGACCATTGAGATAAATGCAGAGACCACTGCAATGGGATTTTGCAGTGGGAGAGAGATTGGACTCAACTCTGAATACAGCACGGGCAAGTGGGAATTTATAGCCAAGGAGCAGGGTGGGGTCAGGGGATGGAAAAATCACTAAGAGGAAACACCAGGGGTCAGGGAAACCTAATGGGATCTTACTGAGGACAGGCCAGGGTGACCAGACCTCACCTGGGGGTGCTGGAGGACAAGGAAACTGACCAGACATCGAGGATGGTCGGATATTGAGAGTGAGGGCCGTTCTTGCTAGAACAGGATTTTACAAGGACATGCACAGATGGGCTCAGGAGAAGGCTCAAGAGCCTGACTATAGTCTGGTCAGGCAGAGAAGAACAGCCACCTCACACCAGCCACAGCGCACCTGGGCAGAACCTCTCTCATCTGCTCAGAACTGGACCCCCTTTCTGGGATTTTCCTGCCTCCCTTTCCATTCCAATGGGTTCCATGAGAAACTCCCAGTCAGTACCTGCCACTCTGGTAAGGGCAAGCACCCCTCAACTGGGACCCGCAGAGCCCTCTGGAATTGGGACCAACCACATCTCCTCAGAGTGGCTATGGGGGAAGAAATGCAGCCTGGGTCGGGGGGGGGGGAGGAGTGGGGTGCAGAAGGGGTGAAGGATGGGGGGCAGGGGAAGGGGGTGGTCCTCAGGTGTCCTGGTGGCTGAGTGGGAGGAAATGCAGCCTGGGGGGGGGTGGCCCTTGAGTGTCCTGGGTCCCCAGGTCAGCAGATCCCATGAACTGCGGCAGAATTCCTCCTCATGGGTCACGTGGGCCCACTGAAGCAGCTCGACCACCCCACCCTGCTCACGCAGAGGCCTCTTCCATCCCTTGCCCAAGGTGCAGAGAGACAAGACTGGTGCCCCTCATTGCAAGGCTGACCGTGGGCATTAGTCCCAAATTAGCAAAGCCCCAGGCATCCAGAGCCACTTCCCAAACCCCAGCGGGCTCTCTCCAACTGGGGCTCTGTCAATGCAGAAAAAGAACTCACATCTCCAAAAGGCGAGGGCAGCCTGCAGAGCTTGCCTTTGAACAAACATAGCTGGCTGCACATGCATCCCCTCCTCCACAGAGGTCAGGGCTGGGCCCATGCAGCTGTCACGTGGGCATACGCCTGATGGGGGCAGCAGAACCCAGGGAGAAAGTGCCACCATCTGCACAACATTACAACCCCATGCAGGTTCTTCTTGAGAATAATGGGCAGGTCCTGGGGTAGTTTCCAGCTTGTAGTTGAAAGAGAAGAAAGTGCTTTTTTGGTTGATTCCTTTTAAACTCCAATTCACAGCGCCAACCAGCTGTGATAGCTCCAATTACAGGTTCAAAGATTTCTGGGCCACAGAAAAGCTTTCTGTCCTGGCTCCAGATGGAAGCACTGGCAGTCCCCCCACCCCCATGTATAGGCACAGAAACCATGCTGGAATGTGACATTGGGAGACCAGCCCCTCCCGCTCCCTATGAGGTCAGCAGCCGCTTGGGCTCAGCCTATCCCCACCCCATCTCTGGGACTCCCTGCCCTTCAGACTTTGTGCCCACATGGCCCCTCGTCTTGGAGCTTTCATGTTTCATCAGGGAAATGCCAGCTCCCCAGCCAGAGCTGGGCCTCAGTGGAAGTCGAGCCCTGACTACACACCCTGGTCCCAGAGGCCCTTCCAGAGTTCTGTCCACCCTCCTACTGGCTCCAGGGTCAGTGGCCAGGGGACACCCTCCCCATTAGGGAGCCCAGGTCCTGTTCTTCCTGGGAACAGGTGTCCCAGAGGAGTGCCCTGAGCTTGTGGGGGAACCCAAGGTCAAGGGGGGAGCCACCCTGCAAGAGATACCCTGGGGGAGACCTGCCCTAGAGGAGCTGTCCAGGGCAGGGGCTGCTGGAGGTGGAATGCCCTGGGATGGGGTAGGGGGTGGGGGGGACAGTTACTGCATTGACCTCAGGGTGTTTGGCCACATCAAGTAAAATGCCCACCTACCCACCCTCTGGGGTGCTCTCTCTTACACTGAGAAATACATTTATCATTTCTACTTAACAGTTAAACAAACTGGAAACTGTAGGGGCCAAGGGAAAACTTCCTGTTCACCCCATGAAGGTTCACTGAAAATCAACCGACAAGAGGCAGGTTAATAAGAGAAAAGGCATACAAACTTATTAAAGTGCACAGGGAGGACAACAGAGTGATTACCCCAACTCCTTAATGGGGTTCAGAAGCTCATATACCATCTGGAGGTTACAGAAAGAATGGGGGCTCAGACCATGGCCAAAACCAGGTTATGGTGGTAAATTAGGTTATGGTGACAAGACAGGCTATTGGAGGAAGAGAAGAGGAGGCCTGGCAAAGATAAGAAAAGGTGTGCTTGGCCAGGTGAGCTGGCGCACACCTGTAATCCCAGCACTGTGGGAGCCTGAGGCAGGAGGACTGCTTGAGGCCAGGAGTTTGAGACCAGCCTGAGCAAAAGCAAGACCCTCGTCTCTACTAAAAAGTAGAAAAATTATCTGGGAGTGGTGGCAAGTGCCTGTAGTCCCAGCTACTTGGGAGGCTGAGGCAGGAGGATCCCTTGAGCCCAGGAATTGGAGGTTGCAGTGAGCTGTGACCATGCCACTGCACTCCAGCCCAGGCAAAGAGCGAGACTCTGTCTCAAAAAAAAAGGGGGTAGGAGGAATATTGGAATAACCAGAAAAGAACAAATTTAAATATATTGTTCCATACCTTCTTGAATCAGTCTCTTGGTCCTGATCGAACTCTTAGACCGATTTGGTTAAACAGTTGTGTCCCATTCCAAGAGGTGCATTGCAGATGGGCTAGGCCTCCATATATGATGCAGGCAAATAGATCTTTAGTAAGAGGAGTTTCCATGGAAACAGAAGAAAAACAAAGGTTAATGTCTGGAATAGTCTATAGACTACTTTTTCTAGAGTCTCTGAAGCACCTTCAAATTGCAGTGGCAGATTTCCTGGATGGTAGTTCAAATCAGGTGTTCAGTGAACTGAGTAGTCCATATATCAACAGGCATGAAGGCTGTTTATGTATAAGTTGCTGTGGTGATTTCTCCTGAAATTTATATCAAGTTGGCTAGCTTCAGTTTGCAGGGCTTCAAGAAAAGCACAGTTTTAATTTCTAGTGATTTTCAGTCAGAAAAATTGGAGAAAAAATTGAAAGCATTAATTTAAAGACTTGGAGCAAGGAAAGAATTCAGGATTCAGTCCAAATTATGTGAAAATAATAAAAACTCAAAAACAACGGTCAGTCTAAAATCTAATAACAGGTGTACTATAGTTTTCTTCTGAAACATAATTTTTCTTTCTCCAGTCCCCCTCTTCTACCAAAGACAAATCATAGTAAGACCAATTTATTCACAAAATAAGTTTTTGTCTTAGTATAACTGGCCTTATTATTTGCATAAAGTGCAAGAAGAATAGTAATCGGCCATATAGGCTCCTTTTTCAAAAAAAATAGAGAGAGGGTCTTGCTATGTTGCACAGGCTGTCTCAAACTCTGGGGCTCAAGCAATCCTCCCACCTCAGCCTCCCAAGTAGCGGGGATTACAGGTGTGCACCACCTGTCTCAAAAAAAAGCAGGTAGGGGGGATATTGGAATAACCAGAAAAGAACAAATTTAAATATATTGTTCCATACCATCTTGAATCAGTCTCTTGGTCCTGATCGAACTCTTAGACTGATTTGGTCTAAGATTAGACTCAGCCTTGCCACATACCTTCTTTTAAAGTTGGCTTTGCTGGAACTTTTTTTAACAAGAAATCTCAAATTAGACTTTTAAAAGCCTCTTCAGGCTAGGAAGGCAAGCCAAGGATTTGCTGTCGGACTGTACCTGTAATACCTATAAAAATACCTATAAAAATTGTGTGAATTCCTCTCTTCAAGGTCCCAAAATATCTTGAGGTTCCTGCGCTTGTCATAAAGTAATATTCTTTACTTACAATAAGGTCAGGAACCTTGTAAGGGAACCATGTAGACAAGGTACCAAGCCAGTCTTTCCAAGGGGCATTTCCTTGGCTCTATAAA
The DNA here is from genome assembly GCA_023783475.1 of Daubentonia madagascariensis. Classification (NCBI taxonomy): domain Eukaryota; kingdom Metazoa; phylum Chordata; class Mammalia; order Primates; family Daubentoniidae; genus Daubentonia; species Daubentonia madagascariensis. The sequence goes on along the minus strand of JAKFHU010000127.1, from coordinate 1,744,014 downwards.
GCCCATCTCAATTCCTCAAAGCAGTCTGGTCATATATGAAAATATAACATTCAAGTCAAAGCCTTTGTAAAATAGTGTCTCCAATTGTATCCTGTTACAGAAGAAAACAGATTCTTACTGAACTTATATAAATAACTATGTTGCCATAAAATAGGAATATTCACAAATAGTTTCGGAATTCTGGAGAAATCTGGTAGAGATGTTCAACAGCAAGTTTCAAAAGTGCTGCCCAAAGAAAAAGCGGTTCTGGAAAAGGGGGAGCAGCCTCTGCAAGTAACAGTGCCAACAAGAAGGCCCAGGGTCCCAAAGGTGGTGGCAATGCAGTAAAGGTCAGACACATTCTTTGCAAAAACAGCAAAATCATGGAAAGCCATAGAAAAGTTAAGGTCTAGTGAGATTCAATGAAGTGGCTGCACAATATAGTGAAGATAAAACCATGCAAGGGGCAACTTGGGTTGGATGGCCAGTAGGTCCATGGTGGGACCTTTTCAAGAAGCAGCATTTGCCTTGCCTGTAAGTGGGATGGATAAATCTGTTTTACAGATTTTCCAGCTAAGACAAAATTTGGATATCATATTATTATGGTTAAAGGCAGAAAATAAATCACACGAAAGACTGGGAAAAAAATAAATCAGGTAGAGAGAAAGGTAAATGTTTCAATTTTGTGCACAAAAGTGTACTTTACCTAATTGCTGTAAGCTATAAATAGCTTAAGAGAAAAAAGTTTTCTTGACTCTGAAAAACAAAATATTAAAAGAATCATCAAACAAACAAAAAATAATCATCAATGTTTCAAACAAAAAGTCATTAAAGAAATCATCTTAGTCCTCTCTCACTTCAGTGCCATGTAATTAATTCTTGCTCTACTTGATATAGGGTTAGCAATCTTCATGAACCCATCTCTTTTTATTAGAGTTCTGGAAGTTTTTACCTGGTTCAATGGTATGATCTCCAAAGTTACCAGAAACCTGAATTCAAAAGTACTTGTCAGGGTCTTTTTCATTAATTTCCTTGAAAAAGAAGCAAATTTTGGACTGTAGTTGATTATAAACTGCTTTTTGAGAAGACTAAAAGTAAAACAATAATTGTCTGTGGATAACAAAAGACTTAGAATAGCCATGATTAAAGATGCAATTGACACAGAAATTTGATTATTTCTGTGGCATATAACAATTTAACATAATAATCATAATTATGACTGATAACATACTAAGACATACCAGAATTTTAAGAATCTCGTACAATTTTGGAACACATTAATAATACACTTATATAAATATAACTCAAAGAAAGGTAAACACCATTTCTTACTTGGAAATATTCCACATATTATTTTTACTTACCAAATAAGCCTAATATATCTTTCTTGGACTTCCAAGGGTTATTTTTGGAACATCCAAAAGTTACTATGAGGTCAAAAAGACTTAATTTTAGAATTTGAAATTTGATTTTGGGAAGTTTGTGAAATAGCAAAGGTTTAAAATAATATTAAAATAAAAAAGGCTGGTCTGAGTGCAGTGGTGCTTACAACTAACTGATCACAACCAGTCACAGATTCCTCTGTTCCCTCTCCACTCCGACTGCTTCCCTTGACCACCCTAAAAAATATAATAAAAATAAAATAAGAAAGGTTTAAAACACTTGATCAAAATAGAATCACAGGTCACTGTAAAATAGTAGTCATTTAAAAAATAATATTCATTTAACCAAAGTGATAAGTGATAAAAGATTTCAAAAAGCAAAAATCTTTACTCTTTGCTAGAGAGGAGGCTCAGTTTTCCAAGCAATCAAAACACCTAATAAAGACAGCATGAAAAATTATCCAGGTGTGGTGGTGTGCACCTGTAGGCCCAGCTACTTGGGAGGCTGAGGTGGGAGGATCATTTGAGTCCAGGAGTTGGATGCTGCCATGAGCTGTGATCACAGCACTGCACTCCAGCCTGGGCAACAAACAAGACCCCATCTGCGAAAAAATTTTAAAAATAAATAAATAAAGATAGTATAACTCTCCCCCTTTTTTGTTGTTGTTTACTCAAAAGGTGGACAAAAATCTTTTACCATCTCTTATTAACACTACAAAAAATTCTTGTTCAGAAGAGAAAACCAAATTCTACCCTTACATCAGTGTATTTTTAATACTAGATCTAATTTTCATAAAACCTTATAAACAGATCCATCTAATCTCAGTCAGCTTTGACCCACAGGATTTCCATAAACTTTTAATAACCTCTTACAATTTTTCCCATTCTCTTTCTTTCCCTAACTTGCTATATTTATTTAGTCTTATTTATCATTGTTTTTATTCCCTCAATTTAAAACAACCTTTAAAAACCTCTAAACTAGACAAAATTACTTTTCTTTTAAGAAAAACCACATTCTCATGCCTTGTTCTTAACCTTCCTTACCAAAAACACATCCTACTTCCCTTATATACTTTGCATATAGAATTGTTTCTGTTGTATCTAGCAGTTTTAATTACATATATTTATTACAATATTAACTCTTAGTAACCCTAATTTTCAGTGAAAAACATAGGAAGTAAGGAATTTTAATTGTTATTACCAGATGCAGAGCCCAGGACACAGGACAGAGGTTCAAAGACAATGCCTAGAGGACTTGACCCATCCCAGCATGACCAGGAGGCACAGCTGAGCCAGGTAGGATAGGGCCTCAGGCCTCACCGTGGCCACTTGTCTAGACCCCAGAATCTAAAAGCTAAAAACCAAAGATATAAGTTCACAGACAAATTAAGCAAGTATCAAAAATATCACAGAAGCAGCAATTTTATGACCTTAAAACATCTATATAAACCTGTCTGACCAATAGATCCAGGCAAAAATGTCAGAATTGTATTTAATACTGACATTATAATTTTATTTTAGCAACAATTTTTAAACTAGCTTTATTTACTAAAGTCACATGACTTGGAAAGCACTTGGGCTTATTTAATTAATTTATGAGTGTTCATTTATTTATAAGTTAATTTGGTACCATGTAGACAATACAAAAACAGACATGTATACATATACACAGACAGACACAAATAAAGATTTTATAGCTTTGGTTTTAAAAATTCAGCCTTGAGACAGGTAAAACTCACTAGTTTAAAAGGACAGTTGGATTAGATTGTGCCTCTGTAAGTGGAACAAGTTAAAGTTTATCTGTCCCACATGGCCAAAGCCTTTAGAGAAAACAGGTAGTGTGTATGCGCATAAATATATATATATAGATAGAGAGAGAGAGAGAGAGAGAGCGCTTGAATATCAGCTTTTAATTAAACTGGCTTCTCACCACACAGCTGTTTTAAAAAATCTTTTCATATCTTTTATTATCAGATTTTAATCAGGAGAAACAGCTGATATTTGTGGATTTTAAACCATTTTTACCAAAGGTACCCTTCCAAGTAACTCACCAAAACCAATAAGCCTTAAGCAAGGTTATGACTTAACCAAGGATGCATGAGGTGTCTCAAACGAGGTGCAAAGCAGTCCACATAAGATCCAGAACCATCCCAAAGACATCTCAAAGGAAGGAAATCAAAAGCTGTCCGTGGAAGGAAAAAGATCAAAAAGTTAAAAGTCACACAAATATCGGACCAAAAGGGATTGGTTCCATGACTGGGAATCAAACCCAGGCCACAGCAGTGAAAGCAAAGAATTTTCACTAGCTTACAAGGTGGAGTAACCTTCACTGTGAATACCACAGGGGATCCAAAGCAGGCAGTTTGAGGGGACAAAGGATTTTAACTTTGTTTTGTGTCATATTTTTGCTCTTTAATTTTGTCAAGAGAATTTCTAAGGTGAACCATGACACTATTATGTGTCTTTCTTTTAATTTAATCTGCCAATAAATACAAATAAAGCATTTTTTTAGAATAGGAGATCTCTAAAATTTTTTTTTTTAATTTAGGGGTCTTTCTAATTTAAAGGATCCATCTTCTGGCCATTGACAATTAGAATCTCCAATGGTGTACTTATTCCAGTAGTGACTCAATTCAATAAGCCTCTTCATGGAAAGCCCAGGAGGTAATTTTCCAGGTTTAGAGAGGGTATAGAAGAGGAAGTTCCAATGATCCCCCAAAATTTGCTCCCAGGAATAAGCTAAGATAGCAAAAGACTCTTGTTGCCACAGATGGTTAAGGCTGGTGTTTGTGTGTACAATGTCTCCAGTAACCCACAAATTTGTAGGTGGCTTGCCAGTCACAAACCCATTAATCTGTGACACTGAGTAGGCCCTGCTGGGATTGGACTTTCCCAGGATAACCAGGCAACAAGGGTTGAGATGACAAAAGCCCCTCGTGGATGGGAGTTCTTAAGACAAACTCCCTTAAGAGCTTGACATGTTCAGAACAAAAACTGTCCTACTTACAAAAATCTTATGTGTCTTGGGTTCCCAACTATTTTCAGACTGGCCACCAGATATGACCCAAAAATCACTACCCCTAGATGGTGGAGTGCTTCTACCTGATCACAAGTCAAGCTCTCAAGGACATAAAACAAGACAAGGGGGAACCTCATCCAGTTTTATTTCAGGGACCCACAGCAAAGTTTGTCTAAATAGATGCTGGTCTGTTCAGAACCGCAAAACTGACCAGTCTGCAAGGCTGGCTTGAACAATGGGCTTACAGGGATTTTAGGCTTATGTTCTACCCTGTGGTACCCTTCCTTATGACAGAACAACACAGAAAAACAAATACAAAGGAAAATACTGTTTCTGAGGGGAAAGGATCAGAGAATATAATATTCACACCAAAAAGTACACCAGAGTTGCTACACCCAAGACTAATCACATAAATCTTTTCCTCCCATTAATCGAGATTTTGGAGAGGAAAAAGTGACAAACAGCGATTTTTACTGTCTTCTCGACTGGATTCCACAGAGAGGTGAGGATCCTGGCTGGTGAGATTTTCTTACTCTTCTGCCAGCTTGTCAGGTCCTGGGCTCCTTGATTGCAGCTCCTAGAAGAACGGAGTGGCTTTGGTTTTCCTACCAACTATGCCAAAACTGTAGGGCCAAGGGAAAACTTCTCCTTCACCCCCTGAAGGTTCACTGAGAATCAACTGACAAAAGGCAGATTAATAAGAGAAAAGGCATACAAATTTATTAACATGCATGGGGCCAACCACAGAATGACCATCCCAACCCCCAATGGGGTTCAGAAGCTTATATAGCATCTTGAGGTATAGAAAGAATAGGGGCTCCGACAGTGGCAAAACAGGTTACAGGGTGGGGGGAGAGGAGGCTTGGCTAGAAAAGGTGGTCTTGTTACATGGACGAAACCTCACGGGCAGCAGCCCTCAGAGAGAATAAATGTTTCTTTCAGACCCTTAAAAGCGTCAGACTCTCGGCTAATCTTTTCTGAATCAGACAAGGGAAGGAAGGCCCTCAGAGAAAGCCTGGCTGTATCAATGTAGATTTTCTCTACAGATGCAGATCTCCCCAAAACACAGGTTTTTAGGTATTCTCATATTTCCAGCCCTTCTGAATAGCCATCTTGAACTATGTCAAGGAAATATATTTTGGGGTGAAATATTTTGGTTTCCTTCAAGACCAAAAAGGTTAAGTCAAAGGCTGTCCAGTGATGGGGCTAGGACCTAATCATGTTGTCTTCATACGGGTTCTTCCCCACTAGTGTAACCCTGAGACAGACCAGATCCCACACACATCCCACACCACACCATACCTCCAACACTACAGACACACAAACACCATACCTAAAGCACACGCGCATAGACATGCACACCCCCACACCGGCCCACGCACGTCACACACGCCACAGCACACCACACCACATCTCAACCACCACGCAAAGACACACACACAGGTATGCAGGAGAAAGGGTTTGAAAGAATTTGCTCGTCGTGAAGGAAAAGCCAGCGGTCTGTTGGGCTCCACGGTTTTCCTTTGGATTTGTTCATTCTCAGGGTACCCATAACACTCTCAACGCTCAGGTGTTTTAAAGATGGACCCCAAGTCTCCCAGCACCGGAGATCTGGGGGCGCACGAGCCGCTCCTCCCCTGGGGGGCCCCTGGCCCGAGCAGCGCCCGCCGCCCCGCGCGGCCCGGCGCCAACGGCCGCTGGGTGCAGAGAGGAGCTGGGGTCTCCCGCGCCCACAACCGCGCCTGCCCCGCCCCGCGCCCCGGCTCCGCCCCGCCCCGCGCCCCAGCTCGTCTCCGCCCCGCCCCGCGCCCCAGTTCGGCTCCGCCCCGCCCCGCCCCGCGCCCCGGCTCGGCTCCGCCCCCCCCCCCCCCAGGCCGTCCCGGCCCGGCTCGCGCCGCGCATGTCACGGGGCCGCGGGGCAGGGCGGGGCCGCGGCGGAAGCGGCCGCTGTCCGCGCTCCGCCCCTCTTCGGCTCCTTACGGCCCTTGTCCCAGCGCTCAGGACGCCGCTGGTCAGTGTCATGTGACTTATACCCCGGCCGAGCCTGAGCCGGGACCTCTGGGCGAAGAGGAGCAGATCTCCGCTCGGGAATCGGAAGGTGTCCTGGCCCCTGAGGGTCTCCGGGAAGTTAAATCCCAGGCTACCGTCTGCTGGGTTCTGTCAGGGCGTCGGGAGCTTCAGGAAGCGGGTCGTCAGGGTCGGGGGAATACCTGTGTCTGGGGTCTCAGGGGAGGGTGGTGCCTGGGTCTGGCGTCTCAGGAAGAGCCTGCTGGAGCCGGTTTGCCTTCCCTCTCAAGGGTCTCTTGGGTCAGGCCCATCTGTACCGTGTGCCATGAGGGCACTGTCAGCCCTCCTTCTGGCCCTGGCCGCGGGCTTAGCCACTACCAGCCCACCTAATGTCGTGCTGATCTTTGCTGATGACCTGGGCTATGGGGACCTGGGCTCATACGGGCACCCCAGTTCCACCACCCCCAACCTGGACCAGCTGGCTGCAGGGGGGCTGCGGTTCACAGATTTCTATGTGCCTGTGTCTCTGTGCACACCCTCCCGGTAAGCAGGGGGGCCCTGACCCCCAACCCTGCCCATCCGATTCCTCCCACCAGATTCACTTTGGACTGCAGCAGGGGAGGGGAAGTCCACATTTCTGTCCCTCCACCCCATGTTTGTCTCTGTGTGTCTGACGGGCTCCGGGGCTTGTCCTGCAGGGCTGCCCTCTTGACCGGCCGGCTCCCAGTTCGGATGGGCATGTACCCTGGAGTCCTGGAGCCTAGCTCCCGGGGGGGCCTGCCCCTAGAGGAGGTGACCCTGGCTGAGGTTTTGGCTGCCCGAGGCTACCTCACAGGAATGGCCGGCAAGTGGCACCTTGGGGTGGGTCCGGAGGGGGTCTTCCTGCCCCCCCATCAGGGCTTCCATCGGTTCCTAGGCATCCCGTACTCCCATGACCAGGTACGAACTGCAGAGCCCTCAGCACCCTCCCCACCCACCTCCCACAAATCCCCTAACTCTTGACCTTCCCCCAGCCCTGCCCCAGCCCAGACCCTCACTGGAGCTGCCCCCTCAGGGCCCCTGCCAGAACCTGACCTGCTTCCCACCGGCCACCCCCTGTGACGGCGGCTGTGACCAGGGCCTGGTCCCCATCCCACTGTTGGCCAACCTGTCCGTGGAGGTGCAGCCTCCCTGGCTACCCGGCCTGGAGGCCCGCTACGTAGCTTTCGCCCGCGACCTCATGGCAGACGCCCAGCGCCAAGGTCGCCCGTTCTTCCTGTACTACGCATCCCACGTGAGTGACCCCAGCCCTGTCCTGCTGGCTGCTTGTAACCCCTGCCAGTGCTAACTCCAGTCTTTGCCACCAGCACACCCACTACCCCCAGTTCAGTGGGCAGAGCTTTGCAGAACGTTCAGGCCGCGGGCCATTTGGGGACTCCCTGATGGAGCTGGATGCAGCTGTGGGGGCCCTGATGACAGCCATGGGGGACCTGGGGCTGCTTGAAGAGACACTGGTCATCTTCACTGCAGACAACGGGTATGCCAGCGCTGCTCTGTCACAGGCGGGCTCTGGGGTCCTTCTCCTGCAGCTGCTAGTCAAAGACATAGTGGGATAAGGGGTTCTCAGGAGATGCTGGCCATGTTACAGTGACCCACAAGTACAGTCAGGAGGCTGGGGGCCACAAGTGCTCAGAGGTGCTGGTCTTAGTAGGCCAGGGGTGGGGACAGGCACGTGCTGGTCATCTCCGGGCAAGCTTTGTAACTTAGAAGTGTGGAGCTGGTAGTCACCATCATTGGATCAGAGGCCCTGATGGCCTCCATCTGTCCCCCAGACCTGAGACGATGCGCATGTCCCAAGGCGGCTGCTCTGGCCTTCTGCGATGTGGAAAGGGAACGACCTTCGAGGGGGGTGTCCGAGAGCCTGCCTTGGCCTTCTGGCCAGGCCACATCACTCCTGGTCAGTCCTCAGGCCCTCTCCTTGCAGACCCCTGGCCCCACCTTGATGGCAAACTGAGTGACCGAACAACTCCTTGCCCCCAGGTGTGACCCACGAGCTGGCCAGCTCCCTGGACCTGCTGCCCACCCTGGCAGCCCTGACTGGGGCCCCACTGCCCAATGTCACCTTGGATGGCTTTGACCTCAGCCCCCTGCTGCTGGGCACAGGCAAGGTAGGGCCAGTGACCCCTGATCCCAGCTCCTCAGCCCTGGAGCTCGCCCTCCCCTGGGGTGTGAGTGTGCCTCCACCGCTCCTTTTTTGAGTGGCTTCCAAGTGGCACCACCCCTCGGGTTCCTGGGTGGGCAAAAAGTGGCTGCCTCCAGGGCCTAACACAAGGGCGGCAGCTCCTGTATGTGCAGTGCTGCGGCCCCTCGCACCCTGTGACCCCCACCTTTTCCCCCAGAGCCCTCGGCAGTCTCTCTTCTTCTACCCAGCCTACCCAGATGAGGTCCGTGGGGCCTTTGCTGTGCGGAGTGGGAAGTACAAGGCTCACTTCTTCACCCAGGGTAACTCCCTCCCCCTGCATCCCTCTCCCTGCTGCCCCCCAAGTAGCCCAGAGCCCTGGCTCCTCCTCTTGCTCTTGCCCTGTGCACAGACTTGACCCCTCCTCAGGCTCCGCCCACAGTGACACCACCGCAGACCCTGCCTGCCATGCCGCCAGCCCCCTGACTGCTCATGAGCCCCCATTGCTCTACGATCTGTCTGAGGATCCTGGTGAGAACTACAACCTTCTGGGGGGTGTGGCTGAGGTCACCCCAGAAGTGCTGCAGGCAGTCAAGCAGCTCCAGCTGCTCAAGGCCAAGTTTGATGCAGCTATGACCTTCGGCCCCAGCCAGATGGCCCGGGGTGAGGACCCTGCCCTGCAGATCTGCTGCCAGCCCAGCTGCACCCCTTACCCAACCTGCTGCCACTGCCCAGACTCCCAGGCCTGAGGGTGCTGGCCCAGTCCACAGGGGAGACCCTGGCCCAGGCATGTGATGGTTCATTGCTGTGAGCATTGCGGGGTGCAGGTGTATGGAAGTAGTTTGTACCTTATAACATAATAATACCAGCTGAGACTTACAGGTGTGATAATTCATTTAATCCTGTGGTAACCCTGTAAGGTAACCCTGCTGTTCCCCTGTGATACAAATGAGGAAACTGAGGCACAGAGAGGTTTAGAACTTGTCCAAGGGCACCCATCCAGAAAGAGACTGGGCTGGGATTTGAACTCTGGCATCCTGGCTCTAGAGGCTGCCTTACCACCTTGGTGATCTGTGTGTGTCAATGCATGTGTGCACACATCAGCCATGAGAGCGTGGGCACATCCATTTGTGGGAGCAGTACTAGGTGGGGAGGGTGCGAGGGCATGGTAGCCAGAAGACCTGGAAGATGCAAAGTGCCTGGGAAAGGCAGGTTTTCCCCAGGAAGCAGCATTTTTTACAGGCACAGGAACCAGACTGCCTTGGTTCTTATCAGAAACCTGTCTGAAGGCAGGTGATGAGTTGCACATTCCAGGTGGGGATAAGGGGCTTGGGGGCCCTGCCAGCTCCTAGGACGACCCATCAGCAGCTCCTGAGACAACCCCACTGGGCACCCCTCCACCTTCCCGAGGTGCTGCATTTTGCCTGTGTACACACTTCCTGTCTCCTGGCTTTATCTTTGACCTGATGTGAGCCATTCCCCACCGAGCAGAAAAAGTGATCTCTTAAAAACATCTATCAGGTTGGATTTGGGTATCTATCCCTGCTCAAAACTCTGCCGGCTTCTTGTCATACTCAGAATAAAATCCAAACTCCTTATGGTGATCTGCTTTGCCGTGAGGCCTGCCTCCACCTACACCCTTTTGCCCCCTCACTCTTGGTGGGCTGGTGTGGCTGTTCCCTCCACCAGCAATGTCCTGCTTCCATCATTGGCCTCCTTTGCAGTGAGGGACCTCCTGATCACCTGCCTGTGTTTGTGTGGCATAGCGTGCTGATGATAGGCCCACATGTGTGCCCCGATGGCAAGCCACACACCAAGTGCTCCCTTAGAGTTGGCTGAAAGAGAGGGATGTTGTCTGGGTGTGCAGACATCTCCCCATGGCAAATGCTGTTCCTTACCTACCGAACAGCCACACCCTTCCTTACCAAGGGGTCCCTGCTTTTTTCAGTGGTGGGCAAAGGCCCCTTGACCTCGAGGTTGCAGCCTCTCCCTGTCGCGGGAGGGTAGTGACCAGTCCAAGCCAGTGACAATATAATGATTGGTCCAGAAGTAGCATGTGACCAAGAGTCCTGGTAATGAAAGGTTGGGCCTGTCCCTGGGGGGTGGGTTGATGAGGACCGTGCTGCAGCAGTCCATGGCCCTGACTGGACACACACCTGCTAAACAAGTGTTTCTAGCTGCCTTCCTGGAGAGCTCCAAGTGTAAGAAAATAAACTCCGTTTAAGCCACTGCCAGTAGGCTGTCTGTTACTTGTAGCCAAAAGCAGCCTTGCTGGAATGTGACCTATAAATGGAGTGTGTGGTAGATGTGTGTGTGTGTGTAAGCCTGTGGTGTCAGACAGTGTGCCAAGGACCTCCCCCATGTTTGCCATCCAACTCTTCCATCACTGCTAATCTGGCTTAGGGGCTACATTGACCTCACCCCCAAATCCTTCTGTGTCTAGGAGTTGCCCCCATAGGATAATGGTTTCCTTGGGGCACCCAGCAGCCACTGACGCTGGCACAAGGAGAGCCCACAGGCATTTGTGGTCTAAGTGAAGGTGTTGGCCCCAGATAGTGCCTTGGTTCAGGGTGAGGACAGATGAGCTGAACCAGGTGCATGATCCATGTGTCACATTGATAGACCAAACCCTCCAGCAAGTTCTAAATGAATACTAACGCCTAGGTATGACCTGCAGGCACCTTTTCCAGCTCTGCTACTCCAGCTCCTTTCACCTGGACAGTGTGCATTGCTGTGTTAATCCCCCCAATGTTTATTCGCCAGCACCATGCAGTGCTGCACATGGAGTTGTCAGAGACCCACCCTGCTCATGGTGCTCACAGGCTAGCAAAGGGGATAACCGTGGCCTTGGGATGCCAGATGCACATGGGATTTCAGTGTGATAGAAGTCACTGTCTCTTGTAGGGTGGGGTGTGTGGGTAATGTCTGGGCAGGGACACCAGAGAACCTGGGGGTGCTGCTACAAATGTTCTCTATCTTGATTTGGGGGTCATAATATGGTACATATATATGTATAAAGCAATCAAGCCACACACTTAAGATGTGCACACTTTATGAAGTCATTGTGTATTTTATATTTCAATAAAAATCTAACCATGCTAAATGCTGCAAAGGATGAGTACCTGGTCATAAACATAATTGGGGGGTGAGGGTGGGGGATAATTGAGCCAGTCAGGGATGCTTCCCTGCTGCCTGAGATCTGAGGAGTGGTGTTCAGACCCACCCTCCACGCCAGGATTGGAGAGAGAAGCAGGACCTCCCACCTTCCCATTCCTCTTTCGGTTTTGCTATGATTCATTTTTGTGTAGAAGTACTTGCTTCTCATCATTTTAGCTGTTTTAGCCCAATGCACCCTCTTCATACAGGCACATGCATTCATGTACATGCACAGATATGCACACATAGAGAAATACGAACACACACACACGTACACTTATACATGCACACACATGCACCTAGACACCCGTGCATGTGCACACAGGTGCACACATGTACAGGCACTCACCCTCAGCTGTGTTCACAAGGCACACATACATGTGTACACACGCACAAGGACACATACATACACACATACACATGCACATTTGTACACACATACGCACTGTTACTGTGGCCCCAAACACTGTCCACAATGTCCCTGCACTTCCCTTTCTTCACTGTGACTGTTGATTTAAAAAACAGCACCTTTCCCTGTGAGCCTAAAATAATCCATTCACCAGGCTTGCGGCTTTTCGATCCCCCAGAGCAGCTTCCTCAGGGAGCCCAGTGTCCTCTGGAAGGGGTTAAGTGTATTTCGGAAAGGACAGAACAAACAAACATGTTGATTCTGTGGTTCCCTTGAGGAGATATCCGGATCGCGTGAAGGACAGGATGCGGGCAGCGCCCGCAGGGAGACAACGCTCCCCCATCACCCCTCCTTGCTTGTGCTCACCGCCCCCCAAGTGACCAGAAGGGGGAGCAAAGGGAATGTTTCCACGGAATAATGTTTAAATTTACCTCTTCTCTGAATATTTTAATTATAAAAGTAATGTGTACTCATTAGCACAACGCTGCTCATCTCAGTCCCAGGTGGCAGTGCTGTCCCTGGGGTGTCAACACCCCTCGTCATTCTCTGTGCTCCTGCAAAGTGTGTGTTTTAGCCCTGGGCATTGAGCTCCACTCTAACTGCACTGCTTGCTGCACACTGGACCCTGCCTTTTGGGTGTCCGATGTGTCCCGTCGCCTTTGCAACCCTGGACCTACCCCCTCCGGCCTTCTTGGCTCCTTTGTGTGAAGAAAAAGACCCCTCCTGGGGAGAATGCAGCCTGTGCAGGCCCAAGGCATGAGCCACCTCCAGCTGGGCACCATTATGTTGCTTGCAAATTGCAGCCCCCTCCCCCCCCACCACCCTGCAGTCCTGCATCCCCACTGGGAGGAGGTCAACGAGGGAAAGCTGGGTCCCTCCCCTCAGGGGCAGCCTCAGGATAAAGGGACCCAAGGGAAAGAGACCCCCCAGGGATCATCCAAGCTGACGTGCTCCCAGGCCCTTGAAGGAGGAGGCAATTTTGGAACAGTCGAATGCAGGACTCCACAGCAAGAATGGAAACACTTCCTGATCATTTTGCAGACACTATAACAATATGGAACTAGTGGCCACATTAGCCTTTGGGTCCAGAGCCTTCCCCCATCAGGGAGCATCTGATTCCCTGATGGGGATTCCAGCCCCCAGCTAGGTAGCTTCCACAGGACTATCAGCCCAGCTGCCTGCCCCACTCCAGGAAGTGGATCTGAAGGTGGTGAGGACCCTCCCAAGGGGGCAGGGGTAGGTTCATCTGTCCACAGCAGAGCTGGACTGGGCAAAGAGCAGGAGCTGCTGCCCACCCATCCCCCAAGGGGAGTTGTACCCCCTCTTTAGTGCCCCTTGTTCTGCCTCCTTTTTGACTCTGGGAGTCCCCAACACCCTCCCAATAAATTTCCCTTTGGTTAAGTCACCCAAAGCCAGTTTCTTTTTTTTTTTTTTAATTTCAGAATATTATGGGGGTACACCACTTTGGTTATATATATTGCCTATGCACTGGCCAAGTCAGAGCCACAATCATGAACATCCCCCAAACTGTGCACCCCGCACCCGTTAGGTGTGAGTTTTCCCATCCCTTCCACCCCACCTCCCACTTGCCCAACCCCTGATGAATATTATTTCCATGTGTGACATAAGTATTGATCAGTTAGTAGCAAATGGATGGTGAGTACCAGTGGTGCTTGTTTTTCCATTCTTGTGATACTTCACTTCGAAGAATGGGCTCTAGCTCCATCCAGGATAATACCAGATGTGTTAATTCACCATTGTTTTTTATTGCTGAGTAATACTCCATGGTAAACATATACCATGGCTGACTGAGTGGCAGAGCTGCCATAGCTCAGTGGCTCCAAGCTTTGCCACACATCAGAATCACTTGGGGAGTTTCGAAACATCCCCATGCCTGGGCCGTACAACATACCAATTAAATCAGAATGTCTGAAGGTGGGAGTTGGGCAGCAACACTTTTTAAAGCACTCCAGGTGATTCCAATGTGCGGCAGAGTTCAGGAACCACTGCTTTGGATTTTATCAATCCACTCATGTATTGATGGGCACTTGGGTTGTTTCCACATCTTTGCAACTGTGAATTGTGCTGCTATAAACATTCAAGTGCAGATGTCTTTATTATAGAATGCCTTTTTTTCCTTTGGGTAAATACCCAGTAGTGGGATTGCTGGATCAAATGGTAGTTCTACTTTTAGTTCCCAAAGCCAGTTTCTATAAGTTGGTTGTGACAACAGAATGCTAACTGGTACAGAAAGAAATTAAATACTAACACCCCACCCTCCTAATCCTAGCAAATGTGTGGTGGGCAAGAGGAATTGGACACATTGGACATGGTCCCTGCTGTCATGGAATAAGTCCAGGGGCACAGATGCTGACACAGATGGGCTCAGTGTAATGTGCAGAGTGTTTGGGGTGGAGGATTGGAGACTGCTTTACCTGTGCCCACCCTGCCACCCACTCTTGGGAGATGGGCCCTCCTGGGGGAAGAGCCACATCTGAACAGCATGACTTCCTTCCTCTCCTTTGCCGCCTTTGACTGGACAAGTCACTGAATACCTCCCAGGGTATACTGGCCAGTCCAGTCCCTCCCTGAGGGTTCTTGAGGAAGGAGCAGGATAGGGGGAGAATTTGTGGTGGCCAGTGGGGCTGAGGCTTCTTGAGAACTTCTTCCATGTTCCTCAGCTGATCACGAGTAAGAACAAACCTGCCAGACATCCTAAGGGATGGTCAGTCAGCCTCTGCTCGATGCTGGATACCCCAAAGGCCTGAACTGTAGGTCATGCACTACAGGATGGCAGGTTCTGTCTGGATAGAGGCTGTGGGGTTCTGCAGAGGTGGGATCTGCACAGGGTGGCACATGGGAACACCAGGGAGCCAGCAGGCCCTTATGTACCAGGTAAACACAAGGGGCCAACTGCTCTGGTCTGCTCCAAATTTGCACAAAGAAAACAAAAAAATAAAAGCAGTGTTGTCTTTTTGTCATCAACTCAAATAATGGTTGAGACAGTTTTGGAAATGGAATTGTTTTCATTCATTGGATTCGTCAGCTCCAAGACTTCTGTTTGGTTCTTTTTTATGATATCTATCTCTTTTATGAATTTCTCACTCAGATTATGAATTGTTTCCCTGATTTCTTGGGATTGTCTATCTGTATTCTCTTGTGTCTCACTGAGTTTCCTTAAGATCATTATTCTGAATTCCTTTTCAGGCATTTCATTCATTTCTTTTTCTTTGGGGCTTGTTACTGGAGAATTATTGTGTTCCTTTGGTGGTGTTGTGTCCTTGCTTTTTCATGTTTCTTGTGTCCCTACATTGATATCTGCACATCTAATGGAACAGTCACCTCTTCCAATTTTAGGGAGTAGCTTTTGTAGGGAAAGACTTTTTCCTGTAGGTATTACCTATTGTGTTGGTTGAGTAGCGTGTTTTGCCTTTGGTTTTGGGTGGGTACAGTAGTGTAGCATGATTTCTTGGGCTGTAATCAATGTCAGCAGTGTCTGTAAGCACCTCAGTGGCCTAGACTGAGGATGTTTGTGGAGGCCATGGTGTGGCTTTGCGGGGGGCAGGATTGCTGGTGGTGGTTGGTTCCAAAGGGCCTGCTCTCAGGCCCTGGGAACATGCATGTCAGCTCCCCTGATCCTGGGGGCAGAAGCCCATCTGTGCTGACCCCATGTTTCTTGGGGCATAGGGCACAGTGTGGGCTCAAGTGCTTGGGTCATGGCTGTACCATGGGGTGCAGCTGGAGTTGTGATGTTGCAGCTCTTTTGTGTGAGTGTGGTGGGATGATGGGTATGGGGGAGCCAGGGATGTGGAGATGAAGGACCTATTGGGGCCCAGGGCAGGATACGCTCCAGCAGTGTCTCCATTCTCAAAATGGCAATGGCACCACACCTATGTCCAAAATGGCAATGTGCTGCAGCAGCTTGGGCCCCAGGGAGTGGGGGCCTCAGCATGAGTTTCCACTGTGGAGCAATGCAACCATGTGGACTCTAGGCAGCTCCCTATACTAGGCTCAGGACCTGTGAAGACTGTGAGACTCTCCTGTAGCTAGGATTGCAGGCATCTGCGGTGGTAATAGGGACTGCTGGGGACCTCCTGCTTACCTGTTCCCACGATGGGGAGTTCTCTCAGCTCTGGGCCAATCCTGCCTGGTGCTTCCCTTCCCTCTCTGTGCTGCCATTCTGAGTTTCCATGCTTCAGAGGGTTTTCATCACTTCCTTGCTGAATTCTGGTGTTTTCTCCCTCAGACACTGTACTTGAAGTGCAGTTATCTATTTGTTGCTTTGATCCTTCTTTGTGGAGGACACAAGCATTGGGCACCATGAGTCAGCCATCCTGATGGTGTCCCTGGGACTGAATTGTTTTGTCCCCATTTCTGCAAAGCTGTTTGTGTGAGAGGACTTCTCTTTTCCACTCACAGGTACGCGGGAGCATCTGGGGTCAGTATAGGCTGACTTTGAATTGTGTGATTCTAGGCTCATGACCTTCAGTGCTATAGGACAGGAACCAAGGCATGAGACAAGCTGACAAGAGCTGTATGCTGAGATTTATGCCAATTCCATAAAATGTGACCCGGGTGTCAGGGAGATGCCTGTGCTACATATTGACTTCCATCTCGCACACACTTCACACCTGCACACACCCCCACCACACCTATGTCCACATCTGCAAACCAGGTGGGGCCAGCTCATGGCTGCGGTCTCGGCAGTGTGATACCTTATACCCTGACTCTGCTAAACATGAAGGCAATATTCCCTAATGGCCTCCTTCAGAGGGTGCCCTTTATTTCCTCATCACCCTGGCTGAGAGACCTTTGGACCCCCCACTTGGTGGGGGGAGGGTATTCACCAGATTCCTGGTCATGGGTTTTGCTCCCTGTGCTCTTTTGAGGACATAAAAACTACTGCTCATCTTTGATGGATCAGAAGCCTGGGTGCAGGCCTTCTGACCTCAGCTGTCCGTGGGTGGTTCCAGGACTTGCTTCTTTTTTATTTTTCATTTTTATTTACAATGAACATAGAAGCCAACAGGACTAGCTTCTTGACTCTCCTCTCAGCTGGCATGTGAGCTGCTCAGAAGGGCAGGAGATGAACATCCTGGGTGCCACCAACAACCTGTGGGGCCAAGAGCTGGTGGTAAGTGCTCCTGCTCCTACCCTTCAGGTGGATGGCTCAGGAAGGGCACCTGGCCTTGAGGAAGGGCCTCATACCAGCTTTTCCTCCTTCCCTGACTCACTTTTGCCCACCCCTCACTTCAGCATGTGTGGGGCTTCTGCAAAACCAGCTGCCTGCCTTGCCCTTGTAATTCTTCCTGCCGGAAAGTTGGACACAGTGCTTGGCAGTACAGCAACCCTCATGCAATCAAGAGGATAAAGCTCCCTCACTCTGGACACAGGACAAAGGCAGGGAGCCTGCACCTGCAATGATGTCTTCTAGCAGCCACAACAGCCGTTGTCACCTTCAGACCTCTTGCTTCATAAGAATTGCCCCCCTGATTGTTTAGGCTGGTCTTCCTGGGGTTATCTCTGACAGCTGAACAATTCACTGTCATACCTGTTTCACAACCTACTGTTGAAACATCTCCATTGACCTCCAAAAAGAATGGTGTTCTTTACATGTAGGACATAAAATCCAGTGCATAAGATGTATTTGTTTTACCTTCTTAATTATATTTTCAGATCTATTTTTTCATTGTAAATTAATACAGGGAAATTCAAATCCCTTCCTATGATTATGTTATTTTCCCTTTTCTTGCCACTCAAGCATTTTTGAATCACGTATTTGTCCATCTGTTTTTTAAAAATAAGACCATAATTCTTCATTGTACCTATGTCATTTTATACAGAAACACCTCATTTTATTGCACTTCACTTTATTGTGCTTCGCAGATACTACCTTTTTTACAAATTGAAGGTTTGTGGCAGCAGGTGCTCACTTCATGTCTCTGTTCATGTTAGGGTGGAAAGCTTGGTAGGTGCTCATGGCGCAGGTAGAGAAAGATTTCTCACACAGAAATTAAGATATAAAAGTTTTAACAGTTTATTTTATCCTATTAGAAGGACAGAGAGAGAGAGAGAGAGAGAGCAGCGGGGGAGAGAGCAGGGAGATGGCGTGGCATCCCAAAGAAAGAGAAGGGGGTGCCAGCAGCAAGGCCAAGTGGCTTACTGCTTTTATGGGGACAAAGGGAGAAGAAAAATAGTGCTGGCTGTCAGTTGATAACAAAAGTGGCAGCAGGTACATAAAAAAAACTGCAAGGATGTCAAAGTCCAAGACTTGGTTTCCTGCCTTCCTTGGAGAAGGGATATCACAGGAGATGTGACTCTGTCCTCCAGATATGGTTGAGGTTTGGAGCTTGTTCTGCTGTTTATTCAGGAACTCTGTCAAAGCAGATTCTCAAAAAAAACAATTTTGAAAAAGAGAGAGATTCACATCTCTTTTCCGTCCATTCAGCTTTTTTCAGAAGTTGTGCAAAACAACTCCTACAGGGTGCCTGTTAGTGAGACAACTCATAGGATTGATCTTTAACTGTTACTGGTGAGATGGTGGGATTAAGTATTTTCCTGTGTGGAATTAGGTATTTTCCTGTTATGTTTGCAAGGCTGCCCTTACAGTTCACACTTTGGTAATTCTTGCAATATTTCAAACTTTTCCATTATTATATCTGTTATGGTGATCTGTGATCAGTGATCTTTGATGTTACTCTTGTATTGTTTTGAGGAGCCACAAGCCACACCCATAGAAGATGATGAGCTTAATTGATAAGTGTTGTGGGTGTTCTGACTGCTCCACCAACTGGCCATTCCCTGTCTCTCTCCCTCTCCTCAGGGCTCTCTGTTCCCCAAGACACAACAATATTGAAACTAGGTCAGGTTATAACCGTACAATGGCTTCTAAGTGTTCAAGTGAGAGAAAGAGTTGCGTGTCTCTCACTTTAATTCAAAAGCTAGAACTTATTAAGCTTGGCGAGAAAGGCATGTTGAAAGCCAGGACAGGTTGAAAGCTAGGCCTCTTGTGTCAAGTTGTGAACGCAGAGGAAAGGCTCTTGAAGGAAATTAAAAGGGCTACTCGAGTGAACACATGAATGATAAGAAAGTGAAGCAGCCTTATTGCTGATATGAGGAAAGTTTTAGTGGTCAGGATAGACGATCAAACCAGCCACAACATTCCTTTAAGACTGAAGATGGGACTGAATTGCTACAATCTCAGGATAAAACTTGAATGGACGAGAGTTGCCCCTTACGGATGAGCCAAGAAAGTGGTTTCCTGACATAGAATCGACTCCTGATGAAGATGCTGTGAACACGGTTGAAATGACGAAAAAGGATTTAGAATATTACACAAACTTAGTTGATAAAGCAGCGGCAGAGTTTGAGAGAATTGACTCTAATTTTGAAAGAAGTTTTACTGTGGGTAAACTGCTATGACACAGCATCCCATGCTACAGAGAAATCTTTCATGAAAGGAAGAGTCAGTAGCTGTGGCAAAGGCCATTATTGTCTTAAGAAAT
The DNA here is from genome assembly GCA_023783475.1 of Daubentonia madagascariensis. Classification (NCBI taxonomy): domain Eukaryota; kingdom Metazoa; phylum Chordata; class Mammalia; order Primates; family Daubentoniidae; genus Daubentonia; species Daubentonia madagascariensis. The sequence continues at coordinate 1,724,399 of JAKFHU010000127.1, read as the reverse complement.
TGCCATGGCCAACCCAAACTTCAGTAACCACCACCCTGATCAGTTAGCAGCCATCAACATCAAAGCAAGACCCTCCACCAGCAAAAAGATGACAATTCACTGAAGGTTCAGATAATTGTTAGCATTTCTTTTAGCAATAAGGTATTTTTTTTTTCTCCTTTTATTTCAGAATATTATGGGGGTACAACACTTTGTTTCTATGTATTGCCCATGCACTGCCCATGTCAGAGCTACAATCGTGGACATCCCCCAAACTGTACACCCCGCACCCATTCAGTGAGAGTTTTCCCATCCCCTCCACCTCCTTCCCACCTGCCTGCCCCCTGATGAATATTATTGCCATGTGTGACGTAAGTATTGATCACTTAGTACTAATTTGATGGTGAGTACCAGTGGTGCTTGTTTTTCCATTCTTGTGATACTTCGCTTCGAAGAATGGGCTCTAGCTCCATCCAGGATAATACCAGATGAGTTAATTCACCATTGTTTTTTATTGCTGAGTAGTACTCCATGGTATACATATACCACATTTTATTAATCCACTCATGTATTGATGGGCACTTGGGTTGTTTCCACATCTTTGCATTTGTGAATTGTGCTGCTATAAACATTCGCGTGCAGATGTCTTTATTATAGAATATCTTTTTTTCCTTTGGGTAACTACCCAGTAGTGGGATTGCTGGATCAAATGGTAGTTCTACTTTTAGTTCTTTGAGGTATCTCCGTATTACTTTCCACAGAGGTTGTACTAGTTTGCAGTCCCACCAGCAGTGTATGAGTGTTCCTACCTGTCTGCATCCCCGCCAGCATTTGCCGTTTTGGGACTTTTTGATACGAGCCAATCTCACTGGAGTTAAGTGATATCTCATTGTGGTTTTGATTTGCATTTCCCTGATGATTAGAGAAGTTGAGTGATTTTTTATATGTTTGCTGGCCATTATTCTGTCTTCTTTTGAAAAGTTTCTGTTCATGTACTTTGCCCATTTTTTTTTAAATTTTTTAAAAAATTTTTTTATTTTTTTAATTTCAGAATATCATGGGGGTACAACTCTTTGGCCATACACATTGCCCCTGTTCTGCCCGTGTCAGAGCCACAATCGTGCTCATACCCCAAACTGTGCTCCCCACATCCATTCAGTGAGAGTTTTTCCCATCCCTTCCACCCCCCTCCCGCCCGCCCACCCTCAGATGAATGTTATTGCCCTGTGTGATGTAAGTGTTCATCAGTTAGTACCAGTTTGATGGTGAGTACCAATGGTGCTTGTTTTTCCAATCCTGTGACACTTTGCTTCGAAGAATGCTTTGCCCATTTTTTAATGGGGTTGTGTGATTTTTTCTTGTTGATTTTCCTAAGTTCTGTATAGATTCTGGTTATCAGCCCTTTATCAGATGTGTAGCATGCAAATATTTTCTCCCATTCTGTAGTTGTCTGTTCACTCTAGTGATAGTTTCCTTGGCTATGCAGAAGCTTTTTAATTTGATTAGGTCCCATGTATTCACTTTTATTGCTGCTGTGATTGCTTTGGGGGTCTTCTTCATAAATTCTTTTCCTAGGCCAATGTCCATAAGAGTTTTCCAACGTTTTCCTCTAGAATTCTTATGGTTTCACGTCTTAGGTTTAAATCTGTTATCCATCGTGAGTTGATTTTTGTGAGAGGTGAGAGGTGTGGGTCTAGTTTCAGTCTTCTACATGTGGCCATCCAGTTTTCCCAGTACCATTTATTGAAAAGGGAATCTTTTCCCCAGTGTATGTTTTTGTGACAATAAGGTATTTTTAAATTAAGGTATGTACTTTGTTTTTTTTAGCCATCATGCTATCACACACTTAATAGGCCACAGTATACTGTAAGCATAACATTTATGTACACTAGGAAACCAAAAAAATCATGTGACTTGCTTTGCTGTGATCTTCCCTTTATTGTGGTGGTCTGGAACCAAACCTGCAATATCTCTGTGCCTGTAATGACCCCTGCTACTTTGCTTTAATCTTTTGCCTTAAATTCTTTCTTGATTCCCCTAACATACCGCTGGCTTCAAGCAAAATAAAATATAACCCACATGCAGAAGGGAGACTGAAAAAAACACACCAAAATATTGGCAACAGTCATCTTCAGTTTGTGAAAATACAGCTGATTTTACCCTTTCTTTTATTTCCTCAGTCTCTCAAATTTCTACCATGACGTGTGCGACTCTTCATAACGGACAGTTAATACTTTAACATATAAATAGACTCTACTTTGTATGATGTTTATAAAAATGATAACTCAGCAAAGCACTGCCCTGGGCCTGACTGGCAAACTCACGTGAGCCTTATAACAATTCTATGATGTGGGTATTTTTATTGTAGCCAAATAAATTTTTGGTTTGAGTTTGATTTACTTCTTTATTTTTATTTGCATTTGGAGACCTCTAATAAGCAGCAAATAATATTTTAAAAAATTAAGACATAGTTGCTGCAGAAAAAAAGGAAGAGAAATATTCTTAGCCCCACCTTCAGCAAAAATGACTGTTAACGTTTTGTATGTTCCTTTCAGTATTTTTCAATACATAGTCTCTAGCATACTATGTATGATTCTGCATATTTATTTTTTTAATAGCATAACAAATATTTTCCATATTATTACAAATGTTAGTAAGCACACTTTTTTTCATATTTGCCCAGTATTTCAATTTGGTAAATATACCTTAATTTAGTTAAATCTGTTGGTCAATATTTAGATTACTTTTATGCTTTCATTATTGTTTTAAACAAGAATGCAATAAACACTTTTGTGTAGAGAGCTTTTTACTTAGGGTGCTATCCTTGGGCTATATTTGCAGAATTTAGGTTCGGGTACTGGAGGCATCACACAGAACTCCGAAGGCCTCCAGCTATGATCCTGGCACCATACCAGGTCTGGGAGGTGCAGAGGCATCGCCAAGCCCCTGCTCTCTGGATCACAGTTGGCAGCCTTTGCCGGGAGCAGGCAGGAGGGACTACTCACCCAAGCGCGAGGCCCAGGGCCCTCTAGCGCCCAGAAGGAGGACAGAAGGTCACCCAGCGACAAACAGGGAGGGACAGCAGGTACCCACAGGGAACTCAGAGGTTCCCAGGCCAGAAATGGGGTGGACCGGGCTGGGACAGGTCAGGCTGAGGTTCACAGGGGCCTGCCAAAGAGTTTGAGAGAGCGTGATCTGCCCAGGTTTCTGTTGAAAAATCCTGGTCTGCCTGCAGGTACAAGTGGCGTCGCAGAAGCAGGTGGAGGCAGGGAGCTTGGGGGAGGCTGTTTGTTGCATAAAGATCCAGGAGGAACCTCAAGGTGGTTTGATTCAGGCAGTGCGGGGGCGGGGGGGGAAATGGAGTGAAGGGCAGACTTAAGGGTGACGAGCCAGGGTAAAGGTCACCCAGGCCTGCAGCTCTGGTGACTGGGAAAAAACATAGAACACAGACCATAGATGAATAGGGTGGGAGGGGAAAGGGCTCCTGTGAGTCCGAAGTGACTGTGGCATCCACTGGGCAGCCACCCAGTGACTAAACGGGGCAGTACCCCTGGAGGTCAGCAGGGGCTAGAGAGTTAGTGCACAGCACACACAGCTGCCCAGTGGTCTCTGCAGCGGGCAGAGCGCAGGGCCCTTGGCACATGGAAGACAATGAGTCCATAGGAGGGATGACACCAGTGAGGAAGAACCCAATACTGACCAAGCCTGGGATGGGGCCCAGAGGGTGACCAAGCTCCAGGAGACCGTGAAACCTGAGGAGCAGCCAGAGGGGTGGAAGGAAGCCAGGCAGGTGAAGGACACACCAGCATGTCCAACAGCTGTCCTAAGGGCCAGCCAGGAGGGAAAGGTCAACCGCACAAAAAACCTGGATATCTGTTGGCGGGCGGAGCCAAGCCTGGCAGAGGTGGGCCAAGCCGAGTGGAGGCAGGGCCATCTGGGCTCCTGGACAAGGGGTGTGGGAGGGCATGGAGAATTCCAACCTGACTGAGAGAGACGAAGCACAGAGGGGGAAGATGGGTGGGTGGCGACAGTCTCCCCAGTGCAGCCACACCCTGGATCCCCTAGTACAGGGGGACAAGTTTCACAGGTACACACTCAAGGGGGCTATCTGCCTCTTTGCAACTTTCTCTGAATTAATAGGAAAGTTTTCTCATGAATATTCTTGTCTTCTTGAACAGAATGTTCTGGCATGCTGGTTAAGAAGCTGCATTTCCATCATGTGGCTGGTCTGTGTCCTCCATCTATTGGTGGGGCCTCAGATCGATTTGTGCTGTTCATACGCTAAAGGTCTGAATCACTTACAGATTCTTAACAGTGACTATTCTCCCATTTGTTGGCTCACAGAGCCAACATTGGAGTAGAAGTGTGTGATTTTTATAAACAGTACCTTTGAAATTTGATGTAGTAAATTTGTCTATACTTCCTTTCGCTCATGTTTCACAACCTTCACCTGTTGTCTCCCTGGTGTTGCACTAGTCCCAGGCTCAGAGGGAGGGACACAAACCCACCCTCAGGTGGCACAGACTGCCATGCTGACTCGTGCATGGAGCTGGGGCCATCTACAGTCATCTAAGGGCATAGTGAAAATGGCACCTATTTCCTTCTGGCTTTCTGTGGAGAATTTTTTAAATACCAATTTTAAGATCTAAGTAGATTGTTTTCCAAGGAGTTCATAGCCCCACCCCCACTGACCTGAGTCATGCCAGCTCCCCAGCCCAGTGCATGTGAAAGGGACGCCCATTTTGTGGCCAGCTCCTTCTCTCTCTGGCCTCAGCTTCTCCTGTGGCCGGCCAAGTGTATTTGGGAAGAACCCCCTTGGGTGCCTCCAGATGTGGCACTTCCGGCGAGGCCCTGGCACAGCACCACAGGGACCCCCAGCATGATTTCGGAAGGGGTGAGATGTCTCTTGATTCCCACGACCCCATTACCCTGGGGTCTCTGTCCCCACTGCCATGGGCAGAACCTGCGTGCCTGGCTCTGTGTCTCAGCAACCCCCCTAGAAACAGCCAGGGTCACACCAAGCAGAGAGTTTATTGAGGCCATGGGCAAGGCCCACATACACAGCGTGGGGCATAGGTGGGGCAGATACACTCTGGACTGCAGGAGTGTGTTAGCAGCGGCAAAGCAGATGATGGTGTAATGGGGCCCGAAGGGGGCACCCTCCTCCTAGCAGCATCTGGGAGCTTCAGGTGAGTATCAGGAACCACCCCTCATCTCCCCAAGGCTCTTTTGGGAACTTCTCCCTGCTTTCCCCGGAGCTCCGTGTGGGCACGGGTGGGGGTGGTCCCTCTCTTTGTCCCTTTAGTCAAGGACAGGATGATCCCTTGAGATTCACTATAAAAATTAAAATTCCTTTATAAATCACAGGGGAGGGGCAGGAGGGGACCATTTTGGAGCCTGACATCACCATCAACTAGAGCCTCACCTTCCTGCACACCCCCCAAGTTCTGACCCCAAAGTAAAGGGCAAAGGGCAAGGTTTGCAGGCACAAAGATGGGCAGAGAGACATGGGGGGAAAGAGGAAAGGGAGGCTGAGGGACAGAGGAGGATGACAGAGAAAGAATGGATCAGAGGAAAGTGGAGCACAGGGAGCTCTACTCCCCCGCAGCCCCCACAGCTGTGCCCTGGGGATCGAGGATGAGGGTTCCCAGCCTGAAGACTCCCACAAATGTAAGGTCCCCCATGCCCCCATCCAGTCTTTGTCAAAACCACAGTGGCCTCTTGAGACATGCCCAGCCCCGCTGCACCGGAGCAGATGCGGCAGGAGACGGAGAGTGCAGGCGGCTACTCCAGGTAGATGTCCTCTGTGGGGCAGGCGTAGGCCAGATGCTCCTGGTAGTACTCCAGGAAGGCGCGGCTGGGGGGAGAGGGTCCTCTACCAGCCACTCAGGGTCGGTCCTCAACCCCCCAGCTCTCCACAAGCCCCCACCCACCTGGACACAACTATGTCACCCCCCAGCTTTGACCCTCAGCTCTCCTGGCCCAGCAGTTATGTCCACACCACAGTGCCATTTTCCAGACTCTCTAGCCACAATGCTCCACCCCCACCGCCACCTGGGCCCTGCGCCTGCACTATCTCCATGCTCAGGGGCCTCCTCCCAGGCTCCTGCCCCAAATCTTCATCCCACCACCGCCCACCCTCTCTACTCAGCATATCTGATTCTCCTTCCCCAGATCTCCCCTACAGGGCTCCTGCTCCCCTACTCACCTCCTCACCCACCCCATCTCCACACCCATGCTCCAGTTCTGCATCCCCACCCCCTGCTCAGGAACCCTGCTCACCCCACACTCTGCGCCACCGGCCTCATGGACTCCTGGGAGACAAAGACATGGCAGGCAAAGCGACTCAGCAGGGGGTGTTTGGTGATGAAGCCAAAATAGCTGTGGAGGATGGCAGCATGGAGGGAGTGTCAGAGCACTGACCCAGCCTCTGGCTGCCCCCCCCAAGTGATGTGCAGAGAAGAGGCAAGAACAAAGGGCTTGGGGGGGGTTGGGCACAGGAGTGTGGGGGGCGGGTCACATGATTTTAAGATTTGAAGGTGTCTTTTTTTGGTCCTGGCCCAAGCACGGTGCTGGGCACTTACAAGGAGTCAGTGTTCTAAGTTAATTCCTTGATGACCAGGGGCATCCAGCCCATGCTGCAATGTCCGCTATGAATGCATCTTCCTTCCCTGAGCCAGCGCCGGCTCCCTCTGTGGCCCACACAGAGCCTGCCCCAGGACCACAGAGTGGCCTCTGCCCCAGCCTCTGGACACATGTCTCCTGCTGACTCAGGCCTGCTCAGGCCTGCTCCTGTGGGCCCACCCAGCCCCACCTGTTGTCCTGCAAACTCACAGCTGCTTTCCCAGCGCTGACACAGGGCTTGACATCACTTCCACCTGTTAAACTCTCGTGCATTGCATCACTTGCTCCAACTGGAGAAGCACCTCTACCCTGGCCCGTCCACTTATTTAGTCACTGCCCCAACTCTGTTTCATTTATGCCTGTCATCTTCTCATCCAAGACATTAACCAACATTTTTGTCGAGAGGGAGGGGAAGTCAGAGTCCTGCAGGATGAGACTCCAGGCCCCTGCCCCACCCCTACCCCCAAAACTGTGGCCAATCCAATTCGTTCCCTCATGGCCCTGAGGTTTTGTGGTCCCACCAGATGGGAAGCCACATGACATAGTGTCATTGTCAGGACAATGTGCTCATGTTGTCCAGGAACATATCACAAGACCTGTTTCAAATGCTGTGTTCAAATAATTATAATAATAATCACTAGGGTTAGTTAGATGTTGCTAAGTATTACTAAGACACTATCCTAAACACTTTATATTAGTAACTCACATAAACCTCACAATAGCCCTGTGAGGTAGGCGTCCTGATAGAGAGCTGAGCACAGAGAAGGTTGGTATATTGCCCAAGGACACACAGCTGGGCTGTGGCAGCACTGGGAGCAAAGGCAGCAGGGAGCAAACACCTACCTCATCCCAACACAGCACACCTAGCGCATTCCTGACCTGCCCCCTACCCCACAATGAAATGAGTTAACCATTTGTGTAATACTTAGTGCTTCCTCACTGTGAGGGACTGGGCTGGGTTCTGCAGTAACTAACATGTGTTAGGAAGGCACTAATATCCTTGTTTCTCAATGGAGGGAAACTGGATGCCACAAGCTTGGGCCTCCAGGCTGGACACGGTCACAGCTGGAATTCCATGAGAGAAAGAAACAGCAGCTCCTCAGCTGCCCCCCGTCCCCACCTCCTATCTCGACCCCAAACCAACTTGTCTGACCATCTTTCTCTCATGGATGAGAAACAAGAGTTGTCCTTTCCCTCCTGGCAGTGCTATCTGCAGCCCCCGGGTCCGTGGCCCCACAGCCAGCCCTGCTGTCTGCTCAGGGCCTTGGCACTGTGCTGGCTGCCCACCCACTGAGCAGCTTCTCGACTGTGGGTCCCATCAAGCCCTCCCTCCTCAGTGGAGAAGATGCAAAACGGCTCAGCGCCCTCCAGGCAGCAGACAGAGCCCTCCTCATTCCCTTCACCACGAGAGTCCAAATGACCCCCAGGATGCCCCCACCGCTACCACAGCCTCAGTCCTGGCAGCACCGTGCCTGCCCTGCATCCTACCTGCCCATGAGCACCTGCTTCCTCAACTTCCTCGTCCTTTTGAGCCTCTGGCTGGCTTGTCTGTCTGTCTGGTTCCTCCTCCTGTCTCCTTCATTTAGGACACCAGGACCCTGGGGGCAGGGATCTGTGCCTGGGAGGAAACCTGCGTCCCCCTCTGCCCCCCGCCCACCACCTGCTTCTCCTGTGCCAGCAACTCCTCCTCCCCTTTCCCTTCTCTCCTCGTTCTGACTGGCCATCTCACCCTCCTCATGGGCTCAGTTATCTACCTGCTCCAAACTATACCTTCCTTCCAGGTCTCTCTCCTAAACTCCAGACCCATGTAACCAATGGCCACGTCAGTCTCATTGTGTCTATGATGGATCCCCACGTCCCCCCTCAGTGTGTGGGTCACTATCTACCCATCACCCAGGTGGACATCACCCTCAACCTCCTCCAGGTCAGCCTCTACAGCCAATCAGGTCCTGTTTGTCCCACCTCTTAAATGCCTCCTGCATCTGCACACTTCCCATCACGAAACAGCACTGGGTGATCTCAACAGCCACCTGGTCTTCTACCGGCAGCATCTGGGTCAATCCACTCTGCACAGCAGCCAGAGCCAGCTTGTCACCCTGTGTCTCACCCTTCCATAAGGATCCTTCTGTGGCCCCATAACCAGCAGGATGAAGTTCAAGCTCCCTGGCACCTCTCGCTGCTCCCTCATACCCGACCCTGGAGCCCCCAGTGCCCCTCAACCGTGCATCTCCTCAGCAGGCTCCCTTCCCCCACCCCCATTGCCTGCTTATCTTTTGAAGCTTACCTTCCTGAGTCCCGGGAGAACTCGCCCACCTCTGTGGGTCTGCTCACTGGGGCCCACTCAACTGACCACCAGACCACCCACAGAGGCTCCTAGCATTCCTTGTCTGTTTGTCTGTCTCCCTGCTCAGACCAGGTAGGAGCCCATCTGATCCACATCTCCAGCCCAGCTCAGTGCGGCACCGCACGGCTGCTCTTGGAGCCAAGTGGGTGCAGGTGGAGCTCCTGGGGTGGGGCATGGGGGTTGGGGTACAGGCAGACTCAGGACTTATGGGGACTCTGGGGGAGAGTAAGGCTCTTACCAGCTGTTGCGGGGGTGGCAACCACAGAATGAGATGTTCTTCATCTGGAAGAAGTGGCTGCAGCGCTGGAACTAGAGCAGAGGTGGGCAGAGCATCCCAGTCAGACAGGCAGCCTGAGGTTCCTCCTGCCCCTGCCTGCTGGATGTCCCTGCTGACCTGTCCCTCGGTCTTACCCTACCCCCTAACAGCCTCCCCAAGTCCCCAGTCCCCCACACCCCCACCTCAGGCCCTCCTCCACTCAGACTCAGCTTGACCCCCCGAAGAGAGATCTCGAGGTCACAGGAGGCAGGAGGGCGCAGGTGGACAGTCAGTTTCCGGGCGGTGGCAATCTGAGGAAGAAGTTGGGGGAGAAAAGGGTCTTGAGGGGCCTACAAGGGCCTCTTTCTCTTCCCTTGGTAGAAGTTTGCCTCTGCTCTTTTTAGATTAAGTCTGAAGACACTTGGCACTGAAGACTCTGAGATGCAATTCTGGAAGATGTGCGAGGCCTTGACAGTCCCTCGGCTTCAGGATGAGCTGGTCATCTCTCTGCACTCAGCCTGCTTCATTTCCCTTCCATTCCTCCAGCTAGGCTGTTCCTTTTGACTCAGGTGCCAGGAACACAGCCCCCAACCCACACTGGCCTCCTCACTGCCTGGTCCCTGTAAGCTCGATGGGGGCTCTTGGATGTAGCATTGGTTTTTCCTGCGCCCTACTGCCCCCAGCCTCAATCACAGGACTGGCAGATGGGCAGGTGCTCTCTAAATGTCTGCTGACCGAATGAACAGCGAGCAGATGACTCCCAGGAAGGGGCTGTAAGAGCTGCTCTCAGTTTTCAGGCAGGAGGAGGATGGGCTGAAGGGGAGGAGGGGCCAGTGGGAAGGTGGAAGCCCCACTGAACCAGCCAAGAGACCCAGAGATGATAGGGACAGCTGCTGAACCCTGCCCTAGGCCTGTCTGCTCAGGCCTCTGACTCAGGGCCAGGGGTGCCCACCCCTGAGCTGCTGCTCCCCAGAGGAGGTCAGAGGCCTTGAAGCCTCAAGAGCTGTACCAGTGTTTGGTGCTGGTGTGGGTTGCCACATGGGCCCTCTGACTATGCTCACCCCACCTCCACACTGACCTTCTGCATGGCCGCACACAGGATGCCATTGCCCTGGTGGCAGGGCACCTCCACCGAGCCCAGGAACTGCACATCGAAGCGTTCCACCCAGCAGGGGCTCCGCTTGCTCCCTGAGGGCACACAAGCCCCAGGTCAGATGGTGGGGAGGAGGGTCTGAGGTGACAAGCTGCCCCTGCCCCTGGGGATGGGCCTCACCCAGCAGATCCTTGGTAGGGCCAGGCACTGCATGGGCATAGAAGGCAGGGAACACACCACGCTCCCCTGTGCGCATGTTGAAGCCACGGAACCAGAAGTCATCCTCCTCGGCCTCCACCAGCACAGGGTCATCCACATCCAGCTCCAGCTCATCCGGATGTCGAGGGATGAACCTGAAGTCGGAGGAGAGGTCACTGGGGGAGGGCAGGACTGGCTGGGTCGTGTCCACCAGTGTCCTGTAATGCCTGTGGACTGAGGGTAGGGATCACCAGCAGCAAGGAGGGAGGCTGTACCTGAAGACAGCCCGGTGAGTCTGCTCTCGCTCCTCCCCGTTGACCACACAGGAAAAAAGGCCAAAGGACTCAGTGCCTAAGAGACAGAAACAGGAGACACAGTAACTCCGAGTGGGGCAAGGAAAGTACTTGAAGGCCTGGCCTTGGCCAGAGCCAAGTCCCCTCCCCTCAGCAGTCTGGTGTGGGCTGTCCTGAGTCAGGGAGGGAAGGAGAACCACCTCATCCAGAGATGGGGGCAGAGCAGGCCTCCTCACCCCACTACCTGCCTAGAGGGCGTTCTGGGGGGGTACTCGAGGCCCACGTCCTGGGTAAGAGACAGTGCCCAGCACTGACCACTCCTAGGCCCTGAGACCACCCTGGGCACTTTGGGGGACTACATGGAACCGTGGGCCAGGGAGTCTTGCCTGTTCCTCCAGGGCCACCCCTGCTCCCCGCCTCTCACTCACTGGAGGATCGAGATGTGCTGTTGACAAAGACATTGAGGAACTTCTTGGAGAAGGTGAGGTCAGGGCTGTCAGGAGAGGCATCCCCAGGGTCCTGACCACCGTCCAGCAGCGCAGCCCCTGCCTCCTCCTCGCTGGCCTCGCCACCACTGTCCTGTTCACTGTCGCTGCCCAGGCCAGCGCAGCGCCGCAGGCTCACCAGCTCCAGCTGCGTGTGCTCGTCCACCACCAGCGTGTACTTGACTGCGTCATACACCAGCGAGGCGTCCAGGGACGCCACAGGGCCTGTGCCCCTGCCCCCTGGGGGCTCTGTGCTATCCTCGGCATCATCCTCGTCCTCCTCATCCTCTTCATCCTCCTCCTCCGAGCAGGCGGCAAAGCAGGCTCGGCCTGGCCGGGTGGCGCGGCCGGGGGCAGCCCACAGCGGAGTGATGGTGTCTCGCGTGGGGTTGCTGAGGAAGAGGCAGGGCCCAGGCTGTGCAGGGCCAGGCGGAGGCGCTGCGGGCGCGGGGGGCGGTGGCCCACACAAGGTCTCCATGTCCACCAACTCCACGCCCCCTGGCGCTGCTGTCATTTCGGGGTCCTGGGAGTCCTCGGTGGCCCCACCAGCCGGCGACACGGGCTCCCCAGGTGGGCGCGACGCGGGAGACAGGCACTGGCCAGGGCAGCGGATGGGCGAGGAGCCCTCAGAGATCATGCGGGTCACCAGGTTGCTGAGCAGCCAGGGCGAGTCGGCATCCTCACTGAGGTCCGGCTCCGATTCTGACCCCGACTCATACTCACTGTTGGTGTCGTCGGGGCCCACAGGCAGGAAGGCGGGGCGGCGCGGGGGTTCCCGCGGGGGCTCCGGCTCTGGCTCTGGCTCCGAGGCGGGCGACGAGGCCTCCTCGATGGAGTTGGTGAGGTGCGAAGAGCGGCCACTGCTGCTGCCGCCACCGTCGCTGCTCAACTCCAGCTCTGTCTCCGAGATGGACGAGATCATGCGCCCCAGGCGTGCACCGCCAACATCCTCCGAGTCCGAGCCCGGTGACGACAGCTCCTGGCTGCTGCGACGTCCCCCCTGGCCCCCACTCGAGCGGCTTCTCAGGTCCGCCTCAATGCCGGGATCTGAGGAGGGTGAGGCCCCAGCTGGCGCCGGGAGCTCAGCAGGCCGGTTCCCTTCGCAGTCACAACCCAGGCGCACTGGTGACTGCGCCTCACCAGGCCCGGCTTCCGTGGGCAGGAGGGGGCCAGGGAGCTCTGCTGGGCAGTGGAAACTCATCACCATCACCATCACCATGAGCCAGGCCTCCTTCCAGCAGCCAACCCGTTCTCCCTCCCCTCCTCCCTCCCTTCCCCTGTGCCCCTAACAGCCCCCCACCCCTCACCTCTTAGGGGCTCCTTGGGGGGTGAGCACAGCGCTGTCTCCTGCCAGGAGGCTGGGGGCACTGGGGCAAAGCCTCCGTTGTTGTTCAGGGAGTCCTGGGGTGGAGGGACAAGAGAGCAGGCTTAGGGGGATCTAGATCCCAGGGGTGAGAGGGACCAGCTGCCATGGGGTGCCGAATCCAGGCACTATGAACCAGGCTCAGCTCCACGGTGCTGCGGGTCAGTGCACTCACCTGGGCACCCAGTGTAGTCAGGTGGAGTGTAGTAGGCCGGTGCTTGTGGGGCTCCTCCAGGGAAGGGGAGGGGATAAGGGGCTCCAGGGCAGGTGCCTCCGAGCTAGGGCCTCCTCCCTCCTTGCCCTCCCCATCTCCCTCCTCTTCATCCTCTTCCTCTTCCTCCTCCTCCTCTTCCTCCTCCTCTTCATTGTCATCGATCATCTCAAACTCCTGGAAGTCATCCTGAAAGGAGCAGATGGGGTGTGGCTGCTCCGAGCGCCCCAGGGAGAGGCTGTCCTGCAGGAGGGAGAGAGGGTGGAGATGGCAGGGCTGGGCCGGAGTGTGACAGTGACCCAGCATCCCAGGTGCTAGGAAAGGGGAAAGCAGGGAGCAGCAAGTCAAAGAAGAGCCCCTTCCAGTTCACTCTGCCCCCAACAACAGAGTAACATTTTAAAAAATCTGTGTAAGATACATAGGAATCAGTCCAGTTCTTGGGAAGGGCGCAAACTCCTAAGACTGGATGACAGAGAACCTCAGAGTGGCCCCAACTCACCTTCTAGCCTCATCTCTTCCCCAAACCCCATCACATTCCACCCCAACACTCTTTTTCCTTCATAGCATTTTAACACAATTTACAGTTACTGTACATGGTTTTTTGTCTGTCTCCCCCACCAGACTGCAAGTACCACCAGGGCATACTGTGCACTGATGCACCTCACCCCCCAAAACAAGACCTAGGGCTCAGGAGACGTCCAGTAAATATGAAATGAACACACAAATGAAGAGACAGCCGCACCCTGAGGATTCACCACGCTTGCACCAACCTGGGGGCCTTTGGCACAGTTAACCCCTTTACCGGCAGTTCACCTCCATTTCCTTGCATCTACCCTATCTTCCTGGTTCCTGCTAGCCTCAGGACATGGTTGACATTTCCTCCGGAAAGACTCCCTCATCCCTCAGGCTGGATTGGGTTCCCTTCCCTCTCATCAACCCTGTGACCCTGTTGGAATCCAACCCTTGGCACTTGGGCAGCCATTGTCTCTTCACATCTTCCCAAGCTCCTGAGGGCAGCTGTCCCGTTCCACTCCCAGCACCTGGAAGCCCCCAGCAATTGCCACATCGCAGTTGCTCAGAAATGTTCTTGAATGAATGAAAACAGAAATGTGGAGACAAGGAGGAGGAGAAGCAGCAGGAGGTAGGGGGAAAAAGATTTCTGGGGTGGACACATGAGACAGATAGATGGAAGCTGCAAAGGTGGAGACAGGGCTGGGAGGGGACCAAGTTGAGAAGGCAGCTGGAAGAGGTTAGATCTTTGTGGGAAGTGATCTGAGGACAGAGGACAGAGGGCACCCAAAGCAAAGGGACACCTCCCCTCCCCCAGGCTAGCCAGCTGATGGGGGTCAGGGGAGGACTGCTGGAGAACCCCCTGGTGGAGAGCCTATAATGCGTTAGAATAAGAGCAGTTGGATACCAAGGAAACCCCAAAGACAAGAGGCTAAAGAGGGGGGTGATCAGAGCTCACACCCACCCTAAAACCCCAAGTGAATGATAAGCAGAGCCTAAGTGAGGCCCTCCTTTGAGCTGGTTCTGTGTACCCAACTCTTTCCCCACCTTCTCGCAGTGGTCTGAGTCGTAGCTGAGGCCCAGGCCACAGTCATCGGTGATCTCAGACAGGTCTTCGTCGTCAAATTCTTCCAGGCTTATGTCCTGGGGAGGCCTGGAGAGGAGTCTGAAGTCAGAGAGCCACCAACCCTGGACTCCCTACCTGGGAACTGGTCCTGAGGAGGGGCCAAGGGAGACCTCCAGCTCCCAGGCCCACGTTCTCCAGAGCCTCCAACTCCCGGACCCAGATTCTGCCATCACCTTGACCCCCAAAGCTCTGCTGTGCAGCAGATCCCTTCCCCCATCTGAGCCAGGCCAGCCCAGAGGAGCCAACCCTCCTCCAAACCCCCTCCCGCCCCTCCTCCAGGCTCAGCTCCAGGCCCCTCGGGGTCGCACCCTCAGCCTCAGGGGAGTCAGCCTGAGCAAGCAGGGGGGAGGGGGGAGCTGAAGCTGCAGCAGCAGCAGGAGAGGGAGGGGTCGCGCCTGCTCTGGGAGCAGAGTCTGGCCTGTTTGTCTCCCCCTCTCCTGCTTAAGGCAGGCCTACACCCAGAGGTCCAGCCCCCGCCCTACCCCAGTCCTTTCCCCCAGGGCTCCAGGCTTGATTTCAACTCTCTCCCTGCCTGGGCCCTATTGGCCAAGTCGGGGCCTCCAGGGAAGAAAGGCCCAAGGCCACAAGGACACCGCCAGGCTCAAAGGGTGTGCCCAGCACTCTGCCCAGGCCTGGTGCGGCTCAGTGCCCCAGCTGGAAATGGGAGCGGAGTCCCTGGGGCTGGACGACAGGCGGCAAAAACCGAGAGACCCCGAACCAAGGGGAGGTGAGGGGCAGGAATCAGAGCTTCCGGGCGGAGCGGGGCCTGGGGCCTGGGGCCTGGGTCCGCAAGGGCGGTGGGGGTGGGGTGGCAGGGACAGGTCGGAGGAGTCTGGGACTGGGTCAGAGAGGGGGCCGCAGGAAGGTGAGGGCCCGCCAAGGCCGGGGCGCCAAGGTGCGTACCTGCAGCCTGGCGGCGACAGCGAGTGAAAGGTGGAGAGAGAAAACATCTCCGCGCGATCCGCCATCTTCTCCGGGAAAGGCCTGCCGACCGCGGCGGGGGAGGGGTGCGCCGAGCGCCGGCCCCGCTCGCCCTCCGCGCTCCCTCCCTCGCCCAGCCCCCGCCTCACCTCGTGACACGCCCTGCGACACCCCGCCCGCCGACACACCTCGACGCCCTGCCAGGACGCCGCGGCAGCGCCAGCCGCAGGGGCGCGGGGAGGAGGGAGCCCGGCGGAGGAGGGGCGGGGCCGGCGGGGACGCTGGTTGGCGGAGAGGCGGCTCCGGTCGGGGAAGGACCGGGTGTGCGGTCTGGGCTTTCTCGGGGGAGGGGCAGGTGAGAAGAGGACCGGTGGCGTGGGGTACCAGGGTCAGGAGCTGGAGGGTCTGCGGGTGGGGAGGGATGAGGGCGGGAGCCTAAAATGCGGAGCCTGCGGGGAGAAACGGGACGGGGCCGCAGAACTCTGGTCCACTGCGGTTTCTCTCTGGAGAGGGGCGGCGCGCGTCGGGCGGGGGCGGCCCCAGGAGCTTCGCTGACGCCGGTAGCCCGGATCTGAGGTGATTCAGGCCGAGGCTGAGCCGCGCGCCCAAAGGGGCCGGAGGAGCTGTCCGCCAGAGGGTGCTGGCCGGGCCGGAGGAGCTGTCCGCCAGAGGGTGCTGGCCGGGCCGGAGGAGCTGTCCGCCAGAGGGTGCTGGCCGGGCCGGAGGAGCTGTCCGCCAGAGGGTGCTGACCGGCCGACTGAGATTTAGCCCTGAAACATGCTGACTGGGGCTACAGCGGCTCTTTCACCGACGGGTGCTGATTGGAGCTGGACAGGGACATCTGCTCAAGGGATGCCGATCAGGTCTGGATTCAGAGTTGACCGCACAGAGGATGCTGATTAGGGCTAAGACTGAACTCTCAGTACTACAGGATCTGCACAGTATTGATGGGTATTGGGAGAAGTTATGACCCTGAGGCTACGTTCATTCAACTGGAAAAGCTGTTTCTTGAGACCAACTATGTTACTGGGGGCTCTGTTTAGGCTTGATATGGAGGTCTGGCTTGATATGGAGGTCTATGGAGAGTGATGGTTGGAATTGAGCTCAAGGAGCTAGCTGGCGAGGGATGATCAGGGCCGAGCAGGGCTGATAGCACAAGGCAGCAGGGCAGAACTAGGAAGACTTTGTGGAGAAGGTTCGGTAAAAGGAGGCTGAAGTTTCAACATGAGTGCAATGAAATTATCCCTTTTTTCCCATGATGGAAATAATATGCCCTGATATTTCTTTATGTCAAAATTAGTTCTGCAGAAAATTATTTCTGAGGAAAAGATGAGGCACTTGAGTGATTGCTGCCTGGAAATTACAGGGCAGGAACTCATGTAAGCTGGGAAGGGCAGCCTCATTCTTTGAGTGGCAATCACTCCAGCCCAGAGAGAAGGGCTGTGGCCAGGGGCTGATTGATCTTGCCCTCTTTGGTGCCCCACTCACAATTCATATTTTATCTCAGTGACAGAACTGCTGGAGAGCAGAGAGACTCTCATCTTATCTGCCTTTGAACCCCCCGGGCTCTGAACGCGGTGCCTGGCACACTGCAGGTGCTGAGCAAATGTGTGAGTGAATGGACAAACGAGGGCTTATGGGCTCTAACCAGGTCTGGGGCATCAGGTCTTCACCATCATACTGTCTTTTCAATTTTAGAAGCACTAAGAAAATTCCCTATTTCTGAGGTTTAAGGAGTCTGGACATATTAACTACTGTCTGACTTTCCCCATAAAACTCCAGATCTTGTCCCAGAATTCACAAAGGCTTTTGACCCCAACTTCCTAGATTCCCTTTTGATCCTGAGTCATCAGACTGGTTAACTTAGACATCCACATAAATGACCCATTCAACAGGCAGTTCCTGGACTTCTGATCAGTCCACAGTCTTTGACTCTCAACTCTAGTGACCTCTCCCACACAGGGCCCCCAGGGTCTACCTTCATCTGGAATTGCACCAACCTTACAGTCTTCTGTTCTTAAATCCCATCTCAGATCATAACTCCCACAGCCCCCCTCAAGCCTGTCCCTTTCTTCCCTCCCTCTTATCAGATGCTCACCCCCAGATTCCAAGAGTCTAAAGACATGAGATGGGGGCTTTCACCTCCATTTTTATCATGGAACCTTCCATCTTGCTCCCTGAGCACAGATGGAAGATCACCAGCCTCAGAGTCTGAAAGATTGTGGTTCCAGTCTTTCAGATTCCAAATTGCAACTGACATGTAAGAAGCTACCTCTTGTCAAGTCTTGGTGAGTATCAAAGATCCACAATTACCTGAAAAAGCTATTTAAACTTTTTCAACTATAAATCTGTGTCAGGCTGCATTTTCTTCATGTATTTCAACCACAACAACATATTGCAAGAGAGTCACTGCAGAAGCAGATATTGGAAAACAGCTATCTTCAACTAAGTCAGACATTAAAAAAACTTGCAAAAATGTAAAACAATGCCACTGTCTTAGTCTGTTTTGTGTGTTTTGTGCTGCTATAACAGAATATCTGGGACTGGATAATTTATAATGAACAGAGTATTGGCTCACAGTTCTTGAGGCTGGCATCTGGCAAGGGGTCTTCTTGCTGCATCATCCCAAGGCAAAGGCAAAAGGGCAGTAGAGAGTGAGAGAGAAAGAAGTTGAACTCAAAACCTTGAGCCTTTTTATAATTGGCATTTATGAGGGTGGTCCCCCATGACCCAAACACCTTCCTTTAGGTCCCACCTCCCAACACTGTTGCATTGGGGATTATGTTTCCAACACATGCTTTTGGGGGGACACATTCAAACCACAGCAGCCACTATTCTCATTAAATTTTTATTTTAGGAAAGTTATTTTTCATATTGTTTATGTTAATATGTAAGGTTTACATATTATTTTAAATGAATAAAAAAAGTCATGCCCTCATGAATATACCATACTTCTTCAGGTATTCTGGCAGAAAAATCAAATCATATCCAAGGGAGAAACATCAGACTGGACTCAGAACTTTTCTACTGCAATATTCAAGGACTAGGACACAATGGAGCAATGAGCTGAAAGCTGTAAGGGAAAGATTTAGTGACTGTGCTAGGCTGAAAAAATGGTCCCCCCAAATATATCCACATCCTCACCCCTGGAACCTATAAATGTTACCTTATTCAGAAAAAGGATCTTTGCTGAGGTGATTAAAATAAGGACCTTGAGATGAGATTATTTTGGACTACCCAGGTGGACCGTAAATGCAATCACAAGTTCCTTACCAGAGAAGCAGAGAGGGACTATGCAGACAGAGAGGAGAAGGCAACTTCCCCACGGAGGTAGAGACTGGAGTGATGCAGCCACAAACTAAGGAAAGCGTGCAGCCACCAGAAGCTGGAAAGACAAGGAATGGGTTTCCCCTTAGAGCCCCCAGAGGAAGTGCAATCCTGCCAACACTTTAATTTCAGCCTAGTGACATTTCTGGCCTCTAGAACTGTGAGAGAGTAAGTTTCTGTTATTTAAAGTTACTAAGTTTGTGGTAATTTGTTACAGCAGCAATAGAAAACTAATACAATAATCAAAGAATATTATACCTAATCAAGTTATTATTTAATCACAATCATATGCTAATTGAAGTCATGGTGATAAATTAGACCAATAAGGGTTCACACCATAAGGGTGTGCTACTGAGGTCACTGCACTGGGTAACAGCACATTGTTTTCACCAGGACCTCATGAGAAATGTACAGAATGTCTCCCATGACTGTACAACTATTTAGCCACTGACTTCTGTCTCTAGTCAGTGAGGCTGCCCCCAGACCAAGACTGTGCTGGTACATAGACCCAGTGGGCCCCTGTGGTGTCAGAGAAGGCCTGGGCAAAAAGTGCAAAGACACACAGCAGGTGTCTGAAATACAGCTCTGTAAGTCCACTGCAGGTAAATGTGGGCTGAGGGCATCAGTCAAGACACCAACTGTTGCACCCCTCAGATCTACTCAGGCAGTACATCAAGTCTACTCTGCCACGATTCTTCGAGGTGAAGGCTGGTTATGACTTCTACAGAAGCCTTAACATGAGAGGGTGAGAACAAAGACGGGACCCACTGCTGCAGCTGTCCCACAGCTGCAACTGATGTTCATCATGTCCCTCCTCCACGGCCTCAGCCTCAGTCAGCATTCCAGCTGGCCTACACGGTTTGCCTTGTGAGGTTATGCAGTCCTTCATCCCTGAGGGGTCAGAGCCCTTAGCTGCCTTGCCCTTAGGAGGCTATGGCTGCTGAAAATGCCTTTTCACTGTTATCACATGGCATGGAAGCACCCAGACAGACCCAGATGAATCTTCTATGTGTCTGACAAACTCCTGCTTGCCCCACTGGGCAGCAGCAACCCTACATCCTCACAATAACCAGGATCAATTATCCCCTCCTTTTTTGCTGTTGGTCCACCAGTATGAGCTGAGAGTGACCTGGTGGTGTTTGCAGACTCAGGTTCAGTGGAGGTGTCCTTCCCTGCACCAGTGGAAGTCCCCTTGTGGAAGTGTTCCCCACCTGGGAGCAGATCCTAAGGTTGTGGAAACAGAATGTACAGATTCTATAAGTGAGTCACTGGGAATGACATGTTATAAGTGGCTAATCCCAACCCTTGGATTCCTGGACCTGTGTCTTTGTTCCTAGATCCACATATATTTATTGGGGGCACAGCACCATATATTGGGCTTTGATTCAGTACATATACCCCAACTACTCAGGATACTGTCATAGAGCCAGGGCCTTAGCTAAGCCTTTAAGAGGCCACTCTGTCTTTCTGTTAGATGGCTCTTTGTGGATAACGCAGGATACTAGAGAAGCAGGGGATCCCATGGCAATCCACAAACTGCCCTACCTCTTTCATTATAAAATTAGTTTCTTGGCCTGAGACAACATTATACATGATCCCGTGTTGGTAAATAGAGATTCCTGAAGCTCCTGGATAGTAATGCTAGCCTGAGATATTGTGAATGAGGAAGGCAAACCCATACTCAGAGCAAGTGTCAATTCCAGTGAGGATGAATCAATGCCCTCTCCTGAACAGAAAGGATCGGCTGTAACCAACTTGCCACTAAGTGACTAGTTGGTGTCCTCTAGGGATGGTACCATAGCAGGGGCTCAGCATTGATCTCGGCAGCTAACAGGTCAGACAGCAGCAGTAATAATTAGATAGGCCTTGGTAAGAGAAAGCCTGTGTTGGTGGACATGACCTGCACTCCCCCTACCATGGTGCCTCCACTCATGGGCCCACTGTACAAGAACAGGGGTAGCCAAGAACAGCCTATCCACCTATCTTGTTGTTCAGTGACTCCTCTGCAATGAGACACAAAGACACACACACTTCCTAACACTCCCATAGATCCATCTTCTTCCTCAAACCTCCTTGTCTCCAGTCTCCCTTTGCTCTTTCCAGGTCCCTGACCAAGCAGCAGGACATCCATCACAACCAAGAAGTCAATATGCATCTCTCCCTGAGGCCACTACTTCATCCACTTCCTCCATACAAAGTGGATGTCCAAATGTATTGCTTGAAGCTATGCCCCGTGGAGGAGTTCCAGACCTGAACTGTTTTTTTTTTCTGTCTTCTAAGAGAGAAGTACTGGTGCAAAAAGGTAGGACATGGGCCACAGCCACCTCCTCCTGTAAGTGACTGTCACCCTCCAGACAAGCTTGGGTCCAACTCCAAGGATACATTTTGCATTGCCCAATGAATTGCTACTGAGCCTCCTGACTGATTGATTTGGTGGGTCTGACAATATCTAACTCAGGACAGGCAGATTGTCACATGGTCACTGATGTCCCATAATCAGGTACTTAGTCTTCTTGAGTCTGGGGCCCAATGCTGTTTTCACTTGGTGAGTTCTATGCTGAAGGGGTGATCATCTTGCCCCAGAACCCTAGGAGTGTGCACTGCCAATCTCCTGTTGGGGCTTGCCAGAGGTGCCACACAGGGTCCTTATCTGCCACAAATAAACCCAACCCTAACCCACTGGTTCTGCTAAGTGGCAGGGAAGGCAGTCCAGATCTTCAGTCCTTTTTTTTTCCTCTGGGCCCCACTCAAAACTGGCAGTTTTTTAAGTTACCCAATAAATGGGTCAGAACAGTATTCCCAAGTGTAGCACATGCTGACTCCAGAACCCAGAGGTGAATCAAGTGCTATGCCTCCTTCTTTGTGATAGGGATGCAGGATGCAATAACTGGTCCTCATCTTAGAGGCAATGCTTTGGCTTGCCCTAGAACATTACACCCCTAAAAACTTCACAGATATGGCAGGTTCCAGAACTTTTGAGGGTTTATCTCTCATTCTCTGACATGCATTGTCTTACCAAGGCCACTTCTTTCCTCACCATGTCCAATCAGCATGTCATCAATTTATGTGGAATGTCCAGATGATAAGGTCCCTAAGGACTATATTGTGACAGAGAACAAACAGGAGAGTTAAAACAGTAAGAAGCAAGACAATGTATATGGCTGTCCTTCCCATATAAATGTGAACTTCTTTTGATCCTCTTTACCATTGGGAATTGAAAAGAATGTTCACCAAATCAATAACTGCATTTTCAAATGCCAGAGGTGCATCAATTTATTCCAGTAAAGATATATCTGGCACAGCTGCTGTGATTGGGGATATTACTTGGCTAAGTTTGTGGTATTCCACCATCATTTATTTGAATCCATCTAGATTTTGCACTGGCCATTTGGGTAAACTGAAGGGATGAAATGGTGACCACCACTTTAAGTCTTTGAGGGTGACAAAATCCCTGCAATTCCAAATGCAGTATTGTTTCTATCTTGGAGGGGTTCAGGTGGGGTGAGGAGTTTCAAGGGCTTCTACTTTGCTCTTCCTACCATATGCTTCTTATTCCACAGGTCAGGGATCAATATACAAGCTCTGCCCACTGGTAGGTATAATTATCCCAAGTATGCATTGGAACCAGAGAAGTAACCACAGGACTTGGGTCAGGATTCCATTTATCATCTGATTTCCATAAGCCCCTACTCTAACTAGAGGGTCATGATGCTTCAGGTGCCCTGGTACAAGTGTCAGCTCAAATCCTGTATCTAACAGCCTTGTAAGGTAAATTAGTCACTTTGTCAAGTGGCTCTAGGTCCCTTAAGGGAAGGACTGGAGGAATATTTTTTGTATATACTTATGGTGGCGGCATTGTAGGATTCTTCTCAAAAGCGACCAAGCCTCCCTTTCAATCAATGGGCTCTGGGTCTCAGAATTGGCTCCGATGTAAATACAGAGTAAGGGATCATGATTTTCCACTGCAGGAACTGACATTAACCTGCTGATTACCAGTTCTTGATTTCTTTCTGGTTATTCAGATCAAACAACATTCTGGTCAAATGCCCATCTCTTTACACCGAAGAACACCACGGTTGGACAGGCACTGTCACAGATTCCTGTGGGTCAAGCCTTCCTGGTTGCCACTCCAGCCTGGAGCAGCAGCAGAAATGCAGGAGGCATGCATTTAAAGTGGGATGCCCTCAATGTGAGGTGAGTGTGAGCCCACCTGGGCCAAGAGACATGATGTAGCCCATCACGTCTGCTCCAAGGTATGAGTCTTCACGTGCTCCTGGGTTTTAGTCTGTAATTGGTTCTAGGTCTGGAGGCAAGGAGGGGTAGTGGAATGGGGCATGAAGACATTAATTTCAAGCAGGGCAACAAAAGCCTCATCATTCAGAGGTGCGCTTCTACTGAGAAGAGAGTCTCAGCGGTGATTAGGGACTGAGTGTACCTGGACTCATCGGAATTGTCCCAAGGGTCGCATTCTTCCAAGAAATGTTTACTGGACACCTACCAGATGCCCCCGCACTCTACTCTGTGCGTCTCTGCCACACACGCACACCCACTCTCCTCAGTGTCACTCACACTCAGGATCGGACACACGCGCTCAGGGGCTTTCTGCCTCGCCCGACTGCCCGGGGGCAGGGCCAGGGAGGAAGGGATGGAGCACTTCCGTCGGAGCTGCTGCAGCCGCCGCCCGCGCGGCTCCCTTCGCTCCCCGACCCGGGCGAAGGTCGGTCTTCCCTCACCTGCGCCTTTCCACGACACCTGTAGCGGAGCACTCGTCCCGCTCCACTCCCACGGACAGGCCGGTTAGCGCCGGCAGAAGACTGGCCATCCCGCCACGTGACACGCCGCTTTCACGACGCTTATGATTGGCTCATCCATTTCCTTGATTCCGGGCCACCGTCCACACAGCGGCTAATCTTTCTAGAGGCCCCGCCCAGAGGGTGTATCAGGCCCCCAAAGAGACAGGCCATTGGTTGTTGCCCCGGATAGGGCGGGCTACAACGGAGACCCGCTGAGTTTGACCTTCGGAAAGAGGCCCCGGAACAAGGTCACGGACAGAGCCGAGCGCCGCCGCGAAGAGCCGAATAGAGCCGGAGAGACCCGAGTATAACCGGAGAAGAGCAGACAGGCCGGAAGCGGAGCCGAGCGCGACCGGAAGGAGCCGAGCCCGTCCGAAGGGAGTGGAGCGCTGCTGGGCGTTGGCCCCGGCCAAGCCAGCGCCATGGCAGCGGAGGGGACTGATGTGGCCGGAGGCGGGGCTGTTGGCGGCCGCCTAGCCAAGGACGGCTTGCGGCAGTCTAAGAGTCCGGACGCGGCCCCGAACCGGCGGCGCGTCTCGTCGCTGTCGCGTGACGCCGAGCGCCGAGCCTACCAGTGGTGCCGGGAGTACTTGGGCGGGGCCTGGCGCCGAGTGCAGCCCGAGGAGCTAAGGGTTTACCCCGTGAGGTGGGAGGTCAGGGGTCAGCCTCTCTGGTGCGTGGGCCGGGGCCAGGGGTCGCAGTCATCCTCGGGGCCCTCAGGATACTCCATGTTGTTGCAATCCCCGACTGCCCTCGCCTGGGGCGGGGCAGGGGCGGGTCCGCGGCTGGCCTGGCCGGGAGGGGCCTGGGGGCCGACCGTGGGCTGAGCGCGCCTGGTGTGGGTCTGCAGCGGAGGCCTCAGTAACCTGCTCTTCCGCTGCTCGCTCCCGGACCACCTGCCCAGCGTTGGCGAGGAGCCCCGGGAGGTGCTGCTACGGCTGTATGGGGCCATCCTGCAGGTGAGCAGGGAGTAAGGGCCCCGGCGGCCAATGGCTTTGAGACTTGTCACTTAAGTACTGTTGTCCCCATTGCGTATTTGAGGACACTGAGGCTCATGGTCTAAATAACTCGTACGTTATTATAATAAAGCCTGTGCTCCGGAGCCTCCAGGCAATAGGACCAGAAGTCCCAGCTATGGTGGGAGGAGAAAGTAGACCCTCCTCTGTGTGCCAGTGCCACTTTGTTTCTGGCATCTCCCGACTCCGCCCCTTTGCTGGCCATCTTCCTTCAGGGCGTGGACTCCCTGGTCCTTGAAAGCGTGATGTTCGCCATCCTGGCAGAGCGGTCACTGGGGCCCCAGCTCTACGGAGTCTTTCCAGAGGGCCGACTAGAACAGTACATCCCAGTACGAGCCCAGCCCTGCCCTCTCCTCCCCAAGGCACCTGCCCCCAACCCCTGCCCCCTCCCCAGTGTCTGCCTTCACATCCCTCACCCCAGGTAGGGAATTCTCCCCCAACCCTGACCTCCCCCCATTCCCCCATCCCTTCCCCCTCCTGCCCCAGCCCCCTCACCACCCTGATAGGTTCCTGGGTGCAGAGCCGGCCATTGAAAACTCGAGAGCTTCGAGAGCCGGTGTTGTCAGCAGCCATTGCCACGAAGATGGCCCAGTTCCATGGCATGGAGATGCCTTTTACCAAGGAGCCCCACTGGCTGTTTGGGACCATGGAGCGGTGAGTCAGCGGCCTCCTCAAGGCTCTTGCACACGTGAGCTGAGTGCTCATTCTAGCAGTTACCACATTGGGCTGTGACTGGATGTGTCTGTCCTCTGTCTAGCTGTCCAGTTGAGTGGATTAGGTATCCCAGTATCTAGCATGGGCTCTCACAGAACAGGCTTCCAAACACTTGTCAGAAAAGTCATACAGTGACAGGAAAATGGCTGAGATTGTCTGGCCTGAGGGGTCGATAGGAGAGGGGAGGAATAGCAGAGTAAATATATCCTATTCTTTGGGCTTCAGGTACCTAAAGCAGATCCAGGACCTGCCCCCCACTGGCCTACCCCATATGAACCTACTGGAGATGTACAGCCTGAAGGATGAGATGGGTAACCTCAGGTGAGGGCGGGCAGGACAGGGGTGAGGAGGAAGAGGGGTGGGGGCAGAAGAGTGCAGGAGGTGGTGCCAGGCACCTAACAGTGTCCTACTCAGTATTTGTTGCAGGCTGGGGTCAGGGCCTGGCCTATGAGGGTAGCTCTGACCCTCCTCTAAGTCACTCCTACTCAGGACCCCATGCCCCCATACTCCTGCAGGAAGTTACTAGACTGTACCCCATCGCCAGTGGTCTTCTGCCACAATGACATCCAGGAAGGTAGGAGAAGGTATCTGAGCCTCCCAACCTAAGGTGGAGGGACCAGAGGGCCCTGGAGTACCAGAATACTACCCCATTCTTCCAGGGAACATCTTGCTGCTCTCAGAGCCAGAAAATGCTGACAGCCTCATGTTGGTGGATTTTGAGTATAGCAGTTACAACTACAGGTGAGGGTGGGAGGATGGCTTCTTATAGATCTGTTCCCACAGGGCCCTGGGAAAACAGACCAGACCTTCATCTTTACATCCCAGCTGCCCAGGGTATTTGGGGACTGAATGTTCACCTTATTCCTGCAGGGGCTTTGACATCGGGAACCATTTTTGTGAGTGGGTTTATGATTATACTCATGAGGAATGGCCTTTCTACAAAGCAAGGCCCACAGACTACCCCACTCAAGGACAGCAGGTATGTGGCCCAGAGGGTGGGGAGCAAGACCCATCCTGTGAGGGAGGAGGGAGATAAAGTCTGGAAGGCATGGCCAAACTCTATAGTTTTCCCAGTCCCTGACTCTTGTCCATTGATCTTAGCTCCATTTTATTCGCCATTACCTGACGGAGGTAAAGAAAGGTGAGACCCTCTCCCAAGAGGAGCAGAGAAGACTGGAAGAAGATTTGCTGGTAGAGGTCAATAGGTGAGGAAGGAGGGGCAGGGTGGACGTGGGGCAGGGCACAGAGGGAAAGGGGATTGAGGAAGAGGTCATCAGACTTTGTAAGCTGCAGCTAAGGATTCAGTGCAGAGTGGGGCAGAGGTGGAAGATGAGGACTGGGGCTGGCAGGGAGAAACAGTTGGAGAGCAGGAACAGTCAGGATGATGTAGGGGTTAGGACAGTGGGAAGAAGTTTAGAGCTTTGGGGATTGACCAGCCTGGCTGAGGGGATCCAAACAGTGCCAAATGTACTCTTGAATGCCCCTACTTTTCCTGCCCCACCCCCAGGTATGCTCTGGCATCCCATTTCTTCTGGGGTCTGTGGTCTATCCTCCAGGCATCCATGTCCACCATAGAATTTGGTTACATGGTAAGTAACCCTGGGGGGAGTGCTAGGTGGGGCGTGGGGAGCAGCAGGGCCACATGTCCTCCAGGAAACCTGGGTAGTCCCGGGTGGCTGTAGGGTGCTGGTTCCAAGCCTTCTCACCACTGTGCAGTGTGGGTTTCCTTCCTTAGGAGTATGCCCAGTCTCGGTTCCAGTTCTACTTCCAGCAGAAGGGGCAGCTGACCAGCTTCCACCCTTCATCCTGACTCTCCACCCTCCCAGTCCTTGGATTTCTCCTAGAGCCTCCAGGGCAGGACCTTGGAGGGAGGGGCAAAGAGCAGAAGTCTCTGGGGACTGGGCTGTGGCCCCAAGTGAGACTGGGGTTGAGGAGGCTGACCTCTCCCTGAGTTTGAGTAGGTCCCATGGTGGGCAGGGAGCCCCTGTGCTGTGTACCTTAAGACAATAAACGTGCTTCGTCCTTCACAACGTGTCCTGGCTCTGCTCAGAAGCAGCAGAAAGTACCAAAACAAGGAGTACACACAGACAAAGTGACCATTGCTCTGTTTAGTACTCTGAGGTTGAAAGTGTTTGAGGATCCACCCCACCAATTGGGGTCCCCTATCCCTTCCCTCTCCCCTGGCTCCAGCTTGGAAGTAATAAATACTAGGAGGACTGGAGAGAGATGTGAGTACAAAGAGGGCCCTGGAGTGGGACTGCCAGCCCGGAGCACGGAGACCTGGGAACAGCTGACATTGGTGACCTTTCCCCTACTTTCAGCTATTTTTAGCTCTAATGCCACCATCCTCACGTGAGACCCTTTGTGGCCGCTTCCAGGCTTTTGAGTGGCCTTCAGTGTGCAGAAACCCTGCCCTGCCTTTGATCCGCTGAGAGGCGGGGGTTCTGGTTCCCGCCCACATCTGGTTTTTCAACCCCAATTTGGGAGTGGGTGTCAGGTTCCCGGTGAGGGCGGGGCGGGGGTGGCCAGGCCTGAAGGACGTGCGGACACGGGCCAGAGTGGCCGGCCCCACACAGACAGGAGCGAACCCAAGCTGTGAGTACGGGCCAGCGAAGGGACGGCCCGAGCCAGCGGCCCGCAAGCGGGGGCGAGGATGGCGCTGGGGTCCCGCGCGGTTGGGCTGGGGGTCGTTGGGCTGGGGGTCGCCCGAACCCCGCCTCTGTCCAGACCAACTCCGCTTCCTGGGGCGTCTCTCTCTCCCACCTTCCCCCTCGCTGACGCTGCCGCCCCAAGGCCGCCCTTCGCCCTTCGCTCTTCGCTGCGCTTGGGGCTCCTGGAGCTTTAAGGCCGAACTCTTACAACCCTGCGCCGCTGTTGCGGGGTCTGCGGTGGCTGGCGGTTGGCCCCACTGGGCTCCCGGCCAGGGGCGCCGGCGGGGGGCGGGCCCTCGGGGCGGCGGGGGCGGGGCCGGCCTGAGCACGCCCTGCGCACCCTCCTGCCCCCTTCCCAGGTGCCGACCAACCCCCAGGATGGCGGAAGCGCACCAGGCTGTGGCCTTTCAGTTCACGGTGACCCCAGATGGGGTCGACTTCCGGCTCAGTCGGGAGGCCCTGAAACACATCTACCTGTCTGGGATCAACTCCTGGAAGAAACGCCTGATTCGCATCAAGGTGGGCACAGGTGGTTCTTCCCGTCTCCTTCTCCCAGCACATGCAGAACAGAGTCCTCAGAGCCGAGGTAGAGGCCAGGTGTCAGCTGTTACCCCACTGTCAGGGTCCCTCACCGCCACCTTGACTGGCAGTTCTGGACACAGGTGCTAGCAGTGCAGAGACCAGAGGG
Organism: Daubentonia madagascariensis; assembly: GCA_023783475.1. Lineage (NCBI taxonomy): Eukaryota > Metazoa > Chordata > Mammalia > Primates > Daubentoniidae > Daubentonia > Daubentonia madagascariensis. Next base: position 1,695,807 of record JAKFHU010000127.1, on the reverse strand, counting down.
GTGCTCAAGGTGTGGTTGGACACAGTGAAGTGAAGGTGTGGAGGAGTAAGAGGAGCACAGCAGGTGGATGAGGGGAGAAAGCCTTCCAGGCAAAGACCAGGAACACTTTCCCAAGACTTCCCAGGTGCCTGCTTACCTCACACCCCCCCTTCTCCATAAGGGTGCCTGTTTCTGCCCCACAGAATGGCATCCTTAGGGGTGTGTACCCTGGCAGCCCCACCAGCTGGCTGGTCGTCGTCATGACAACAGTGGGTTCCTCCTACTGCAACATGGACATCTCCTTGGGGCTGGTTGGTTGCATCCAGAGATGCCTCCCTCGGGGGTAAGAAGCGGGCCAGAAGGGCAGAGGTGTCATGAGGGAGGGCTGGGCCCAGCTCCCAAGGCCAAGGTTCCTGAGCTGGGCAGATACAGGACAGTAGCCTTACTCACAGGGGCAGCCCTCTGGGACCACCATGGTCTCAGACCCACATCAGTTCGTATTTGATGCAGTCAGACATGAATGTGCCCGGGGAGTTTCTTCCCCCTTGGTGCCTCCCCTGAGACAGTTCACAGCCATTAATTGTGGAGTCAGAATTTCCCCAAGGCTGGCCTCAAGACGACCCCCTGCAGCCCTTGCTCCTTCTTCAATAGGTGTGGCCCCTACCAGACCCCACAGACCCGAGCACTTCTCAGCATGGCCATCTTCTCCACGGGGGTCTGGGTGACAGGCATCTTCTTCTTCCGCCAAACCCTGAAGCTGCTTCTTTCCTACCATGGGTGGATGTTTGAGATGCATGGCCAGACCAGCCACTTCACCAAGATCTGGGTTGTGAGCAGAAGCCAGTGGAGGGGTTTGGGCATCTGGTTTGAGATCCCAGGGGCCTCCTTTGGAGTTTTGAGCTGGGGTGGGGAGAGGCAAACGGGGCACTGGTGCCTAGCATATGGGTTTGTCCTAGAGGGGCCAGGATGGTTCTGAGGGTCTTGAGGGTTTGCTGGTTTGTTTCCATTCTTTCCACTGGCTCCTACACCGCACTCTGCTCGGTACCCCCAGATCTGTGTCCGCCTTCTATGCAGCCGACGACCCATGCTGTACAGTTTTCAGACATCTCTGCCCAAGCTTCCCGTGCCCAGCGTGGCAGCCACAATTCAGCGGGTGAGGGCCTGGCTCAAGCATCGCAGTGGACAGGGGAGGCTGGATTCAGAGGACTTGTCCAAACATAAGGGACTGTGCAGAGAGTGGGCTTGAGAGTAATGGGGCTGGGTGAGTAGGGAGAGTTGAGGAGAAGATGAAGACAGAGGTAGCTATTGCTTTCTGGCCCCATGATGATGATACCCTGGCTGGACAGTACTTAGAATCTGTGCGGCCGTTGTTGGATGATGAGGAATACTACCGCATGGAGACGCTGGCCAAAGAATTCCAGGACAAGACTGCCCCCAGGCTGCAGAAATACCTGGTCCTCAAGTCGTGGTGGGCAACTAACTATGTAAGTTTGTCCTCTTGGGCTCATTCTCACCACCATGTGTCCTGGCTGCCCCTCCTCAGCTCTACCTTCCTACCCACCCACAGGTGAGTGACTGGTGGGAAGAGTATATCTACCTTCGAGGCAGGAGCCCTCTCATGGTGAACAGCAACTATTACGTCATGGTGAGAACCAGAGCCCTTCAGGGCCCCTGTGTGTGCTTAGCCCAGCTCCAAGGCATAAGACCCAGAGGGCAGCCGAGAACCCCAGTGGCAGTTTCCATAGGCCAGTGGGCATTGTGGAGCGAGGCGTGAAGCAAAGGGAAGACGGAGAGGAGATCCCAGAAGAGCAGTTCAGAAGCAGCTTAGGGGCGATGGGGGATCCTAAGGATGAGGAGAATCCAGAGACCTCACAGCCTGTCACCACCTCTCTGAGTCTCTCAGGCTATGTCACCTCCTTCCTTGGTTCCCTTCCTCACCTCTCAGCCACAGGTTCTAGCTGTCTTGACACCATTACCAGGGAGCTTTATAAAACATGCCTCTGTGGAGCCAGACCACAGGACGAGGGCCAGGCTTCTTCTCTGAGAGCTCAAGAAATCACTGTCTGCCCCTTCCCTACGTGACTGGCCCTCCTCCTGACGCTGGGCCTCCACCACCCAGCCTCCCACCTACACAGCCTGCCCCTCCCTCCTGCTGTCCAGGGGAGCTGGCTGGAATGCTCCCACAAGCTGTCCTTCCAGAAACTCCTACACAACTTGCCCACACCAGAGGTTTTAAGCTATTTATTAGTGGTAGAACTCCTTTCTCAAAGCAAAATAAGTAAAACATGAACAAATAAAATAGATTATAAAAAAGCAGCTCAGGCCAAAGCTGGAGCAGAGAATTAACACGATCAGTTGTGCTTTTCTGGACATTCACCCTGACAGTGTGTGCAGGATACTGGAGAAGGAGACAAGACAACTCAGGTCCCTGGATAGGTTGGTCCTCAGGCTGACGAGACCCAGGTGACTCCCCCCAGATAGAGGTGCCCACCCTGCAGGCTCTGTTCTCTCTATAGGACCTTGTGCTCGTCAAGAACACAGATGTGCAGGCGGCCCGCCTGGGAAACATCATCCATGCCATGATCATGTATCGCCGTAAACTGGACCGTGAAGAGATAAAGCCCGTGAGTCAAGTCAGGGTTGAGGGTGGGACAGGAGAGGAGACCTGAGTCTGAACCATGCTTTGCCTTCCTGCAGGTGATGGCACTGGGCATTGTGCCCATGTGCTCCTATCAGATGGAGAGGATGTTCAACACCACTCGGATCCCCGGCAAGGAGACAGGTACCAGGCCATAGCCAGAAACCCATCAAGACCGAGCCCCTCCCTCCCAGCTGTGGCCCACTGTGGCTAGGTGCCCCACTATCTGCTCATCACCAAGCATCCCCAGTGTCTCAGTGTTATGAAACTATGAAAAGTAGTCAGTCTGTGACAGATGCTAGGCATCTATTATTTGTAGGCATCATGCTGGTGCAGGGACCAAGAGGGGCCCAGAACAGAGCTTCTCCCCTGAAGGGGCTCTCTGTGCATGGGGAAGGTAGTCCTGTGAGTAAAGAGCAGCAGGAGCTGTCCTACCTGCAGCTGATGCCCTCCACAGAACCTGCAGAGGAAGAGGGCAGAGGCAGCAGCCTTCCCTGTTTCTGGCACTGTCTCCTCCGGCAGTTTGCATAACTACCTGGTGCTTTGGTTTCCTCTTCTGTGAAATACCTCACAGGATTGTTGTTGGCAGCCCCCAGCACAGGGCCTGGTTTAGGGACGGATCCTGCCCCCAGGGGAAGGAAGGCCCAGGGCAAAGCAGAGTTGGCTGGGGCCACCTAGTGTGAGGGAGGTGGGACCTTCCCAGAGTCCAGGCAGTCATCGAGAGTGCCTACCAGGTGGCCAAGGTGCTGGCAGATGACGCAAGATGCTCCCCATGTTCCTGCCTCAGCCTGCTGTGGCTCTCTCGCAGATGTGCTGCAGCATCTCTCGGACAGCAGGCACGTGGCTGTCTACCACAAGGGGCGCTTCTTCAAGGTGTGGCTCTACGAGGGCTCCCGCCTGCTCAAGCCTCGGGACCTGGAGATGCAGTTCCAGAGGATCCTGGACGACCCCTCCCTGCCTCAGCCTGGGGAGGAGAGGCTGGCAGCCCTCACCGCAGGGGGAAGGTATGGGCCTGTGGGAAGGGTCGTCCTGACCGAGGTTCAGGGCCCCTTTAGGAGAAGAGCTCAGCCCTGCATGCCTCCCTGGAACTGGGCGCTGGAGGCACAACCAAGGGAGGGGGTGCCTAGGACCTACAGTAGTGGAGGGGTACTAGTGGTAACATCAGTGGGACAGCAGGTAGAACCCACCTCCAGCAGGTGGCTGCTAGGTGGTAGTGCATGGAGGGACAGCTGGCACCCCCACCTCCCCCATCTCCAGGCCTAGCCAGGTCCTGGGAGGCGCCCTCACCCCAAGTCCTTGTGCTACAGGGTGGAGTGGGCACAGGCACGCCAGGCCTTCTTCAGCTCTGGCAAGAACAAGGCTGCCCTGGAGGCCATTGAGCGCGCTGCTTTCTTTGTGGCTCTGGATGAGGAGTCCTACCACTACGACCCCGAAGACGAGGCTAGCCTCAGCCTCTACGGCAAGGCCCTGCTACACGGCAACTGCTACAACAGGTATGGCACCCCCAGCCCCACAGATTAGTGGTTAGGGTTTAAAATGAGAGGTTACAGTGCGAGTTAGAGGGCTAGGAATAAAGGATTAAGATTAGAAGTTAGGATTATGATTAGTAGTGAGATAGAGTTAGAGGTTAGAAGTTAGAAGTCAGAGGTTAAACTAGAGGCTGGAGGTTAAGGTTAGTGTTAGGGGTAGAGGTTACATTTAGGCTTAGTGGTTACATTCAGTGTTAGGGTTAGAGGTTAGGGATAGAGAGTTAGGGTTGGGTTTAGGGTTAGTGCTTAGGGATAGGGTTAGGATCAGGGTCAGGGTTAGATAGTCAGACTTAGCGGGTTAGGGCTAGGCTTGTAGGTGAGGGTCCTGTGGACATCCCAGGCTTGGACCATCATGTGTCTACTTCTCCTGCAGGTGGTTCGACAAGTCCTTCACTCTCATTTCCTTCAAAAATGGGCAGTTGGGTCTCAACGCAGAACACGCATGGGCAGATGCCCCCATCATGGGGCACCTCTGGGAGGTAACAGCCCTGCAGAGGGGACCTGCAGGCCAGGCTTGGGGGGATGAGGCTGGTTTCTCAGTCTGAGCCTCCTCCTGTAGTTTGTCCTGGGCACAGACACCTTCCATCTGGGATACACGGAGACTGGGCACTGCCTGGGGAAACCGAACCCTGCACTGGCACCTCCTCTGCGACTGCAGTGGGACATTCCTAAGCAGGTGGGACAGGGGCATCTGAGTCCCTCTGCATCTCCCTTCCCTCTTGCCCCACCACCCAGTCCAGCCCTCAGGGGAAGGGACAGGAACTTCTCAGGGTGCTGGATAGGGTCCACACTGGCCTCCAGAAGAACAGAGACCCCCTCAGGGCCATCTGTGAATAGACAAAAACGTGTGATGCGAAGCTCATGTCCGTGAAGCACCTGTTAACGCCTCCCTCTTCCCCACAAAGCTCAGCCTGGCCCCTGGTGGCCAATTCCCCCCCAGGTTGTCCTCATGTCCCCTCCTCCGGAATATGTTGGGGCCAGCTTTGCCGTTCATCAGCTGAACTTCACACCTCCTAGATGTGACCCAGAGTCCTGCTTGGAGAGCTCCACCCCCACCTGAACCTTTCCATGTCTCCGGCAGTGCCAGGCAGTCATCGAGAGTGCCTACCAGGTGGCCAAGGTGCTGGCAGATGACGTGGAGTTATGCTGCTTCCAGTTCCTGCCCTTTGGCAAAGGCCTTATCAAGAAGTGTCGGACCAGCCCAGACGCCTTCGTGCAGATCGCCCTGCAGCTGGCTCACTTCCGGGTAGGAGCCCCCCTGGGCTGCTGAGTGGGTGGGGCAGCACCAGCACCCACCTGCTAGATTCACCCCTCTGTGTACCCCAGGACAGGGGTAAGTTCTGCCTGACCTATGAGGCCTCAATGACCAGAATGTTCCGGGACGGGCGGACTGAGACTGTGCGTTCCTGCACTGGCGAATCCACAGCCTTCGTGCAGGCTATGATGGAGGGGTCCCACATGGTGAGTCCCCCCACATAGGGGGTCCCAGTCACATGGTGAGGTGCCCCCTCTACTGCCTGTCTGCCTCAAGGGTCAGGGCTACTCTTCACCCCTCTATTTCTGCCCCCCAGAAAGCAGACCTCCAAGATCTCTTCCGGAAGGCTGCTGAGAAGCACCAGAACATGTACCGCCTGGCCATGACAGGGGCCGGGATTGACAGGCACCTCTTCTGCCTTTATGTGGTCTCCAAGTACCTGGGGGTCAGCTCCCCTTTCCTGGCTGAGGTCAGTGTTGTTGATAAGTCTGTCCTCTATCCCTCTGCCCTCTTAGGTGTGTTTTCTCTCTGGCGACTCCCCTGAAGTTGCCCTGGAGGGCTGGGCCAGCTTTCCTGCCCACACCCCACCCAGGCTTGCGGTCCTGGGACCAAGCAGGAACAGCTCCTCCTTGTGGAGTAGGCGTTCTTGGGGGTATAGGAACAGACAGTCAAATATGTGATCTGTCAGGTGGTGACAGTGTCAAAGAGGCTAAGGAGGAGGGACGGGCAGGTCACAAGGGCCTTGTGTGGCAAGATGCACGGGGGGCCAGGGCAGCAGTGAGGAAGTTCCCGCACTCACGTCCACTCCTGCATCCTTGGCAGGACAGTGCCTGGCCCAGCTGGATAGGTGCGTGCTGAGCGCATCTGACTGACTACAGCCTCCCTGTTGCAGGTGCTCTCAGAACCATGGCGCCTCTCCACCAGCCAGATCCCTCAATCCCAGATCCGCATGTTTGACCCTAACCAGTACCCCAATCACCTGGGCGCTGGAGGTGGCTTTGGCCCTGTGAGTGCCCTTGAAGGGGGGTGGGTGGACAGCTCTGGGGCCCAGGGGTTTCAGTGGAGAGCACAGGGTCTCGAGGTCAGACGGGAGGCAGGAGCACCTTGCTTAGAGGAGAATATAACCGGACCTGTATGGAAGCAGAATGGTAGCTATGGACCTAGGCAGACAGGTACCTGGGACCCACCCATCCCAATTGCTTCCCCACTGGAGTGTGACCATGTCCAGGGCTGGTTTCCAGGGGACTGGGTAGCACATTGGGTGCTTCTGAAATATGCTTACCCGAGAGAGTCCTGCTGTCTCCCACTGAGACCCAAACTAGACCATGGGCTAGTTTGTCAGAAGGCTAGAGACCCCCTTGGAGAGAGGGGATGGTCTAGAGTATGAGCCGCCTGAGGGAAACTGGAGGTCCTAGAACCCTTGGTGGGGTCCAGAACTGCAGGGGTCAGCATTCTTTGGTTTTCACACTGTTTCCTGGGGTGGTCCTCAGGGAAAATGCAGCATATAGGGGTAGGGACCTTCCTGCGAACCTTGTAGGAAGAGCAAGAACAACATCAGTTTGGCTTCCAGATCTCCAAGATTTGATTTGTGTCTTTCTCTTCACCCCTCGTGTTGCCCTTAGGTGGCAGATGATGGCTATGGGGTTTCCTACATGATCGCAGGCGAGAACATGATCTTCTTCCACGTCTCCAGCAAGTTCTCAAGCTCAGAGACGGTGAGTCTCTCCTGCTCTGGCTCAGGCCTGAGGAAAGGGGTGCCATCTCGCTGGGGAGGAGTCCTTGCTTGTGGGGGCAGGGGTACTGGCACACCTGAAGGTGCATCTGAGCTCTTGGATCCCACAGAATGCCCAGCGCTTTGGGAACCACATCCGTCAAGCCCTGCTGGACATCGCTAATCTTTTCCAAGTTCCCAAAGCTGACAGCTGAGGGCTGGAGAAATGCCAGCTGCCCTTTAGTCCCCAGGTTGTGGAGGAAGGGGCCTGTGGCTGGCTCCCAGACATGAGAGGGGGCCATGCACAGGTGCCCAGGCTCCCAGGACAGCTCTGGCAGAAGGCGCGCTCCTGTGAAGATGCTGCTCCCTGAGGGCCCAGGTGGTGGAGGTGGGGTTGAAGCAGGGAGGGAATTTTGATTTTTTTTTTCCTTGGTAGATAACTAATAAAAATAAGGCTGTGTAATTCTCTCTCAGCCCTTAGACACCTGTGTTTTTTTGGGAAACTAGAAGGCCCTCTCCCTGTCCCACCTCATGCCAGAGAGGTGGCAAGGGAAGGGCTGGGGCTGGGAGACTATTCATGAGGGACTTCTGACCTGCTTTGAAATGTGTGTCTCTGCTGAGTGATGCAGGCTCTGAGATCGCTGTCCACACCCACGTGTGTGCTTGGAATAATTTTTTTTTTTTTTTGAGATGGTCTCACTCTGTTGCCTGGGCTACAGTGCAGTGGCACCATCATAGCTCACTGCAATTTCAAACTCCTGGGCTCAGGTGATCCTCGTGCCTCCTGTAGCTGGGACTGCAGGTGTGTGCCACCACACCCAGCTAATTTTTTTAAAAAATTTTTTGTAGAGACCTCTGGGGTCTCGCTGTTGCCCAGGCTGGTCTTGAACTCCTGGCCTGAAGTGATCCTCCCTCCTCTGCCTCCCAAAGTGCTAGGATTACAGGCATGAGCCACCATGCCTGGCCTACATTCTTGCTTAAAACCTTCACTTGTTCCCTGCGGCCATTTCTGTTTGTCTGCCAGAGAGCAGGGCCCGCCTGCTTTCTCCATGTATGGGTATGCCCTGTGCACCCTCTGGGCTGGAACTCAACCCCGCAGAGGCCCCCAGCTTCCTGCTAGGCATAGAAAGGAGCTGTAATCCCAGGCCTGAGGTTGGGGTGCCAGGTGGTCATGTCTGTGAGAGGGCACCAGGATAACATATGCTCCTTCACTCAAGTCAGCTTTTCTATTAAAATAATATTAAGAGTAAGTCAATGCTTGAGCCCAGGAGTTTGAGGCTGCAGTGAACTATGATCGTGACACTCAGTGCACTCCAGCCTGGGTGACAGAGCAAGACCCTGTCTCTAAAAAAAAAATAAAGTAATTAAAAAATAATTTTTATGAAAAGTGTAAGTAGGCACTCAATTACTATATTGCTACATGCTTGAATGAATCCAGATCTCAGCACTCTGCCAAGTGCTAAAAACCCAGAAGTGGATTAGATTCAGTTCTGGACTTTCACTTAAGAAGCAGTGTTTGTTGAGTACCCACCATAGACTTGGCCCTGTGCTGGGGATTCAGTGGTGAACAAGGCACCGTCTCTGCCCACATGGAATTCACTACTAGGTGAGGCATGATCAGGGGACAGAGCAACTGGCAGGAAACCAAGAGGCTTTTGGAATAATCCATTTAGCAAGTACAGTCATGCATCGCTTAATGACGGGGATATGTTCTGAGAAATGCGTCATTAGGTGATTTAGTTGTTGCGTGAACATCATAGTGCACTTACACAAACCTAGATGGTTAGCCTGCTACACACCTAGGCAATATGGTATAGCCTATTACTCCTAGGCTACAAACCTGTACATCGTGTGACTGTACTGAATACTGCAGGCAATTGTTACACAGTGTTACCATATAGATATATTTGTGTATCTAAATACATCTAAACATAGAAAAGGTGCCATAAAAATATGGTATAAAAAATTAAAATGTATACCTGTATAGGGCACTTACCATGAATGGAGCTTTCATGACTGGAGTTGGTCTGGGTTAGTCAGTGAGTGAGTGGTGAGTGAATGTGAGGGCCTAGGACATTACTCTATGCTGCTGTAGACTTTATAAACACTGTATACTTAGGCCACACTAAGTTTAATTAAAAGTTTTTTTATTTCTTCAATAGTAAATTAACCTTAGCTTACCATAATATTTTTACTTTATAGACTTTTTAATTTTTTAAAAGTCTTTTATAATAACACTAGCTTTAAACACAAACACATTGAACAGCTGTACAAAAATATTTTCTTTCTTCATATCCTTATTCTATAAGGCTTTTTTCTATTTTTAAAATTTTTATTTTTTTCTACTTTTTAAGCTTGTCGTTAAAAACTAAGACACAAACACACACATTAGCCTAGGCTTACACAGGATCAAGATCATCAGTGCTGTCCTACTGGAAAGTCTGCAGGGGCAATAAAAGGCATGGAGCTGTCATCTATGATAACAATGCCTTCCTCTGGATACCTCCTGAAGGACCTGAGTGAAGCTGTTTCACAGTTAACTTTTTTTTTTTCACAACTAGAAGGAGTATACTCTAAAATAATGATAAAAAGTATAGTATAGTAAATACATAAACCAGTAACAGTCATTTATTATTATCAAGTATTATGTACTGTGTATAATCGTTATGTGCTATCCTTTTATATGACTGGCAGTGCTGTAGGTTTGTTTACACCAGCATCACCACAAACATGTGAGTAATATATTGTGCTCTGATGTTACGACAGCTACCCCATCACTAGGTAATACTAATTTTTTAGCTCGGTTATAATCTTATGGGACCACCGTCAGTCATATATGCAGTCCATCCTAGACAGGAACGATGTTATATGGCACATGACTATACTTACTGAGTGCCTGCAGGTGCAAGGCACTGGGATAGCAGTGAACAAAACTGGCAAACACAATCCCTTCTTGTGGGGCTTAGAGTCTAGTAAGGGAGGATATAGACGATAACCAAGAAGAATGTGTAAATTACATAGTAACTCAGGTGGTGATAAGTGCAGAAAGAAAAGTAAACAAGGGGAGAGAAACATGTGGGTGGCAAATTCAGACAGTGGCAAAGGCAGGCCTTCTTGAGTGGGGTCGTTTGACTACAGACCCGGAGGAGACGAGGGAGCAAACCATGTCCCACATGTCCCATACCTGAGGACAGAGTATTCCTGGCTGAGGAGACAGCAAGAGCCAAAGCCTTGAGGAGGGAGGTGCCTGCTGTGATGGAGGATCAGCACAGGAGGGCCTGTGGCTGGTGTGAAGTCAGGCAGGGGAAGAGCAGGAGGGGTGAGAACAAAGTGGCAAGAGCCTCATAGGCCAGACTCTGGCTTCTCTGAATGATGGGGGAAGCCACTGGGGTTTGAGACAGGGCGACATAATCTGTCCTAATTTTAAGGGGATCACTATGGCTAACCAGGTATTACAACAAAATAGGTTGCAATAAAGGTAGAAACAAGGAGACCCGTCAGGGGGTAGTGCTTGTGGTGGTGGAGGAGTTGGAAGAAATGAGGGGCTTAAACTAAGGCAGTGCCATACAAATGAAGAATTAGGGTGCTGAGAATGTTAAAGGTAGGTCTGACAAACCTGATAGGGAAGCGTCAAAGATAATTCACATTTTCTATTTTGGGTGATTGGGTGATTAAACGAGATTCTTAAATACTGAATTTGACTTGCCTATAAGAAATAACTGTGAAGGCCAGGCACAATGGCTCATACCTGCAGTCCCAGCACTTTGGGACTGAGGCAGGAGGATCACGCCACTGAACTCCAGCCTGGGTGATAGAGCAAGACCTTGCCTCTACAAAAAAGAGAAAGAAAGAAATGCCTGTAAAAATGTCTCCTAGACTCTTGAAAATATAAATTAAAAGCAAAGCAGAGATTTAGGCTCCTTGTAACAGTTTTGAAGGTAGTTAAAACCTTGAAAGCAAATGTGAGGATTCCTAGGGTAGAGGCTCCTAACCTCTTTTAAGTCTTCTTGAGCTTATAAAAGTACACCTATGTTCACAAAATGTTACATTCCATATCAGAGCGTTCTGGAACTTCCAAAAGTATTTTTACAGACCTCTGCCTCTTAGGGTGCCTGTGTAACCTCCCCTGGGAAAGTGTCTGGGTTTTGGTAACCTTCTGGGGACATCAGCTTAGTCAGGCCTGGGAGAGCAGTAAACAGAGTTTTCAACAAGCTGGCTTGTAATTAGTGTTGAAATTCAGTCATTAAAGTGTTTTTAAACTGATGTGTTCTTCGTTAAAATAAGTGAAATGAGGAACCATCGTGCTAAACCAGGGTATAAACCTCAGGTGGCAACCCACCAGACCCAAATAAGCTTCCCTGTGTCTGCAGATCTGCGTTAATTAAGGCTAGCAGTCATAACAGATAAATCCTGAAATCTCAATGGCTTTTAGGCCTTAACCCAGTGGAAGTTCACTTGTTGCTCGAGTCAAATCCAGTTGGCTGAGATGGGGGCTCTACGCCGTTACTCACGGACCTGGGCTGACAGAGGCCCTGCCTTCAGCAGATGGCTCCCAAGCTGCCTTGGGCATCCACACGGCAGGTGCACGAGGGCGGGGGAGGAGAGAGAGAGAAGGGCCTTTGGTGGGAGGCTTCGATGGATGGGCCTAGAAGTGACACCGAGCACTTCTATGAGGACCCATTGGCCAGGACTCAAATTGCAAGGGAGCCTGGCAAGCGCAGTCTGGCTGTGTGTCCAGGAGGTAAAGGAAACATTTCGTGACCATTAGCTGGTGTCAGATACACAAGGGCATGGACAGACCAGCCTGACATCCTCTGTGCTTCCTTAGAGCCTGCGCCTTCACGGCCTGGTAGTTGCGAAACTGGGAATACTTGGGCATTTAGCTACCCACTCAACAGATGTTTACTAGCGCCTTTTGTGTCAAGTGCTGTCCTGGACACTGAGGACACACAAGTCAGACACACACGGGGCCCCGTGTACGTGTCCTTAAGCTCAGGAAGGAGCCAAGCGGGGGAACGTAACAGTCAGGCACCAGGGGTCGCTGCCCAGGCCAGTGGCAGCCCGGGACCCCCCCATCTCTGCACTGTTCTCCCCCAGTCTTGCGCCCTAGTCAACCGGGGCCCTCCGCCCACCTGAGGGGCGGGACCGGGGAGATCCCGCCCCTTCCGCTCCCACACCAGCCAATGAGGGCTAGAGGCCAATTCCGGGGGCGGGTCTGGTAACGGAAAGGGGCGGGGCGTCGTCCCCGAGGAGCCGCCTCATGTCTTTGGCGGCCGCAGGGGGCAGCAGAGCGAGACTGGAGCGCCGGCGGAGCGGGAGGTGAGCCCGTCGGTCCGCCCAGGGCCAACCCTCCGGCGAGCCCTGACCGCCAGGCCCCGCCTGGACCCTGTCACAGTGTCCCCGGGGCACCGTCACCTGACAGCAGGCCCTACACACCGACCCCGCACCCATCACCCCTCACCTCACCCTCCTCACCCCTCACCTCAGTCTCCTCACCCCTCACCTCAGTCTCCTCACCCCTCACCTCAGTCTCCTCACCCCTCACCCCTCCCCTCCCCCCCTCCCCCCCCCCCCCTCCCCCCCTCCCCCCCCCCCCCCCTACCCCCCTCCCCCTCCCCCCTCCCCCCCCCCCCCCCCCCCTCCCCTCCCCCCCCCCTCCCCCCCCCCCCCCCCCTCCCCTCCCCCCCCCTCCTCACCCCTCCCCCCCCCCACCTCCCTCCTCCCCCCTCCCCTCACCCCCCTCCCACTCTCCCTCCCCTCCCCCTCACCTCACCTCACCCACCCTCACCCCCACCCCTCACCTCCACCCCTACCTCTCTCCCTCATCCTCTCCCCTCACCTCCCTCTCCTCACCCCTCACCCTCACCTCACTCCTCACCCCTCCCTCACCTCACCCTCCCCTCACCCCTCCCCTCACCCTCATCCCTCACTCTCTCCCTCACACCCTCACTCACCCCTCATCCCTCAGTCTCTCACCCTCACCCCTCCTCTCCCTCACCCCTCACCTCGTCTCCCTCACCCCTCACCTCAGTCTCCTCACCCCTCACCTCAGTCTCCTCACCCCCTCACCTCTAACCCTGACCCTTTTCTCCGCACTCCTTACCTCAGTCTCTTCACACCATACATTCTAATCCTGAACTCCACACACCCTGCACCTCTCTCCCTTCACCTGCACACTTGGGGCACCTGGACTCCACACACCGCCTCATACTCCAAACTCCTTCATACCACGTCACATTCCCTGACTTCTGCACACCACGACGGGGCCCAGACCCTTCACAACTCTCTATCTCCAGGACTCTCCTGCCCGTTCATCACACACACATTCTATTCCTATGCTGCTTGCACCCTCCAGACCCTCATTCTTGACAAAGGAGTGAATTTCTGAGCCAGGGTGCCCCTCATATGCCCTCATATTTCTCATTCCAAAGGGGTCCCAGACTCAAACTCTTTGTACTAGGCAAGACCCTCAGACCATAAACAGGACCTTAGGCCCTTGTATTCTACACATCTCTGTATTCCTCGATCCCTAGCAACCCCCATTCCCTCAAGCCCTTCACACCCAAAGTGATACCTAACCCAGACCCTTCCCACCTCCACACTCCCTCTGCCTACCCTAACCCCCATTTTCTTGGGCTTTGGTGCAGACTCAGGCCTCTTTCTCCATCCTAGTCCCACCATTATCTTAGGCAACCTCATGAGGAAGACATGCCATAAACTCTAATCCTGTGGCCTTCTTCCTCCACATCAGCTCTCATACCCTCTCCCTGGATCCACTTTCCAGATCCATCCTTCCTCTGAGATCCAATATCACTTTGGCCACAGCCTCCATCCTTCTAGTTGTCTCAAACTCTATCTCCCTATCTACCTGCCCCTCCATTCATAGAGACATGTCTATGTCTCTACCTCATCCCTACCCATCATCTTGCCCACTCCTTAAACTACTCTTTTACTTGTGTCCTCAATGTCCTTACCTTGTCCATACACTGAATATATGTTTCACACTCCCAAGCCTTTTACACTTCATTTTCTCTGTGCCATCCTAGGGTTCTGAGGACACTGCACAGCCATGTGGCCTCAGCCACAGTACCACTGTGCTTCTCTGCTGTGTGCCTAAGTGCCTCTAGGGAGGCATACAGCTTTACCAAACATCTATCGTTCTCAAACTAAGAATGTTTATTCTTAGGAGAAAAATCTTTTCATTGCCATTTATGGGGGAGTTAGAGACCATCAGGCTTGAATTTCCCCCTTGCTGTCCCACCTTGACCTCTACATACTGTACTCCATCCCTACCTCCTTACCCTCTCTTCCCCTCATAGGGTAAGGTGATCCTTTACCTATCTGAGACCAGTGCCCCACCATCAGTTGCCCTGTCTCCTGATTTGTCAGCCTTTTTTGTTCAACAAGCTCTTTCCACACAGTCTAGAAACATAAAGAATTCAAAAAACAAAAAACCTTCACTCTCTATCATCTTCTGGTTATCTCCTGTTTTTCCTACCCTCCTCATCTAAATCTGTACACACTGTTTTGTCTAATGATCCATTAATTATTTAATTCATGGAAATCTTGTTGCTGCTTTTACTGTTTCCCTCCAACAGTTCTCACTGAGATGACCAGTGACACCCAAATCTAATGTCCTGAATTTACTGAGCCCTTTTGTAATATTTGACACTGGTGTAATATCTTCCAACTTAACACAAAAGATACCTGTGACTCTACATTACATTCCAGGTACTGGCACATTTCTTTGCTTCTCTTTGAAGGAAAACTCACAAGTTTCTACTTTTCCTCCCTTCTTTTTAAAAACATTTCAATCAGGCTTTTGTCCCAGCCAGTCCATGAAAACAGCTCCTGTCAAGATTGCCAGTGACCTCCTATGGTCACTTTTTATTCCTAATACTGCTTGATATGGGACGCAATTGATTAGTCTTTGCTTACTTTCTTCACTTGGCTTCTAAGACATCAATCTCTCCTGGTTCTGCTCCTACCTCACTGCTGCTTTTCAGTTTCCTTTGCTGGTTCTTCTTCATCTTCCCAGACTCTAAACATTGGAGAGCTCAGACCTCTCCTCCATCTACCCTCTCTTCCTAGGTGATCTCAACTGGTCCCATGGCTTTATTTTTTTTCTGTTAAAATTTTTTATTTATTTATGTATGTATTATGTATTTATTTATTATTTATAAGAGACAAGGTCTTGCTGTATTGCCCAGGCTGGAGTGCAGTGGCTATTCACAGGGGCAATCCCACTGCTGATCCTCATGGGAGTTTTGGCCTGTTCCATTTCTGACCTAGGCCAGTTCACCCCTCCTTAGGCGACCTGGTGGTTCCCCACTCCGGGAAGGTCATCATATTGATGCCGAACTTAGGGTGGACTCCCGATTGCGCTACAGCCCAGAACTCATGGGCTCAAGCAGTCTTCCTGCCTCAGCCTCCTAAGTAGTTGGGACTACAGGCACTTGCCACTGTGCCCAGCCCCATGGCTTTACATGTCATCTATACTTTAATAACACCCAAATATGGATGTTTAACCAGGCTTTTAACTGCACTCCAGATTCAATTTTCCATTTGGATGTCAGCAAATACTGTTGGCTCTATCTTCATAACATATACAGAATCTAATCACTTCTCACTACTTCCACTTCTAACACTCTGGTCCAAGCTCCATCATCCCTTACCTGGAGTTTTGCAGCAGCCTCCTACCTGTTCTCCCTTCTCTACCCTCTCCATCCCTAGTCTATTCTTAACATAGCATGCAGAGTGATCCTTTTAAATCATTATCCGTATCACGTTACCTCTGTCAAATCCCTCCAGTGCCTCCTCACATCACTCAGAATAAAAGTCAAAGTCCTACATAAATTGCAACATCCTCCCTAACCTCTCTGCCTCATCTCCGAACATCTTGCCCTCCTTTATTCCACTCCAGCTTAGCTAGGCTTCTTGTTCTTCTTCAGCCACACCAAGCACACTTAACCTCAAGGCCTTTCTTTTTTGCTGTTCACTCTCCATAGTACTCTTCCCGTAAGATATCCATAGCGCTCATATGCTCACTTTCTTTGGGTCTATTTCAAGATTCACCCTCTCAGAGGGGACTTCCCCATCTACCATATATGGAGTGGCTCCCCACATTCCATTACTCTGTAGCCCCCTTATCCTGCTTTATTTTCTCCATAGCATTTATCACCACCTGACATTTTATATATTTATCTGTTTATTGCCTATTTCCCCTGACTAGAATGTAAACTCCATGAGGCAGGGATTATTGGATTATTGTTTGTTTTGTTCGCTGATATATTCCTAGCACCTAAAAATAGTGCCTAGCATTCAATAAATATTTGTTGACTCATTGGCCACTCCCTCCTCTCTTTCGTTGGCTTTAAGTACATTCGCCCTGGTTCCCTACTTTTCTGTCAGTGCATTTTATGGGCTTGTTTCCTTCTACTCATTAAATGCTGATTTTTTTCAGGGTTCCTTCCTAGTCCATCTTCTCTTCTCCCTTTAGAAACTCACTGAGAATGATTTCATCTCTCCCCATAATTTAAATCACCATCAAATCTTTATTTTCAGTTTAGCCTCTGTCCAGGGCTCTAATTCTGTACTTCAACTTGTTGAATAGCTTGTTGAACAGTTTTGCCTGGTTACCTCATAGGCACCACACACTCAAGCTGCCTCAAATTGAACTCATTAGCTGACCCGTCCCGTCCCCTCACTGTCATTCTTTCTCCTCCTCTGCTCCATCCATCCTGACAGGCTCAAAACCACTGTACTGTCAGAGGCAATTGTGAGAAAATGTAGTGCTGAGGAGCTACAGCTATAGAATCAGATAGGCCTGGATTTGAATCCAGCTCTGCCATAGTTTAGCAGTGTGATCTTCATTAGATTGCTTGACTTCTATAATCCTGGGTTTCCTCATCTGTACAATGGAGAGCATAACAGCACTTACTTTCTAGTGATGAAATCATTCGGTGCTTACTGAGAATTTATACAGTTCCTGGCACATATTAAGCATGAAATAAGTGTTTGCTTTTATATTATTGGGTTCATATTTCTTTTTTAGCTTCTAATTATGGTAAAATATTTTCTGAGTAACTACTCTTTCTGTACCAGGTGTTTCACATACAGTCATGCCAACTATTTAATTTGGTAAATTTGAGTAGCTACTATATGCCAAGCCATGCAGAGTTTCACAACAACAATGGAAATAACAAAGCAGTTATTTCCATTTTACAGAAGGGGAAACTGAGGCTTAAAGACATTGGATAACTTTCCAGGGTGTCACAGTCAGTAAATGGCAGAACTGGGATTCCAGCCAGGCTTTCTGGGTGTGTAGAACCTTTCTCCAGTTGCTTACTACATGTTGTCAGTTCTACTCACTCATGTATTCATTAAGAATTTACTGAGTACCAATAGTATAGTGTGTAAGAGCACAGACTGGAGCAAGATTGCCAGGGCCCAATTCGTAGCTCTGTGTGCATTTGCTGTCTGACCTCAGGCAACTTAGTTAACTTCCCTGAGCCTTGTTTTCCTCATCTGTAAATTGGGATAATCATAGTACTTACCTTATAGGATTATTATGAAGATAAAATGCTTAGAACAGTGTCTGTCTGGAAGTAGGTATAGAAGCTGTGGGAATATAAAAGAGGTGTAGACAGACCTTCAGAGTTGGCTGATGGGAAATACAAGGAAAGACTTCTAGAAAAAGTGACCCTCGAGCTAAGTCTTAAAAAACGAGAGAGAGAGAGAGAGAAGGGCATTTCAGGCACTTTGATGATATATATAAAGCCATGGAGGCAAGAAAGACATGGCGTTTTTAAAGTTTTCAAATGATGCAGCTATAAGGGCCATTTTACATGAGAAGGCTTTGGTTTGAAATGAGCAGGGACATTTGGATGAATGACTATTGCTCTTCAGAGAATCTTGCCTTACAAGTTTCTTTTTACCAGACTGATGTCCTTGATGGA
Source organism: Daubentonia madagascariensis (assembly GCA_023783475.1). NCBI lineage: Eukaryota > Metazoa > Chordata > Mammalia > Primates > Daubentoniidae > Daubentonia > Daubentonia madagascariensis. Next base: position 1,677,737 of record JAKFHU010000127.1, on the reverse strand, counting down.
AGGAACTGTGTACTTACTTATTTTCTAATCCCGAGCTTCTGTAATACTGCCTGGCATATAGTGGGTACCCAAATTTATTAAATTAAATAGTTGGTATGACTGAAGCTTAGGATGTATAGAGGACATGGCTAGATACTGATAAATATGAGCTTTTTTGCCTTCAAAGGCATTTTTTTAGGCAGAGACTATTTGAATGTTTACTTTGGTTTTAAAAAGTAATATTTATTTCATTAAAGTTCCTAACTTAAAAATCCGCTTCTTAAGTATTTAAGTTTAGTTTATAAATAAGATTTATAAACTTAGCAAGTTTTAGTAATAACTTTTAAGAAGGTTTTAATTCATGTTTTTTCCATTTACAAACTTAAACTCATTTAATTATAAACTTAATATATTCTATTTCTTTAAGTATCTCAATTGTCTTCTAGTTTCTCATGCTGTAAATATTTCCCATCTTAATTCCCTACTTTCCCAGAGTTGTAAGTTGCTCACGCATTAAGGAAGCACATGTATTATCCCATACAATTTTTGGAGTTCCCCTCTCTCGTACTTTTTAAAGTTATCTGCTCAGCTTGCTGAGGTTTCATAATGATCAGAGGACAGTGGCTGGGATGCACTGGATCCTCTGGGAGTCTGGACTGAAATTCTAGAACATGACTCTCTCCTGGTTCTGCTATCTCTCTGGCCCATCTTCCTCAGTCTGTTTGGCTGGTTTCTTCATATCCCCTCAATCTTGATGTTGGACTGCTTCTTCACCTGCACTCTGTCCCTTGGCACTCTCACCCAGGCTTGTGTCTTTAAATGTTATCTATATACTGATGACTCCATGTATCTTTTCTTTTTTTTTTTTTAAGAGACAAGGTCTCACTCTGTCACCCAGGCTAGAGTGCAGTGGTGTCATCGTAGCTCACTGCAACCTTGAACTCCTGGGCTCAGGCGATCCTCCTGCCACAGCCTCTGGAGTAGCTGGGACTACAGGCACATGCCACCATGCCCGGCCAATTTTTTTTTTTTTTTAGAGATAGGGTCTCGCTATGTTTCACAGGCTGATCTTGAACTCCTGCGCTCAAGTGATCCTCCCACCTCAGTTTCCCAAAGTGTTGGGATTACAGGCATGAGCCACGGTGCCCAGCCCCAAATTTTTATCTCTAGCCCATCCTCTCCTCTGAAATCATTTATCCAGCTGCCTGATGGATTGATGTTATCTCAACATCCCACTTGCATGCCTAATAGGCATATCACTTAATATGTTCAAAACTGAGTTCTTTCTTCCTCACACAAACCAGGTTCTTCTAACCGTCCCCCATCTTAGTTAATGATACCTCCATTTCTGGTTGCCCAGCCAAAAACCTTACCATTATCCTTGACTCTTCTCTTTCTCTCGTGCCGCGTATCAACTCATCAGCTGATTTTATCAGCCCTGCCTTCAGAATATGTCTTGAACTGACCTACTTCATACTACTTCCACCACTCCTATGCTGGTCTGAGCTGTTACTACCTCTCACCTTCATTATTCCAATAGCTTCCTAAAGTAGTCTTTTTGCCTCTACCCTTGACTGTGCAAACTATCCTCAATCTAGTGATTTCTTAACATTTAAGTCAGACTATCACCCTCCAGGATTCCATCTCATTCGAAAAAAAAGCTGAAGTCTTCTCAGTGGCTTACAAGTCTCTTCATAATTCCACCCCCACCTTTCGACCTCATCTCCTACTACTGCCTCCTCTCCTTTACTATCTCTACACCGACTATACTGCCCTTGTTGCTTGTCCTGCATCTCATTACAGGGGCCTAGCTCAGGGTCTTTGTTCTTACTGTTTCCTGGGACGTGTTTCCCCAGATATCTGCATGGCTTATTCCCTCACTTCCTCCAGGTCTTTAATCAAAATCACTTCAATAAGGCCTTCCCTGCACATTTATTTAAATTGCAGCCACCACCCTGCACATACTCTCCTTCATCCTCCGTCCCTGGTTGACTTTTTCCTTAGTAGTCATCCCCTCTTATATTTATTTCACTTATTAATCTTGTTGATTGTCTGGTCCCCCTCACTGGAGTTTAGCTCCATAAGATCAAGGATTTTACTCTATTTTGTTCACTGCTATTCTCGAATCTCAATTTGTAAACAAATGAAGAATTATTTAAAGTCATTATGACTTTATCTTGATAAGAAAACTTAAGATTTTTTAACATGTCAAGCTATTCTTTTCAGATTTTTTACCATCCACCCACCATGTAGATTATTTTATTGATTTTGGACTTCTCACTCTGTTGCGGGTAGAGGATGTTCTAACTTACTGCAGCTTCAAACTCCATGGGTCAAGTGATCCCCCTGCCTCACTCCTGAGTACGGGACTACAGGTGTGACCATGCTAGTATTTTTTCTATCTTTTGTAGAGTGGGGTGTCATCATGCTCAGCTGGTTCAGAACTCCTGGCTCAAGTGATCCTCTCACCTTGGCCTCCCAGAGTGCTAGGATTACAGGTGTGCACCACCACACCCAGCTAGTTTTTCTTTTCTTTTTGTAAAGACCAGGTCTCACTATGTTGCTCATGCTGGTCTTGAACTCCTGGGCTCAAGCGATCCTCCTGCCTTAGCCTCCCAAGTGCTAGGATTACAGGTGTGAGCCACTGCGCCTGCCTCTCATGTAGATTTTAAATGACATGTAGTTAAATTCTGGGCCTCTCAAGGCTTTGTTCAGTTATTTGGTTACAACTCAGAACTGGATGAGAATGGAGGTAGGCAGGAGCTAGATTATGAAGGGCCTTACATCTGTAGTAAAGAGATTGTGTTTTATCCTGAAAGAAATAGGGAGCTATTGAAGGGTTTCAAACAGAATGATATGGTCAGATTTGCATGTCAGAAAAGATCACTCTGGAAGTAGATTGGAAAATAGATAGGATAAAATGAAGCTGCAAGCATGAAGACCAGTTAGGGGATGATGGTAATAGTCCAGGTGAAAGATAAAGAGAGCCTGCACCATTAGTTTCAAACTTTATATCTCCAGCTCTGACCTCTCTCCTGAACTCCAGGCCCGTATATTCCGCTGCCTGTTTGAATCTCCACCTGAAGGCTACCTAATAGACATCTCGTGCCAACACGTTCAGAATGGAGCTCCTGGTTTCCCTTCTGATCTGATCCTCTCCCCGTCCTCCCCATTCCAGTAACTAATACCACCACCCATCAAGCTGCTGTAACCGAAATTAGGAGTCATCTTTGATTTCTCTCTTTCCATCACTTGCCCCTGCAAACCTAGACGTATCAAATCCTCTACCAAGTTCCAAAACGTATCCTGAACCCTTCGACTTCTCACCATTGACGTCATCACCGTTGCCTCTCTTCTCCTCAGAACACACTAGGGCCACGCCCACATTTTCCTGAGCCGTCCCCTCTATTCCCCTAGGTCTTCACAAGGCCAACCCTTTTGTCATTCAAGTGTCAGTTCAAATGTCACTTCCTTAGAAAGGACTCACTGGCTTTATAAGCTAAAGTGCCCCTTCCCCATGAAAGATCCTCTTCATTGTACACCACTCGGTTTTATTTTCTTTGTAGCAGTCACCACAAACTGAAATATCTTTATGAATCTGTTTACTCATTTGTTATCGGTCTCTTCCCCTGGAATGGAAGCTCCATGAGAGCATGGGTTTGTCTGTCTGGATCCACAGGTACACTGCAGTGTTTACAGAGCCATAGCATGTGTCTAGCACATAGTAGATGCTCAATAAGTCTATAATTTATGGTGGATGATGGACTGGATCTCAATGAAAGCAGTAAGCCTGTGGAGAGGGAGGAGGGGACCGATAGGAGAGACTTTAAAGAGCTGGGCCAGCCTGTGAGCTCCATGAGGGCAGGGTCAGTTCGCTGGCAGCTCCCAAGCACTGAACTTTCCTGACCCATAGACAATTAAATATTTATTCAATGAACAGATAAAATTGGTGCTTCAGTGACCCCTTAGGTCAGAAAGACAAGAGAGGGAGGACTTAACAATGACTTCACGTTTCTGGCTTGGGCTACTGGGTGAACAGTGGTGCCGTTCAATGAGTTGTAGAATGAAGGAGGAAGGGCAGATTTTGGAAAAAAGAAAAATAATAAGTTTGGCTCAGGTCTTGTTGAGTTTGAAATGCTTAGGGTACGTCCAAAGGAGAAGTACAATAGGCAGGTGGACATGCAAACCTGGAGATTAGGAGCAAGGTCTGGACTAGGATATCTATTAAGAGATCCTCAGCATAAGCAAGGAAGTGGGACTGTGGGCAGAGACGGCATCACCATCAGGAGTGTAGTACAGAGAAAGGGCCAAGAGGATCCTCGTTGACACATCAGAGCCGCAAAAGAGGGGGCCAGGAAAGAGCAGGGAAGATGCTACCAGAGGTGGGTGGAGTTTAGGAGAGAACAAGGTTGAAACAAGAGGAAGCTAGGCACATGCCTAGTATCCCAGCTACTCAGGAGGCTGAGGAGGGAGGATCACTTGAGCCCAGGAGTTCGAGACCAGCCTGGGCAACATAGCAAGACCCCATTTCAAAAAACAAAAGCAAACACCAAGAGGGGAATTTTGAGCAGGAGCAGCCCCCTGCCCTGCCCGCTGTCTGCACCTCCCTATTTGCTCTTAGCAAACCATTCCTACTTACCAAAAAAAGTAAGGCCAGCAGAAAGGATGGGGTCCATGAATGTGGAATAGCTCCATGCCCACAGAATTAGCTTATTTACTGATCCCAAAAGACCATACATCCTGCCCCTGCACTCTAGTTCCCAGATCTGACTCTCAGGTCTGCTGGAGGGCCCTTTGCTCCTCACTCAGAATTCCTACCCTTAACGGGAGGATGGGAGGAGGTGAGAGACCATGGTCTTCTTTCAGAATTAGAGCTTTACAGTAGTCTTTCCTTCCTTCCGTTATTCAGCCAACATTTACTGAGCACTTGCTATTTTCCTAGCTCTGAGCTGAACACTAGGAATAATGCCTTAGAAAGATAGCCCCTGCTCCCCAGACCTTCATAGTCTAGTTGGGGAGGTGGAGGAGTCCACAATTATGACACCAGCTAAGAAGCACCATGGTGAGGGAAGCCCAGGGAACCACAGGAGGAATGAAGGGAGGCCTCTAACTCTGCAGCAAAGTCCAGGAAGGCTTTCCACACACGTACACATGTACAGTGAGAACAGTCTCACAACATCTGTGGCCCGTCCCTCCCCATTTTATGGTCACCTGGCTCATTCGTTCACCTTCATGAGGCTGTAAGTTCCCTCACAGCTCACATAGCCTTATTAATCTGTTTCTCTCCCATCTTTCCTAGCCTTATAGATAAATCAGTGAGCATCAAATATTAATGGAATGAATTAATGTGTATTAATAAAGATCAGGGGAGGTTCTGGAGTGATTTAGAGTTCAATATTTTAAATAATGACAGGTATGATTTACTAAGTGCTTATTATAGTAGGTATTATACTGAACAGTATATAATTTATATCATTTAATCTTTATAAAACCCTAAAAGATATAAGTACTATTAATAATTCTCTTTTAAAAATTACAAAACTTTTACAAATTACAAAAAAATTATTGTGGAGAAGATAAGTGAGTTGCCAAAGGTAAAACAGCTAATATGTAGTGAAGCCAAGATTTGAACCCAGGCAGTTCTACTCTACAGCCAGGACTGTCTATATGGGATACTGTCTCTAATGCCCAAGAGAGTCCTTCTAGAAAATTAAGTTGATTATAATTTTTTTTAATCCGCAAATTTGTGAATCATTTTGTATTTTAAAATTAAACTTACCCTCTTCCAGGCTCCCATAATTTCATATCTATATTTATTAGCTGCTGCTTAGGTATCTACTTCAGCATCTATTGTATTCTGGTTTGTCATATGCTATGTGTATGGGTTACTCCCAGTATTACACTAGAAATTCCTTAGGGGCAGTGATTGTATCTTCATACCATATCAGCACAATAGCTTGCATTTTAGTGGGTATGCAATACAGTTTTGACAAAACAAATTCCACTATTATGTCACCATCATGGCAAAGACATTTTTCTCTTATGATTATGAAAATGTCTTCCACTTTAACCATTCCAGCCCTCAGCTGTGTTTGAAGAAGTGTTTGTATGGCAAGGATCGAAGAAAGGGGAAGGATGACTAATATGTGCCAAATGCTATGTTGGGCCCTTTATACACATTCTCATTTAACCTTTACAACAGCCCTGTGGTGTAAGTGGTGTCAGAATCTAAGAGATGGGGAAAGAATTCTTTGGAGGAATCACGCAGATATAAGCAGTGGAGCTGGAATTAAAACTCGGGTCTGTCTCATGGCCGCTTCTTTCTGTGCACTGCCTAGATGGCTGATTCTGACCCTGGGGAAAGAAACTACGACAACATGCTGAAAATGCTGTCAGACCTGAATAAGGACTTGGAAAAGCTATTGGAAGAGATGGAGAAAATCTCAGGTAGGGTGTCTTCCCAGGCAGGGTGCCTTCCCCTTCTTTCCAATAGCTCAAATCTTTCCTAACTTCTGAGCTCACATCCAGTGCCTTCTTTTTGTGTTTTGTTTTGTTTTGTTTTGAAACAGAGACTTGCTCTGTTGCCCCAGCTGGAGTGCGGTGGTGTCATCATAGCTCACTGCAACCTCAAACTCCTGGGCTCAAGTGATTCTTCTGCCTCAGCCTCCCAAGTAGCTGGGACTACAAGCGTGCGCCACTACGCCAGGCTAATTTTTTTCTATTTTTTGTAGAGACAGGGTCTCAATCTTGCTCAGGCTGGTCCCAAACTCCTGGCTTCAAAAGATCCTCCCACCTTGGCCTCCCAAAGTGCTAGGATTACAGGCGTGAGCCACCGTGCCTAGCCTTTATGTATTTTTATATATATATAAATATATACAAGGTCTGTCTGGAAAATAGCCAGCCATATAATATGAAAAGTAGAGACATTTATTAAGATACAAGAAACACTGTACATAGGACAACGACGCCTCAGTCGCCTTCAGAGTAGGCACCTTGGGACCTCACACAGTTCTCCCAGCGTCTCTTCCACTGTTCAAAGCACTGCAAAATCCTGTGTTGGAATCCCCATCAGCTGCCTCATCGTAGTTTCCTGAATCTCATCAACGGTCTGAAATCTCTTCCCTTTCAAAGGTGATTTTAGTTTTGGGAAAAGCCAGAAGTCGCAGGGCGCCAAATCTGGGCTGCAGGGGGGATGAGTCACCTGGGTGATCTGATGTTTCACCAAAAAACTATGCACGAGACATGATGCATGGGCGGGTGCGTTGAGGAAGCTGCCAGTCACCAGTTGCCCACAGCTGTGGCCGTTTTGATCGCATGGCATCTCTAAACCAAGGAAGAAATTGAGGTAGCACTCCTCACTGTTTGGCATACTCGTGGTGGACGACACCTTCCCAATCAAAACACACAGTTAACACGGTCTTGAACTTGCTGTGTCTTTGCCATGCCTTCCTCGAGCGTGGAGAACCAGGCGACTTCCAGTGGGACGACTGGGCCTTGGTTTCCGGATCACGGCCTAGACCCACGATTCGTCTCCGGTTATGACCTTCTTGAAGAAATCGGGTTCACTGGTAGCGGTTTGAAGCAAGTCATTGGCAAATGCAGCACAACGTGCCTTCTGCTCTGGTAGCAGAAGCCGTGGAACGCATTTTGCCAGGATGTGTTTCATGCCAAGATCCTGCGTCAAAATCTCGGACACGGTAGTTTTTGGAATCCCCAGATCAGCTTCTGGTTCTCGCGCTGTCAGTCGCTGATCTTTGTTGATTGCAGCCCATACACATTCAACATTCTCAGGTGTTCTGCTTGCTGCAGGCCTTCCAGAATGTGGGTCACTTTCAACAGATTATCAACCAGCTTTGAAGCGTTTGTGCCACACTTTTATTTGCGCTGCACTCATTGCATCATCCCAGAAAGCTTTCTGAATCATCCGAATAGTTTCTGGGAAGAGTGTTCAAGCTAACGCAAAATTTGATGCAGATTCGTTGCTCTACTTGCTCAGTCACTCTGAGCGTGATGGCTGCACAGTACACACGCTCACTCCGCTAACCAGCACTGGGGAGGCGGCCTTGTTCACGCATGCGCATTCCGCCCCACTCGCCTTGGCTGCCAGTTACCTGGATGTCGCAGAAACCGTTCCGGTTATATTAACAATGGCTGGATACTTTCCGGACAGACCTCGTATGTATAATTTTCCACTATAAGCTATATAATTCCTTCAGTCTAATTATACATTCACTTATTTAACAGCATTTACTGAGTTTCTTCTGTGTGCCATTCTAGGAATACAGAGTTGGAGAGAGATGCACCTTCATTAGAAGTAGGTGGGGGCCAGAAACAGACATCATGATGACTAATTATAATTTCAATATATAAATTAAAATTTAACACATCTTAATTTTATATTAAAATCATAATCTGGCAAATGCTAATAGGGGTGTACAATGAGCACTGGGAAGGGTGAGGAGAAGAAGGAGTGGCTGGCTGGCTGGGGAGGCCGGCGAGGCTTTGGGCAGAGCACTGGGGAAGGGGTGGGGTTGGTAGGTGGGTTGTGCTGCTGGGGGTAGGGATAGGAGGCACTCAGCAGGAGAGACAGCTGAGAGAAAGCCTGGAGTAGTCAAAGAGCCAGATTAGCACGTGGGATTCACAAGGTGGCAGGCCAAAAAAAGAAGAGGCTGGAAAGGTGAGAAGGGTCTTCAATGCCAACCAAAGAAATTTTACCAGTGACAGAGAGCCATTCGTGGTTTCAAAGAAGACACTTGTGTTTTAGAAAAATACCTCTGATGACAGGGTGAGGGATGGTTTGAAGAGGGAAGACTGGAGGCAGGAAAGACCAATTAGGAAGCTTTTGCAGAACTAAAGGCTAGAAAGGAGCTAGCCTTAACTCAGGTTTGGCAGTGAAAACAAGAAAGGAATAACAGATTTCTGTGATAGGATCTCTTATTGATTTGTATGAACTCTTTATGTATTAAGACTATAAAGTCTTTTTTCAAATTTGTGGTAAATATTTTTACCAATTTGTTCTTTTCCTTTTAATTTTGTATATGAGGCTTTGGTGAACAGAAGTCTTATGTAATAAAAATTTATCAACGTTTTCCTTTCTGATTTATTCCTATTACTTTGACACCTAGGAAGTCTTTCCCTAGTTCAAGATCAGTGAAATATTTACTTGTATTTTCTCCTACTTTTCTCTGTGTTCCTTTTTAACATTTAATTCTAATCTATCTGGTATGCCAAAGGACCTAGGCTACATACTGCATTTTCATATAAATCTACTAAGACTCTTTTTGGCAAATATTCCAACAATAATTAAGGCAATAGTTAAGTAAGTTATTAAGTAATAACAGTTAAGAAAGTTAATATTACTAAGTTAATAGTGTTATAAAAAATATTCTCTTACCTCAGAGACAAAGTTAACAAGTGTTTATAATGAAACAAGTCACACAGAAGATAGCTTTGACAATTTTTGAAATTTGTTTTTTAAGTTTTCTAAGTAAGCTTAAAATTGCGTGATGCATGTTATATTTAAGCAGCTACACTTCTTGGATGGCTTCTGAATTTCCTTTCCACAGGAATAAAACAAATTTAGCCCACATCTACTTGGCCCAAATAAGGTTCTTGTCTGGGGCTGTTGTGCACAGCCCCACATCCCCTGCCCGCTTTGCCGCGTCACAGTCCGTGGATTGACGTAAGGCCCATTATTTCTCTCCCAGCAGTTTCTTTCCTTAGTTTTACTTTCGCCTATTTTCCTGTTTTTATAATGCTATTTTTATATAAATGTTCTAACAGTTATCTAATTTGGGTGGTAATGTAGTCTCTAAAAAAAACTTAGCAATTTATCAGCTGCTAAAGGTATGTTTTTATCAACATATAAGCAACCACATACTAAATAACATTAAAATACTTTGTATAATTCACCTTTTGTAATTTCTTAAGCAATGTATGTTCTTGGGCCCAAGGACTCAAATCCGGTGTTCTGGAACCTTAAAATATTTTTGTACCTGAAGTATAAGCAGCAGAATTATTTCCTCATAGTGTCCTTAGGGCAAGTTAGGACAATTATTGTTAACAGAAGTAGGATAATTTTGGACTAGGATGATATAATCACTCATCCTGACCCTTTAGGTTTAATTTAAAGTGAGCCCCAGCATGTGATCCTGGGCCTCTGTTGCTCTCAGAAAGGCCTTTGTCTAGTTCTTCCGGTTGACCACGCCAAGGAAACAGTCACCACCTAATATAAAACAAATAAATAAACACACACTCATTTCAAACATTATTAAAAGGCAAAATCCTCTTGACTCCAAGGCTTAAAGTTCTCTTTCTATTCTCCCAAACTTAAGTCGAGGCGTGGCCTCGGACAATTTCCTAGCACAAGTTCAGTTGTAAGGCTCATGGGAATGAGCCGTAAGAATGCAAAATTCCTCAGGTACAGGAAAGGTTCTAACTTGTGTTTCACCCCCACAAAGTCCATCCCATCCTATCTCATTAGCTTGCAAATGGTTTATTACTTGTGAAGTTCTTAAGCATAGTAGAGCAGAGATGGTTGTTCTTTCTCATGGTATGTCAGGTTTTAAGGAGGACCACACTGTTTTCATTATTATTAATCAATTCCCTCTCATCATTCTTCCTTGTTTTATGTTTTTTAGCTTTTCTCACATGCCTGTTCTCCCAGATGAACAATGAATTCATTTATTTAATATTTTATTTAGAATTGTGTTAAATCTTTACATTAATATGGGAAGAATACCCATTTAACATTAAATTTCTCATTCAGGAATGTGGTACATCTCTCCAGTTATTCAGATGTGCATTAAGATATCGCAAAAGGATTTCACAATATTTTTCTACAGATTTCTAAATACATTTACTTCTGTGTTTTTGTTTTTATTTTACATGGGATGGATGTTTTTCTATTTTATTTGCTAAATAATACTAGTGTACAGGAAGGCTGTAGATTCTTGGGTATTTAGTACTATCCTAATGTTATTAATGATAATAATAATAGCTCATGTTTATTGTTTACCATGTGTTGGGCTCTTTATCATCTGCTTTATACACACTATCTCATTTGTTCCTCACAACAAACTTATGAGGGATAGACACTATTATTATCCCCATTTTATAGATGAGGAAACTAGAGCTTAGAGAGTTTAAATAACTTGTTCAAATGTACTTGCTGAAACTTACAGTCATGTCTAGGTCTACTCAACCTCCAGAGTCTTCTATGTTTTTCTATATTCTGAAATTATAAGCATAGTATTTGGAAACAACCGTTTCCTGAATATTTTGAGTACCTCAATGGCTAAGCCATTGGAGATAATTTTTAATAACTTTTTCAATTTTGTCTTTGGTTATGGCTTTGTTAAGATTGTGCCAATTTGGGCATTTCATACTGCTTCCCAAATCATCCATTTTATCAATATTTTCTCATTTATTAGCATGCTACTCTATCTAGAAGAATTTTTCAGGTGTGAGCATTAGCATTTTAATAATTATAAACTTAATAATTAAGTTATAATTACTAAATAAATAATAATGATTTTTAAAAGAAGTGTTGCTCTGGGAGGCCAAGGTGGGAGGATTGCTTGAGGCCAGGAGTTTGAGACCAGCCTGGGCAACATAGTGAGACCCCATCTCTACAAAAAGTTAAAAAAATCAGCCAGGCATGGTGGCATGCACCTGTAGTCCTAGATACTCCAGAGGCTCAGGCAGGAGGATCGCTTAAGCCTGGAAGTTGGAGGTTACAGTGAGCTATGATTGCAGCACAGCACTTCAGCCTGGGCAACACAGTGAGACCCTATCTCTAAATAAAAATTTTAAATAAAATAAAAATAAAGAAATGTTGCATGCTTATTTTTAAAATTCAATCAAAGTAAAATGTAATCAAAACAGGAAAGTGTGAAGAAAATTTAAAATCATCAAAATCCAACCTCCCGTAATTAACTATTGTTAACATTGATGGACATTATTTCAAGTCTCTCTATATGCACAAACAGAATGATGACCAATGGAGGGATGCACGGAAGGATCATTTTTTTTGAAAGATAGGCTTTCATTAAAATGAATTGATACCATACAAGATATTTATAAAATAATGAGTACTGCATTTAATTTTACTTAAGAATTTAAACTGAAGTGGAACTGAAGAAATTCTTCACTTAAAGTAAATATTTAAGTGAAGAATTTCTTCACCATAAAATATATATTAGTTCTGGCTGGGCTCAGGGACATCTGCCTGTAGTTCCAGGTATTAGAGAGGCTGAGGCAGGAGGATCACTTGAGCCCAGGAGCTCGAGATCAGCCTGGGCAACAAAGCAAGAACCTCGGAAAAAAAATATATATGTAAGATTGATTCAAAATTAAGAAAGTTTGTGGGAAAACATTAAGGAAAGTAGTGTTATTTCTTTAGTTATTTCTTTTATCATTATTCAGTATCAAATAACAATCATCAGAAACATTTATTCAGTACTTACTAAATGTTAGACACTATTCTAAACACTACATAAATGAGTTCATTTAATCCTCACAACAATTTTATAAGGTATAGGGACTCTGATATTCCTATTTTACAGATGAAGAAACTGAGGCATAGTTAGCTGTTACTTATACTATTATTTGTACATTATCGAGCTTTATAACATTTACATTCTGTTCTGTAATGATAATTCCTACAGTTTTTGAGACTCACACATTCTGTATTCAAATAGATCAAATATTTAAACCTAGTAACTATAGCTATCAATGTTGTGTTCCTTGATGTCATAAATATTTGAGAATATCTGTCTACACTTACAACTGGATGGTAACTTGGTTAAATATGTAACTATTTCCTTTACAACTTAGAAGATGTTTTCAGCATTTAGTGGCATTGTGGAACAGTGTGAGGCCTGCCTCTGTTTCCTCTTGAGTAAGTGACTTACTTTTTCTGCCTGTAAGATTCTTTCTTTATCCTTAAAGTTCTATAACTTAATCAAGATAAGATTGGTATTGATATTCTGTAACACTTTTCCTGAAACACATCAGGCCTCTAGAGCTGTAGATTTGAGTATTTTTATAACTTTTTCATTTATTATATCTTTGGATACTATTCTATTTCTTTGGTTTCCTTCTTTGGAAATTCCAATTATCCATATTGCTCATCTCTCTCTTTCTTTTGTCTTATCTTCTTTATCATCATCTCTGTAACTAGTTTTATTTCTTTGTTCTTTTCCATTTTATTTTGTGTGGTTTCCTCAAGATATCCCCCATTCCCTGATTGTGCTATTATATAATTTTTTTCATTTATTTTCTACCTCAGATATAGATAATTGATTTTATCATACCCCTCAGTTCATGGTAAATTATGATCATTGGTCCATGTAGGGCCTTCTGGTTTAATTTCTTATTTGTCCCTTCAGACCCCACAGTCTATTTCCTTTCCTCTCTCCACCCACGGGAAATAATTCTAATGTGTTTAATGTGTACCTTTTTGTGGGTATGTTCTTGTGAAATGTAAATTGCTGTTTTATGTACATGTATTTTTAATTTCTTTAAATAGTATTGTGTTGTATGTCTCAGACACTTTCTTATTTTTTTCATTCAGAACTACATGTGTTGGCTCCTTCCAAGATGTTATGTGTACATCCAATCTATTGCTTTTAAATGCTGCAAAGTATGCTATGGTGTACATCAGTCATGGCCAGGGTGGGCCAGGCCACATGGGTGATAATACTGGAGTTTAGGCTCAGCCCACTTTAGGAAGTGTGGATGATGACAAACTCTCAGAGAGGGTATGTGGGCCAGGAAAGCATCTCAGTATGCATCTATTTTTCCATATTCTAACTTATCTGGATTTCTGGGGGGTGTTTCCCCCTGCTTTCCCTAATTTTTTATTGTTGTTTTATTAAAACGTTGAGTCAAATACTTTGTCCATTTATTTTTATTCTTTTTAAATCATAAAAACATTCGGGGCTGTGAATTTATCTTTAGGTATATCCTTTACTGTAATACATAAGTATTGATATATAGTGTTCTTGTATTTTATTGTTTTCTAAGTCACCTTTATTGAGGTATAATTTATATACAATAAAATAAACACATTTTAAGTATACCTTTCACTGAGTTTTGCCAAATGTATATACCAGTGTAACCAATACCATTGTCAAAATGTAAAACATTTCTATCACTCCAGAATGTTCTCTTCTGCCCCTCCATCCCCAGCACCAGGTAACAACTGATATGCTTGCCTAGAGTTTCATATAAATGAATCACACAGTATATATCTTTTATCTGGCTTCTTTTGCTCACCAGGTCCAATCAGCATAATGTCATCAATGTAATGTACCAGCTTGATGTCTGTGGCAGGAAAAGTTTCTGTCAACAAAACTATGGCATAGAGCTGGAGAGCTGACATACCTGAGTTAGGATAGTGAAGATGTGTTGTTGGCCTTGTCAGCTGAAAGCAGACTGCTTCTGATGGTCTTTACTAAGAGGTATAGAGAAAAAAGCATTTGCCAGATCAATGGCTGCATACCAAGTACCAGGAGATGTGTTAATTTATTCAAGCAATGAAACCACATCAGGAAGAGCAGGTGCAACTGGAGTCACCGCCTGATTTAGTTTATAATAATCTACTGTCATTCTCCAAGATCTATCTTCTGTACAGGTCAAATAGACAAGCTGAATAGCAATGTGATGGAAATTACCCCCCTACATCTTTTAAGTCCTTAATAGTGGTACTAATCTCTGCAATTTCTCCAGGAATGCAGGGTTGGTTTACTACTTTCATACGTAGAAGAGAGTCCTGCTTGCTTCCATTTGGCCTTTCCCACCATAAAAGCCCTCACTCCATGGATCAGGGATCCAATGTAGGGATTCTCCCAGTTGCTGAGTATGTCTGTTTCAAGTATACGTTCTGAAATTGGGGAAATAACCACAGGATGGGTTTAGCGACCCACTGGGCCTACTGTGAGACAGACCTGAGCTACAACTCCACTGATAACCTGACCTCCATAAGCTCCTACCCTGACTGGTAGACCACAGCGATGTTTTAGATCTCCAGAAATTAGTGTCCGTGCAGAGCCACTGTTCAGTAACCCCAAAAGATCTGATTATTTCCCTTTTCCCAAGGTACAGTCTTTCAGCAGTATTGTGTGGTGCCCCTCTTCCTGAAGCTGATGGTTATATAAGGAGGAAAAATAACTAAGCAAATAATTAGAAAAGATTTTGGTGAGTGTTAAGACTGAATAATCTTCATGGTGCTACAGGACGGCTGGAAGGGGATGTTAACTTAATATAAGGATCCAAGGAAGGCCTCCTAGAATAAATGCCTTCTCAGCTAAAGTATGAGTTAGCTGAATGAAAAAGGAAGTGGAAAAGTGAGAGATGAGGGTTTGGGAATACAGAAAGAGGCTTGGAAGAAGGTGGAGGAAAGTGAGTTCAGTTATGGACATGTCAAGTTGAAAGAACCAGTTGTACATAGAGGTGAAGATGTTCTATCCACGGTCAAAGATATGATACCAGAGCTCAAATGGCAAGTCTGGGGGTTTTTTAAGCACCATTTATTTATTCATATCTTCATTTATTCAACAAATACTTTCTGAATGACCACCTATGCCAAGCCCTGCACTCAAGTTGCTTATAATCTAATGGGGAAATAAACGCACAAACACATAAATACAAAATACTGTGTTAATTGTTATAGTAAGAGAACATTAAAATTCCAGTGGGATTTTGGCTGAAATCTATCTGCTAATTTATGAAAATTTTTAAGAAGAGGCATGGAACATTTATTTGAAATACTGTTAGTAGTTTCCCAGGTAGAAAGGTGATGTGGAAGGCATTCAGACAGAAAGAACAATTTGTGCCAAAGAACAGAGGTGTAAGAAAGCTGGTAGGACTTAGGCTTCAACTACTGGAAGATAAACTACAAGTGGAAGTGGTAAAGAGTGAATCTAAATGAATCACCAAGAAGTTGTTTTGTAGACAACAGGAGGATTGCTGAAGAATGTTAAGTAGGGGAATGACATGAAGAGATATGTGCTTTGGAAAGATTATGTAGCAGTGTGGATTGTGCTAAGAGATGAAAGGCATGAAGGTGATGCAATACTCCAGGAAAGATATGGTAAAGGTCTAAATTAATACATTAGCAGTGGGGATGGAGAAGTAGGGATTTAGGAAGGAAAATCAACAGGGCTTGTAACTAGTTGAACGTGAGAGGTGAAGGGGATAGAGAATAATTATTCTCTATCTGGGTTTCTGCCTTGAGCAACTGGGTGCCTGGTGGTGGTGCTATTAACCAACATGGGGATACAGAAAGAGTAGAAATTAGAAGCTCAGCTTTGAATATATTGAGTTTAGGGTGCCCCTAGAACAGCCTGGTAGAAATGTGTAGCAGGGAGTTTAATGTAGAGAGCCTCTATGGCATGGTGATTAATAATTCAGGTTCTAGAATCATATTGGATCCTGGTTCCACCACTTAATATTTGTGTAACTTTGGGCAAATTTCACAATCTTAATGTGTTTCAGTTTCCTCATCTGTAATATGGAAATGACAGCTACCTCAAAGTATTGTTGCAAGAGTTAAAAAGTTAATATTGGTAAAATTTTTAGAACAGTGACACCTAGTAAGCACTCAATAAATGTTAGTTATTACTATTAGCTACAAAGTCTGGAGTGGATAGAAGAGGCCAGGACTGAAGCTATGTTGTTAAGAGTTATCAAGGTACTATAGATGATACTGACCACGGCAGTAAGTTCATAGAGAAAAGAGTGTGACTCAAGGACAGAACCCTTAGAAACACCATTGATTGTAAACAGCAGACAAAAGTGTTTCACCTTAAAGGGGAAGAAGAAACAGTCAATAGGTACAGAAATAACCAGGAAAAGTTGTGTCGTGCAATCTAAGGCAAAAGAAAGTTTCAGGAAGGAGTGAAGATCATTGAGTCCCTTGTTTTCCTCTCTAGAATGAATTAGAAAAATTTGTCCCCTCTGGCCAGATGCAACCTTCTCATAGCTTGATGAAAGGAATGTGACTTGGATTTCAGCATCTAGTCACCCTCCTTGGCTGTGAGCCTTTGTGCAGTGCCCAAACTGCACAATTGTACCCAACAGCCTAATGAGCTGAGACTGGCCCAACCAGAGGCCTCAGCCAGGGCATCCAGGAGCTTGGGATGTGACAGTGAGAAGCTAAGGTGGGAGTTTCCTGGCTGGAGGCAAAGATCCAGAGCCAAAGCAACTGGGAGAGCGGGAGTCACAGCAGCAGGGAGCCAGAGTGGCAAAGAGCAGACCTTGCTTCCTGGGAAGCCAAGCCTCAGCAAAACTGTTATGGGATACTGTATTAGTCTGCTAGTTCTGTCACAACAAAGTGCCACAGACTGGGCAGCTTAAACAACAGAAATTTATTTTCTCACGGTTCTGGTGACTAGCAGTCTGAGATCAAGGTGTTGGCAGTGTTGGTTTCTTCTGAGGCCTTTCTCCTTGACTTATAGACGATCATTTTCTCCCTGTATCTTCACATTGTTTTCTCTCTGTACCCATCTGTGTCCAAATTTCCCCTTCTTGTAAGGACACCGGTCATATTTGTTTAGGACCCACCCTAATGACCTCATTTTAACTTAATTACCTATTTAAAGACCTTATCTCCAAATATAGTGACACTCCAGGGTACTGGGGGTTAAGACCTCAACATATGAATTGGGGGGGACACAGTTTAGCACATAACAGTTATTAAATCTTGAAACATCAGAGAAGTGGAGGAGCTGATTATATGACTCTTGCTCTAAGCTAAAACCCGTGAGAGTGTTGAAGGAGTCCTTGACTGGGGGCTACCTCAGCAATGACCTCATGAATAAAGATTACCAAACACATGAGATGATGAGCCACTCTGAGTGAAAGAAATAAGAATCAGCACATTTAGATATCAATGACTGAAGATGATGTCAGATGCAGAGTCTAAACAGCTGTTTATAAAATGGTTAAAGAAGTACTGGATGCAACTACAAAGATGAGTATAAAAGAAACTCAAGAATGAACATGAATATTTGATAGAATAAATGGAGCTTCTAAAATGAAAAACATATTGTAAAATAAAGGCCAGGCATGGTGGCTTGTGCTTGTAATCCCAGCACTTTGGGAAGCCCAGGCAAGAGGATTGCTTGAGGTCAGGTGTTCAAGACCGGCCTGGGCAACATTGCAAGACCCCATCTCTGCAAAAAATTTTTTTAAATTGGCTGGACGTGGTAGTGTGTGCCTGTAGTCCTAGCTACTCAGGAAGCTGAGATGGGGGGATTTCTTGGGCCCAGGAGTCCAAGGTTACAGTGAGCAATGATCCTGCCACTGCACTCCAGCTTGGGTGACAGAGTGAGACCCTGTCTCTAAAAAAATAATAATCGTAAAATAAAAGTGGAATCAACAACAGTTGGAGAATTAGCCAATTGGAGAATAATGTATCAAAAAGAAAGAAAGAAATAAAAAATATGAAAAGAGATTTGTAATATAGAGCAAGAAGTTTAATGTGTCTAATTGGGATCTCAGAAAAAGAAACATTAGAGAGAATGTACTAATGATAATATTTAATAATATAATGGCTGTGAATTTTCTAGAACTGATGAAAAATTGAGTCACAGATCCAAGAAACAAAACATATCTTAAGCAAAATAAAATGAAATTCACGCCTAGACACAAAATACTGAAACTTCAGAACGTCAAAGACAAAGAGAACAACTTCACAAGAAGCCAGAGAGAATGAGGTCATACAAAGGAACGGCAACTGGAATGAATTTTCAACACCAATCATGAAAACCGGGAGCTGGTGGAATAATACCTAAATGGCATAAAAAACGTCATCTACCCAGATGTTCCCCACTGGGCAGGTCTATGCAAACGTATCCCCAAAGTCCAAGGAAGCCGAAAGGTTGAAGAAAGAGGCTGACATAGCCAGTTCCTCAGAAAGGAACATTTGGCCGGGTGGGTGGCTCACGCCTGTGATCCCAGCACTCTGGGAGGCTGAGGAGGGAGGATGCTTGAGCTCAGGAGTTCAAGACCAGCCTGAGCAAAATCGAGACCCCGTCTCTATTAAAATAGAAAAAATTGGCCGGGTGTGGTGGTGCTGCCTGTAGTCCCAGCTACTTGGGAGGCTGAGGCAGGAGGATCGCTGGAGCCCAGGATTTGGAGGCTGCAGTGAGCTGTGATGACACTACTGCACTCCAGCCAGGGTGACAGAGTGAGACTCCTGTCTCAAAAAAAAAGAAAAGAAAAGAAAGAAAGAAGGAAATATTTAATAGAGACTTACAAACAGAAACCATGTCTTTGTTGGCTGTGAGATGAAACAAGATGGTGGATCCCCAAACAATTACCTGCCAAACCTAGGGCTTATATACCACTGGGAAGGAAATGTGTAGGACAGTTGAAGTTGACCCCTCAGGGAAAGGCAAGAATGCTATGTAAATCTGCCTAAGGGAAGGATTTATGGTCAGGGTTATTCTGATCTAAAGGCAGGATTTATAGTAACAGTAGAAAAAGTAGAAATCTTACAGGCATTCCCAGAACAAGGTTTAATCAGAAGTCAACATTGTGGGTTAGCATCAAAGTTTGAGTTGCTTTAACCTCCACACCAGAATTATGCATCCAGAAAAAATTATGCATCTTTCAATAATGAGAGCAAAATAAAGACATTTGCACATGAACAAAACTGATATTATTTATCACAAAGAGACCTGCTTTAAAGGAACTCTAAGAGTTGTACCAAGTAAAAGGAATGTGATCCCAGAAGGAAGATTTGAAATCACAAGGCAATGAAGAACAAATAAAATGTTAAACCTGTAGGTAAATCCTCATTAGGTACACTTTCTACCTTCCAGATTACTTCTTATGAGAGTGTTGCTAAACTTTCTGCCTGTACATAACAAATATCCCCTCTCCTCCAGCTCCCAATAAGATTTTCCTCAGTTCTCTTTAAGCTCTTATTGGCAGCCTCCTTAAAATTAAAAATTCTATGAACAATGTGTTCAAGGAACTTTGAACTTTCACTAATACTTTCCTCAAAATCCTCACAGCTTTTCCAACTTCCACTCACTGCCCTATTCCAAAGCCACTCCCACATTTTATGTTTTTGTTCTGGCAGCATCACACTCCCGGTAACAAAATTTATATTTGTTATCTATTACTGTGTAACAAATTAACCCAAACTTGGGAGGTTAAAACTGGAAACATTTATTATCACATAGTTTCTGAGGGTCAAGAATCTGGGAGTGGTTCTGGATATACTTCTCATGAGGTTGTAGTCAAACTATCAGCTATGGCTTCAGTCTCCAAATACTTTGTCTGGGGGCTGAAGAATTTTTTTCCAAGCTCAAGTAGCTGTTGGCAGGTGGCTTTCTATGTGGCCTCTCCATAGGGCTGGTCATGATATAATTTCCCTCAGAGCAAATCTTGGAAGTGGCATATTGTCACTTCTGCCATATTCTACTGGTCACATGGATCAACTCTGGTACTGTATACACAGGGTGTGACTACCAGAAGGCAGGGACTACTGGGGACCAACTTGGAGACTGGCTCCACAGCTGTGTAGAACACCTAAAATACAAATGATTGAAAATAATAAAGTTTAGCAAGGAGGCTGGATATAAGATCAATATACATAAGTTAATCACATTTTTATATACCAGCAGCAAAGAAGTAGAACACATATTTTTAAAGGCACCATTTACAATAACAACAGTAATACACACACACACACACACACACACAAATGTATAGATTACCTCAGAAAACATTTAACAAGAAATGTCCAAGGCCTTTATACAGAAAATTACAAAACCTGACTAAAAGATATTAAAGATAAAAATAGATGAAGCCATAGCTTCAATCATGAATAGGAAGGCTTAATGTGATAAATGTGTCAGTTCTTCCCAAATTCCATCCAAGGGTTAAAAGTAGTTCTAATCAAAATCCTATTAGGGTTTTTCATGGAACTTGACAGGTTGGTTCTAAAACATTCACAAGAGACCTAAGAGTCAAAAATAGCTAAGATACTTCTGAGAAATACAAATGAGGACAGGGGATTTACCCTGTAATTAGCAAGATTTATTATAAAGCTATATAATTAAGCTATAAAGCTATATAATTAAGCTCTATAGTTATATAAAGCTATATAATTAAGCTATAAAACTATATAATTAAGACAGTGTTACATTGGCTTAGGAATTGACAAGTTGAACAGCAGAATATAACAGAGTCCAGAAACAGATACACACAAATGTTTATTACATACGTATCTAAAGTAAGAACCCTCCCACCCCATTTCTCTGTCACAACATATGCTGCTTATTTCCTTCACAGCACCTTTCACAATCTGTAGTGTTTATTGTCTGTCTCTTCCCACTGCCACTGGGATGGACACTTCATAAGGGCAGAGTGTGTCCGTCAGGTATACTGCTGTATCACCAGCGCTGCCTTGGCAGAATGCCAACACAAAGTGGTGTTCAATAAATATTAAATGAATGAATGAAAAAGTCAAGAGAAATATATATCTGGAGGATTTTCTGATGATTGTGAGTCATTCCTATTCTATGTATTCTAATTATTTTTCCTTGGATCAAATGCCAAGAGGGCCACGCACTTGATACAATGTTTTGGTGTCTGAACTGCCTTTCTGAACTGTGCTTTGGTGATATGTTACCAGCTTTCTTTTACCAATGATCACAACTACAGACGTAGAAGAACCACCTTCCATTTTCAATTATATTACACAGCTCTCATGAAGAAGACCCATAGGAAAGTTTTCTCTTAGGATAAAAGTGTTTTAAACAATGGATTTGTTTTTATTTTATGATCACTGATTTTATAACTGAGCATATTTCTTTCTCTGCTTTGGCCTAGGAAACTCAGAACTCCAGTTGCTATGTAGGACTATATGAGATTCATTTCTGTGAACTGTTTTTTTCCCTGAATTTTAATTTCTTACCCACCCTAACTCTTTGCAATTGTTATTTTATAAGAAAATGTTCTCATTTTTTTACACAAATCTCCTCAGCTTAATCGATACAACTTAATCGCTCACAAGTTCTACCTTCTATAAAACACTAGAACATGAACACAATTCAGCCAAGTTCTTTGCTACTTTATAACAAGGATCACTTTTCCTCCAATTTCCAATAACATGTTCCTCATTTCTGTCTTGGGCCATATCAGAATGGCCTTTACTGTCTCTATTTTTACCAACATTCTGTTCATGATTCCTTATATGTTCCCTAAGGAGATGGAGGCTTCTCCCCAAATTTCCTCATCTTTCTTAGCCCTCAGCAGAATCACCTTTAAAACTCCCTCCATGGCAGTATCAGCTTCTTCTAGTGTGCACTTCAAAACTCTTCCAGCCTCTACCCATTACCCAATACCAAAGCAGCTTCCACACTTGTAGGTGTTTGCTACAGCAACACCCCACTTCTTGGGATGCTATAACAAAGTACCATAGACTCAGTGGCTTGAAAAACAAACATTTGTTTCTCACAGTTCTGGAGGCTGGGAAGTCCAAGATCAAGGTGCTAGCAGATCTGTCTCTTCCTGGTTTGTAGATGGTCACCCTCTCGTATCCTCACATAAAACCTCACATGTCCTCACAGAGAGCGAGAGTAAGCTCTCATGTCTCTTCTTACAAGGGTACTAATCCCATTCATGAGGTCTTAGGACCTAATCATCCTTAGCACCCTTAGGACCTAATAATCTCCCAAATACCCCATCTCCCAATACCGTCACATTGGAGGTGTGGATTTCAACATATGACTTTGGTGGGGAGCAGAGGAGACACAAATATTCAATCTATAATGTGTGTGCTAGGCAGTTTATATAGATTACCCATTAATCCTCACAGCAAGCCATGAGATTGGTACGTAGTCTCTACTTTACAGATGAGAAGACTTAGGGTAGTAAATTCGAACTACTTGTTCCAGGTCATATAGCTGGCAAGTGGAGAGCTGGAAAGAAAACTCTGCTCAGGCTGCCAGGTCCCTGCTCCACCTGCTGTCCAAGTGGTCTACAAGGGTAGTCTGCAGACTCCCTGCACCAGAATGATCCAGGATGCTTGTTAAGATGTAGGTTCTGGACCAGGCATAGTGGCTCACACTTATAATCCTAGCACTTTGGGATGCCAAGACAGGAGGATCGCTTGAGGCCAGGAGTTCAAGACCAGCCTGGATAACATAGTGAGACCTTGTCTCTACAAAAAATAAAAATTTGTGGGGTGTGGTGGTGCACAGCTCAGGCAGAGGATGGCTTAAGCCCAGAAGTTTTAGGTTACAGTGAGCTATGATGACACCACTGCACTCTAGCCTGGGTGACAGAGCAAGACCCTGTCTCAGAAAAAAAAAAATTGGGAGGCCGAGGCGGGAGGATCACTTGAGGTCAGGAGTTTGAGACCAGCCTGAGCAAGAGCAAGACCCCATCTATACAAAAAATAGGAAAATTAGCTGGGCATGGTGATGCATGCCCATAATCCCAGCTACTTGGGAGGCTGAGGCAGGAGGATCACTTGAGCCCAGGAATTTGAAGTTGCAGTGAGCTATGACAATGCCACTGCACTCTAGCCAGGCAACAGAGTTAGACCCTGTCTCAAAAAAAAGCAGGTTTCCAGGCACTATCCCCCACCTGCTAGACAAGAACCTCTATGAATTGTGGGAGGGGCCAGTAGTCTCCATTTTCAGAAGTATCCTAAGTGCCACTTATGCTTCCAAAAGTTCATGAATCCCTGTACTAGCTACATAGTCATATGAACTCTGTCTGTTGAGACACTGCACATACCTTTTCTAACAATTTTTCCCTCACCCAACAGATGTTGCTCTGTGTAAAACTTCAAGTCTGCCATGCTAGTGAACTTGGTTGTATGTAGATACATGATATGCATTTATTTGTTGTTTATTATTATTTTTTTAGAGACAGGGTCTCATTCTGTCACCCAGGCTAGAGTGCAGTGGCAGGATCATTGCTCACTATAACCTCAAACTTCTGGGCTCAGGTGATCCTCCTGCCTCAGCCTCCCAAGTTGCTGGGACTACAGGCATGTACCACCACGCCCGGCAATTTTTAAAAATTTTTTGTGGAGACAGGGTCTCACTATGTTGCCCAGGCTGGTCTTGAACACCTGGCCTCAAGCGATCCTCCCCCAAGGCCTCTCATAGTGCTGGGATTACAGGCATGAGCCATCGCACTTGGCCTGACATGTACCTTTATTATGAATCATTCTGCCTATATCCTCTTTGGTTAACTTCCTTGAAGACATAGTTTCCCAAAGTAGCCAATGCTTTTTAGCCCAAAAAAGAGTGGTTTTAAGGGGATGTATTTACTGTGGTCGGCTGTCACGCAGAGGGGAAATGACCTTTGCTATGTATAGTTGTGGAGGGTAGAACCACACCAGTGGGCGGGTGCTGCAGAGAGAAGAGTGGGGGTGGGATTTCTGGACACTTCCGCTGAGTTCACACAAGAAGCATGTGCCCACCTATAGGCCCAGGGGATGCTGCCCTCAGGTTGCTCTCAGAGGGAAAGAGCAAGAAGAAGTCCATCAGTACAGTGGTGAAAGCTCAAGGACACCTTTCCAAAGGAGGAACCCGTGGCCTGGCCTTTAACAAAAGCACAGAGGAGCCCCAGGTGGAGGTGGGCAGGTGTCCCAGGCCACGGAACATGAGGTAACATGAGGCTCGGGGCATTGCAGGACTGGGAGTGGTCAACCCTACCTGAGTGTGTGAACTTGAGTGAATGTAATGACTCCTTGGGGGTCACCTGCGGCCCCCAGCTGTGAACTACATGTAAGTAAGGACCTGTGGTTTCCCCTAATTTTCCTCACATTTCATGTCAGACTGGCCTTCAGCCTTTTAATGTATTGGGCTGGTGTATCCAGAAGTTAAGACTTGCATGAGGTTAGGAAGTGCCATTATTAGTATTTGCTTTATGGGCCCTATGACAAGCAGCCCACCAGCTTTCTCTCCTGAGAGTGACTGGGTGTCTCAGGGACCTAGCCCCCAGGATGCTGACTCCAGGAGAGGCATCTGGCCCCCCGAAGGTGCCCCAGAGCTGCAGCCCCGCCCTGGGGCCTGACCGGGCCTGTCTGGTTGTTGCAGTGCAGGCAACCTGGATGGCCTATGACATGGTGGTGATACGTACCAACCCCACGCTGGCCGAGTCCATGCGCCGGCTGGAGGACGCCTTCCTCAACTGCAAGGAGGAGATGGAGAAGCACTGGCAGGAGCTGCTCAATGAGACCAAGTGCAAGCAGTAGGCCCCACCACCATCACAGGCCACCCACCCCAGCGGCCGTGCCACCCTCTGCCTGTGTGGAGAAGCCACTGGGGGATGGAGCTGGTGCCCAAATGTACAGCTGTATGCACCGTTCTTGTTTCTCAATAAACTTATTTTCAAGCACAACCTGAGGACCCCTTTCTGTCCTGTGCCATGATCTACCCAGCTGTGAAGAAAACATGACAAGTGCAAGACGTAGATGCTTTCAGTGAACTAGACATGTATTTGGTGCCAGTGGTGCTGAGTGTAGAATAAAAAGCAAAAACAGGTCCAGACAAGGACACCCAGACCAGAGGTTGGGCAGCAGTGTCCAATCAGATTTATTCACCTCCCTGAAGTGGGTTTCAAAGTGGGTACGGGGAGTGCTGTGTGTCCCAGGCACCATGCGAGGTGCTCACATTTGTGATCTCACCTTCCACAACTCTCCTGAGTGACAGATGTCCATTACACGAATTTTACAGACGAGGAAAAAGGGAAGTTAAATGTCTTATCCAAGTCCACACAGCTAAAAAGGAGCAGAACTAGGGTGAAACTCGGGTCTCATTTAGAGGGTGGTTGGTGGGAAGTGGGATGGAAGTCTGGAGGGGTTGGGAGAGGCCCCATGAGGCTGCAGAGGATTGTGAGCCCAGTTGGTCCTGGTCTGGTCTAGGCGGGGGCGTGGGCAGGGGCTACAGACAGCGGAGCAGCACCCACCCGACCCAAGTTCACGGACAAGCGTCCCAGGCCCTTGAGGATCCACAGCGCCAATCAGACCCAAGAGGGCAATGGGTTGGTACCTGGGGAGAGCAGAGCCAGGCTCCCAAAAGGCCTCAGGGTGGGCAGAAAGTCCCAGAGGTGAGGGTGTTACCTGGGGACCTTTTTGCTCCCTCTCCCCACTTGACAGAACATAGGAAGCGTGAATGGTTTCCAGCCATCTCCTCTCTTGGCTCAGCCAAGCTCCTTGGCAAGCCAAGTCCTGGTCTACCAGTCCCTGGCTCTTGGGGCACTGGCACTGGAAAGTCCCACAGATGGGGGTGTGGGTGAGCCAGCCAAGACAGTCAGTAAGCAGGTAAGTAATTGGGGCAGGAAACAGCCTGGGTGTGATGAGGAGGGCCAGAAAGGAGGCTGAGGGAGCCTGGGCTGGGGGTGGGGGAGGTCACACTCCAGAAATAATTGACAACCTTTAAAGCAGGAGACCTATTATAACATAAAGGGAAAGTTGTCCCAGAAACAACAACAGGAAGTTCTGGTCTCAGCCCCCTCCCGTGCCCCACATCCCCTCAGATCTTCCTGAAGAACAGGCCTGGTTCTCTGCCAGCCACTCACAGGGAGGTCTGCAGCTGGCCCTCACTGGGCAGAGTCAGGATGAATGGACAGAGGACCCCCTTATTCCCCAGAGGAAAGGGCTGCAGCTCCTTGGCCTGGAACCGGGCAGTCCCCTCAGAGACTGTAAAGGTGGCGGTGACCTGGGGGTTAAGGCAGTAAATGGTGTTTCCCAGCACAGCACAGCGGAGTGGGGTGGGGGCTGGCAGGGGTAGGGAGGCAGCCCGGCTCCAGGAACCTGTCACTGTGTTGTAGCGCATCACTGCGGCACCCACACCCCGCAGCAGGTCAAAGCGGTACAGGAAGCCTCCCAGCGCCACAATGTCACTGGAGCGCCGGTGGCTGGCACTGTAGGGGCACTCGTCCCAAGAGTCCTTCATGGGGCTGTACCTGAGCAGGCGGTAGAAGAGATGACCCCCTGTGACATAGATGTCCCCACGACAGGCCACAGCTTCGTGGGCCACAGGGAAGGTACCTGCAGGGAGGGGCGCACGCAAGGTCCAGGTGTCTGTGCGAGGGTCATAGCACTCCATGCTGTACAGGCACTCGCCCCCAATGGCATACAGCAGCCCATCCAGGGCCACCAGCTTCAGCTGGGCTCGGGCCTGCTGCATGGGCCGAACCTGGCTCCAGATGTTGGTCAGAGGGTTGTAGCAAAAGACCTCATTAGAGCAGACAGCCTGGGCACCAGAGCCACGGATGCCCCCAGCCAGGAACAGGTAGTTGTGCATGGTGCAGAGACCACAGCCGCGGAGTGGGGCCTCCTCGGGCACCTGGGTCAGGGGCCGCCATGTGTTCTCTTGGGGGTTAAACACGTGTAGGTGCATGCGAGGAGGCAGGGGCACAGGCCCTGCCGCAGAAGCCTCCTCGCCACGAGAGCCCCTCGTGAGCCCTGAGCGGCTCACCTGGTAGAGGCTGGGCAGCACGAGGACCCCCAGCACCGCCTGGCCCCGGCCAGTCCGCAGGCTCAGGATGCGCTCCCGGTCAGCCCCACTCAGCTGCCGGTAGAGGTGCGGGTCTCCCAGCACACGCAGCAGGTTGTTGCTCATCAAGGCATAGGTCTCCTGGGCCAGGCCAGGCTCCCCGTGCTGCTGGGCAAAAGCCAGCACATCCAGGCAGCTGTCCAGGTCCAGCCGCCGCCGCAGTGCTGCTGCTGTGGAGGGCTCCAGGGCCCCTGAGCTTGGCTGCCGGGGCCCCTCCACCACCCCCCAACTCCCAGGCCTCTGCAGAAAAACCATGAGTTTTCGGGCCTCTTTCTGCTTCTCTGTGAGCACCTCAGAGCTGCCTGCGGCTCTGGCCTCCTCCTCTGGCTCCTCCCCCGGGTAATGCCCTGGGACTGCCTGGCTGACCTCCTGCTCAGGGCTCTGGGCTATTTCACACAGGCTGCATTTCTGTGGCTGTGGCTGGGGAACAGGCTGTGAGGACTCCCTCGCAGCGGGGGATGGTGTAGAGCCAGACTGCATCTGCACAGGCGGCTGGGAGGGAGGCCTGGGCATTGCAGCTCTGGGTAGTGAGTCTAGACTTTTCTCCTGGGTTCCCTCTCCTCTTGGGCCTTGGGGAGGGCCTGGTGTGGGAGCGCTGTTGGTCTTGGAGCTTCTTGGCTGTGGTTGACATCCAGCCTCAACCAGGCCCCCTGCACCTGCTCCTATGACCTTCCTCACTAAAGAGCTGTGCCTGTTCTCAAGGCTGGGGACGGTCCCTTCAGAGGGAGAACCAGACTGTCTGTCCTCAAAGTGTGCGGAAGTGCCGAGATCTGTAGGTCGCCCAGGAACTGCCTTTGGGGAACTCCCTTGGAGTCTCTCTTGCCCGGGGAAGGGATGGCTTCTAAGAACCATTGCCATAAGGTTTCCCCAGCTAGTTGAGATCTGCCCCTCCTGGTAGCCCTTGGAGAGAGCCACACTGGGCTCCTGAGACACAGGCTTTGACCCACTAGCTAGGGCAGGGGCTGGGGCTGAGGATGGGGCTGGGGCTGGGGTTGGGGCTGGGGCTGAGGCTGGGGCTGGGGCTGGGGCTGGGGCTGGGGCTGGGGCTGAGGATGGAGCTGGGATTGGGGCTGGGGTTGAGGCTGGGGCTGGGGCTGGGGCTGAGGATGGGGCTGAGGATGGGGCTGGGGCTGGGGCTGGGGTTGGGGCCGGGGCTGGGGTCCGGGCCGGGGCTGGGACTGAAATTAGGGCTGGGACTGAAATTAGGGCTGGCCCCGCTCTGAGATTTTCACTCTCCGAAGGACCCTGGCTAACTCCCAGGAGCAAAGAGTCTGAAGAATAGGGGGTTGGAAGAGTAGAGGATTCAGGTGGGAGACCCGGAGCCCGAGCTGCCAGCGGGGAAGCAGAGGGGGCGCCAGGCTCAGGGCCCCCAGGCAGGGGCGTGGTTGAAGGGCTCCGGCTGCGGCAGGCTGCTGCCGGCTTCCCGCCACCCGGAGGCCACGAGGGGCCCAGATCCGGTGCCCGACCGTCGGCCGCTTGCCAGGACCCCCACCCTTCTCTGACGCTGTGGTGCCCCCGTGTCTTTGCCCCACCGGGCTCAGGACCGAGGAAGGGGTGGTCGCCCGGGGAGCCGTGGGCCCCGCCTTCGCCGGCAGAGCAGACCCCTGTGGCCCCCGGCCTTTGCAACGAGAGCCGGCGCTGCCCCGTGCAGCCTGGGACCCAGCCGAAGTTCCGGGTGACCAAGACCTCCCTCCTGGCCCAGGGCCAGCCTCCCTCGGGGGCCCGGACCCCCTGAGCCTCCCTGGGGGCGGGGGGCCCAGTCTGCAGGGCACCGGGCCGGGGCAGCGCCTGGGGGCCAAGCCCCTGAGCCCCGGGGGGCAGCTGGGAGCCCGCGCAGAGGCCACCGGCCTGGGCGTCCAGGGCGGCAGCTACGTCTCCCGCGTCCCACACACTCACCGCAGCGCCCGGCTTTGCGGGGCGGCAGGTTCTATCTGTCTGCCCCCGCCGACGGCCCCGGCCTCTCCCCAGCGAGCCGCAGGGCCCCGTGCCTGGCTGCCGGGGGCTGGTGTCCCGTTGCTCTGTGTGGACAGGGGCCTGGCGGGCTGGTCCCTTGACGCTGCCGCCAGCCGCCTCCGCCCGCGCCTCCGCTTCGCTGCCGGGAGTCCGAGGAGTGAAGTGGATCAGGAGCGGGGCGGACGTGCCCCGTGCTGTGCTGCTGCCCAGGAGGGCAGCGCCTGGCCTGGGAGGCTCCTTTTCTTTACGTCCTGAGGTGGCACTGCCGTGCTGCTGTCCCAGGGCCCCTCTTCCGGCCACCTCGCCGGCCGTCTTGAGTGGAAGCCGGGCTGTGGCGGCCAGCCCGCCGCCTCCTGCTGCGGCGCGACTCCCCTGGCCGCGCCCTGGAGGGTCTGGCTTCCCCTGCCCTGAGTTCTGTCCCTTGCTGCCACCACTGACCCTGGACTTTGGGTGCAGTGCAGGCGCCGCTTCTCCTGTCTGAGGAGGCTGGTCCCCGGGGGCTGTGGACGCTGGTCCTGCTGCCTCCTCATCCTGCTCAGAGCCAAACCAGCGCAAAGCCAGTGCTGTGGCAGCTACCACAGCCAGCGCCAGCAAGGCCAGTACAGCACCGTCCCAGTCATCGTCACTGTCCCAATCCCATCCCCAGAGGGGACCATCCGGCTCCAAGGTGCCCTGGATCATGGTGCTGGGCTGCAGACCCAGTGTGAGCAATGGCAGGCTGGCAGCCTTGCACCTGCACAGAGGGTGTCGGCAAGCACCCACCCCAAGCGCTGCCCAGTTAAGGTGGACCCGTCCTCCAGGGCCTTGAAGGGGCTGGGGCCTCTGCCTGCACCCAGGCCGGGGTGTGTCAGTAGGGCCCAGCGGAGATACGGGGAGACAGCATCCAGAGCAGCACCAGGAGCCCAGGGGTCTCTGCAAGGCACCCCACTGGCTCCTGATCCCTTCTTCTTTTGCCTAGGCTGCAGCGTGGCGTGGCAGTGTTCCTGAGCGCTGTGCCAGCATCCCAGCCGACCTGCTTCTGCCTGATAGACCTTCACACCCCTAAGTTTGACCTACACCCCAGGGTCCTTCCTCTGAGCCTGAGTCCAGCCGCAGGGGCCTCTGGCAGAGAAGGGTTGCCCGTGGGGAGATGTTATCGCTGGCTCGAGCAACGTGATGCGGCCCTGATGAAGTTACCAGAAACCAGAGAGGCCACTTGCACCGTGGCCAGTGGGGCGGGTATGCCTCCTGGTGGTCTCCCAGACTGAGGAGGGCCCTGGGCGTTGGTGCTGGAGGTGAGTGTCTTCAGGGCAGGTGTAAAGTGGGCATTTGCATCAGGACGCAGGGGGAGGGCGGAGGCTGAGGCTCCCACACTCCCCTCCCCAGCGGCTTCTGGAGTTTCCT
This sequence comes from Daubentonia madagascariensis, assembly GCA_023783475.1. NCBI lineage: Eukaryota > Metazoa > Chordata > Mammalia > Primates > Daubentoniidae > Daubentonia > Daubentonia madagascariensis. Next base: position 1,646,880 of record JAKFHU010000127.1, on the reverse strand, counting down.
TACCCTGAGCTCACCAGGGATGGGCGGGGATGTCAAGTCAAGAGAAAAAAGTGAATGGAATAAAGCAAACCCAAAAGTTACATTTCCCTCTTCACAGCCAGGCTTATTTCAACCCACCTAGACTTTCTAAGGCCTCCTGGGTCCCCCTTCCCCCTTGTGGACAGTCCTGACTGCCCAGATACGGCTGTTGCCACTGTGCCCCTGGTGAGCGCTGAGCCCAGCCTGCCCCTACTCCAGTTACAGCCTCAGCCAGCACCCGGGATCCTTCAGAAACCGCCTGCTCTGCCCCAGGCACTCTGCCAGCCCGACCCTGGTGTCCTCACCTCGGTCCTTCCCTTGTGTGAGCTGACAGCTAGCCCCCAGGCAGGCGCTCCCACAGGCGTGTTGCTTTTTTAGGGAGGAGCCTGTGTCCTCCGTCTGCTTCTCACTGAAGCCCATCTCAGGAGTGAGTCTTGGGAGAGCTGCCAGGTGAGGCCCAGACTTGAAAAGGAGCCCGGAGTCCCTGGGACAAAGGCAGGCCCCCTAGGAAGGGTTGTTTGTTTTTTATTCACCTTCCTCTGGGACACAGTAGGCCTGGGGACTCAGGCAGCAAGGAGATGGCCAAGGAGTGTCCCTGGCACCCAGCCTGAACTCTCCTGAGCCTCAAGTATCTTACCTGGTCTAATCCCAGCTCCCCCCAGAACTATTAGATGACAGTAAAAGGGTAGGGGTGGGCCCCACGTCTTAAGGTGGACCTCAAGGTTGGGGAGGGCTTTCTAGATACTGCCCTTATTTTCTGTCCCAGTCTCAGGCTCTGCCTCTTGGTTAAGTTCAGGATCCAAAAACCTTCAGAGGATGGAGATGACAGCCCCACCTACACTTCCTTATAAGCCATGCAGTGCCTTGTCAGTCAACTCAATCCAGCTTGTGAGCCCCAGGCTGCTGTCAGAGAACGAGAGGACAGTGGGGAAGCACCGAGCACTGGAAACCATCCCAGCCAACTTCCCAAAGTGTGAGGACCATGATGGGCACTGCAGACACACAGCTGAGCAAGGAAGTGCTCAGTGCTGCCCTCTGCAGAAAGGAAGCACCTCCCTTTGTCAAAGTCGAGATTGAAGGCAAAACTTTGCCCTGTGTGGAAAGACTCCCTCTCAGGAAGGTGACTAAGGGCACGTTACCTCCCTGAAGTGTGGTAGTTTTGCCTCCTAACGTCCCAGAGATAGGTAAAATGTGGCACTGCTGGAAAGGTGACAGAACTTCAAAAGCGCATGAGATCACCTACACAGATCGCGAAACATAAATGATTGTTCTACTTGTGCTATGATAGTGTAAATATCACAATTTACCATCAAGGAAAAAAGTAAAAATCAAGAAACGGGTGCCAGGGAGAGCTGACCTCCAGCAGCTTCCTGGGATCCCCTTCCAGTTGCCCGCTGATGTGACTCAGCCACTGGAGAAAGGAAACCCTGCCCCAGTTTCCACAGGAGAAAAGGGTCTGTGCCCACATACCTGAAGCTTTTGCCCACAGAAGACACAAGCACAACTAAAATGGGAGCAACCTCCCTGCCTGCTGGCACCCACCCCAACCTGTGCACCGGGGAAGGAGGTGCACGGCATCCACAGGAAGAACCCATCACAACCTGGTCACCCAGCCTGGGCCAAGCTGGCCCAGCCACCACCGGGCCCTTTCTGAAACATTTAGCGGAGGAAGAGTATAGCAAAATAAAGACAGAATTCCAAATGGAGAACACAATACAAATGGACAGCTAATACACATAAAATATGTAGAAAGTAGCAAACTCCATCAAATGTAAAGTTTCTCTATTATTAGAATCTTCTAAAAGCAAGAAATGTATAATCAGAAATGATTATATAAAACAATGTCATATTATGTAATCTTATTTGCTTAATGGTAAATAATATATATATATATATATATGCCTAAATAAATCTAGAATAACTTTAAGGCTTTGAAGATATTAACCCCAGACTTAATCATTACATACATCAGAGAATACCTCTTATGGAATTCATCTGATGTGGTAAAAGCTTTACGTGGAAAAAAAAGTTATTTCTAAGAGAAACAACAAAATATCACTTATAATAGAAAAAATTAAAACACATAAGTGTTCAACAATATGGGAATTATGGAAAAAACATGCACATAACTTTACAATGTGGTATTGAAAAACTTATTTAAATAATTATTGATAATGTGGCTGTGAAGTTTAATACAAATATTAATGGGGAGTCTTGGAATAGAAAAGGCTAAGAAATAAAATTTTTAAATAAGAACCAAGTATTGAAAAGGAGAGAGAAGGAAGAGATGAAGCATAATGAAAGTCTCCTCTTTCTCCAAGGGGGAAAATGTACACTATTTAATTCTTGATATCAGTTGCTAAATTCAGTTCAAATGTAAGTTTAAAATTTGAAAATATTTTAAATTGAGGTAGACATTTACCACATTCATGGATAAGAAAATTGAAAGTCATGAAAATGTGAATTGTACCTAAATTCATCTACAGAGTCAATGTAATTTCAATCAAAATCCCAGCAGGTGGGCTCTGCAAGCACGCATGCGTGCCCCTGTGTGTGGGTGTGTGTGTGAGAGAGAGACAGAGACAGAGACAGAGAAAGAAGGTCAACAAGTTGATCCTATGATGTATTAATATATGGAGTTCTAATTATGGTAATTAGCATCAATATTCCTACTAAAGAAAACTAAAAAAGCTGAGCTAAAATATTTATTTATTTATTTTTTTTTTATTTTCAGAATATCATGGGGGTACAACACTTTGGCCATACACATTGCCCCTGTTCTGCCCGTGTCAGAGCCACAATCGTGGTCATCCCCCAAACTGTGCTCCCCACATCCATTCAGTGAGAGTTTTTCCCATCCCTTCCACCCCCCTCCCGCTCTCCCTCAGATGAATGTTATTGCCCTGTGTGATGTAAGTGTTCATCAGTTAGTACCAATTTGATGGTGAGTACCAGTGGCGCTTGTTTTTCCAATCCTGTGACACTTCGCTTCGAAGAATGGGTTCTAGCTCCAACCAGGATAATATCAGATGTGTTAATTCACTATTGTTTTTTATTGCTGAGTAATACTCCACGGTATACATATACCACATTTTATTGATCCACTCATGTATTGGGTTGTTTCCACAGCTGGGTTGTTTCCACATCTTTGCAATTGTGAATTGTGCTGCTATGAACATTCGTGAGCAGATGTCTTTATTATAAAATGTCTTTTTTTCCTTTCAGTAAATACCCAGTAGTGGGATTGCTGGGTCAAATGGTAATTCTACTTTTAATTCTTTGAGGTATCTCCATGTTACTTTCCATAGAGGTTGTACTAATTTGCAGTCCCACCAGCAGTGTATGAGTGTTCCTATCTGTCCACATCCCCGCCAACATTTGTTGTTTGGGGATTTTTTGATATGAGCCAATCTCACTGGAGTTAAGTGATATCTCATTGTGGTTTTGATTTGCATTTCCCTGATGATTAGAGACGTTGAGCACTTTTTTATATGTTTGCTGGCCATTATTCTGTCTTCTTTTGAAAATTTTCTGTTCATGTCCTTTGCCCATTTTTTAATAGGGTTGTTTGATTTTTTCTTGTTGATTTTCCTAAGTTCTGTATGGATTCTGGTTATCAGCCCTTTATCAGAGGTGTAGCATGCAAATATTTTCTCCCATTCTGTAGGTTGTCTGTTCACTCTAGTGATGGTTTCCTTGGCTGTGCAGAAGCTTTTCAATTTGATCAGGTCCCATGTATTTATTTTTGTTGCTGCTGTGATTGCTTTGGGGGTCTTCTTCATACATTCTTTGCCTAGGCCAATGTCCATAAGAGTTTTTCCAATGTTTTCTTCGAGAATTCTTATGGTTTCATGTCTTAGGTTTAGATCTGTTATCCATTGTGAGTTGATTTTTGTGAGAGGTGAGAGGTGTGGGTCCAGTTTCAGTCTTCTACATGTGGCCATCCAGTTTTCCCAGCACCATTTGTTGAATAGGGAATCTTTTCCCCAGTGTACGTTTTTCGCTGAGCTAAAATATTTAAAAATACATGTTCATAAAAGCATCAAAGAGCTTCAGATAGCCAAAATCTAGAATAAGTTCTGAGAACCCAGAGAGGAAGCCCCATCCCTCAAAGCTTGTTTTCTCTGGAGGAATTTGCAGATTCAGAATAAACAGCTTTGGAACTGTGCTGTGATTTGGTGGCCTCACAGGAAAAAAGGGACAAAAGCCAGCACGCACACGGTTGGGGGTCTGACAAACCACCCTTTCCTTTGAGCTGCAACCATAAAGGACCATGCCCTCCAGGTAAGAGTAAATAAAAAATAAATCAAACTGCAAATAGATTTGAGACATGGATTCATGTGACTGAGGTGATCCAGGGAACCTCAGTCTTGAATTCGAATTAAAGTGGTCGAGAATAGTCCTGACACCAGGCTCCTAAATAAAATTGTTTCAAGAAAAGTACCATCATCTTAAACTGCAAATTGTTTCTGCAAATATTTTTTCACACCAAATATCCAGGTCAAAGACACACAAGGAAATAAGATACAATAAACAAGAACCAGCAAAAATAATAGATAACAGAAAAGTCCTGGGATATTGTAGTTGTCAAATAAAAACTATAAATAAACCATACTTAAAGAAATAAAAGCCAACCTCAACATAGCAGAATTGAAAATAAACTTAAATAGAAATTTTGGGATTGAAGAAGTTATAATAACCAAAATTTTAAAAAGAAAAGACATAAAAGGCATCCAAGTTGGAAAAGAAGAGGTAAAACTATTCTCAGATGACATCCTTTTTTAATTTAATTTTTATAAAATTTTTTCTATAGTACTTTTGAGTTGCTTTTTTATCAGATGACATAATCTTATACATAGAAAATTCCAAAGAATACACAAGAAAACAGCTAAAGCTAATAAATTCAGCAAAGTTCCAAAGTACGAGATCAACACACAAAAATCAATTGTTTCTACACCAGCAATGAGCAATCTAAAAGGAAATTAAGACAGCAATTCCATTTATAATAACATCTAAAAGAATTAAATACTTGGGAATAAATTTAACCAAGGAGTTGAAAGATTTGTATGCTGAAAACCACAAGACATTTCTAAAAGAAATTAAAGAAAATCTAAATAAATAGAAAGACATCCTGTGTTCATAGAATATTGTTAAGATGTTAACACTACCCACAGCGATCTATAGATTCAATGCAAACCCTATCAAATTCCAAAGACCTTTTTTTTTTGAGTTGCCCCAGCTGGAGTGCAGTGGCATCATATAGCCCACTGCAACCTCAAACTCCTGACCTCAACCGATCCTCCTGCCTCAGCCTCCCAGAGTGCTAGGATTACAGGCATGAGCCACTGAGCCCAGCCCCAAAGGGCTTTTTTGCAGAAATAGAAAAGCCAATCCTCAAATTCATATGGAATCTCAAGGGGCCCCAAATACCCAAAACAGTCTTGAAAAAGAACAAAGTTGAAGGACTCATACTTCACAATTTCAAAACTTACTATAAAGCTTTCATTGAAAACAGTGTGGCAGTGGCATAAGGGTAGAAATATAGACCAATGGAATGAATTGAGAGTCCAGAAATAAACCCATTCTTCTATGGCAAATTGATTTTTGACAAGGATGTCAAGACCATTCTGTCGACGGAAAAGAAGCCGAACTCTGTAAAATGATTTTAAAGGGGTTTATTCTGAGCCAAATTTGAGGACCATGACCCGGAGCCACACCCAAGAAGCCTTGAGCAAGTGACTCACTGTGGTTGGGTTGCAGTTTGGTTTTATACATTTTAGGGAGACAGGGATTACATGTAAAGTCATAAATCAATACATGGAAGGCATACATTGGTTTGGCCCGAAAAGGTGGGCCATCTCACAGTGGGGGCTTACAGGTTATAGGTGGGTTTAAAGACTCCTTGACTTGTAATTGGTTAAAAAAAAATGAAGCTTTGTCTAAAGGCTTGGAGTGTTTTAGATAAGAGACAAGTCACCAGACATATTTGTTGTGTAAATTGGGGACCTGCAGGTTTGTCTTGCACAGCCTCAGGCCTGTTGATGAGTTACAGAGGACCCCTCCAAGAAGGGAGGGGGGCAGGGTGGGGCATGTTGACCTCCTCCTCGTGGCAGACAATTTAGTTTTAGGATATCCTCTTGGGGGGGGCATTCAGTCAGCGGGTGGGGGGGAAGCCTTTTATTTAATTTTAGTTCACAATTCAATGGAGAAAGAACAGCCTCTTCAATAAATGGGATAACTAGACATCCACAAGCAAAAGAATGAAGTAGATCCTCACTCACACTACTTACTTCACATACAGGAAAACTAATTCCAAATGGATCGACGACCTACATATAAGAGCTAAAACTGTAAAACTCTTACAAGAAAACATAGGGGTAAATCTTCATAACCTTGGATTTGGTAATAAAAAGAAAGAATAGATAAATTAGACCTCAACAAGATTTAAAGCTTTTGTGTATCAAAAGACATTATGAAGAAAGTGACAAGACAACCTACAGAATCAGAGAAAATATTTTCAAATTATATCTCTGACAAGGGTCTAGTATCCAGAATATTTAAAGAACTCTTACAACTCTGGCCGGGTACAGTAGCTCACACCTGTAATCCCAGCACTTTGGGAGGCCAAGGTTGGAGGATCACTTGAGGCCAGGAGTTTGAGACCAGCCTGGGCAACATAGTGAGACCCTGTCTCTACAAAATTTTTTTAAAAATATATTAGCCAGGCATGGTAGTGTGCACCTGTAGTCCCAACTACTCAGAAGGCTGAGGCAGGAGGATCACTTGAGCCCAGGAGTTAGAGGCTGCAGTGAGCTGTGATCATACCACTGCACCCCAGTCCGGGCAACAGAGTAAGACCCTGTCTCTAAAGAAAAAGAAAGAAAGAAAAGAACTCTTACAATTCAACAACAACAACAAAAAGAAAACCAAACAACCCAATTTTAAAATGGACAAAGGACTTGAATAGACATCTCTCTAAAGAAGGCACACAAATGGCCAAGAAGCACCTGAAAAGAGGCCCAACATCACTACTCATCAGGGACATGCAAATTAAAGCCACAGTGAGGTGCCACTTCACACGCACTAGGCTGGCTAGACATTTGAAAGATGGAAAATAAAAGTGTTGGCAAGAATGTGAAGAAAATAGAACCTTCATACATTGCTGGTGGGAATGTAAACCGGTTCAGTCACTATGGAAAACAGTTTAGCAGCTCTTCAAAAAGCTAAACATAGAATTACCACATGACCCTGCAACTCCACTCCTAGATATATACCTAAAAGAATTGAAAACAGAGACTCAAACAAGTATATATACACGCATGTTCATAGCAACACTATTCACCATAGCCAAAAGGCAGAATAGCCCAAGTGTCCATCAACAGATGGATAAACAAATTGTGGTACCATGTATGCATACAATGGATCAACCATAAAAAGAAACTCTGATACAGTACATTATGCTGAGTGAAATAAGCCAGACACAAAAGGACAAATATTATATGATTCCATTTACATGAGGTACCTAGAATAGGCAAATTCATAGAGACAGAAGGTTGAGTAGAGGTTCCCAGGAGCTGGAGGTAGGAGGGAAGGGAAAGTTACTGTTTATGGGTACAGAGCTTATAATGAGCATGATGAAAAAGTTTTGGGTATAGAGAGTGGGGATGGGTACATAGCATTGTGAATTATTTAATATCACTGAATTGTACACTTGCAAATGGTTATGATGATAAATGTCATCACACAGTCCACAAACTGTCATTATTCTCTGGCATAGGCCAGGCATAGACATTCTGAACGCACCATGTAAAGTCTCAACAGTGAGGCTGACCCAGAGCATTCACCACGTTATGCATCTGTAGGTTTGAGAGGCATCCCAGTTTCTCTAATTAACGAGACATAAATCAAAGAATTCACAGGCCCAGGAACTGCCCTGAGGAGTGTACATACTGGGAGCAGAGGCATACGAGAGCCTGGGCAACAGGATGTTGACATCAGCCAAGGCCTTGCTGTCCATCCACAGATTGGCTCAGTCCAGATGGGTCTGTGCTCAGCTAAGCCACCAAAGGGGGAAGGAATGTCTAGACACGAGTTTCAACTATTGAGAAATTCCAGTAAGAATCACTTGGCTAATTGTTATCAACAACCAATATTTGATAAATAAACAAGTAAGTCAAAAAGAAACAGTTGAGAAAACAAGCAAACGAACAAAATATATTATGCTTCATTTAGAGACATTTCGTACCAGAAGTGGGGGGTCTTTTCTCAGAGAAGGAGGCTTCCAGTGACACTGACAACAATGTTGATAAAGTTAAAAATTATACACACCATATACATTTGTTTTAAAATTTGTGAAAAAATAAGAACAAAGTAACTAGAAAGAAAAACTAAATCTCTTCTTTGACAGATATAACAAAGAATTTCACCGATGGTCAACAAACCCTGGCAAGCAGGGAAGCCAAGCAGTCTGGGGGGTGCTGCGCCACACACTCTGGCGGTGGGCACTTGCCCATGTCCCCCAGAAAAGCAGTGAACAGTGCTCAGACACCTCAACCGCTGCACAACTTTAAGTGGTTGTTTAAAAACTGGATTTAAACTTACCTCTGTGAAAAACCTATACTCAGGGCACACCTGTAATTCATCTGTGACACCCATGTGCCTCCCTTCACTGGCTGGTATTTTCTGCTATGCACTGAAAATGGATTATTACAGCTATATATCAACAGTGTGGAGCATAATGTTGCTGTTCCCAAGCAAGTCATGTGGTGAGAATGTAAAACAGGACAGTCTTTCTTCCTAAGAAAGACTCCCGTGCACTGCTCTGTCAGGAGGAAGGGAGTGAGGCAGGGAAGGGTGTCTGGGTGCCCATCACATCGCTCTCTCATGAGGCCCACCCAATAAACTCAGTATTTCTCAACACAGTTCATCCGAGGAAGGCAGAGAGAATTCATCCAGTCATAGGTTTTCCCCAGGGAGTGTGAATTTCTCTACATCTGTGGCTGCACTGAGGTGAGGAGCAGGACACAGTGGTCACTCCAGGCATGGTTGGTCACCACAGGACGAGGCTGACAAATGGCCCAAGCTAGATCAGGCCAAGAAGATCTAAAATGGGCATAAAAGCGTCTGAGACACTAGGCAAAGGATTTTTTTCTGACTGACCAAAAAAACAAAAAAAAAGAAAAAGAAAAATGGTTAAAAACAGAAAATAAACAAAAAGCAAAAAATAAATGCTTCTATATTTCAAAATCTGCAGAGAAATCACTGAAAATCAGAATTTAGGGCAGTCACCCCTTTTCCAGAGTTTGCATGATGTGATCCTTCAAATATATCAATTGAAAAGCATTTCATATAACTTGAAATATGCACATTCCCACAGACATGTTATACAAATGCATAAATGCAATCATCCATATGATCTGTGAGTGGCCTTTTTTCTTCTTTTCCCTTTTTACTAGCTGCTTCTCACTCCCCACCCCCAGTCCCACATCAGCACCTGTGGCCAGGTGACAACCCAAAATAAGTGACTGAGGCAGAAATCTCAGTCAATGGAGGTTTACTAAGCCAAAGTTTGAGGATGCGCCCAGAGAAAACAAACCACAGATGCAACTGTGACCGTTTTTCCAAAGTTGGATTTGGGAACTTCAGTATTTAAGGGAGGAAGGGGTACAGAAAAAAGATGAGGCAAATGGTTACGCACTCGTGAGGCCCAGGAAATCTGTATTTTACACAAGACAAGGTGAATGTTTAAAGAGAAAAAGGGACCTGAAGGAAGAATAGGCAGATGTCCCTGAGCAGGTAGGGAGAATGATTGATCCTGTCTCTGTTCTGCACCTGAGAAGATGAACTTGTCATCAACATGATTAGTGTGGAATTGAACAGACTTTAGTTTTAGGAGCTAGACGTAGCCTGCAGACTCAAAGTTACAATTGGCATGTCCTTGTTTATGGGAGGCCAGCACAGTTTCCTTGTGGATGGTCTGTGGCGGCAGCCCTTGTAGACACCTGAGGCCTTTTACCTTCCCTTGCGGAGGATGTGGCTGATGCATAACGTTGGTCACAGGTATTCATTGGGATGTGGGTGTTGCATGGCTCAGCCTCCAGACTTGACCTTCCCTTTTGCATAAGGAGTTGGGGGGGTAGGAGGTCCTGAGATTTTAATTTTCCTTTACAAGTGTAAGTATTCATTTATTTTATTCCTTAAAATTCACTTTGTTTCTAATTTTACAGTGCTTTTTTTCTCACCCCCACCATTTTGGGAGGAATTTTGGGTCTGTTTGTTTTTGCCATTTTCTTTGTTCGTTTGCTTTTTAATTTGAACACTCTTCTACAGTTTTCTTTCTTTCTTTCTTTTTTTTTTTTTAGAGATAGGGTCTCACTCTGTCACCCAGGCTGGAGTGCAGTGGCACAATGATAGCTCACTGCAGCCTAAAACTCCTGGGCTCAAGGGATCCTCCCACCTCAGCCACCTGAGTAGCTCAGACTACAGGTGTGTGCCACCACATCCAGCTAATTTTTTAAAATTTTTTTGTGGAGACAGGTCTCACTATGTTGCTCAGGCTGGTCTCGAACTCCTGGCCTCAAGCGATCCTCTTGCCTTGGCCTCCCAAAGTGCTGGGATTACAGGCGTGAGCCACTGCACCCGGCCTCCTACACTTTTCTATTCACTACTGGGTACTCTCCTTTCCCTGCTCAGGCACTTGTGACTGTACCATGGGTCATAAACAAAGTATCTAACATTTTCTCCCAAAAAGATCGTCTCCACAGGATCAAACTTCTAGAAGACTTTCACACCCCTCTCCTCCCCCTTGCTCCCCCCCACGAGGGGTCTGCAGCATCTGTGAGAGTGAGAGAGTCACCGCTCATCCAAGCTTCCTCCTTTCCCCCATCTGGAGGGCTGATTCTGGTTTATTTGCTGTTTGTTCTTAGTCTTTTCTTAGTATTGTCCTCACATTGGGTACCTGGGTGCTCTACTCTCCGAATTCTTGCATATCCCAACATCATTCTTTTGCCCAGGCAGGTGAAGGCGTCTTGACTGGTAGCAGGTTCCTGGGCTGGCGATCCACTGACCCCGGCTCCAGTGTTGCAGATGAAAGGTCTGAAATCAGCCTGATTTGCAGGTAATTTGGGTTTTCTTCCTAGAAGCTTGTGATAGCTTTATCTCTGAATCGAATAATTATTTTCTCTTATCAGGCCAGCCTGGAATTCAGTGAGCCCTTTGCTTAACAGGCTCAAGTCTGCCTATAGCTGAGCAGAATTCCCTCCTAGTATTGATTTCAATATGACTCCTCACCATGCATGCCCTATTCTCCTTCTGGAACACCCGTGTTTAGCTATTTAACTGTCTGTCCTCTGAGTTATCACTCTCCTCCACGTCTGGAGTGATTTCTCGAATTTGGTCCTCTGGCCACCAGTTCGGGTATCAGCCGTGACCATTGTGTCCTGTAGTTCAGACAGTGGAAGTTGAAAACTGTAATATCATTATTTTAATGTGTCACATTAGACAATTTCAAGAAGTTGTTTTGGGAGTGTTGTTTTAGGGTGTCTGCGTATGTGTGTTGTGCTTGTTTCTTCTTACATGTTCGTATCATTTTCTAGTTCAGGAGTGTAGCTGCCTTCCTCAGTAGCAGTTCCTCTTCATCAGCCTCATGAAACTGCCCTGACTCCATTTCTGAATAATATGAAACACAGTTGACCACTGCAGCCTTCCTGAAAGACTCTCTCAGCTTAGCTCTCGTAGTACCGTATTCTCCTGGTTTTCCTTCTGTCTCCCTGGTTGCTGATTCCTCCCCTCTTCCCAGCTAAAAATGTGCCTGGAACTAAAAGGGTGGGATTGGAGTGTTCCTAACACAAAGAAACGATAACTGCCTGAGGTGACGGCTACCCCAATTAACCTGATTTGATTAATTCACACTGTATGCCTGTCTCAAAATATCACATGTTCCCTATAAAGATATACAACCATTATGTACCCATAATAGTTAAAAATAAAAAAATTTTTTTAAAATAAAAATAAAAATGTGCCCAGGGCTTTTACCAGGCCCCTCCCAAGCCTTGCCAATGGCACACATCCATCATGTAGTCCCCGTCACACAGGTGCAATGCAATTTCACATGAGTGATGCCTAATCATTAATATGTAACCTGTGGGGGGGACAACAAGATGGCCCTGGTGACAAAAAAAGAAATTGTACCAGGAACCTGGATGTAAGTCTAAGTGATGTCCCTTACAAATGGCATTTTTTATGACCATGTGTTAAAGAAAAATCTGAGACACGATAAAATTTTAAAGAGTGAAGAAGTAATTCATGAATTGGGGAACCCAAGACTGACAGAGGTTTAGTGTTGTCAGAGGCAAGTATTTATTGGGAAAATGAAGAAGCACAGTAAAGAAATTATTGGATTGGTTAGGGTTACACAGTTGCCTTATTTGGTCTGTCCCATTGGAAAGTCCCTCGTTATGTAATATGTTAGTTGGCTGCTTATGACTGACTAGGGTTAAAATTTATTTCTGTCCAATGTAAGCATTTATCAGAAATAACTCAAGTTTTTGTTTTTTTGTTTTTTTACTTCTGCCAGCTGAAATTAGTAGATCAAGTTAAGTTTTGCTTGTGTTTGCAATTTAAGGAAGTCTGAGGTTGCTTATGAAGCCTAACTGGTTTTGTCTGCTCAGGGATTCTTCAGGCCCGGTCTCCATTTTAATTTGCTTTACCAATTCCTCCCTTTTGGTCATCCGGCAAGCTGAGAGGATGACCAAACTGCATCGTATTACTCTCAGTTACCACTAATGACACAGTCACCGGACCACAGTCACGTAGACATCATCAGCATCAGTTGTGCTGGGACGTAGAATCGCGTAGTCATCACTGTCTGCATCGCAGGCTCGAGTGCTCAAGTTGTTGGTTCTCCAAGTTGCCTGACTGGGATGACAATCACTTGATGTGAGTGTGAGGGAAACCCGTTTATATCAGCAAAAGGTTTCTTAGGCCAAACCAAGATGACTGCCGGCGTGTTTTCCGGCCCGGCCTTCCGGTAAGGCGTGAGCGAGCACACTTATGCAACTATGATGGAATCTCTTACGTAAGACCCACGTGCCCACCCCTTGACTGGGCACGTTGCCACTGTCGTTCTGAGCAGTGTATATATGAGCGCTCGCTCGCCATGTTACTGGGGCTGCTGCGTTTGCTGTTGCTGTGCCCCGACAACAAAGAGTCTGTCTCATCTGCCTGCCTCTTCTTCCAGTTCCCGGCACTGCTCTGGTACCCTCGTACCCTCGCTGGCCGTGGCACTTGCACCGCACGGTGAGAGTGACTGCTGGAAAGCATTTGAAACCCTTGAGAGGATACCATACGCTACAGAGGTAAAAGTAGTGACTATAAGACAGGTAGGGATTGAAAAGTTCCCTGGAGCAGAGCTCCCAGGCGCCAAGATTTAACCAACTAAATCAGTCAACAAAGGAGGCAGCACCTATCTGATGAGAGACTTGTATTTGTTTCTTAAGAGCCTTTACATTTTGAGCAACAGGTTTTTATTTATTAACATAGAAACAACATTTTTTATCAATAAAAGCACCAGCTCATCCCTATTAAGCTGTTAAGGTATTAAGAACTTCTGTTTTGGAGTATTATTGAGGCCAAATTGCTTCAGATTGTACTGCTTGAGGAGAATTCAAGGTATCATTCTATGAAAACAAAAGGAAAACAAAGGTTAATATTTGGAGTAAATTATGATCTTAGTTTTTGAGGCCAGAGGGCAGATAGTCAAGAAGATTCCCAGACTTGAGTATGAAGCACCTCTAGATGGTAGAATGAAGATGGCAGCTGAACGCGGCTGATTATGTCGTCAGGTGGTGTTCTGGCGAACTCTCCAGGTGACCCGTGCAGCAGCAGGCATGAAGGCTGTCCCTACGTGATCTGCTGTGATGTTTCTGAAGTTAAAGTCATCCCATTTCAGTCTGCAGACCTTGGGGAAAGGGCAGTTTTAGTTTTTAGTGAAACTAAAAAAAAAAATCAGGATTCAATCCAGTTTATAGGGAGATAACAAAACCTCAAACAAAATTGACAGGACTAGAAATTGACAATAGGTGCACTATAGTTTTCTACTGAAATACAATCTTTTTTACAGTCACTTCCATTTTTACCAAAAAATCAGTTTTTCAAAATAAATCTAGTTTCATTCTACTTGACCTGATTATATAACAAAAATAGTAATCCTATGTATATTTTATTTTATTTATATTTTTGAGACAAGGTCTCACTCTGTTGCCCAGGCTGGAGTGCAGTGGTGTCATCACAGCTCACTGCAGCCTCCAACTCCTGGGCACAAGCAATCCTCCTGCCTCAGCCTCCCCAGTAGCTGGGACTACAGGTGCCACCACCACATCCAGCTAATTTTTCTATTTTTAGTAGAGATGGGGTCTCACTCTTGCTCAGGCTGGTCTCGAACTCCTGGCCTCAAGTGATCCTCCCGCCTCAGCCTCCCAGAGTGCTGGGGTTACAGGTGTGAGCCACCGTGCACGGCCTGTGTATATTTTATTTACGTTTTACTTTTTTTTTCTTTTTTCATCTTCTCTCTTTTTTTTTAATTCTTTCATGGCCTAGTGTATTTTAAAATATGATATTTTAGTCAGGGCTTTGGTAATATCCAAGGGCTTTATTGACTTTCTATCAGTGAACCTTAGTTTTTTCTTAAACTATCTGATAATGAGGAATCTCATATCTGACCTTTAAAAACCTCTGTAGGCTAAGAAGGCAAGCCAAGGATTTGTCCAATTATGTCCTGTTAGGAGAACAGATTCTAACTGAACCTATGTAAATACCCATATTGCCACGAAAATAAGAATATTTAATAAGAGTTTCCAAATTCTGGAGTGATCAGGTAGGGAGAAAAAGATTAATGTTCCATTTTTGTTTACAAAAGTATATTTTGTCAAATTGCTGTAAGTTACAAACAGCTTAAGAGGAAAAGAGTTCCTTTTAAGGAACCCTTAATGTCTACAAAACAAGACATTAAAAAACCAGCAATGTTTCTAACAAAAAGTCATTAAAATTCTAATTATTCTCATCAGTTAATTCAGTCCCTTATAACTAATTTTTGTTTTGCTTGATATTTAGTTAGCAGTTTTATTAATCAGTTTTTCCATCAGTTTTGGAAATTCTGACCCAGCCCAACAGTACGATCTAAGAGTTATCAGAGACCTGTACTTACCAAAGTCTTTCTTATAAATCTCTTGAAATTTTGTGTCGTGCAACTGCCAAGGAAATTTGGTTGTTTTGGTGACATACAACATTTTAAGATAATAAATAGAATTATGACTGATAACATTATACTAGAACATATCAGATTTTTAGGAATTTTATATAATTTTGGGACATTTATATTAATAATATATATCCATATAAATGTTACCTAAGAAGGTTAAAAATCACCTGTATTTGATAATGCTTCCCATGCAGTTTAACATATCAAATAAGCCTAATTAGTTTAACATCTCTCTTTTTATAAGGAGAGAAAATAAATTCTTTTGAGATATTCCAGGGACCCTTCAAGAAACTCCCAAAGTCAATTCACAGTCAAAAAGACTTAATTTAGAATTTGATTTTGGGGAGCTGTCAAAAAAGTTAAAAGGTTTAAAGCTCTTGATTAAACAGGATCACAGGTCACTGTAAAACAATACTAAAATGACAAAATATTTTAAAGGCAGATACATAAAGTTATGTAGCTATTAAAAATAGCTTTTTTAATATTGAAAAGATTCACTTTTTAAAAATAATCAATGACCTAATAAAAGACAACATGAAGCATAAGAAATTATCTTGATCAAACATAAAATCTTTGTTTTCTAGGCCAACTACTTAAAAGGCAAAGAAAAAAACTTTCATAAGAGCAGACCAAGACTCCAAGAAAACTTTGTTCTTTTAACAGAAAGAGAACCATATTCTAAGCCAGGAAGGATGGCATGTTTCTGTAGTTCCAGGTACACAGGAGGTTGAGGCAGAGCATCACTTGAGCCCAGGAAATGGAGGCTGTATTTTGATATGATTACACCTGTGAACAGCCACTGCACTCCAGCCTGGGCAACATAGTGAAACTCCATCTCTAAAAAAAAGAAAAAGAAAAAAAGAAAACCAAATTCTATCTTTGCATGAATACATTACTAAGCTTTTTTTTTTTTTTAACACTACAAAAAATATATCTAATCTTAGTAGTGTGGCCACATATAAAGTTCCTCCTTTGCAGATCTTCTACCACTTACTATATCTATCTTACTCATTTTCTTGAGTCATCTTGCTTTCCCTTACGTTTGCAATTTAAGCAAGGCTGAGGTCACTTATGAGGCCTAACTGGTTGTGTGTGCTCAGAGATTCTTCAGGCCTGGTCTCCATTTTAATTTACTTTAACACATGTACGGTAATTACACTGGAGTTTCACAGTAATCTAGTTAGGAAGATTGAGCCTTCCTGCCACCTGACAGGACCTCACTGCAGATGTCAAACATCATCCCACCAAAGTAAGCATCACCAGTGAGGACTGTAGAAACTTGTGAAACTGCACTCACAAAACATCCCACAACCTGAGAGCTTGTGAAAGTTAGCTGAGAATGCAGCCTAAGTGCTGAGAACAGGAGATTGTAATTTATTCCTGAGTGACATGAGTGCTCATTTCTGACAAATCTCCAACCCAGGACTGCGGCAGTGCCCCGGAGCTCTGTGCCCTTCCTGTTTTTTATCCACATACACACTCCTTATTAGCTTTTTGATTACTTAGAAAACTGAGCCTTAAAAGAGTTAAGTTTTTTTTTTAACATCTATGTAACTTACTGTGTTTGCTTTTGAAACCTTTTAATTATCACTCTGGTTAAATGAACGACTATTATTTCACAATGACCTGTGATCCTATTTAATCAAGCGTTTTATACCTTTTAACATTTTTTGACAAACTTCCCAAAAATGAAATTTTAAATTAAGTCTTTTTGACCCCAAATAAACTTTGGAAATTTCTAGTCGGGCCCCTGTAAACACTAAAAGATGTGTACCTCACTTTGAAAAGAAAGATATTAAACTTACTGGATTTATTTGACATGTTAAGTTCTATGGGAAATATCACCAAATAAGAAATGATATTAAACCTTTAAGTTATATTTGTATGGATGTGTTATTAATATGTTCCAAAAGTTATATGGCATTCCTAAAAATCTGATATGTCTTGGTATAATGCTATCAGTCCTAATTCTAGTTATTATGTTGAAATGTTGTATGCCACAGAAATAACCAAATTTCTCTGTCAACTCCTGGCTATAATGAACTGTCATCAAATTTTTAACTATGGCCATTCTATGTTTTTGTCATCCACAGTTTTGATTCTTTTCTGAAGGCATTTACAATCAACTACAGTTCAAGATCACTTTTTCCTTCATGGAAAGGATGGAAATGACTCTGAGAAGTACTCTAAAATATAAGTTTCTCATGATTTTAAGATCATATCATTGGATTGAATAAAAACTTGCAGAACTGAAATGAAGTAAACTGATGAGTTCATGAAACTGCTCACCAAGATCAAGCAAACAGGAAGTAATTACATGATATTAATTACATTCATTACATGCATGAACTAATTTAAATGAAGTAATTTTTTAAATGATGGGTTTTTATCACTTTTATTTGAAATATTGTTGGTTCTTTATTTTAATGTTTTGTTTTCTGGATTTAAGGAAATTTTTTGTCGATAGGTTGTCACAATTTGGTATACTTTTTCCTTCTTCTTTTTTTTTTTTTTTTGAGACAGGGTCTCACTTTGTTACCCAGGCTGGAGTGCAGTGGCACAATCACAGCTCACTGCAACCTCAAACTCCTGGGTTCAAGTGATTTTCTTGCCTCAGCCTCCCAAATAGCTGGGACTACAGGCGTGCACCACCACACACAGCTTTTTTTTTTTTTTTTTTGGTAGAGATGGGCTCTCTTTATGTTGCGCAGGCTGGTCGCAAACTCCTGGGCTCAAGCGATCCTCCCACCTTCCCACCTAGGCCTCCCAGAGTGCTGGGATGACAGGTGTGATCCACTGCACCCAGCCCTGGTAAAGTATAATTTTACAAACAGAATTGATATATTTTCTTTACTTGATCACTCCAGAATCTAAAAGACTACTTGAGGATATTCTTATTTTTATGGGAAATAGTTGTTTGTATAAGTTCAATAAGAATCTGCTCTCTTTAAGACAGGATACAATTGGAAACATTGGTTATATTACCAAGGTTTTGACTGGGATATCATACTTAAATTGTTTATAGGTACTGCAGACGAGGTGTGAAGTCTACCTTGGTTTAGCTTCCTAGCCTCGAGAGCTTTTTAAACTTGAGATTCCTATATGGTCAATTGCTATTCTTGCTGCACTTATGTAAATAATCAGGCCAAGTTCAATAAGGCTAAACTTATTGTACAAATAAATCAGTCTTATTTTGATTATTTTTGGTAAAAATGAGGGTAACTCTAGAGAAAAATTGTTTCAAAAAAATTGTGGCCAGGTACAGTGGCTCACACCTGTAATCCTAGAGCATTGGGAGGCTAAGGCAGGAGGATCCCTTGAGGCCAGGAGTTCAAGATGAGACTGGGCAACACAGCAAGACTCCTGTCTCTACAAAAAAAAATTTAAAATTAGCCAGGCATGGTGGTGGCGCCTGCAGTCCCAGCTACTTGGGAGGCTGAGGCAGGAGGATGCTTGAGCCCAGGAGTTGGAGGCTGCAGGGAGCTGTGATCACACCCACCTGGATGACAGAGCAAGACCCTGTATCTAAAAAAAGAAAAAAGAAAAAGAAACATTGTTTCAGAAGAAAAACTATAGAACACCTGTTGTCAGACGGTAGCCCACTACAATCGGGACTAAATCCTGAACTCTTCTAGCTTCCTCCAATGTCTGACTGCAATAGGTATTGCCCAGCTCCCTCAGGGTCTTTCTTTCTTTCTTGAGACAGGACCTCATCTATTGCTCTGGGTAGAGTACAATGCCATCATCATTGCTCACTGCAGTGATGCCTGAGCAATGCCCTGCCTCTGCTTCCCCAGTAGCTGGGACTAGAGGTGCGCACCACCACACCTGGCTAATTTTTCTACTTTTGGTAGAGATGGGGTCTTGCTATGTTGCTCAGGCTGGTCTCATGGTCTTTTTTTTTTAAATTTTTTTTTCTGTTTCTTTTTAGACCCTGTTCTTGTACCTCATCGTCTTTTGATTTGTCTAGTTGGGATACCTTCAGGCTTGGATTCATGATTTGAAATCATTATGCAAATTGAGTTCATTATATTACTATTAATTTCACCCTGTATGATCCCTTTAAAACTCTGTACCTGTTCAACCTCTGCAAAAGTACAACTCCTAACAAAATAATGCTGGTCCAGTGCTTCAAAATGATAGCTAACATCTATGGAACTGATAAAACTGAACTTAACAATAAACTCTAGGCAGACTTAACGTGAGAGCCACTCCTTCCAAACTTCTTTATTGCTCAAATGTGGCTAAGATGGTTTTGACACTGACTTAAAATTGGCAGCCATCCCTCAATGTGGGACCAGATCAACCAGGACAGGTCCATCCTGGCACCAAGAGACAATCGAAACCTAACCACAGGATATTTGATCAGTGATACTTTCAGAGAAAAGGGGAAACATGAAAGTTGCCAGTATCAAGATGGACTTTGTGTCAAACCCAAACAAAACCGAGTCAGGAGGTGAAGAAGGGAGGGCTCTCATGCACACATGCCTATGACAAGAACCATTACAAAACTCTCTGAAGGACTCTTACACACATATACCTGTAACAAGAACTTTTGCCAAGGACTTTCCAAACTGCAGCTTGCCACATGAGTCACAAGGACAGCTAACTAGATGTGCAAGAACACTTGCATGATATACTCTCTCCACTAACGAACTGATGTCAACTCCTGCAATAAGCCCCTGTAACCAATGTTCTCTTTGTTTCAAAACAACTTACGTGTACTCTTCCTTTAGAGTTTAAGAGCATCTCCTTACCTCAAGCTGCTCAGTGTTCATGGTTGCCATGACATGCATATTCCACATTATAATGCTTCTGCTCATTCTCTAATAAACTCATTATCTTTGAAGAATCTCTCTGTTATTTAGGTTGACACCCTTTGCTAATACTCTTCTTTTCTGGAACATGAAGCATAGGCTGGAGGTGGAACATCCATCTTGCAACCATAAGGACTAAGAATGGAAATAAAAAGCCTGTTCCCCAAAGGCTTCATGGAGCTGGATGCCAGGCTGGCTATTTACTTCTGGGCTTCTTTTACCTGAGTCCAGGGAAATACTCCTAGGTATTTAATCAATTGGTTGGTGGGGGGCAGGTTTGTTTGGGGGGGAGGTTGTTACTCATTGCCAAATATAATTTCTAAATGATACAGATAGAAAATTGTCTATTAAATTGTTTTACCTCTTAGGGTCATCATGTCATGTTTTGTTGAGAAATCACCCATTTCTTAAATTTCTTAAAGTTCTTAAATTTGTCTCAAGAGTCGCACAATGAAATCTCTTAAGTCATTTTATCCTCTTCTACATTGGTATCTCATTTTCTCATTCTTAATCTTGTATACTTTTACTTTTCCTCTTTGCTGAAGTTCACTGGAGTGTTAATCTACTTATCTGTCTTCTTTAAAAAATACCTATTGTATTTATTTATCCTTTCTACTATTTTGTTTGTGTTAGTTCCTGTTTCATTCTTTTACTTATTCTTTTTTCTGTTTGTAAGATAAACACTGAGTTTCTTTAAATTTTTCTTTGTCAATAATGAAGTTACTGGAAGTGTATATTCACAGCAACTTGAATCTATGCTCCCAGGAAAAAAAATTAAAAATAAAATAATGAAGGCATTTTTAAGGCTACAAATTTTCCTCAGAATACAGCTTTAGCTGCATCCTATAGGAGTTGGGTATAAAGGGAATCTACCTTTGCAGTGTTTTATATATAGTTTGTAACATCAGACAAGTTCCTTTTTGATCCAGAGATTTTTAAAAAGGATTTGTTAATTTCTTTTTTTTAATAGGGAATCCTAGTTTGTAGGGATTTGTTAATTTCAAAATGTCTCTTTTTTACATTTTACTACTTTCTTAGAATTGTGTTGAACTGCAATCAAATTATATGTCCTATTATATCTCTTTATTCAACTTATATGATTATTTTTTGCAAATATTCCATGGGCTTAAATAGATGCAAAATTCTCTCTCTACACATAATTAAATTGAGCTAGCTGTTTGTATTATTCAATTCCTTTATTCCCATACCTGTTTTTTCTACGGATTTGTCTAATTCTGGAATGGGCATACTGAAGCTTGGGGAAGGGTGAGGCCGGCATTCTGCTCTGTGGCCCAGCCTACTACTCGTGCCAGTGCCAGACAGTCCAAGAAGAGGCCAGCTGTACTGCTGCGGGGGGGGGGGGGGTGCAGTAGGAGCACAGATAGGTTGTGGGGGTGGGGAGCAGTCAGTCCGGTTGCCAGGAAGCAGACCGGGACACAATGGGGTCTGGGAGTTGGGCAGGGCGGGAGCAAGGCAGGGTGGGAGTGTGGGGGGGTCCAGTCACCTCGCTTTGTTTTTTTGTTTTCCCACACCCGGGGCCACCACAGCAGGTCAGTGCATCCCAGGTCCCCCATGCCAGCCCCTCCCCCAGGCATCTTTTCCCAACACCACTAAAATATCTTGTTCCCCACAGAGCCCAGGGGACTTCCCAGAAGTCTGGGTCTAAACTTGGCACACATGAATACACAGCCCTACTAAACTTGTTTTGGGGGTAGGGGGCAGAGACCACGCCCCCACACAGAGTCTGGAAAGCTACTGTTTGTTTTCCTGGCACCCGGGATACAGAATGGGCCCCGCCCCCGAGTGGCGCTCATCCCGAGGGGAGCAGGGAAGTGCATGCCCAGTGAATTCAAGGTGGAGGGACCGCGGCTGCCACTTTCTGTCCACAGGTGCTGCAAGCCACAAGCGCCCCCAACCCGCGCTATGGGCTCGGACAGCTGGGTTGGCCCTTGGCGGCCACACCGGCCCCGCGGCCCCATCTCGGCGCACTACAGAGGCCCCGGGCCCAAATACAAGCTGCCGCCGAACACCGGTAGCAGGGGCGGGCAGCTCCGCGGTTGTAGGAGGGCGGGACAGTGCGGGGGGTGGGGGGGAACCGGGGGCGGGCGCGCAGAAGGGGCCTGGGTGCTGGGTGGGGATGTGCTGTGCCCGGGGCTGGGGGGCGGGGGCGGGGAGGCAGGAAAGAAGTGGATGGGCCCATGCTGCTCCGGGCACCGTGAACTGCGCTGGGAGCGGGGAGGAAGGGTCAGCGGCTGGGCCCGGCGGGCAGTGACGCTGGGACGACCCCGCAGGCTACATCCTGCACGACCCGTCGCGCCCCCGAGCCCCGGCCTTCACCTTCGGCGCGCGCCTCCCCACGCAGCAGACGACGTGCGGCCCGGGGCCCGGCCACCTGGTGCCCGCCCACGTGACCGTGCGTGGCCCGGACGGCGCCCCCGCCTACTCCATCCTTGGTCGCCTGCGCCACTCAGCGCCCTTCCTCACTCCCGGACCCGGTCAGAACCCTGGGACCCCGGTCACCCCAAGGCAGAGCTGCCTCCAGGGAGGCCCACCTGGGAATCCCCCACCTGAACCCCGAGCTCCCCTCGGGTACCCTAACACCCCATCTTTGGCACCTCCATATCCGGATCTCAAAATCCAGAACCCCGATCTCCACGGGGCCTTGACAAATCGTGGCTTCAATTCCCCCAGCCCCAGGCCCCCTACCCGGTTCCCGCCCACACCCTTGGCTCCCCCGCAGGCAGGTACTTCCCGGAGCGAGCGGGGAACGCGACGTACCCCAGCGCGCCTCGGCACACCATCGCTCCCCGAAACTGGGGTATCCACGCAGAGCGCCAGACCCCAGGTGAGGCCAGGAAGACTCAGCACAATGCACCTTCCCACCCGAGACCCCGGACCACCCTCCAGGGACCACCCAGCACTCGCGCGGGCGGGGAGACCCCGCGCCTGTCCGCAAATGCCTACCCCTCCCCCCCCCACCCCGTGCTGGCTCCTTCCCAGGTCCCGGAACCTACACTGTGCCCTCGCTCTTGGGCCCGCGCGTCATCGGCAAAGTCTCGGCCCCAACTTACTCCATCTACGGCCGCAGCACAGTGGGCAGCTTCTTCGAGGACCTCAGCAAGGTGGGGGAGGGGCCGACGGGCTCAGCACAGTGAGGGGTCAACCGGAGGACCGCAGAGGATCCTCTGGTCAGCGGGGAACGGAAGCCAGACCCAGCACCCCTTCCGCCCTCCCGCAGACCCCGGGCCCGTGCGCCTACCACGTGGTGAACCCTGGGGTCTACAAGTCCCGGGCCCCCCAGTTCACGATGCTAGCGCGGACTTCGCTTCCCCAAGACAACACTCTGAAGCCGGGGCCCGCAGCCTACAACGTGGACCAGGTGCTCTGGATTCCAGAGTCAAGGGTCAGAGGCGGGGGATGAGGGTCTAAGGTCCGAGGTATGGGATCAGGGTCCCCGGGGGTACAGGTGTCCCGGCGCGTAGCCGGACGGCGGGGTCCGCGAGGTCAGCGGCGTCTCCTGGGCCTGCAGCACCGGAAGCCTCGTGGCTGGAGCTTCGGAATTCGGCACTCAGACTACCTGGCCAGGATGGTGACCGACGTGGATAACTGACCGGCCGGGCGAGCGCGGCCCCACAATTGTTTCCTTAAAGCTTCTGAGTCACCATCGTGTCCGCCTCTCTCTGTGCGCACCCGCGCCGCCTGGGTCCCCCGGGCGAGGCCAGGGGCGGGCCCGAGCGTCCGGGAAGTCAGAACTTTGGAACCCAGCCGGGGGCGGGGCCTGAGTGTCAGGGCGAGGCCAGGCCCGGGCCCAGGGGGTCTGCTCCGTGTCCGACCGTGGAGACCCCACGGAGGGTGGGAAGGGTACGCTCTGGACCCATATATTCCGGAGACTCCGGCAAGCGGGGAAAGCCGGGCGGAGTGGGCCAGTGATCCCACCCACCGCCCCCTCTGGGCCCTCAAATTCCCGGAAGTCATGCACATCCCCAGGCACTTCGGGGATTGGCCAGGACCCTAGCGAGCAGGATTTCCTCGAGGCGGCGCTTGGCGAGCCCCACTTTTCTGTTGGAACGGCCCCACCCGTCCGCAGTCCGTAGGCCGCTATCGACCTTCGCGGACCGGCTCCTGCCCGCGGGCAGTGCACAGGTGTGCGCAAAGTGAACCCCTGACCCCGTGGCCGCGGGCGAGGCAGGGCAGAACCAGAAGCAGAACGGGCAAGGTACTGAACAGGTATGGGCCGGGTTCAAGTTGTGAGGCTGGCAAGTGGGAACCAGACACAGAGAAAGATACAGACACAGTGACACAGACAAGGGACAGAGGGGCGGACATCAGAGAGACACGTAGGAACAGGGTCGGGACAGATGCACGCGGCCGCAGAGACAAGGACACGGGGCGGCGGCAGGTTCCAGATGTGTCTGGCATCCCCGCAGGCACGGAGCTATGGCAGCCCCAGTGACCCCAGGAACCCCGGCTCCACCCACCCCAGTAGCGCCTGATGACCTCACCAGGGAAGGGAGCCAGGGACTTTCTGACCCCCCGTCAGAGCCCAAGCAGCTTCCGGAGCTGATCCGCGTAAAGCGAGATGGAGGCCGCCTGAGCGAGGCGGACATCAGAGGCTTCGTGGACGCTGTGGTGAACGGGAGCGCACAGGGGGCTCAGATCGGTGCGTGCGGAGATTGGGCCCCTCTGACCCTGACCTTGATTCTAACCCCAACCAAGAGGTCAGCCCCAGAGACTGTCCTCCCTGGGAATGCCACAACCATCACTGGCCCCGGGATAACCCATCACTTTGGGGACACTGTCCTCACCATCATACTTCACACCCAGGAGCCATGCTCATGGCCATCCGACTTCAGGGCATGGATCTGGAGGAGACCTCTGCACTGACCCAGGCACTGGCCAAATCAGGACAGCAGCTGGAGTGGCCAGAGGCCTGGCACCAGCAGCTCGTGGACAAACATTCCACAGGGGGTGTGGGTGACAAGGTCAGCCTAGTCCTGGCACCTGCCCTGGCTGCATGTGGCTGCAAGGTTAGAGACCACCCCCTTTCCAGACCAGAAACTTGGACCCCCAAGAGTCAGCAACCAAGCCATCCGCGGGCAGCTCCTAACCCAAAGCCTGGCCCAGACAGAGCCCCCAAAGACAGGACCCAAGCTTCTCACCACCCAACCCCCCAGGATAGAACTTGGGTCCCCCTTAGGCCTCAGACTAGGCCCCTTGGAACAGAACCAAGTTCTATCAGCAGAATGCAGACCCCCCTTCCCCCTCAGTACGCCAGACAGCACTCCCAGGGAAGAGCAGAGTACCCTTCTCCCTGTCCCTGAGTCTGTGTCCCCAGAGCTGGGTACCAGCCTCCTCCCCCACTGGCACCAGGCCCTCAACCAGGAAAATTTCATTTCCATGCCCTCTCCACCATCTGGGCACTCACTAAAAGTGTTTAAACACTATTTAACTCCAGCATAAGTCCTACCCAGGGGAGGTGAGGGGGCTTGTAGGGGTTGGGGTGAGAGGTACTACGCAGGTGTACTCAGCGTCCCTGCCCACCAGGTGCCCATGATCAGCGGACGTGGCCTGGCACATACAGGGGGCACCTTGGATAAGCTGGAGTCTGTCCCTGGCTTCAACGTCATCCAGAGCCCAGAGCAGGTATGGGACCACCGACTGGCTGTTGACCTCAGCTGATGGAGACCTTGGCCAGAATCACTGAAGGATCATTGATAGATCATTAAGATCACTAATGAGGATATTAGCCAAAGTTATTCATGGGCCACTGACAGTCATTGGTCTTTGGTCACATCATCAGTGAACTTTGATCAGGATCATTAATGTGGACTTAAAATCACTGATGGGCCACTGGTCATTAAGGGGCCATAGAACAGTGAGCAGAATTCTGACAAGACAAAGGTCAGAGTCATTGCTGAGGATTTATCATTCATAGGTCACTGACAGTCACTGGTCATGGTCTTGGATCTTTGTCAGGGCTGCTGATGAGTCATGTGCTGGGGTTATTGATCTAGGTCACTGGGGATGGGGGGTGTCTGACCAGATGCAGGTGCTGCTGGAGCAAGTGGGCTGCTGTATCGTGGGGCAGAGTAAGAAGCTGGTTCCTGGGGATGGAATCCTATATGCAGCCAGAGATGTGACAGCTACTGTGGACAGCCTGCCACTCATCACAGGTGACACAACCAACTGCAGGGTCCACCTTCTGCAAGTTACAGACCCCTGACTTCTGAACTCACAGCAAGGGTCCTCTCATTAGGGGTGACCTGTGGGACCTCCCCCAATCACAATGTCCCCTCATCACAGGATGCCTGACCACCAACTCATGGGGGTGACCTGACTCACTAGGTGTAGCCACCCCATCCCAGGGTACTTGGCCCTCAAGGCCCAGGGTCCATGACCCCTCCTGACCCTAGGGTCAGCATCCCCCAAGTCTCCCAGGGAGGTCCAGGCCCTCCATTGTCTCCCCTTCTGCCTCCCCCACAGCCTCCATCCTCAGTAAAAAGGTTGTGGAGGGACTGTCCGCTCTGGTGGTGGATGTTAAGTTCGGAGAGGCTGCTGTCTTCCCCAACCAGGAGCAGGCCCGGAAGCTGGCGAGAGCGCTGGTGAGCACCCTGCCTGCTGTAGCCTGTAGCCCCTCCGTGGGGCCCCCTTGTGTCTATGCAGGCCTGGGCCTCTTAATGCGGACCTGACCTGCCCTCATGCCTCTACTCACCCCCACTTCGCCATCCCCCTACCTCCTGCTCTCGGTGTCCCAGCCGGCTTCTGCCGGAACCCAGGCTCCCGGCCGGCACTCCCTCCCTCCATCACACCCAACCCCGCAGCGACCTGGCTGACGGTCCACGGCGGCCCTCCACCGGAGGCCAGGCACAAGGTCCTCCTGGCCCCCAGCACTGAGATGTGGCACATCGCTCGCTCCCGGGCCCCACCCCAAGCCTTCCCTGACCTCAACCTGGGGGGCTGGCAACCCAGGGTGCAGCAGAGGCTGGAGTGTGTGACGGCGCAGGGCAGGGTCCACGCTGAACCACGACTCTGCAGGTTGGCGTGGGGGCGGGCCTGGGGCTTCGGGTCGCCGCAGCCCTGACCGCCATGGACAAGCCCCTGGGCCGCAGCGTGGGCCACACCCTGGAGGTGGAGGAGGCGCTGCTGTGCATGGACGGCGCAGGGCCGTCGGACCTCCGGGACCTGGTCACTAAGCTCGGTGAGGGGAGCGGGGCAGGGAGGGGAGCGGGGCAGGGAGGGGGGCTTCCGGCTAGAGCCATCCCCGCGAGGTGCCCCGCCCCTGCCGGCCTAAGCCCAGCCCCGCCGGCAGGGGGCGCCCTGCTCTGGCTCAGCGGACAGGCCGAGGCCCAGGCCGAGGGCGCCGCCCGGGTGGCCGCAGCGCTGGACGACGGCTCGGCCCGGGGCCGCTTCGAGCAGATGCTTGCGGGGCAGGGCGTGGACCCAGGCCTGGCCCGAGCGCTGTGCTCCGGGACCCCCGCGCAGCGCCGGCAGCTGCTGCCCCGCGCCCGGGAGCAAGAGGAACTGCTTACACCTGCGGACGGTGAGCGACCGCAGGAGCCCACCGCCCCGGGCCGGTCCCGCCCCGCCTCCCTGTCCCCCCAGCCCCGTCCCCGCCCCGCCCCGCCCGCCCAGCGCCCTCTCCCCGCAGGCACCGTGGAGCTGATCCATGCGATGCCGCTGGCTCTCGTG
Source organism: Daubentonia madagascariensis (assembly GCA_023783475.1). NCBI lineage: Eukaryota > Metazoa > Chordata > Mammalia > Primates > Daubentoniidae > Daubentonia > Daubentonia madagascariensis. The sequence goes on along the minus strand of JAKFHU010000127.1, from coordinate 1,619,100 downwards.
CTGCACGAGCTCGGAGCCGGACGCAGCCGCGCGGGGGAGCCGCTCCGGCTGGGGGTGGGCGCCGAGCTGCTGGTCGACGTGGGCCAGAGGCTGCGCCGCGGTGAGCGCCCCCGGCCTCCCCCGCCCCGCCCACCCCCGGCTCCCCCCGCGCCCGCTGACCGCCCACCCGCCGCCCCGCAGGGACGCCCTGGCTCCGCGTGCACCGCGACGGCCCCCCGCTCAGCGGCCCGCAGCGCCGTGCCCTGCAGGGGGCGCTCGTGCTCTCAGACCGCGCGCCCTTCGCCGCCCCCTCTCCCTACGCCGAGCTCGTCCTGCCGCCGACCGGCGCGCAGCAATAAAGCCCTACAGTCGCGAAGCCGTGTCCGTGCCTGGCGCGCCGGGGGCCGGCGGGGGCCGGCGGGGGCGAAAACGGGACGGCTTCGCCGGAACACGTGACCTCCGGCGGGCCCACCGCCCTTCACACGCGCGCAGGGCAGAACGCCAGCCCGGCGCCGCGCCCGTCTGCGCATGCGCCTTGGCGGCGGCACGAGTCCCGCGGTCCCAGCGTTCAGTGCGGGGCGGGGCGGGGCCGGCTGCGAGACCCGGAAGCGGGGAGCGGGGAGCGGGGGGCGGCGGTGCTGCCTCCGGGGCAGGCTGCTCAGACTCGCGGCACGGCCAGGGGGTGCGGACTCCGGGGCCGGAGGAGAGGGGTCAGCCGTCGCCTGAAACGCGCTCGGCTCTGCGGGGCCGGCAGCGGCGCATTCCCACCGGGAGCCCCGGAGGGAGAGTCGAGTCTGGGGAGACACCGGGAAGAGAGGTGGTCCCGAAGCATGCACGGCTTGCCTTCGGTGGCGAGCGCAGTTACAAGGTGCTCACGTCTCGCGCGTCGCTTCGTGCGGTCCTCAGAGGCCGGTCTGTCCACGAGATTGTCTAGAAATGGTCTAGAGGGGGAGCGACGCGCCGGCGGTCAGACAGCAGAGCCCCAGCCCGGGAACCGTCCGGCCTGGGGGAGGAGGCCACAATTTAGGAACCCTCGGGAGGGTTCTCTGAGCAGGTGAGGAGGAGTCCCGAGACCTCCAGGTGGCAAACTTTCTGGGGCCCCTGTGGGAAAGGCACAGAGGTCATCAGGCAAGGGCAGTGTGTGCGCAGTGAGCCAAGATAGGTGCCGTTGGGAAACCTGGATGTGAAGGGGGTGGGATTTTGTGGAGTAGAAACATCCTACATCTTTGCCAGGAAAGGTTAAATACAGGAGGGGCAGAGTTCGAGCTCGTGGGTAGGTGGCACAGGTTTTCTGCTGAACATGTGGTTGGGGAGGGGCCGGAGAGCCGTGGTTGAAAAGTGGCCGGAGGTGTCAGGAAAGGGCTGGAGGAGTCACTCTCTTTGGGGGTTGCAAACCCACCTCTTTCAAGAAATGGGTTTATTGCAAATACACACACATGCTTGGGAATCCAGAGAAGGCATGCACTTGCAGTGCTTTCATGTGACGAGTCTCAGTTGCTCAGGTGCAGGACTGGGTGGGGTGAGACAGGCTGAAGTTCCCAGGTTAAAGGACAGGAGTGACAGGTGTGGAGTTGGCCAGGTGTGGGTGTTTGGTGACACCCAAACTGGAGTTTAGAGGTTTCAGAGGTGGAGCAATTCTGAGCTCAGGTGAACAGTTGCAGACAGCTGGTGAGCCTGAGGGCGGGTTTGTCTCCAGAGTGATGGGGCAGCCCAGGCACCTTCCTGTCCCCTCCCTTCTGGCTGATGACACCTTTGCTCTTTTCCAGGTGCATCAGGTCCATGCTGCTACTCGCTCCGGGGCCCAAGGGTTGGCATGGACTCTCTCAGCTTAAGCCCCCAAGCCTCCCTAGGACCCCAGGAGGCCAAGCCCTACATTTGAAGTCCTGGCTCTCATCTAGGCAGGGCCCTGCAGAGACGAGTGGGCAGGGCCAGCCCCAGGGCCCTGGGCTTCGAACCAGGCTGTTGGTCATAGCCCTCTTTGGGGCCGGGCTGGGTGGGGCCTGGCTGGCCGCAAGGGCAGAGAAGGAGCAGTGGCGGCAGCAACAGCGAACAGAGGCCCTGCGCCAGGCGGCTGTGGGCCAGGGTGACTTCAGCCTGCTGGACCACCAAGGCCAGGCTCGTTGCAAGGCTGACTTCCGGGGCCAGTGGGTGCTGATATACTTTGGCTTCACTCACTGCCCCGACATCTGCCCGGATGAGCTGGAAAAGCTGGTGCAGGTGGTGCAGCAGCTGGAAGCCAAGCCTGGCCTGCCTCCAGTGCAACCTGTTTTCATCACCGTGGACCCTGAGCGGGACAACGTTGCCGCCATGGCCCGATACGTGCAGGACTTCCACCCAAGGCTGCTGGGCCTGACAGGCTCCACTGAACAGATTGCCCAGGCTAGCCGCAGCTACCGCGTGTACTACAGTGCAGGTCCCAAGGATGAGGACCAAGACTACATTGTAGACCACTCCATTGCCATCTACCTGCTCAATCCTGATGGCCTCTTCACTGACTACTATGGCCGGGGCAGATCCGCCGAACAGATCGCAGACAGTGTGCAGCGGCACATGGCTGCCTTCCGCAGCATCCTGTCATGAGCTGCCACAGCCTGTCATTAAATGGGGTACATTTTAATCTGTGTTGTGTGTGTGTGTGGTCTGTACCAGGAGTCCATGGAGGCCAAGCAGCACTCATCTGTACACAAAGCAGGTATGAAGGGGTGTTTTTTAGGGGTAAGTGGGATGGCAACACCACTTTATTAGGCTGGGCCAGCCAGGAAGCAACACGAGTGAGCCAGATGCACAGCTCAGCACACACGTGGGATGGGGCCCCCATCCCCCGGCTCAGTGTTCCCCACTCAGGGCTGGGCCATGGAGGGGGCAGCATAGGTCTGGAAGCGCTTGTGGGCTCGCTGGTGTGTGAGCAGTCTCAGGGACATGGTGTCCACAGCTGTCTCCAGCCCTGGCTGCTGGGTGATCTCCACTGTGTAGTCGTTGGCCTGCAGGGGCATGGTATCAGAAGGGTCTGGGGACTGTTCCCCTCCCACATATCCCAGGCCACTCACCAGCTGCAAGGAGGCCAGCATGGAGCGACACACCTCAAAGGCAGGCTGGCCGGCCACCAGCTCTGCAAAGGGACACCACTCGTTGAGCTGAGGGAACCGTGAGACCACCTGGTCCCCGTAGGTGTGGATGTCAAAGGGCAAGTGCTGCTCCTGCACAGGGGAGGGGCGAATTGGTTGTGGGCAGGCCCCAGACAAACCCAAGGCCGGCAGCAGGAAGCTCCAGTTCTCAGCAGCACTGCCTCACCTGCTCCTGCAGCCGGGGCCGGACGGTCTCCTCCCACTCCCTGACACGCTGGCTCAGCTCTGTCTCCTGTACAAACTTTTGGGAGGTGGCGATGAATAGTTCCTAGCGGAGAACGAGTGGGCGCTGCTGCCTTCTGTGCAGGGTCCTGGGGCCCCCCTCACCCAACTACCCACCCACTCTGACCCAGGCCTACCACATTCCTTCGAACCAGCTCCTCATAGCTCAGGGACACCGGCATGGCCTCTGCATCTGGGGCAGGGGCAGCTGTGAGCTACTGCAGCTGTGGAGCCACTCTCCCCTCCCTCCCATCCTCAGCTCCAGCGGCCCCTTGGCACTCCCTGGACACTGCCCACTCTCAGACCTACCCAGGACAGCAGTTTCCCTGGGGCTTGCCCCTCCAGGCTCCACATACTCCTCAGGCTCTAGAAAGTCATCTTCTAGGAGACAGGAGAGATGCCCGCAGGGAGCCAGTCAGCTGGCTGCAGGAGCTGAACCCCCACCCCAACCCCCCATCAGGCACCCACCTGCTGCCCCCAGGTCCTCTAGGGAATCCTCCAGGCGGTCTTCTTCTGAAGGCCACAGCCCCTCCTCGACCCTCGGGAGCCACTGCTTGCCCATCTGTCCAGAGAGAACATCTGTGAAGGGCACTGCCCTCTCCCATCAGGGGTCCCCATGTGGTCCCAGACCATAGCCTAGTGATCGGTACTTGCCTCCCTCCTCTGCAGCTTCCGGAGGGTTTTCAGCTGCTCCCGCACATGCTCCCAGTACAGGACCTCCATGTCTGCAAAGACCTTGTGAGGGCTCCCCTGTCCTGCCCAGGTCCATGCTAGTCCACCCATAGCCTCAGGTGACCCCAGGCAGGGGGTTGGGGTGAGGGAAGGCAGAGTAAGACTGTCTTCCCTGAGAAAAGTACACATAGGGCCTTAGCTCACCTGCAAAGGATGGGCCCTTTTGCCGGGGCCGCCTGCTGTCAGCATGGTCAGCGTCTGTGACAGAACTCGGTTAGCGGGAACTGAGCCAGGGCCCCAACCTGCCCACGGGCCAAGGGCTGCTCACAGCACTGGGGAAAAGGGTGCCAATCCTCCTCCACTGGCCCTGGCCTGGCCCCAGCTCCCAAGCGCCCGGGTTGCCCCACTGCAGCCCACCACCCACACTCACAGGCGGCCAGGTACCACTGGTGGAAGTCCTGAAGCTTGGTGGCACCCTTCCTCTTGCGCTTCTGTCCTGGAGTCTCCTCCACACAGGGGGGCACAGAGTAAGGCCTACCTGGGGGCAAACAGGGATGGCACCTCAGTGTGGCTGTGGATCAGGGCACAGAGCCCACCCACCCACTACAAACCCAGCCAACCCAGCTAGGGGTGCCTGAATGGAGGTGTCCCCCACCCAATTACCTTTCTTGAAGGGCTTAGAGTCCAGGGAGTCGAAAGGGTCCAGGCTCTGCCAGGGGTCTGGAGTCTCCTGAGCCCAGAGGACAAGCAGATGTCGGGGGATGGGGAGTATACACCCTCCCATCCCAAAGCCCAGTGCAGTGACAACCCAGGGGGGCCAACCACACTCAATCCCGGGTCACAGAGGGTAACATTCAAGGGAGGGAACCCAGAGCTGTGGGAGAAGGGACTTTAATTTCTGGGAGAAAGAAGATTGCTTGCAAGTGTAAAGGGCCACAGGCTAGGAACACCAAAGGCCAACGGGAACAAGGGCGTGACAGGCAGGCAGCGAGGTCCTCATGTCTGCCCTCCCCTCCGGGGAGGTCAGGGCCCCGACACTCCTACCTTCAGCCGGGACGCAGGCGCTGGGACCCCCTCTCGCTCTCGCTGTCGCTCTCGCAGCAGGTACCTCCTGGGCAGGGTGGCGCTCTGCAAAGGAACAGGCCACAGTCCCCTTCCTCCCCCTTCGCCACCCAAGGCTCTGGGCACCCCAGCAGCTCTGCCCTGGGGTCAATGTCAAGAACCCTGCAGGGAGTTCTTGGGGGCAGGAAGTTCAAATAGAACAAACACACAAATTAGTAGTCATGGGAGTACTTTTTTTCCTTTAAAAATATGAAAAAAAAATAGAATGACAAACATTCATGTTATCTACCAACCAGAATTAAGAAATGTTAACATTTTCTCCTGTATGCATCAGGTTGGGTATTTTTTAACAGATAAAAAGGAAGGATTTCTTAGCTCTAGGTTGGACAGAGTTGACCCTTGGGGGTTGAGTGAGGCAGCAAAGGCCCCCAGGAGAGGCGGCCTCGGAGACCAGCTCCCATCCCAGGTAGCCATGAGCTCCACAGGGCTCAGACCTTTGAACGCCAGCACACCCCTGAGCAGCAGCAGCTCTGCTCTGAGAAGGGAGGGACACAGAAGCTGCCGCCAAAAGCAATGGCTGCAGGGCTAGGCCTAGGGCTGGCTGCAGGACAGTCTGACTTCTGGGCAAAGACCAACAGGCCACAGCACCGTCCTCCTGTGTAAGGTGACTCTGCCCAGAGCCAGGGCTCATCCAGTTGACAGCTTAGTGTCTGCAGGCCTCAGTGTGGGCCCCACCTGCTGCAGGCTCCTGGGCTCCTCGGGCTCCAGAGGGGCCTGGGGGGCTGTGGCCTCAAGGAGCTCTCCCACCTCCTTTGCGTCCTCGTCCTCACCCCTGCCACTGGGCATCGGGCCTTCTGGAGAGGTGCCTGGGCAGGAAGCAAGAGCCTGGTCAGCCCCAAGGAGCCTGAAGACCAGACAGCAGCAGGCTGCCCTTGGCTGACACCGAGGGGACCTGACAGGCCTCTCTCCCTTAGAACCCAGAGAACTCAGTGTGGTGCCTCACACTATCTTTGCCACGCTAGTGTGCTTTGTCTGGTTCATTTTATTTCTTAGCAAATGTTCCTCTTTAAATGCTGCCATCTACATCTGCCCAGAGAAGAGGCCCAGGAGGGTGGTCAGAGGGCAGACACTGAAGCAAGATGGACAGAGGCCAGGGCCTGGGTGCAGCTGCTCCCTGCTCCCCACACCACAGGCTGCAGGGGGGCAAGCAGGTGGGCAGGCTGGGGTAGCTAAGAGCAGCCCCACCCACTGAGCTCCACCTCCCCAGTACCCTCTACAGCCCTGCCAGTCCCACCAGGGAGCTCTCCCCACCTGGCTCCTGGGAGAAGCTGGGAACAGGGACGGGACTCCTGCACACAGACACTTCCATAAGCTGGTCCTCAGCCCTCCCAGCATCTGGGAGAAACAGGGATTAGACAGAGTCAGCCCAGCCCCTCCCCCAGACGGTCCCCACCTGGTGTCTGATGAGCCCCTCCAAGGGGCCGGCAGGCCTTGGGCTGGGAAGAGAGAGCAGGGCCCCGGGCCAGGCGTCAGGCCTGGGTACTGAGGCCAGCTGTGACCTTGTCAACATACAATCAAAGCACAGCAAGGACTGGAGAGAGGGACGAGTTGACCTATGCAGAGCAGAGCGGGCACCTGGGAAGGGGAAATTGCCAAGACCAGAGCTGGCGAGCACCCTACAGAGTCCCCTTCAGAAGACCCTCTCCTTCTTCCTCCCCATCATGCCCCTACATCCAAGCCCTCACCCTTCTGGTTCCTTGGCATGGGGGACATACCCACAGGCTCCGTGGGGGACATGCCCATAGGCTCCAACATGAAGGCCCCTCTGGGATGGGGGGTGCACGTATTAATCCTGAAATCCTTCCGGCTGGCCAGGACCTCACCCTGATGGCTGTGCTGGCAAAAACACGCCTACTGTAGAGACCCTTCCCAGGCAGGCCTCCCTTCCCCTCTCTGTACCTACCTGTACAGGGGGTAGTTGTTCTTCTCCATTTCATCAGGGGCCACCAGGGCCATGGGCAGGAGGGGGATGGTGAGGACCTCCTGCGTGGAGGCCGAGGGCGGGTAAGCATGCATCCCTCGGACTCCAGGAGGGGAACCCACACGGGGCAGTACCACCTTCCAACACCTACCAGGGAAAGTGCCAACCCCACCTCAAGCTAAAGGGGCTGGGACACTCACACTGGGTGCCTGGTCATTCTTCAGATCCACATTGGCCCGGGAGTCGGGGAAGTCATCTAGCGACAGGAACTGTGGGGAGGCAGAGGAGCTCATGGGGTGGGGCCCAGGCAAGCATACAGGGGCAGGGCCAATGCCCAAGAAACCTCACCTCATCCTCTGCCTCCAGGGGAGCCCCTGAGCTGGCATCCCCATTGGCCCTGTCTTCCTGCACCGAAAAGAGCTGCTTGGCCCGCCTGAGAGAGAAGCGCATCCCATGGGCATCCCAGGAGGCTGCAGGGGCCTCCCAGGCTGCACGCAGGCGGAACTGTGAAGATGGCCCCTGCCCCCGCTCCTACCTCCAGCACTCACCTCTTGCCAGAGATGAAATCCAGAGCCTGATAGACGAGTGAGTAGAGGTACTCCACCTGGTGACCAGAGCAGGAGTGAGGGCATGGAAAGGAGGGGCCCACCCTCCCCCAAAACCTTCCCAACCAGATGTTGCAGTACACTGCAAAGCCTCCAAGCCTCCAGAACAAGTCCTGCTAATTTTGCCAGCAAAAATAATTCCCAAATCAAACTAGTAGTCTCATGAGAATTATTCTACCAGCAGAGGCTACCTACTTCTCCCCTCTGCCCCCAATGCTCCACACAGCAGCAAGCGTGGCCTTCTTGACATGACATCGCTGGCAGCATGGTACCCAAGGCAGGCCCCCCAAGGTCCTGGGTGGCCAGGCCCTGCAGACCATGCCGCCCATGCACAGCGCCCACCCCGCCAGGGCCTGCATCCCTGATGCTCCTCTGCGCATGTTCTTGCCAGCATCCCCATGAGAGCCCCTCCCCACCAAGTCCTAGCTGGCACCACAACACCTACAGGAGCCCTTGCGGGTCTCTGACAGCCACCATAGCTCCTGACAGATGCCTTCCTTTCACTTGCTTCTTGCCCCCACCTCCACAGAACAGGAGGTCCCACCACTAGGGTGACAGCTGGGGGTTTCTGAGGTGCTGACAATGAAGCACTCACTAGAAGGGGCAGAGGAAGGGCAGGGTATGTATGTGCCACCCCAGGCTGTTGCCAAGGATGTGCACCAGGTATAATCTGCTGGGACAACAGAGCCCACCAGCACACAAGACCCTCTCTGCCTGGCTGTACCATTCTAAGTCAAAAATTGTTCTTTGGTGTTAACAGGTGTCGAGACATCAGGGGTGAGGCAGGTCAGAGGCGGGGCATGAGCTCTGCCACCTGCCCCACCAAACAGTAAGACCCACGGCCAGGTGGGGCCCACCTTCTTACTGTAGACGCAGGCCGAGCCCTGGATCAGCAACGCTGCTTCTATGAAGTTCATTGTGGTTTTGCCTTCGTCAAAAGAAATGCAGATCTGGTCCAGCTGCGAGAAACAACACCAGGGCAGGGGGATGCTGAGGCCTAGTCTGCGCTCACTTCTTCTGGGGCAGCCCACCCACCACCTGCCTCTTCCCAGGCCTCTGGCCTAGTCATCCCAGAGCAGCCCCCTCAGACTGACAGCTCCAGCTCTGCTTTGGGCTCACCAGTTGTCCCTGGGTTTTTCTGGAGGGGAGAGAGTCCCCTACTTCCTGTAACAAAAACCTGTGTTTTGGAAGAGAAACGCCCCCAGAGCACACTGTCCACAAATGGCCAAAGCCGCATACCAGCTCCCTTCAGAAGGCACTGGAAGTGCTCCATGCTGTGCCTACCCCCATCAGGGCCAACTGACAGACTCCAGCAGGAAGACCCCTCACTCAAAGAGAAGCAAAGGGAACCTCAAGGGTGGGGAAGACAGAGACAAGATGCTGGGTCTCCATCCTTCAAGCAGAGAACTCAGCGAACAGCTCTGGGTGGGTCATCATCCTTCCTCTGCAAGCCCCTCGGCCTCCCCGGAGCCCCAGCTCCTCTGTCACCCTTTAACTATCAGAGTTCCAGATACTCGACCCTCAGCCTTCTCCTCTTCCCACAGAACACTCTCCACCACATGCACTCACCCATCCTGTACCCAAGTTGCCAACTGCATGCCAACGATCACACGCCCATCTCCAGGCAAGCCCTCTCTCCTAAGCCCCAGGACAACATTTGCAGCTACACACCAAGTGTCTCCACAGAGACGTACAAATTTCCTCAAACATTTTATCTCCATACTTAACCCAAGATTTCCCCACACAGTGGGCCCCTCTCCCGTCAGCAAAAGGCACTCTGAAGCCCCACGTGTTTTTCTCAACTCTTCCATTTTCATTTTCTACCTGCCTGGAACACCCGCCCCCAACTGTCCCCAGTGTAAATTTCCTGCAGAGCCTGCCTCCACACCCAGGGGCACCCTGCCACCCCATCAGTATGATCTTCTAGAACTGTTTTCAAGTCTCTCCTCCCTTAGGGGACTGTGAGCAGCATTAGGGTAACTCCAGCCTCTATTTCAGTGCCTGACGCTGGTGTCCAGTAAATACCTGATGAACAAATGAAGCAGTTATGTCAGAGTTAAGGCTGAAAAACAGATAGAAGCTCACCAGACAGATGAAGGGAGTAGCATTTGAGGAAATGATCACTCACACGAAGGCAGTCAGCAGAGACAGGACACAACTATTTAGGAAAATGAGTACTATGTAAACATGGCTGAAGTGTACGGTGCTGGGAATAGGCAAGATTTTAGGCACAAGGGTAGCACAAAGAAAGGGGAGTGTCTGGGAGGACATCACCAAGGGGAGCCACTTCCATTAGTTCTTCAAGGATAAAGGGAGTTTGTCAGGTCACTAAATGAGGGAGGGGGAACAGGAACATGACAGTCTTCAAAGTGGGAGGAACTGGGGAGTGTTCAGGACTGAAGGCCTTAGCCTGGAAGATGAGAATGTGAAGGGGGGCCCCTCCCTTCAGTGACCGTCAGCCCAGCCGCATGAAGAGGAGATAAGAGGGGCGTGAAGGGCAGGAAGAAGCATCAGTGCAGGGGTCCAGGCAAGAGGGAGGCTGGGCCAGAGCGGTGGTCACTGTGTAGAGGAGCATGGACTTGGCAGGGGCTGGGGCTTGGGTTGAGCAGGGGAGGTGAGAGGAGCTAAGAACCCGGGGTTTCTGGGTGGGTAGGTTGGGGGCTTATCTAGAGTTCAGTGTGGACGTGTTCAATATGAATCTTAGTTAAGACATCCAAGTAGTAGTTGAGGCAGGCAGCTGATGAGGCATGGTGGCCCACGCCTGTAATCCAGCACTTTGGGAAGCTGAGGCTTGAGCCAAGGAGTTCGAGGCTGCAGTAAGATGTGATTGTGCCACTGCACTCCAGCGTGGGTGACAGAGCGAGACCGGAGCAAAGCCTCCATGCTGGCCAGCTTCCCTCCTCCGCTTGCTGCACAGCAGTCACACAGGCCCACTCTCAGGCCCTCCATTGAGCCAAGCACTTTCCCAACTGAGAAGCTTCAAACACCATGTTCTCTCTGCCTGGGACATTCTTCAGCTCACTATGATTTTTTTTTTTCCATATCTTAAGTTTATTTACAAACATATCTAGTATGCTATGAGTTCAAGAGTTTGACCCATTTTTCAAAGAGACTGCACCTCTTAAAATGTTCTTCATATCTGTTAACTGGATAAATTAAAATGTCTTTACTTCTTAAGCAGTTGGTGTCTCACTACAAGGAATGGTGCAGCAAATCCAGATCCAAGGTACAAAGTCATCATAATTAGTAACTGCCACTTATTTTCCACCAAAAATGGCAAATTCTTCCCCGGGCCCTCCTCACAGTGGCTCCTACGGACAGAGGTTGTGAACCTCTAGATGCTCTGTGCCAACATGGCGCTGTTGGAAGCTCTGTGAAAGGCGCAGAGACCCTCGCTATGATTAAGTGACTCATTTCATCCCAAACAAAATTAGGTCCCCCAGTTAAACTCTCCACAGAACCCTAAACTTTTCTTTTAAAACTCTCATCAGTTTGTGACTACATGAAGACACATAGCAGTGAAGGGTAGACGTGTTCTGCCATCTATCAGCTATGATTTTGGGCACATCTCTAATGTCTCTATTAATAAGGATTTTGTGAGGACTGCATGAATTTATATGTGTAAAGCACATAAAACAGTGCTTGGCATAAGTAAGCCCCAAATACATGATATTTATTAAAACTCCATGTGTTTACTGCCTTAGGAGGCTTCTTCCCATGACAATGGAAGTCCCATCAAAGCAGGGATTATTGTTTGCTTTACTTGGCACTATTTTCTCAAAGTTCAACGTGGTTCTTGGCACACAATAAACAGCCAACAAAAATGAATAAATAAATGGACGAAAGAGAACAGCATCACAAGATGTGTTAGAAAAAGAGCATTCTGGTAGCTGTGTGGAAAACGAAAGGAGGAGAAAAGGCCAGGCGCAGTGGCTCACGCCTGTAATCCCAGCACTCTGGGAGGCCGAGGCAGGAGGATTGCTTGAGGCCAGGAGTTAGAAACCAGCCTGAGCCAGAGCGAGACCCCGTCTCTACTAAAAATAGAAAAATTAGCTGGGGTTTGAGGTTGCAGTGAGCTCAGATGATGCCACTACACTCTACCCAGGGCGACAGAGCAAGACTCTGTCTCCAAAAAAAAAAAAAGAAAAAGAAAGGAGGGGGAAAAGCAAAACTAGAAGCCAGAATTTCAGGGGGTAGCGGTTTGGAGGGTAGACACATGAAGCAGGAGGGGAGCTGACTGAACCAGGAAATGGATTTACCAGGCATCTCCAGGGACCCTGCTTAACACATTGACTGCCACACTAGAAGAAAAAATTTTTCCTTGGGGCCATGGTGTTTTATTATGAAAATAGAACAAAAACTTCAAAAACAAAATGATCCTTTCTAATTTAATGAAAAATTTAAAGAAAAATTAAATGTCAATTAAATTGACTTCTACTCATTTAATCCACATTTTTACAATTAATTTGTCAATACTAATGGCAACAATAAGAACATCAACAAGTAAGATTTTCACGAACCAACTGCAGGGTTTTGCCCAGGTTTTGCTTCACAAGGCCCTGGGCTGAAAACTATCATGAGTTAAATACAACTCACAAGGCAATTAATACGGAAAACTGAATACAGAGGAGCTCCACCCAGCCCAGTTCTCTGCATTTTCTCGGCAGACTGTGCATCAGAGCAGAGAAGGTCAGTAATCAGATCACTTGCTCATTTAACAAACATTTATTCTGCACCTCCTATATGCTGGGCACTCCACTAAGCAGAGGGAAGAGAGCATAAATACAGTCCGTGCCCTCACAGAATTTACATTCTAAGGTGGAGACAGACCACAAACAAGTAAATAAGTTGAAGAACAGCTGAGGATAAACATTCTAATGTACATAAAGTGCTAAGACAGAGAGAACTACTTTAGACAGGGTGGTCAGCTGACATCTAAACTAAGACCTAAAGGATGAAAAGGACTTAGTCATAAAAGAATATTCTGAAGCTGGGCACAATGGTGCATGCCTATAATCCTAGCCACTCAGGAGGCTGAAGCAGAATTGCTTGAGCCCAGGAGTTTGAGACCAGCCTGGGCAATATGGCAAGACATTACCTCTTTTATATATATATTCCCCAGTGGGACAAGAAAGTATATGTACCCTCTGCTAAGAACAAGCTTGGTGTACTACAGGTTGACCGGTTCAAAAGAATAAGGTAGTGGCCGGGTGTGGTGGCTCATGCCTGTAATCCCAGAACTTTGGAAGGCTGAGGCAGGAGGACTGCTTGAGGCCAGGAGTTCAAGACTAGCCTGGGCAACATAGCAAGACTCCGTCTCCACAAAAAGTTAAAACAGGCGGGCACGGTGGCACGCACCTATAGTCCTAGCTATTCGGGAGGCTGAGGTAGGAGGATCACTTGAGTCCAGGAGTTCAAGGTTACAGTGAGCTATGATTGCACCACTGCACTCCACCCTGGGTGAAAGAGTGAGACCCTGTCCCAAAAAAAGAAAAGAACAAGGTAGAGAATAGCCCAAGATGAAGCTAAATTGGTAAGCAAAGCTAGATTCAGAGAAGGAAGTTTGGGTTTTGTTGAGTACAATGGAAAGCCACTGAGGGGTTTTAGGCAGGGCAGTGCTGTGGCCTGATTTTAAGAGTCACACTTGCTGCTGGGTGGAGCACGGATTGGTCAGGAACAAAGACAGGGGTAGGGAGCCCAGATAGGAAGGTTTTACACAAATCTAGGCCAGAGACAATGGTGGCTTGGACCAGAGGAAATGGAGAACAGATTAATTCAAGTGATATTCTGGTGTATAACTGATGGAATTCATGGGTGAACTGGGTGTGGAATGTGGAGCTTCACGACAATGGCACTTAGCTTTCACCTTTGGTTGAGCAGTGGTGCCATTTACCAAAATGGGGAAGACTAGGATTTGAGCAGAAAAATGAAGAGTTCCTCTTAAAACATGTTAAATCTGAGATGTGTGTATGACATCCTAGTGGATGTCAAGAGAGCAGCTGGATGTGTAAAAGTCGATTCAGAGGAAAGATCTCAGATGGAGGTACAAATCTGGGAGTTGTCCTCATACAAGTGGTATTTTAAATTACAAAAATAAATGAAATTGTTTAGGGGAAATGTTTAGAAGATGACCCAGGCCCCCTCCCGAGGAACTCAACACTTAGAGACTGGATAGGACAGAAAAAGTAGGCAGTGAAATAGGAAGAAAATCATACCACCATTGTTTCAAAAAGGAGGGAGTGGCCAATCCAATAAATGCTGCTGAGTTAAATAAGATGACACTTCTATTGTCCCTTGGATTGAGAAGGATGAGGTCACTGTTGATCAAGACATTTAAGTGTAGTGGAAGCCAGATTGCACCGGGCTGAGGAGCGAAAGTGAAGTGCAGAGATGGAGCAGACAGCTCCTTAACAGAGGTCTAAGCAGGGCTGTCAAATATGGAAGAAAGACTAAATGCTGACAGGATGAGACACAGCAGCAGCTTGAAGCTGGTTTGAACACCCAAGATAAGAAATCCCTCTTACATCGTGATCCAGATCTCTCAAACCCACAAACATGCACACAATAACTGAAACAAAGATGATAATGCCTATTCCATTACATTAGAGAAAAATGCTGGTCACCACACACTAAATCGATTTCACGGATCACCAACGGGTAGAGACGTGCAATGACAGCTCCAGGCTAACCAAACGAGAGCTGATTTCGGGAGGCAGGGACGGAATTGGAAAAGAAGAAGCGAGTCTGAGGACGAGGGCGGCCAGAGCGCCAGATGGCCACAGCCGAGGAGGCGGCGGGGCCGCTCAGCAGCCCCCGGCCCAGAGCCCCCGCCCCGCACCACTCCCCGCCGCCCTCACCTCCTCCAGATACTCGCCCAGCTGGGCCGCCACGTCCACCTCCCAGTTCTTGGTGAGGTCGCGGATGGGCTGCAAGAGGTGGGCGAAGCGCGCCTCCACATCCTCCATGTCCGGGAGGGGTCTGGCGGCAAGAGCACCGCAGGGCCGGCTTCCGAGGAATACCGTATCCTCAGCCCGCCACTAGTTCTGGCGCCATTTTGCTGTTCCCGCCCAGGAAAGTACGTAGCGCAGCGAAGCAACGCGCGCATATCTATGACGTAACGCGGGCCAAAACCTTGGGGAGCGAACCTCGGCGACTCTCGGCGGGAGCGCGCCGGAACCGCCACGGTGCTCGCGGGGGGCGGGGCCGGAAGGGCGGGGCTTGGGCTGCCGGGGGCGGGGCGGAAGGGCGGGGCTTGGGCTGCCGGGGGCGGGGCCGGAGGACCCGCGGGCTCTGCTCCAGCCGGCAGCGTAGCGGACATGGCGGGCTCCCGGCTCCCGCGGCAGCTCTTCCTCCAGGGCGTGGCCGCTGTCTTCATGTTCGCCTTCGCTTCCCTCTACACGCAGATCCCGGGTGAGGACGCCCAGGGTGGGACACCCCCGAGCCCGCGCGCGGGCACCTACGTGCTCTCTCCCCACCCGGCACTCACGGCGTCTGGGGCGGGAGTGAGGGCCCGGCCTTGACGCGTGGGGCAGGGGCGGCGGTTCGTGTCCTGCGGGGCGTGGGGTAGGAAGGTGTGCAGTGGTGCGTTTCCCGCAGGGCTCGGGTTCTGACCCGGCGGAGAGGGCGGAACCGCGAGCGGTGGGAGAGAGGCTTCCAGCCAGCCCTGGCGCGGCGGGTGGGAGACGGGGCTCGCTGGAGCAGAGGGAAGGGGGAGGTCCTGACCTAAGAAGCTGGGCAGGCCTTCTGGGCCCTGGGGCGGGCTGTCAACAGGTTCTGACCCGGGGGAGACGTTCTGGAAGCGCTGTATGCCCTGACGTAGGCTGGCGGGCTCTGCGGCCCGGGCTCAGAGGGAGTCTAGGCTGCGGGGGCGTCCAGGGCCTGCCCTGACGTGCCCTCCCACAGGCCTCTATGGCCCGGAGGGCATCCTTCCTGCACGGAGGACGCTGCGGCCGCAGGGCAAGGGGCGCTGGCAGCAGCTGTGGGACACGCCGACGCTGCTGTGGGAAGCCCCGAGGCTGGGGCTGGACACCGCACAGGGTCTGGAGCTGCTGAGCCTGCTGGGTGCACTGCTGGCGCTGGGCGCCTTGCTGCTGCGCCCGCTGCGCCACCCCCTCGTCTACCTGCTGCTCTGGGCCGCCTACCTGTCGGCCTGCCAGGCAAGTGGGCTGCCTGCTGCCCCCACACACCACTGGGACGCTTGTCCCCAGCTCACTCCAGCTCCCCAGCCCACCCCCTGCCTCTGCCTTCCCTGACTCTGTAGACACACACTCCTGCTCCCTGACAACCCCTCTCCCTGCAGGTGGGCCAGGTGTTCCTTTACTTCCAGTGGTGAGTGACTGCCGGGTGTGGGGCCACCGGAGAGGAGAGGGGTGGGGTGGGGTGGGGTGTGTTTGCCTCTCCCAGGAGGACCCTCTGAAGGAAGCAGCCTCAGTGGGGAGGGGACTCTGCTCTACTTCCTCTCCTGCAGGGACTCTCTGCTGCTGGAGACTGGCTTCCTGGCTGTGCTGGTGGCCCCACTGAGGCAGCCCCCCCAGGGCAAGCAGGCCCCCCAGGGTGGGTCAGCAGGGGCCTCACCCCATGAAGCCCTCCCCTTCTGGCTCGTCCGCTGGCTGCTGTTCCGCCTCATGTTCGCCTCAGGCGTGGTCAAGCTGACCAGCCGCTGCCCCGCATGGTGGGGGCTCACTGGTGAGGGTCCCGGCCTGGACCTGGGGTGGTCTGGGGGCTCTGCCCAGCCCTGACCACCTGCCCATCACCTGCAGCCCTCACCTACCACTACGAGACGCAGTGCCTGCCCACACCGGCCGCCTGGCTAGCCCACCACCTGCCTGTCTGGCTGCACAAGCTGGGCGTGGTGGCCACCTTCCTCATCGAGATCGCTGTGCCCCCTCTCTTCTTCGCCCCCATTCGCCGCCTGCGCTTGGCTGCCTTTTACTCCCAGGTGGGTGGGGGCCTCAGCCATCAGAGACAGGGCGTGGCCTCCTTCAGCACTGCCCAGTCTGTCCCACTGGGGACAGGTGGCAGCTGTGATCAGGAAGGCCTCATTGGCAGAGGGATGCGTACTCGGGTGTGGTGCGTTCTGTCGGGTGGGAGGATGTCTGCCTCTCGTCAGCAGGGCCAGGATGGGTAGCCCTCAGGAGCTCTGAGTGGGGGTCCTCCCCAGGTGCTGTTGCAAGTCCTCATTGTCATCACTGGCAACTATAACTTCTTCAACCTGCTGACGCTTGTGCTCACCACTGCCCTTCTGGACGACCAGCACCTGGCTGCTCAACCTGGCCATCGGCCGCCGCAAGAAGATGCCCACCTGTGAGTTTCAGCCTGTTGCGGGCAGCCGGCCAACCTCAGCCCCATACCTCCCAGGGTGTCTTCTTCCCTCCAGCACCCCCCACGTGACCCCTGCTCTAGCTGCACCCCAGTCTCCTGGCTGTGGACCCTCTGCCAAGCCACAACTGCCCTGTTCCACAGCCTGGCCCAAGGCCCTGCTGGCCTCACTGTCCCTACTGCTGGAACTGGCTGTCTGCGGTCTGCTGGCCTATGGCACTGTGCACTGCTTTGGCCTGGAAGTCGACTGGCAGCAACGCACCATCCACTCCAGAACCAGTGAGTACCAGCTGGGGCCAGAGGGCAGGGGCTAGACCACCCCTTCTTACACCCCTCTCCTTTGGCAGCCTTCACCTTCCACCAGTTCTCCCAGTGGCTAAAGACAGTGACCCTGCCTACCATGTGGCTGGGTGCGGCCTCCCTCACCTGGGAGCTGCTGGCTGCTCTCTGGAGGTACGTGGCCTGAGAAGGGGGGAGGGAGAGAAATGTGCAGGGTGGGCCTGACCACACTTGCGTCCCTGCCCCAGGTGGACCCAGGTACGGGGATGGCTGCAGAAGCTCAGTGCTGCAGTCCAGCTGTCCATCTTTGGCACTGCCACGGTGTCCTTGTTCGTGATCAGCCTGGTGGGTAGTGCTGCGGGGGGGGGGCGAGGTTGGGAGGGGGCTAGAGCAGCAGCGCTGAGCCTCTGCTCACCTGCTTCCAGGTGCCGTACTCCTACATGGAGCCGGGGACCCATGGGCGCCTCTGGGCTGGGGCCCACCGCCTGTTTGGCGCCGTGGAGCACCTGCAGCTGGCCAACTCATATGGCCTCTTCCGCCGGATGACCGGTCTGGGTGGGCGGCCTGAGGTAGTGCTGGAGGGCAGCTATGACGGGCACCACTGGACGGTAAGCCCTCCCACAGGGTGGGAGCTGGCAGGGACTGGGTCAGGTTGGCCCAGCTGACCACAGCTCCGCCTGGCAGGAGATCGAGTTCATGTATAAGCCTGGGAATGTGAGCCGGTCACCCCCAGTTGTGGTGCCCCACCAGCCGCGCCTCGACTGGCAGATGTGGTTTGCGGCCCTGGGCCCACATACACACAGCCCCTGGTTCACAAGCCTGGTCTTGCGCCTGCTGCAGGGCAAAGAGCCAGGTGAGGCATGGGGTGGGGTACATGGGGGCAGGTTTCATGGGGCCAGGGTGGGGCCATGCTGAGCTCCTCCCCTGCCACAGTGATCCGCCTCCTCCAGAGCCATGTTGCCAGGTACCCCTTCCATGAGCAGCCGCCCACCTATGTCCGGGCCCAGCGCTACAAGTACTGGTTCTCCCAGCCCGGGGAGCAGGGGTAAGGCTGGGACGCCGGGCGGGGTGCTGGGGCCTGGGCTCTGGCCATGCACTGAACACCCAGTCCTGTTGCAGCCGGTGGTGGCAGCGACAGTGGGTGGAGGAATTCTTCCCACCTGTGTCCCTGGGGGACCCAGCACTGGAGACGCTGCTCAGGCAGTTTGGTCTGCAGGTAAGGGCATGTCAGCCAGGAGCGGGGAGGTAATAGGGGTGACTCCTGCCACAGGGGTGACTCCCGTGGGCCTTCCTCAATGCTGTCCCCACAGGACAAGAGCCCACCCCGGGCCCGCAGCTCCAGCAGCATCTTGGCCTGGGCTCTCCACTGGCTGCGGACTCACCTGTCGCCCCTGGAGGCTCCCACCCTGCTCTGGGGGCTCCTTGTGGCTGTGGGGGCTGTTCAAATTGTGCAGGCCCTGCTGGGCCCCTGGTCTTCCCAGTCCTCCCCACTGGCCAGCGGGGAGAAGCACAGGCCAGCCCCCAAGAAGGACGTGGGAGCTGCCTATGAACAGGCTACCCCAACCCCCAATAACTGCAGCAGTGGTTCCCGGACCCCCCGGCGGAAAAAGTAGCCGTGTTTTGTCAGCCAGCCATGTGTCCTGAGAGGATCAAGGTGTGTCCCCAGCACAGCTCTGCTCTCCTGCAACAGGACAGGGCCCAGCCACCGTGCCTTAGCTGATTCTGCCAAGCTAGATGCAGGTTGGGGTGCTGTCCGCAGAAGATCGCTGGGTGCTGCTTTGAGGGCCCACTTGTCCCCTGACGCCAGGACCCCCACCACTGCCTCCATGATTGGCCCTGGAGGTGAACATGTGACCCAGCTTAGGACTTGCACCAGGATGTTGTAATTGGAGCTCTTCCCCTGCCCTGGGCTATAGGCATTGAGTATAGAGCTGTGGCCCCTATGCTGGAAGGGGTGAGGCTGACCCGTTGAGGAAGAGGAGAAAGCCGGTCACCTTCCATGTCCTCTTCGTAGCAGCCCATCCTGTCCTTCACATATGTGCACCAATAAAGGTGTCTTCTGTGCGTGGCCCCCGCCTGGTGCTTCCTTCCCACCGGGAGGCCCGAGGATGCTGACCTGGCTCAGGGGGCACTCTCCCTGGCCCGTTCTCAGTGTCCTCCCTTGTAAAATGGGACAGAAGGGCCCAGTGGCCCTGTCAGATCCACACGTTGGGGTTGCCAGGCCAGTGGGGGGATGTGGAGCCGGAACCACTAGAGGCCAGAGAACTCGCCAAGACGCAGGCCTTTCGTTCCCTGCTGCTCCCACTTCCTGATCTCAGGAAAGGACAGAAGGGCCAGAGTGGGCAGGGGTGAAGGAGGGACAGGGAGGTGGACAGGTCAGCAGAGGCTCCTCTGCAGAGCGGGGCAGCAGGGGAGGGGAGCTGGAGGCCCAGGTGGAAGAGGGAAGTACGTCTGACAACCTCTGGCCTCCATCCTGGGAAGAGGACACCAGCCCAGTCTGGGCACTGTCCAGGTTTCCGTTTGGGGTCAGGTTATCAATTGGAGGTCACCACTCTGCCTGGGAACTGCAGCGCAGCTTCCTCTGCCCTGGCTCTGTTCTTGGTTCACAGCCCCCACCCTGTGCTCTCCCCCACAGACCCCTGGACGGCCCCCAACGTGTCTAGCTCCCACCCCACCCTGGGTCTCTGAACCCCCTCTGACCCACCGGGACAGACAGCTCCATGTTCAAGCAAGCCTGTGGCATGAGCTCACAGGTGCCTCAAGAGTGCTCTCTCACACAGGATAAAGGATCCAGAAGTCAGCCTTGGCTTAAAACATTAGTCATATTTTAAAATTCAAAAACCTGTCCCTAGGTTTTTAAGCTCACTTTATGAATCTCTCTTCTGGGTTTTGATTTTGTTTTCTGTAACAGCTTTTTTGATAATTCACATGCTATACAATTCACCCATTTAAAGTACACAATTCAATGGCTTTTAGTATATTCACAGAGTTCCACACCTGTCACCAGAGTCAATTTTAGAAACTTCATCTCCTGAAGAAGAAACTGCCCCCCACCCCCGTACTCCTTAGCCAACACCCTCCAACCCCTCCCCCTAAGCCCCAAGCAACCTTTAATCTACTTTCAGTCTCTATGGATTTACCTATTCTGGACGTTCTCTATAAATTGGATCATAAAACATGGGCCCTTTTGTGTCTGGCTTCTTTCAGCATAAAGTTTTCAAGGTACATCACTTAGTAGCGTGTATCAGGACTTCATTCTTTTTATGGCTGAATAATATTCCATTGTATGGATGGACTACATATTGTTTATCCATTTGTCTATCAATGGACACTTGGGTTGTTTCCACCTTTTACTATTGTGAATAGTGCTGCTGTGTATATGAGGGGTTTTTTGTTTTATTTTTAGAGACAGGGTCTCTTTCTGTCTTCCAGGTTGGAGTGCAGCGGTACAATCATAGTTCACTATAACCTTGAATTCCTGGGCTCAAGCAATCCTCCCATCTCAGCCTCCCAAGTAGCTGGGTCTACAGGCTCGTTCATGCCAGCATACTGGGGTAAATTTTTTTGTGTGTGTAGAGGTGGGATCTTGCTATGTTACCTAGGCTGGTCTTGAACTCCTGGGCTCAAACAATCTTCCTCCCTTGGCCTCCAAAAGTGCTGGGATTACAGGTGTGAGCCACTGCACCTGGCCAAGTTTTTTTGTTTTGTTTTGTTTTATTTTGTTTTTAGAGACAGGGTCTTGCTCTGTCACCCAGGCTGGAGTGCAGTGGCACAATCACGGCTCACTGCAGTCTCAAACTCCTGGGCTCAAGTGACCCTCCCACTTCAGCCTCCCAAAGTGCTGGGATTACAGGCATGAGCCAGCCACAGCACCCAGCCTTGTGTATACAAGTTTGTTTCTTGTTTTTTTAGAGATAGGGTCTTGCTCTGTCACTCAGGCTGGAGTGCAATGGCACGATCATAGCTCACTGCAACCTCAAACTCCTGGCCTCGAGCAATCCTCCTGTCTTGGCCTCCCAAAGCGCTGGGATTATAGGCGTGAGCCCCTGTGCCCAGCCACCTCCATTTACCAATTTTAAATACCACAAAAAATTGCTTTTCATCCCTTTAGCTAAGATCAAATGTAAATGTCACAAATATTTTAACTATATTTAGTCAAAATTTAAATTTTTGTCAATTTATTCTTAATTGATGTTTGATCCATATGTCCATTGGTCCATATGTCTGCCTTTGTGCCAGTGCTACACTGTTTTAATGACTGTAGTAGCTTTGTTGTAAGTTTTAATGTTGGCAAGTGTGAGTTCTCCAACTTTGTTCTTTTTCAAGATTGTTATGGCTATTTGCATCCCTTGAGATTCCATTTTAACTTTAGGATGTGTTTTTATATTTCTCAAAAAATGCCATTGGGATTTTGATAGGGATTCCATTGAATCTGTAGTGTTTGGGTAGTATTGCTATCTTAACAATATTAAGTCTCCCAATCCATATGCTTTCATTTAAATCTAGCAGGTTTTAGCAACCTCTTTAGCAAGAGATCCATTTATATATTTTAAATGCCTAAAATATTTAAACTGCTTTATAAATTTAATTTTTTAAGCATTCAGTCTTCTGACCTAACAATCTTTCCAGGTACTAAAAAACAAATTAATGAATAAACATACAAATGCAATGAGCCAACAATTCTCTTGAATGTTCCTATAGCCGCAGGGAAACCTAGTCCAAAGCCACACAAGGAAGTGTCTTGATGGTAACAAATCACCGCCACTATCACAGACGGTGTCCTGGACGGTGGCTGGTAGGTCTTCTTGAGGGAGGTACATGCTGGGCTCTGGGGTGACCACAATGGTCAGCTGTGACTTTGGTGAGAGAACATACACCTTGTGGCACCCACACATGGCCTTCATCTCTGCCCTGTGGAGCCCACCAAGCCAGCATCCGGCAAGAGAAAGTCCACTGGCATCCATGGACTAGGTTGCCTGGCCTCTCAGGACCTCTTTACATTCTTAAAAATTACTGAAGACTCCAAAGATCTTTTGTTTATAAAAGTTTTATCTATCAGTATTTACCATATTAGAAATTAGCCGAGGCCGGGCATGGTGACTCACGCCTGTAATCCTAACACTCTGGAAGGCCAAGCGGGAAGGATCGCTTAAGCTCTGAAGTTTGAGACCAGCCTGAGCAAGATCGAGACCCCGTCACTACTAAAAATAGAAAAATTAGCGGGGCGTTGTGGCACACACCTATAGTGCCAACTACTCAGGAGGCTGAGGCAGGAAGATCGCTTGAGCTCAGGAGTTTAAGGCTGCAGTCAGCTATAATGAGGCCACTCACTGCACCCTAGCCTGGATTACAGAGCAAGACCTGCCTCAAAAAAAAAATTAATATTACGAAATCTCCATCCTGGAGTCATTTTAGTTTTCTGTGTGACAAAGGCAGTACCCACAAAACTCTTCTGCTGAGTACTAAACACAACAACTGTCTCAAAGAACAGCACTTGTGTGATTGCCTGAGATGCCAGCTTAACTCATCACTGTAATCACGGAACACCATCCTTACTGGAAGGAACAACTGACAAACAAGCTATGGCTCTTTGGTCTGGGGCATTTGGTAGGCATTTTCTTTAAAAATGAACAAAGTGAGCCTATCAATCACTTCAAGGACAGCAATGACTGCATTTTTTGCTGATGATAAAATTGAGCTTTTGAGCAAATACTGGGATTTGAGTAAACCTGTGTCTGCCACTGTGAATTGACAGCTTCCTAATACTTAATAATTTTTCTAATGAGATTGATGGTGATATTAATGATTTTTAACATCATGTGATTTTTTGAGATTGTGTAATGAAATGTGTTAACATTTAGATCTGCATAACAAAAGAACCAATATTTTCCAAATGAATATATAATGTTCCAAAATCATGCACGAGTAAAAAAATGCACTCAGAGTGCAAGAAACACCAATGATTTTAATGTGATAGAGGATAAAAAAGTTCATTGGTGTGGTTTCAGATTCCAAATTCCAACTCATCTCTAATAAACTACTACTTACAGAGTTTTGATGTGGTGTTAAGGAAGACTATCCACAGTAATCTGAAAAGGCTTTTAAAACACTCTTCCTCTTTCCGACAACATATCTGTGTGAAGCCAGATTTTCTTCACATATATTAATATATTTCAACCTAAACCATATTGCAACACATTGGCCAGAAGCAGATATGAGAATCCAACATTAAAGAGATGTGCAAAAACAAAACTATGCCATTCTTCTTGCTTAATTTTTTTGGAAATAGTTATTTTTGTTATTATATTAACATGTAATGAGTTTTTTACATTTAAATGAACTCAATAAGTAAATATTTTTTAAAATTCTCATTTTACAATATGGTAAATATATTAAATTTATTTTTATATTTTTAGAGACAGGATCTCACTCTGTCTCCCAGGTTAAAGTGCAGTGGCGTCATCATAGCTCACTGTAACTTTGAAGTCCTGGGCTCAAGCGATCCTCCTGCCTTAGCCTCCTGAGTAGCTGGGACTACAGGCACACGCCACCATGCCTGGCTAATTTTTCTGTTTTTTGTAGAGACAGGGTCTCGCTCTTGCTCAGGCTGGTCTTGAACTCCTGAGCTCAAGTGATCCTCTTATCTCAGCCTCCCAGAGTGCTGGGATTACAGGTATGAGCCACTGCACCCAGCCACTACTGACTTTTGTATGTTGATTTTGTATCCCAAAACTTTACTGGAGTTATTAGTTCTAACAGTTTTTTGGTGGAATTTCTGTTGTTTTAAGCCATGCAATTTGTGTTAATTTGTTATGGTAGCCATAGGAAACTAACATTCTAGGTGTCTTGGTAGAAGGATCCTGGAGTCAACCTGAAAGCCCCTTCCCAACCACAGTCAAGGATGGAATAATTTGAGCCCCAGGAAAAGATAACTCAAGGAACTGAAGCACATCAAATATGTTGAAATCTACACGTTCTTAATACAAACACAAATTCATTGCTTTTGATGGATGCTAGGGAACCGACTGTTTTGCACCTTGGTAAATTAAGGGAAAGACTCAAGCACTTACCTGCCTTTCCTATACAACCAGTACCACTGGGTAACCAAAGAGCATGTGGGAGGCAGCCTCTGTTTACTGAAGTGCTCTAGCAGAGAAGTGAGAAGGGCAGGACAGGGCAGCACATTGCCATCCCACACCCTAGTGAGTTGAGGATATGGATGAACCGACACCAGCGGCTTCCATCCGGCAACACAAGAGACAGATGCTGTGTGCCTCCTGATCAAGAAAATACCACCATTTCAAAAGCACTCTTGCCCACAACAAGTCAAATCCAAATCAGGTAAAGCCTCAAAATTCATGTACCAATTAGCAGGGAGTACAGAGGAAAATGTTAATAGAGTAGGAACGCAATCAGCAAAATCCCAACAAAAGGAAATTCCCTTGGACAAATGATCTTCAGAAAGATGAATCACTAGAAGATGGAGTGGAAGCCTTTGGATTAAAAGAAGTGTCTGGAAAGCCAAGGTATGGCATTGAGGGCTGCACACCTGGGTGACAAAACCATGTAAAAAAAAGTGGTTGGTGATTGCAGAGCCGCTGCAGGGCTGCAGGATGGGGGCTACACCTCAGGCATGCAGAGAGCATTGGATAGTCCGTCCGTGGGTGGTGTCTTCAGGTGTTTGCTTTATAGCAGTTAACCTGTGCATTTGTTTTATGTTGCTTTCAATAGATGCATTCCTTTAGCTATCAGGCCTTTTTTTTTTTTTTTTTTTTTTTTAAGGAGACTGAGACCAGGACACTTGGTGACTGTTTAAGGAATGTGAGGGTGAGTTGGGGGACTCATCCCCCAGGCTTTGAAACGGAAGCTGGGAGGATGAGCAAGATGTTTACGGTGGCAGGTGTGGCAGTACACGTGTGTCTGGTGGGGTACACATGTCTAAGAGTCATGGGACTTAGTCTCTGCCGTCAGAGTTCTTCAGCCTGGGCCACCCCCTGCTGCTCCAACATGCCAGTGTACCCAGTAAGGCATCAGAAGCACAAGCTCCTTCAAGATCTTTATTGCCGCTAGGCACAAGTGGCCATGAGGGTTGGTGACAGTGGGTGGGTGAGTGGGGTCCCCCAGTGAGGCTGAGGTGGAGCATTTCTGTGTCTGATGGTGGTTGTGTGCCCAGGGCCAGATGTTAGGGGACACAGCCAGCCTGCGGGTGCAGCAGTGGTGGGGGACAGGTGGGCGGTCACCAGTTCAGGATGCCAGGGCAGTACTTGTCGATGAGCCCCTGGTAGTAGGGCCGCAGCTCATCCATATCCGGCAGGTCGGGGCACTTGGTATAGAGGTCAAACTTGCTGCAGCAGGGGAGGAGCAGTGAGCTTCGTGAAGGACTCGCCACCCTGTCCCCTTGGCTCCCATGACCCCTGTGGGGATGGCCCTACTTGAACTCCTGCACCCAGGGCAGCATGGCTAGGTCCTGCTGGCTGCACAGCTGCCGGTAGTCGCCGCCGGTGTGCCAGGGGTAGAAGGAGTGGAATCGGATCACGTAGAAAGCCTGTGGGCAGGTCCACACCCGCAGGCGCGCACACTCGCACCGCTCCGGGCAGGCCGGGCACCCCAGGTTTGCCCTCCCCACACCTACCTCCGAGGGCAGGCAGAACTTGTTGAACTTCATCATCTGGTACATGTACTCTGTGGGACAGAGGGTGTCAGCACCAGGAACCTGGGCGCTGACCCTCTCCACCGACCCCTGTGCCCTGCTGGCCTCACCGTCATGGCCCCAGGACATGAGGACGTTGTCCAGCCCGCAGTGGGGCTGGTACATGCCAAATTCGGTGCTGCAGTGAGAGAGGCGAGTGAGGGGTGCTCAGGAGCTGTGGGGTGGGAGGACCAGATCTGGGGGGGGAGAGCACCTGTATCGTGGGTCCTGGAGGTCGGGATTATCCTGGAAGGTGGAGTCACAGAAAACCACAGAGGCCTGGGGACGGCATCCAACAGGGAAGGTGTCTCCAACAACCGCCCACTGGGGAGGGACAGGCAGCTGTGGGTGGGTGGGGGGTGCACTTGTCTGGCCCCCAAATGGTGTCCCCAGCCCAGAGCCAGGCCTCCCCCATTCCCCACCCTGCCCTCACCTGGGGCTCCCCCAACAGAGCCAAGACCTTTCCTAGGTCATGCAGGAGCCCAACGAGGTGGAACCAGTCTGAGAAGATGGCAGGTGGGTGAGGCGTACAGAGGCCAGGAGGGGCCCGGGCCTGCTCCCCCCCAGGGCAGGGCCTCCTGGGAGAGTCTGAGACATCCCCCCACCACCATGCAGGACCCCACCCTCTGCCTCTCCCCCACCCCAGCTGGGGTGGGCTGGAGCGCACCCTTGTCTGGGTGGGCCTTCCGGATGCCCTCCGCCGTCTGGAAGGCGTGGAAAGAGTTAGGGAAGTCCACATCCGGGTCTGACTCATCCACCAGCCTGTCTAGCATGCCCACAGCCTCCATGACCGTCATTTTCTTGTAGGAGAAGCCCCCAAACTGGGCATGCTGGGTGGGGAGAGATCAGCTGGGCCACAGGGTTGGCAGGATGCCCATACAGTCCCTCCCTGTCCACCCGGCACTCGTGGGTGCGGGGCTGAGGGCGGGCATAGTCTCACCCTCGAAGTTTGTGCAGTGGAGCAGGAAATGCCACCTGTTGGGCACCGTGGCCGCCTACCTTCCTCCTGACGAAGTCCACCGTCTGGTGCGTATGCATGAGCTTGTAGGTGGTGAAGACACGGTCTAGGAGGGGACCTGACTGCAAGCCATGGGTCAGCCAAGGCTGCAGCCACCCTGCCCCTCACACCATGGGCCCTACTGCCTCCCCTGTTCCAGGCTGGGCCCCAGAAGGTGTGGGTGGGGGGCTTCCCAAAGGGTACCCCCTGAAGCTGTGTGAAGGGGCAGGTGTGGGTGGGGCTGGGTGGGAGGGTGAATGGGGTGGGGCAGGGTGAGGTCCTCACGGTGTAGTTTCGGAAGCTGCCCTTCTCTTTGGCTAGCTCTGGGTCCACATCAGGTCGGTAGACCAGGGAAGGGTCTGGGCCCTGGTTGGATGGGGGATTTAACCCATTTCACCATCGTGCCAGCACCAGGAGGAAGTGAGGACACCCCACGGAGGCCAGAGGCCTAGAGGTGGACGTCTGCAGACAAAGCCTCCCCCAAACCCAGCCGGGCCCTGCCTTGTCCTTGGCGAGTCTGAGGAGCTCCCACTCCTGGTGCCCTTTTCTGCAAAGCAAATGTCAGCAGATGGCTGCTCCTGGGCCATGGGGGCACAGTGTGCACAGCAGCCCACCAGCACCCTCAAAGGGCACATGCTGCTTTGCAGGGGAGACCGGAGTCCACAGGGAGCCTGGGGTCGGGTGCTGTTGACCCCTGCCCCAGCAGGACCACAATGGAAAGGAGGGAGCCCTTTGACCGGGATGGCCAGCAGGAACCAGCCGGAGAGGGTGGGAACAGCTGGCTACCAGGTGAGTGATCGGTGGGGCCACATCCGCACTGCACCCGGGTACTCACCACGGCCACCTTCATCCTGAGAGGGTGGCACTTGGCAGCAGAGCACGCAGGCAGGCGAGTCTTGGGCCAGGTGCCCTATATATGCCCACAGGTTACATAAGTGACCAGACACCACCAGTGAGCCCCTTTGGCCTTGGCTCTTGGTAATGAGTGACCATCCGCCCTCCTCCTGACCTCAACGAGTTAATGTGTCAGCACAAGAGCAACCCCCAGCGGCCCCAGCCCCTCTCTCTCTGACCTCAGCCTCCGGGTTCTGAGCAACTGACCTGCTCAGGGATGTCCAAGGCCCACCCTCCCATGCCTACAGCCGGCCCCTCCAGTCAGGTGGTACAGACCCCCCCCCAAGCACGTGCGGACCCCCCACCCCCACTAGATCTCAGGAAGTTAAAATTTGCCCTCCAGGGAACCTAGGACTCTGGGTGGGGCAGAGGCTTGTTAAGAAAAAATTACTGGGACAACTTGTTTAAAGGGGAAGAAAAACTTTATTCAAGATTATCACAACAGGGGAGAGAGACTGGGCTCGACAGACAGCAGACCATGGAGATGAGACGTGGGGGGGGGGGCTCTTCCCAAAGCAACTTAGCAGGATTCTTGCAGGGTGATCATATCAAGGGTGGGAGATGAGGAATTTGATCAGATATGAAGGGTGGGGGGATTCTCGATAAACCAACTCTGCAGGATTCTTGCTGACACTAGGCTGGGCTGGCCCCGCAAGGACGGAGCCAAGGTCAGACATTGTGGAGAAGAGGACTCCTGGAGCCTGTCTTGAGCCTGGTCAAGGGGAGAGTCTGTGAGGCTCTCAGGAGGGGCCTCATCAGAGTGAGGGGCAGAGATGAACTCAAACTCCACTTGGCAGGGATGAGCCCCAGCCCAGGCCCTGAGGACACAGCAGGGACCACACAGACAAAACTGCCTGCCTGGGGAGCTG
This sequence comes from Daubentonia madagascariensis, assembly GCA_023783475.1. Taxonomy (NCBI): domain Eukaryota; kingdom Metazoa; phylum Chordata; class Mammalia; order Primates; family Daubentoniidae; genus Daubentonia; species Daubentonia madagascariensis. The sequence goes on along the minus strand of JAKFHU010000127.1, from coordinate 1,590,408 downwards.
ACCTCCCTGAAGTGGGGTTAGGACAGAGTTTGGGAAGAGCAGGGGTGAGGGCGCAGGGGCATACAGATGGACAGTCGATCCTACCCAACAGGTCCCTCCTGCAGTGAGGAGAACAACGGGGGAGAACTTGGTGCCCCACTGAAAATGGCAAGCTGGGGCTGGGGCCACACCTGTAATCCCAGCACCTTGGGAGGCCAAGGCAAGAGGCTCGCTTGAGCAAAGGAGTTCAAGACCAGCCTGGGCAGCATAATGAGACCCCATAAAAAAATTAGCCACGCGTGGTGGGAGGGTGGGAGGATCGCTGGAGCCTAGGAGTTTGAGCCTAAAGTGAGCCGTGATCGCACCACTGCACTCCAGCCTGGGGGACAAAGTGAGACCCTGCCTCAAAAAAAAAAAAAAAGAATAAAAATAAAAAAATAAAAGAGCAAACTGTAGCCTGCCCTGCAGGCTAATCCCCACCTGACTCCCCAAGTCTCCCTCACCTCCTCATTCCCTCCCCCACTAGAATATCAGCCCTAGCGGGCGGGGCTGTATCCTCAAGTGTGTCCCAGTGAACACATGTCATACAAGCTCAGCCCGCCTGATGGAGACCAGGCCTGGGGGGGGCAGGGCCCTCTCCCCCAGGGCAGCTGGTGCCTGGGTCAGGAGGTGTCTGCATGGTTTCTGATGAGGGCGTGAAAGGAGGAGAGGTGGTTTTGGCCAGAGCAGCTGGAAGGTGTTGCTGGGGAAGGTGGGGATACAGGTGCTGCCTGACTGGGAGTCAGGTGGCACTCCCGCACCCCCAGGACTGGCTTCACACCAGATGCAATGCTGAAGGCCATGACAGGCACCCCCCTGACATGGCACAGGATGCCATGAGGGCAACAGTGTGTCCCACTTCACAGAAGAGCCTGAAGTGGGTGGAATCCTGAGGACCTGGCAGCCTGTCTCAAGGACCTGTGCTTCAATGCCCCAGGGCCTAGAGGATGCAGGGTGTCACCTTGGGGGGCAGCCTTCCTGGCAGAGAGAACAGCTTGTACTGAGGCTGAGGCGCAGGGCAGTGGAGGGGGGGGTGCTGGACTTTGCCCAGGGTTCAGGGAGGAGGGTGAACATCGGGGAGGGTCCTGGCTGAGCTGAGTAGGGGAACACCGAGCCCCTGACGCTCCCAGTGCCCCCCCCATCGCCGCCCCTGGCTGTGTATGCCCTGCCTGCCTCTGCTGACACCCTTCAGTGGCCACAGGGCACGGGATTCTGAAGCTTTGGGCTGGACTACCCCAGCTATGCCTCTTGTGGGCTCTCCAGCTCCTTCTGCTAGAGATGCCCTGCTGTCCTCAGACCTCACCCAGACTGAGGCCAAGGAGCCTGCCTGGACTGCCTTGCTGTGCTCCCCACCACACTGACCACCCTCTGCTGCAATTCCCAGCCCATCTCTCAGTGCACCCAGGCCTCCAGCAGGGCAGGGCCTCGTGGAGGGAAGGTGAGTTACCTGGGCCAGGTGGTCCCTGAGCTGGAAGGAGCACAAGGATGGGAGCCAGGATGGGCACTTCTAGGCCTGTCCTACCTTGGGGGCCTGGGGAGCCTTAGGGGCAGGCTTGTGGCTCTTTTGCTCACTGTTCTGTGGTGCTGGGCTCCTGGCCCCATATGCCTGGCAAGCTGTCCCCATGCCTGGTCCCACTGGCACTGGGGTGGTGGGGAGCCTGTATTGCCTATGGAGCCCCACCCTTGATTAGCTGGTCCCAGCCCTTTGAAACTGGGAGGATCTTACTTAAGTGATCTATTTGGGCTGGGTGGTCTTGCCCCCACCCCAGCCCCACCCTGTCCTAGGGTACACAGGTGTCTGCTTAGCCCTAAAACAGCCCAGGGGGTGGCCCTGAACTGCTGAGCCCCCCCTCTGGCCACCCACAGGGGAAGCAGGCGTGGTTTCTGTCACAGTGCAGAGGCTCCTCATGACCCCTGGGAACCCCAGCATCTATCTGTCCTCCTCCCTGCCACCCCTCCTGCCTCAAGGGCACGGAGCGGGAATGGCTGGGGACCCGGGGTCAGGCACACGGAAGGATAAACTGTGCAGCAGCCCAGAGCCAAAGCAAGGCTTCAACCTGACTAGACCAGCATGGGAGGGCACATCCGGCCAATTCCGCCTCTCTCCTGCTTGCCCAGAGGTGGCCCTGTGTGTTCAGGACCCTGGCTTCTGCTCCACGTCCTTGGGTAGGCCCCTCCCTTCTGAAGCCCTTTTCAGCATCTGATGCTGCCACCCACTCTGCCTGGCACCTCTTCCCTGAGTGTGCCCACTTCTGGGTGTGCAGGCCCCTTGATGTATAGACGCTGCTTGTAGACCAGCCTGGGTCTACACATGTGCATGGGTTTATGTCTGCAGGAGCTCTGAGGGACTGGGCTGGGGCTCAGCTGCAGCTCTGGGATTGGGCACAGCACCCCAGCTGGGATGGGCATGGGTGTGGCCCAGCCCCACCTCAGCCATAGCTGTGGGGGCTGCTGGGGTCCACAGGTGCTGAGTCCTGACGGCCGGCTGGTCCCACAAGCTGCCACAGGCGGTGGCTGAGATTTTGCACCTGGCAGGTTCCCAGCACACAGCCTACCCGCAGGAGCTGGGCTTGGGGCCTGTGGGAGCCCAAGTGTCTTCGGAGACCTGAGTGTTGGCTACCACCATTCCGAAGTGGCAGACCCATAGCAGGGGCCAGGCTGGCACGCTTCTGTGGCTGGGGGGCCTGGTGAAGCTTCCAGACCACAGGACGGGGTGCAGGGTGCCAAGGCTGCAGGCCTCTGGAAGGGGTCCGGGCTGGGGGCTCCCTGCAGGGAGGGACGGACGATGTAAACCTAATGGCGTAACCTTTCAGAGAGCCCTAAACCCACCCACTTTCCCTTCCACACAAGCCTGGGGTCACTGCCAGGGGAAGCCCACTGCCCCCACCCACACACAGCTTGGAGCTTTGCCAGGGGAAGCCCAGGTCCCTCCTCAGCTCAGGGCCTGGGTCCTGGCAGGTCAGCCGTCTCAGTAGCATAGGTCACATGTCCTACTAACCAGCACCTCCCTGGGCAAAGGGCACCCTGGCCTCTATGGGTCACTGCTCTCAGGACTCAGGGTGACTCCCTCTGGGCCCTTCCCTTAGGGTGGTCAGTGGTGTGCCTGGGGATCCCTCCAGACCCGCTTCCCCCAGCAGACTCCTCCGGATGAAGGGGCTACTCTTGCCAACAGGAGTGAGCGAGCCAACCGCCCTCTGCAGGGAGGCAAAGAGAGGCAGCTTGACCCGCTCAGGCGTTGCTGACAGTGTGAGGGGTTGGCCCTTGATTTGACAGCGAAGCCCTAACAGCAGGTGGCGGGGGGTCCCCAACAGGAAGGTGAGGGGGTGGAGGGAGGGAGACAGGCCAGGCATTCTGGGTCCCGCTAGGGCCAGGGGTCCGGGCTGGTCCAGGCCCCGCACTCACCGAGGTCTGACGGGCCGGGGGCCCCCGCCCAGGCCTCGGGACAGCACGCCCGGGAGCTGCAGGTAGAGGAGGCTGATGCAACCGAGGGCGACCGTCAGGATCCGGGCCATGGCGGCGGGGCTGGGAGGGAGACAGGGGCCAGTGAGCGCACAGGTAGGGAGCAGCTTTAGCCCGCAGCCACCCCCGCCCGCACCTTGGGGAGCCCCCCGCGTCGGGGGCGCCGGGCGTGGCGTGGGCGGGCGGGGCACCTGCGTGCGTTGCTGCGCGAGTCTCCCGGTGCGGGGCGGACAGCCGGCCTGGGTCTGTGGGCGGGTCCGGGAGCGCAGAGCCGGGCGCGGTGGGCCGGTCGGGCGCCTAGCGGTCGACTGGCGGTCTGAAGTCCTAGTGGGACGAAGCCTCGGGCCGTTCTTCCAGAGCTCAGCGCGTTCTTTCCCGCGGAGGCGGAGCCGGACGCACGGACGGGGGGGGTCGCCCCCGAGGCCCCGCCCTCCCCGCGGAGCTCTGGACGGCGCGGCCCTCGTGCGCCCTCCCCGCCTGGCCCTCGTGCGCCCTCCCCGCCTGGCCCTCGTGCCCCGGACCCCGCCAGGCCCTCGTGCGCCTCCGCCCGCCTGTGCGCCCCCGATGGCCCTCGTGCCCCGGACCCCGCCAGGCCCTCGTGCGCCCGACCACGCCTGGCCCGGATGCGCCCTCCCCGCCAGGCCCTCGTGCCCCGGACCCCGCCAGGCCCTCGTGCGCCGGACCCCGCCTGGCCCGGCTGCGCTGCGCGGTGGGCGCTCCACAGGGCGGCGTGACAGCGCTACTGCGAGGGGCCGCGTCCCGGGGCGCGGCGAGGAAACCCCATGCCTGCTGGGACCCCCGGGGGCGACCGGCCTCATTTTTCGCACCTTCTGGTGGGGGACACAGTCCCGGAGCCTGGTGGAGCTGGATTTAGGCGTGGACAAGCCGGGCTGGGTCCCAGGGCAGGGGCTGCCACAGAACCCCGGCGGCACCCACCCGCCAAGGGCGGGACCCTGACAAACGCGATAAATCCTGTGGTCATTCAGTTCCCTTCAGAGACAGTTCCTGACCCGCTTCAAGATTCTCACGTGGTTTTATTTCTAAAAGTCTTCTACCCTTCCTCCTAGTACCTAAAGAATTACGTGGTTTTTGTAAGACACCTGCTCCCTCACACTGCCACCCACGCTGGGTCCCTCCCCCAGGTCCAGGTAGGAGCCGCATTCCTGACCAACCTCTCCTGGACCCCCTTGCATTGCGTGTGTGTCACACAAACACGTGCATATACATGTAAGAGCATATATAAATGTAGAGACCCTCATTCTTTCTTATAGTTGGTCCTATTCCAATATGTAGGTGTTCTATGATTTACTTAATCCTTTATTAATGCACAATTAGGTGATTTTCAGTCTTTTCCCAAGCAAGAACCCTGCTGCCATGAGTTCACAAACGTGTCTCATAGGCCACCTTCCTACAAGTAGAAATTCTGGTTGGAGGTGAGCATGTGTTTAACAGGTAATGCCAAGTTGTTCTCCACAAAGCTCTTACCAGTCCACTGTCCACCAGGAATGGACTTGGTGTCTCTCAGTGGTTCTCAGCCTCTGTCTTCCAAGAGGGGCAAGGATCCCATTCCCCCAAGGGACCTTTCTTCTTTTGTCAACCACCTCTGTGTTCCTTTGTGCTTCCTCCCTGTCTCTCCTCCTTCTGCTTGGTCACCCTCTGTCCCTCCTGCTGAGCACACCATGGGAGCTCAATAAACATTTGCTGGATGAATAAATCAATGAGTGTTGTGGGTTGCATACACATGTGCCATACTGAAGAGCTTGGTTTACATCCTGAGGAAGGTATAGAACCTCTGGCAGGTATTCACTGCTTTATTTATTTTTACCAGTTGGGGACAGGAAGTGGTCACGTTTATGTTAGAAAGTTGGAGTGGCAGCCAGGAAGGCTGGTGAACATGGGCCTGAGAGGCAGATGCTGGGAGGTGGGCAAGAGGGGATGTGTGGGGATGGTGGACAAGTCAGAGAAACTCAGCAGGGCCCATTGTAAGGAGGCTCCCAGCTCTGTGTACAGTCCTGAGGAAGCTGCCACTCATGGCTGCAGGGAGCTGCTGGAGAGGGTGGGCATGCCAAGGTTGGGTTGCCCAGGTGGAGGTGTCTGGTCGACTCCAGCCATGTGGGCCTAGGGCTGACCAGAGGGCAGGTCTGGAACAGTTTGGGAGGTTTCAGCGAGGGCGTGGCTCTGGGAGGCATGGTCAGCACAGAATTCCACAGAGAATGCAGAGAGGGGTTGAGGACAGAATCCAGTTTGCCAGCTCTGGAGGGTCAGGTAGGGAAGGGGACATGCAGAGGACCCCAGAGGCGGGGCCCATTCTGCAGCCACCCTGCTCTGCACTCAAGCCTGTCTTCTACATTGTGGCTAGCACCATCCTTCCAAGACACAAATGCAATCATATCATTCACCCCACCAATGTAGAAAAATAGATTAAAATTCCCTGTTTTCACAAGGTTTTTTAATTTGGGATGGTGGAGGTGAGCCTCAGCAAGGGTCATAGGCCTGAAGCCCACTAGTTCTTCTTTCAGACTCTGGGGTGACAGAACAATCACTGCCCCCCCATCCCCAGCCCTGAGCCATGGTCCTGTATCCCTGGAAGCCTGAGGGGTGGGGGTATCCTCTGCCCTCAGGCTTCAGCCTGGCTGCTTATTCTGCCCCTGCCCCTCCCAACTGGATTAGATGCCCCCTCTGTGGTCCCACAGCCCCTGCACTCCTGGCATGTGACTGTCCATGTGTTCTTCATGGGGAGACCCAAGGGCCTCTTTCCTTTGTCTTTGGTTAGAGAAACTGCTTCTAGGGAGCAATAGGGCTGTCCACCCCAGCACCACCCACCGTGGACACAGGTGGAAAGCAGACCAGAGTTCCCGTGTGACCCAGGACTGGGCCCACGGAGGGCTGGGTGGTGCTGGTGGCATTGGGAAATGCTTTCAAGAAGTTTGTGTGGGGCAAAAAAAGCTAGGGAGGCAAATGGTTGGACAAACAGCATCAAGGGAGGTTTTGTTCAAGTGTTCTAGGGTAGGAGAGATTTAGTTTGATCCTGATGGCCAGGATCCCGTGGAGAGGGAAAGGGTGAGTATGGTGGGGGCATTGACAGTGAATGGCTTGAGGGGGAGGAGGGCAGTGCTCAGAGCCTGTGGAAACTGAAAGTAGGCGTGGGCCTGGGGTGCAGGACTGGGGTTTGGTGGTGCCGGCTTCTGTTTTCTTTGTGAATGAGGGGCAGCCAATCATCTCTGAGACGCCGGAGTTGGGATTGGAGGATTGAGGAGCATGCAGGCCAGAAGACAGCTGACCAGACATCAGCAGCCTGGGCAGTTCGGGGGTGAGGGAGGAGCGGCCATCCACCCCAGGCTGGGGCCATGGTCTCACTGTGGCCACTCTACCCTGCATGGTGGGCACAGGCCCAGCAGAGAGGGATGGTCGGGACTGTACGTGGCTGGGTTTTGCCAGATATGAACAGTGAAAAAAAAAGAGATACGGGAGGCTTAACACATTGGCAAAATGACAGGGCCATGGGAGCTATGATGGCTGGGGGCCACGGGACTGAGGAGTTGCTCCCTGGAGGAGGCCTGAACCTACTGGGGTGAGAGGAGGGTCTGGGACACCACAGGTCCTAGAGAAGGGGAGGAAGCTGGGCCCAGGAGCAGTCTCTGACAGTGACTTGGGCAGTGCAGTGGGTGGGTGCTTGATGCAATGGCAGGAAACATGGAGAGGGGTTGGTGGTCTGGAAAGGACCCCTGAAAGAAATGGGGGCTCCTTAGGCCGAGGACACTGGAGATAGCTGTTCCCGAGGGCCCGGTGGAAGGGCACAAGGGTGAAGCAAATGGGGTACAGGGTCCCCACAGTCTCTGGAAGGACAGCTAGCCCTGGCTTGCCCAGGGTCACTGCCAGCCCAAACACAAGCTCAGTGGTGTAGTAATGTGGTGGTGAGCACCTGCTTGGGTGCCAGGACAGAAACCAACTTGAGCCAGCTCGGGCCAAAAGGAAGATTTGTCAGCTTGTGCAAACCAATAGTGACAGAGGAGGGGTGTGGCTTGTCCTGTGCCGCAGGGGCAGTAAGGGGACCCTGGTGGGGGTCTCCTCCTCAGCTCTTGTCTTTGAGTTTGGTTTCACGCCTTGTCCTAGGCTGGTTCCTGCACGTCGATGGAACAGGTATGCCAGTCAAAGGAACGGTCAGTTCTTGCACCAGCCTGTGGGCTCCCCTGTGCTCCCTCCCATCACACTCTGCCCTTGGCTCCTGTGTCCCCTTTGCCCTCCCTGTGCCACTGCAATGGTGGGCATTGTCAGGGATCCCGGGTGGTGCAGCCTTCTTGGAAGCCGGGCACTGTGGCCTCCATGTGCCTCACAGGCTTAGAACGCTTGCTCTTTACAAGGAGACGTGAGCAGGCCCTTTTTTTTTTTTTCCAGACAGAGTCTCGCTCTGTCGCCCAGGCTGGAGTGCAGTGGCATCATGACAGCTCACTGCAACCTCCAACTCCAGGCCTCAAGCGATCCCCCTGCCTCAGACTCCCGAGTACCTGGGACTACAGGCGTGCGCCACCACGCCCGGCTAATTTTCCTATTTTTAGTAGAGACGGGGTCTTGCTCTTGCCCAGGCTGGTCTCGAACTCCTGGGCTCAAGTGATCCTCCCGCCTCGGCCTCCCAGAGTGCTGGGATCACAGGCGTGAGCCACCGCGCCCGGCCGAGCGCGCCTTTTCTTGGGGACCTGTTAAATAGGGGCTCCTGCTTTCCTCCGGCCAGACAGCGCGCGGGGCGGGGAGCCTGGGGACGCGACCCCGACCCTGGACTGCGCGCTCCTCCGTGCGGAGCCCGACGGCAAGGCCAGCCGCGCCCCGGCCCGCTCCTGCCGCCACCACACACCCAGCCGGGGCCCGGCCGTCTGACCCGTGCGAGCCTCCGTCCGCGTCCTCGGCCGGAGGGCGGCACGCAGGCCCCGGGGCGGGGCTCCGCTCTCGGTAGCCGGCCCCACGCCGGCCAGACCAATGGGAGCGCGCGGTTTCGGGACACGCCCATTGGGGGGCCGGGTCTCGGGCGCGCAGGCGCACGGCGCGGCCGGGCGGGCCGGCTGGCTGGGAAGATGGCGCCGGGAGCCCTGGCCGCCGCCGCTGCTGCCGTGGAGCGGGCCCGGGGTGTCCGGGCTGCTAGGTCCAGGGCGGAGGCCGGGCCATGAGCGCGTCGCCCTCGAGTCCCCGAGCCGCGGAGCCCGCCCGCGCCCCTCGGGCCACCCCGCGTCCCTCGCCATGGCGCGGCTCGCGGACTACTTCGTGCTGGTGGCGTTCGGGCCGCACCCGCGCGGTGAGTGCCGCGGCTGAGGCAGGGGGCCGGCGCCCGGGGGCCGGGGGCCGGGGGCGGCCTCGGCCTCGGCCTGCTGGTGGCCGTGGTGCCGTCCGGGCAGCTCGCGAGGAGACGGGCCGCCGGCCGGGGAGGCGGGCAGGGCGGCGTGGCCTCGCGGCGGCCCGGGAGGAATAGGGCCCTGGCGGCGCAGCCTGCCTGGCTCCCCGCGGGGTGGGCTGGGCGCTCTCCGCCGGGGCAACCGCGGTGGCTGTGCCTCCAGGCGCACGGGCTGGTTGCTTGCCAGCCCCTCCTCTGACCCCGGCGCTGTGTCCGAAGCCTCTAGCGGTCTTGGCGGGGGGTAGAAGAGGGGGTGGGGTTCAGGGGCTATTTCATGGAGAGGCGGTATTTGACCTGAAACTCGGAGGATTTCGAGAGGAAATGTCGGGAGTAGCGAGAAGAGCATTCCTGGCGATCAGCTTGCCTGTCCAGGCCCTGCCGGCCAAGCCCTGGGTGGGGGATCAGTGTGGTGACTGGTGCCTGTGTCCAGGAGGTCCGTGTCTGGGGTCAGCGCCTGTGTCTGAGAGCCGTTCAGCCCAGGGGGTAGGAGAAAACGGAGCCTGACAATGACATCAGCAACAGCCGTGGAGACAGTGCGTTGGCAAGCGAGCTCGGTGTGCCAGGCCCTGCCCGGCCCTTTGTGTGCATGATCTCACTTCTTCCCAGCAGCCCACCGAGGTTGCCCTGCTGTTGCCCCATCTGTAGAAGTCAGGCACAGAGAGGTTTTAGTGCCTGGTTTAAGCTGGCACAGAGAGGCTGGGACTTGCATCTAGGTTGTCAAATCCCAACTGCAGAGGGGCAGTGTGTTCTGGGGATGGCTGTGTTGTCAGGCTGGGGCTGGACCACAAGCCTGGAGGTGAGATTGAGCCCCCCCTTTCCAATTTCCCTGCTTCTTGTCAGTCCAGCTGCCACTGTCACCACCCAGGACCTGCTTTCTGTTCTCTTTGCCTTTCTTCTTGGTGAGCCTCCACCTGCTGGACCCTGCATACTCTCTGAAGCCTCTTCAGCATCTTCCTCGTCGCGACCCTCCCCAGCGCCCTCTCACTGGGCACTCGCTCCTCCTCTCTGCTCCCATCTATCCAAGTATGCGTCTTTTGGCACTGTTGGTCATGAGCATCTGTCCTTTCCTCCAGAGAGGGAGTTCTCACGGGCATGTACTATGGTGTCCTTGTCCCCCTGCACGGCAGGCTCACTGTCAGTGTCGTACTGGCCCACTGAGGGGGAGCCATCTGCGCCAAGGCACATGTGGGGGCACTGAGGAGGCCAAACCACCTGGGGTGGAAGGGCGCATGGGGATCCAGGGAAACAAGGCCGCCGAGGGCTGCCTCAGCATGCCAGGCCTTGGGCTGGGTGCTGGGGCAGGGCCTGATGATGCTGAGGGCAGTGTGGGGAGGTGGAGATGGCAGGCAGAGGCCAAGTGGGAGGTGTGGTGGCAGAGGGGGTGGAGATGGAGAGTTGGGGGTGGATGAGAGGGGAGGCGTGTCTGGGTCCCATGACACCCTAGCTGTCCCCCTTTGTATGCAGGCACTTCTGATGTGTGTGTCCTCTGAGAGGGCAGGGTAGAAGGCTGGAGCCTGAGGTGCCCACTCCCCTTGAGTGGTAGGAAGGAGTGATTCCCAAGCTGTCCACTGCAGTGGGGGAGAGGGGCATGGAGCCCCTTAACCACTGTCTTGTGGAGTTGCTGGTCAGCTGCTGGCTGGCATCCTTAAAAGGACCCATCCATCCCTGTGGACCCAGAAGCCCATAGGCTGGGACCCTGGCCGTGCACTGAGGGCAGAGCCAGGTGGTAGGGTTGGGTAGGGAGGGAGGAAGCCAGAAGGGGAATGAGGTGTGGGGGTCAGTGATTTGATAGCTCTCTGAGACCTCGAGCCAGTCATTTGGCTCTCTATGCCTCAGTTTCTTCATCTGGAGATGGAGAGAGTGACACTAACCTCCTAGGCTGCTGTGAGGATATGACAAATACATACATGTGAAGTTGTAGCACATGGGAGGTCCCCGGAAATGGTGAGTGTCAATGACTGAGCCGCAGGTGTATGGACCCTCTAGGCACAGACATGACAGGAAGTTCTGAGGGGTTGAAGGACCCCCTGCATTCTGGCAGGCCCAGGACATGAGGCGGGGGTGCAGGGTCTTTTGGGTGGAGGTTAGGTGTGGTGAATATCTTGTTTTTGGTCTGGATCTGGACTCCTGTTTGGGGCCCCTGGGTGCTGAGTGTATGTCTCAGCTGCCTGGGTTGGTCCAGAGTCCTGAGGTAGCATCCCCATTGCTAGTGGTTACCAGCTGGTAACCTCTCAGGAGGGTGGGGAGGGGCCCCGAGACAGTGAATGCCTGGGCTAGTTGTGACCCTTTCACCTCAGAGGGTGCGGGTGGCCAGTGCTGGCCCATCTGTAGGACCCTCACCTGGTGAGTCAGAATCACCTTGTGCGCTCTGGGCTCAGCTCTGGGGCCAGCCTGAGGACCAGACAGACCCCTTCTGCTAGCTCTTGGCCTTGGAGGGCCTTGACAGTAGTCAACTAGTTTCATGCAGCATGCCCAGTGCTGAGGTGTCTTTGGGAGCAGGAAGCACGCTTAACGTGGCCAGCAGTCCTACTGCTCCAGCAGCTGAGTGCATGCCTGCCCGGGAGGAGGGGCAGGACCCCTAGCATCTGAGAAAAAGACCTTTCATCCCATGGCCTGGGCTCTTTCAGTCCTGACCATGATGAGCTGGCTACACTCTCAAGCCCCATCTGCTATCCGCACCCACGTTCCCGCCCTCTCTCTGGAGCAGGTTGGGGCTGTTTGGGATGGCCTCAGCTGCCTCTCAGCCCCCACCCTGGGAGCCTGAAGAGGCCCAAGGCCTTGGGTCTGACTGCACTGGGCTGGCTGTTGGGGGAGGTGCGGAGGTGGGGAAGGGCAGCTGAGGAGGCGGTAGGCCCCTTGCTTGTGTCCTCCCACTGTGGCTGGCCTGGGGGAGCCGCCTGACGTTGGGGTCTGGGTGGGTGGTGCAGCAGGAAGGTGCTGTCCTTCCTTCTTTCCTCCCCCCTCTCCCTATAGCTGGGTTCCTCCCAGGCAGCAGAGCTAGCCAGTGCTGGTCAGCGTGGACAGCGGGGTGTATGCACAGTGGGTGTGTGGCGGGGGGCAGAGGAGGCTGCCGTCCTTTGCTTCCACACAGTGCACTCCGGCCCAGGCAGGGCCCTCCAGGCATCAGAGCCTGGCCCTGGTGATGGGGTGCTGCCAGCAGACAACACAACACGCAGTCTGTGTTCTCCCTTCAGGCCTGCAGCCTACATGGGGGGGCTGGCTACAGGAGAAAGTTCTCCTCGAGGGGCTTTGAGGGCAGGAGCCTCAGTGTTGCCCTTGGGTGGGCCTCCCCTCAGCGCTGGGTTCCAGGGTTCAGGGCCTCAGGGGACCTTGGTGCCCCTGTGACACACAGCTGTGCTGTTTGGATTAGTCCTGTTATTGTGGGGTGGAGAGGGGAGGATGCTCTCCCTCTTGTCTACTCTGAGGCAGGAGCTTGGCTACTGTAGGTCACTAACCGCTACCCTACAGCCCTAGGGCCTGAGTGGGTGGGGCATACTGGGGAGACATGGCAGAACCCCCTCCACCCCCCCACAGAATGCAGGCCAGAGGCCAAGGGGCAGCCTGGTCCCTGACGGCACGGAGCTGAGGTGCAGGCTGGGATCTCATAAGGGCAAGGAGAGGGGAGGCTCCCAGGCGTGCCCTTCTGCGGGTGCTGCATCCTGTCGGCCCTGGGGCTGCGGAAGCTGCTCTGTACTTCCCACTGAGGAGCCTTTTTGCATGTAGGGTGTGAGTGAGGCTGGGTGTGGGGACGATGGTCATGTAGCCAACTGTATGCATTTCTACGAGCCGTAATTAGGCTGTGGTCTGTGCCAGGAGCTGGAGCTTGCTGTCGGGCCCAGCTGGTGACAGGTGTACCAGTGGTCACTGGGGGTGTGGAGGGAGGGAGGTCCTTGGGGTCCTTGCAGACCCCAGGCTTGGGGCAGAGAGCTTCCCAGAGGAGGGGACACTGTGGGCTGAGACCCAAAGGGCAGGTCTAAGGCCATAATGGCACAGAGAAGGAACTTGGGGAGAGATGCCTGCTCGGCTGGCCTGACCTGGCCCTCCACCCCCCCCACTCAAGGAGAGTGGAGCCCTACAGAGGACTTTGAGGCTGAGTGGCATGTCAAAGTTGGCATGGACGATGGCCAGCAGCTCTGGGTCCATTCCTCTGCCTGGCTTTGTCAGGAGGCTGCAGAGCAGAGGCTGCTATCCCTGTCTGCACACCCTCTCTTCCTTCCTCCGCCTGCTGCCTCGTGGCAAGAACTGGGTGAGCCCTGGGTGCTAGCCAGGGCTGGGCCCAGATGGTGGTTTGGGGCCCAACACAAGGAGGCCCCTGGGGGAATGGGCGGGGGGTGGAGCCACAGCTGGGTGTGCTGGCCTGGGGCCTGGGTACGTGAAGGTGGGGTGGCACCGGCGGACACCTGATCCCCACTGCAGCGTCCTCTGTAGGTGTCAGTGGTGGGAGGGGGAGGGGAGGAGGAAGCTGAGGTTTTGAGAGTCAGAGTCGGCCCCTCACTGCCTCACCACCTCCCGCTCAGCAGCAGCCTGCCTGTTCCTGACACCCTTGGCCCTGCCTTCATGATCCTGGAGGGGTGGGTGGTCTCCCAAGGCTGCAGCTCCTCTGCATTTAGGAGACCTGGGGAACATGTGGTGTTGGGCTTCTGGGGGTGGCTCGCCTGTACCCAGCTGGACCAGGCTGACTGGATGTGGGGTGTGTCCTAGCAGGCCCTTAGAGGCTGCATGCTATGGCTTTCTTGGGCTCAGGGTGGGGGTCCATGAGAGGCTCTGTGTTGCGTGCCCTCCCCTTACCCATCTGCCCCTGCTGCTTTTGGTGTGGGCAGCGGTGCTGAGGCTAGTCCAAGCAGAGGATGGGGACACTGTGCCCTGGGGACCTGTGGGTTGCTTGTGGAAGTGAAGGCAAGGATGCCTTTGTCTTTCCTGCTGCACCCTGTTCCGCCCTCCATAAGTCCTGTCTTTTGGCAGGAGCTGGGCCCTGAGTGTCCTGTTGTCGTGGCCTCATCCTGCTTCCTGGTTTGGTTTTGTGGGGTTAGCCACAGGCAGGGGCCTTCACCCCACCAGTGTGGACTGGACCTGGAAACAGTGCCCTGGGTGTGGTTTTGCGGGGGGGGGAAGCAGACCAGAGGGGGATTAGGGGTCATGGGGTTCCGAGGAGAGGAGGGGGGGTCTCCGGGGAAGACATGGGCTTCCTGGCACCCCTTCTCCTGAAAGCCCTCCTCCCTGGCCCAGGTGGCCAAGGGCTGTGCTCAGGGGGCTGCCAGGGCAGGGAGTAGGCCTGGGGCCACCATCTTCCCACACTCCTCAGAGGTGCTGGAGCCCCTGGAGCCCAGTGCTTGGGAGGCCGTCTGGGCATCCTTCCATGGGCATCCTGAGACCAAGTCTCCATCCTCCATATCCCTCTCTGGGTCTTGCTGGCTGTGGGAATGGTTCTAAGAGATACTCAATAAACCCTGTCTTCTGGAAGCTGTGTTGGTGCCTGTCTGTCTCTAAGGTGCTGCAGATAGGGAGCAGTTTGGGGTTGTGGGCATGGGTGGTCTCCCCACTGCTTCTTGAACCCCGCACAGACAATGTGTCCTCTGCATAGGCCCATGGCTGGCAGGTGACAGGGAGCTCTGGGGTTATGTCCTGTGCACCAGGTGTGCCTGCTTTCAGTGTGGTGCTCACTGCCTGGCAGGCTGTGAGAGTTAGGGGGGCTGAGGGTCTTAATGGGGGGCTGGCTGTGGGGGTAGATGCCGAGGGGGCTGTGGAACATCCTGGAACTGTTGCCCCTCACTAGAGGGTCTCCATGCTTGTGTGAAGTTGGGCTAGTCTGTGACAGATGGAAGGAGGTCTCTGGTGTGTGGCACTGACATGGTGGGGGCTTGGGGGGCAAGGTTTGCAGGAATCTGGGGGCTTCTCTCTTTGCCCCTGGATCTGGTGGCCCTGGGGTCTGTGACTGCCTAGTGGCCTCTCTGCCAGAACTATTTTTAGGTAGCTGAGGCTAGTCTGGTGCCAGGTGAGGGCCTGGTGGGTGGGTGTTTCCACCTTGGGCCATGAGGCAGCTATCTGGACCCTTGAGCCTCCTGGTGGGGTGAGGGGGTGGGAGGTGTAGGGCACTCTGACCGCCTGCTGTCGTCCTTAGGGAGTGGGGAAGGCCAGGGCCAGATTCTGCAGCGCTTCCCGGAGAAGGACTGGGAGGACAACCCATTCCCCCAGGGCATCGAGCTGGTGAGTGGGGGGCGGGTGCCAGCAGGTGAAGGAGGCGGGTTGGGTGGCCGCTCACTTGAACCTCCAGGACTGAGGAGCCTCCACAGTGCCTGGCCTCCGCTGGGCTCAGGACAGGAGAGGGCAGAGCTGCTGTGGAGGGCGGGGTGCAGCAGGCTGCTTGGTGCCCACGTCAGTGTGTCGTGTTGTCCCTCATTCCTGATGGTGGGGACCCTTCCCTCACCACCTGGTTCCCGCCCCAGATAGTGAAGCCAGAGACTGTTACTCCTGAGGCCCGGGAGGCAAGGCGTCCCCAGGGTCACAGAGCACTGTGTGTGCACTGAGCCTCCAGCCCTGGCAGTGCAGACACCAGGGCAGTGGGCTGGGGGCAGCGGGCTGTTTCCCACTGCAGGGGTGGGCAGAGGAGCTGACTGCTGAGCCCTCCCTGCAGTTTTGCCAGCCCAGCGGGTGGCAGCTGTGTCCTGAGAGGAATCCACCAACCTTCTTTGTTGCCGTCCTCACGGACATCAATTCCGAGCGACACTACTGCGCCTGCCTGACCTTCTGGGAGCCGGTGGAGCCCACACAGGTCAGCTTGGGGGCTCTGGGGTGCAGCAAGTGTGAAGCAGAGCCCTTGGGCTGCAGCCACCTCCCCCTACCTCTGCCTTTAGGGATGTCTTCCACCCCCTAGAGGCCAGAGTTCCTAGAGGGCCAGGCCAGTCTGAGCCACCTGTGTCCTCCCTCCCCCCAACCCTGGCTCAAAGAGAGCTGGGAGAATGGGCTTCTGTCTGCAGGAAACAGTGTGCTCTGAGGACACCGCGGAGAGGGAGGAGGCAGTGGATGATGGAAGCCAGGTGGGGCTGTCTCCCACAGCGCCCACCCCATCTGGCCAGCTGTTTGCTCCAAAGACGCTGGTGCTGGTGTCGCGACTGGACCACATGGAGGTGTTCAGGGTGAGGCAGGCAGCCAGGGCGGTGAGCTAGGACGTGGGTGGCCCCTTGGCTGTCTCGACATTTCCTGGTCTGGTCCTTGCAGAACAGCCTGGGTCTCATCTATGCCATTCACGTGGAGGGCCTGAACGTGTGCCTGGAGAATGTGATTGGGAACCTGTTGACATGCACTGTGCCCCTGGCTGGGGGCTCACAGGTGGGTCCTGGGTCACAGGTTGGGAGCATTTGGTGTCCCCACAGCCACAGGCCCTCCTGGTGCAGCCACAGGGAATGGGCCCTGGTAGGCACGTGGAGTCCAGCAGGGCTGAACATGGCCCGAGGCCTTGGACGCTCCCTCCTGCATCTTGATGCCGCTGCCGTCTGTCCTGGTCCCTGCCTGCTCACCTGGTCCTCGCTTCTGTGCTTTTGGGCCTGTGTCCTCAGCCTCTGTACTTTCGCTCCATGGGTGTGTGCCTGTCTCTGGATGTCGGTGTCAGCTTGTCTGTCTGCTCCCTGCTCTGTGCTCTCTTGAGCTGGGGGTGTCTAACTGTGTCTCTCTGCCCGTCTGTCCTGTGCAGCTGGACTCTGCGGAGGAAGGAGCGGTATGGATTCTTTGTTTCTTCTGCCTACCCAGGCCCCGGCCCCACCCCGGGTCAGAGGCAGCCACCCCTGCCCTGAGTTTTCTCTGCAGCACTGTTCGGGCGACAGGCAGGGCGTGGTCTTCCCCTTGCGCCCTGCTGCTGCCCCAGCCAGTCCCACCTTGGGTCTGTCTGTTCACAGGGCCTGCCCCGGGCCACAGAGCTCTGGGCTGACTTGGGTCTGGTCAAGCTGCTGAGCCCTCAATCTTCTCTTTCCACAGAGAACCATCTCTTTGGGGGCTGGTGACCGGCAGGTCATACAGACCCCACTGGCCGACTCACTGCCAGTCAGCCGCTGCAGCGTGGCCCTGCTCTTCCGCCAGCTGGGTGAGCCTGCCTGTCCTGCCCAGGCGCGGCTTCCTCTCCTGGGGCTGGGGGTCAGGTGTGGGTTCTCTGTGCCCGGGGTGGGGCCCAGGGCTCTCTCCAAACCTCTCCTCTTCCTTCAGGCATCACCAATGTGCTGTCTTTGTTCTGTGCTGCCCTCACGGAGCACAAGGTTCTCTTTCTGTCCCGGAGTTACCAGCGACTCTCAGATGCCTGCCGGGGCCTCCTGGCATTGCTGTTCCCTCTCAGATACAGGTGCTCACCCCCCACCCCCACGCCTAGTTCTCTGCCTAGCTCTCTGCCTAGCTCCCCTGCCTAGCCCTGTCTTCTGGTCTCACTGCGTGCTCTGGGGCCTGCTGCAGCTTCACCTACGTGCCCATCCTGCCGGCCCAGCTGCTAGAGGTCCTCAGCACGCCGACGCCCTTCATCATTGGGGTCCATGCAGCCTTCCAGGCAGAGACCCAGGAGCTGGTAAGGGCTGTGGTTTGTGTCCACCTTGCTGCACAAGCCTGTGGGTCCCTGACCACTCGCTCCCTTGGCCACAGCTGGACGTGATTGTTGCTGATCTTGATGGAGGGACGGTGACTGTCCCCGAGTGTGTGCACATTCCACCTCTGCCGGAGCCACTGCAGAGCCAGACGCACGGTGTTCTGAGCATGGTGAGGGGGACCTCAGGGAAGTTGCAGCCTCGTGGCCTCTGGGTTGCGGCTGGCTGCTTGGCAGCACAGGGCATCCAGAGCAGAGGCCAGCATGCAGCTGCCTGCTCTCCTCTGCCTCTGCAGGTCCTGGACCCCGAGCTGGAGTTGGCTGACCTTGCCTTCCCCCCACCCACGACATCCACCTCCTCCCTGAAGATGCAGGTGGGAGTCGTTACTGCTCCAGTGTGGGGACCCCCACGCCCTCCACCCTCTCACTTAGGTCTGCTGCCACTGATGGCAGGGCTGATAGTGCCAAGCACACGGCGGCACCACTCCAGGCTGGCCCCAGGCTCCTGTTGCGTAGGCAGGAAGGAGCCTGGGAACCAAGGAGCTGCAAACAGGTGTGGGGTCGTGAGTGCCACAGCTGAAGCGGCAGGGGGCCCTCGAGGACCAGGACTCGGCATCCAGTCATAAAGAGCCCCTGAGGGTCCTGAGTGGGAGCAGCTTGTCCAGTTTTGAAGGGGTTGCATGGCCGGCCGTGTGTAGCATGGTGGGAGGAGGTGGGCAGAGGAGCCTGGGGAGGAGTGGGGAAGAAGCATCCAGGCAGTCTGGGGGGGCTGGCAGGCCCCGCACTCACCTGCGCCAACCTGTGCTCCCAGGACAAGGAGCTGCGAGCTGTCTTTCTGCGGCTCTTCGCTCAGCTCCTGCAGGGCTACCGATGGTGCTTGCACGTCGTGCGCATCCACCCAGAGCCTGTCATCCGCTTCCATAAGGTGGGCCACCTGGGTGGCCCAGGGTGAGCGTGGGTAGGAGGTGAACGCCTGGTGGACCCCTGAAGGCTGACCTCCCTGTGTTCCCCCAGGCAGCCTTCCTGGGCCAGCGTGGGCTGCTGGAAGATGATTTCCTGATGAAGGTGCTGGAGGGCATGGCCTTTGCCGGTTTTGTGTCAGAGCGGGGCGTCCCATACCGCCCCACGGACCTGTTTGATGAGGTACACCTCGCTCCACCCCCCTGGCCCCCACCCCACTGGCCTGCCTGACCCTGCCTCCCCCTCCCTCCTGCCCCCTAGCTGGTGGCCCACGAGGTGGCGCGGATGCGGGCAGATGAGAACCACCCCCAGCGTGTCCTGCGTCACGTTCAGGAACTGGCAGAGCACCTCTATAAGAATGTATGCTACAGCAGGAGGGGAGGGCCTTGTGCTGCCTTGGTCCCCAGCCCCACCCCACGCCTGCCATCTCCCCTCAGGAGAACCCGTACCCAGCCGTGGCGATGCACAAAGTGCAGAGGCCAGGCGAGGCCAGCCACCTGCGCCGGGCACCCCGGCCCTTCCCCCGGCTGGATGAGGGCACCGTGCAGTGGATTGTGGACCAGGCTGCAGCCAAGATGCAGGGCGCACCCCCCGCCGTGAAGGCCGAGAGGAGGAGCACAGTGCCCTCAGGGCCCCCCATGAGTGCGTGATGAGGGAGGGGCAGGCCCTGAGCATGGCCAGGATGGGAGCAGGGCCGGGGTGAGCATGTCCTGTCCCCCCAGCTGCCATCCTGGAGCGGTGCAGCGGGCCGCAGGCCAATAGTGCCCGCCGGCTGGAGGTGGTGCGCAACTGCATCTCCTACGTGTTCGAGGGGAAGATGCTCGAAGCCAAGAAGGTGAGGCATGGGGTGGGGCTTCCAACCTTGGGTCAGGAGTGGCTTTCAGAGGAGGCTCGGGCCTTACCTGTGGGCTGCAGGATGGCTTGAGGTGGCTGGGCTGGCCAGAGGGCACGTGGGCGCCAGGTCACCCTCCTTGATCTCGGTGGTGGGATGGGCCTTCAGGGGAGGCTGAGCAAGGGGCATTTAATTGCAGTTTTTGGAAATCGGATGGCCCTTAAGATTTCCACTGTTAAGTTTTCTCTTTTTCCTTGTTCCAAAAAAGGGAAGGCCCATGCGTTTCCTGTTTTTTGTAATTTATAGAAAATGAAGCCCTCTTCCATGCTGTCGTGCACTCCGTGGTGTTCACTTAACACCTCTGGGCCTTTCACGACAGCCAGTTTGAGTCTGTTTTGTTTTTTCACGGCTTTGTGGTGTCCCCTTGCCGTCCCAGTTTTATGATGAATGGTGACAACAGAGCAAGCCCTGAGCCCTTCTGGGCTGGCCTGTACCAAGCGCGTCACCTGCACTGCTCGGGCTCTTGTGTTCTGTACACGGAGCCCCAGGCCCTTGAGCCTCTGAGCACTAGAGCCCAGGGCCACGGGGCCTCACTCAGAGCACATCTCCACGCTGGCTTGTGAGCGTGCAGCCTTAGCACCCTCGTGTCTCTGTCTTCGTGAACTTTTACTTGTGGAGTTGCTGGGTCCACTGGAAGTTTTAGTCTTGGTTGGTCAGCGAAGCCCCAGGGTCAGGGAACACCTGAACTAAATGGCTTTTGGGTCTCCTCTGTGCTTGGAGCCAGGGCTCTGGCTTCCTGGGCACCCACTGCCCGCCCCTCCTTGGCCCTGTGTGGGGGTCTTCCCCATGCCCTCAGCCCCGTGTTCCCTTTGCCCCTTCCCCCAGCTGCTCCCTGCTGTGCTGAGGGCCCTGAAGGGGCGAGCTGCCCGCCGCTGCCTTGCGCAGGAGCTGCACCTGCACGTGCAGCAGAACCGTGCAGTCCTGGACCACCAGCAATTTGACTTTGTTGTCCGTATGATGAACTGCTGCCTGCAGGTGAGGCTGGGCGTTCCATTCTGCGAGCGCTGTGGTGCATGAGCGGGGACGGGCGGGAGATCCTGGTTTGTGGGTGAGAGTGAAGACGGGTGAGGGGGATCTCTGTGTCTGTGGGATGGGGGTCCCCAGTCTGCAAGGGGTGATGGGGGGTGGGGAGAACCCTGCTGGAGGCAGGTGTGGGGTCTTGGGTCTCCTGACCTTGAACCTCTGAGTCAACCCTGAGGAGCTGGAGCCAGTGGTTCTGTGTTATAGTCTGTGGTGGCCAAGGGACAGTAAGGGTGTGGTTGGAGGTGGGCACTGCCTGGGTGAGGGGAGGGTCCTCAGGGCTCACCATGCTGCCCGCAGGACTGCACCTGTCTGGACGAGCATGGCATTGCAGCTGCTCTTCTGCCCCTGGTCACAGCTTTCTGCCGGGTAAGTGCTCGGGGACCTGGATCTCCTCCCCAGGCCCCTTCTGGCTATATCCAGTTGACCTCCCACCCGGCTTCTGCAGAAGCTGAGCCCAGGGGTGACGCAGTTTGCGTACAGCTGCGTGCAGGAGCACGTGGTGTGGAGTACACCGCAGTTCTGGGAGGCCATGTTCTATGGGGACGTGCAGACCCACATCCGGGCCCTCTACCTGGAGCCTGTTGAGGACAGAGCCCCCTCCCAGGTGTGCAGGGACTCCCTGGGCCTGGGGTGGGGGGTGGGAGCCGTTGTACCCAGCTCATGTGCCTGGTGCTGTGGCAGGAGGTTGGGGAGGCGCCTTTCCAGGAGGACGAGCGCTCTGCCCTGGATGTGGCTTCTGAGCAGCGGCGCCTGTGGCCAACCATGAGCCGTGAGAAGCAGCAGGAGCTGGTGCAGAAGGAGGAGAGCACGGTGTTCAGCCAGGCCATCCATTATGCCAACCGCATGAGCTACCTCCTGCTGCCCCTGGACAGCAGCAAGAGCCGCCTGCTGCGGGAGCGTGCGGGGCTGGGTGACCTGGAGAGCGCCAGTAATAGCCTGGTCACCAACAGGTGGGCAGGGTGGGGGTGGGCAGGGCGGGGGCTGGGGAATGGGGCCGGGAGGGCGGGCCCTGTGCCTACTGCCCCCTCCCTGGCCCAGCATGGCGGGCAGTGTGGCTGAGAGCTATGACACGGAGAGCGGCTTCGAGGACGCAGAGACCTGCGATGTGGCTGGGGCTGTGGTCCGCTTTATCAACCGCTTTGTAGACAAGGTCTGCACAGAGAGCGGGGTCACCAGCGACCACCTCAAGGGGCTGCACGTCATGGTGCCAGGTATGGGGTTCTGGGCGTGGGTTCTCTCCCCTCAGACGGGTGGTATGGGCCAGGGTGTGAGAGCTGCTCTTCCCCAGACATCGTCCAGATGCACATCGAGACCCTGGAGGCTGTGCACCGAGAGAGTAAGAGGCTGCCCCCCATCCAGAAGGTGAGTGGGGGCCACGCAGGCTGTGGGCACCAGGGGCCTGGGCTGGGTCCTCAGCTGCTATTCCTGTGCCCGAGCAGCCCAAATTGCTGCGGCCGCGCCTGCTGCCTGGTGAGGAGTGTGTGCTGGATGGCCTTCGCGTCTATCTGCTGCCGGATGGGCGTGAGGAGGGCGCTGGGGGCAGTGGGGGGGGCCCTGCACTGCTCCCAGCTGAGGGCGCCGTCTTCCTCACCACGTACCGAGTCATCTTCACGGGGATGCCCACCGACCCCCTGGGTGAGCCTTCAGACCCTCCTCCTGGCCCCACTCTCCCCTCCTGGCAGGTCTTTGGGGTGGGTGGGGCTTTCTCTGCATGTCCCTCCCCCGTTCTCAGGGGTGCAGGGCCCCTGTGGAGATGGGCCATAGTCTACTTCTCCCCACCCACTTAGAGCCCCCGTAACTGTGGTCTCACATCCTCTGACTCTGTGCCCCACCTTGTGTAAGTGGGAGAGCAGGTGGTGGTCCGTTCCTTCCCGGTGGCCGCGCTGACCAAGGAGAAGCGCATCAGTGTCCAGACCCCCGTGGACCAGCTCCTGCAGGATGGGCTGCAGCTGCGCTCCTGCACATTCCAGGTGGGGCGAGGCTCTCAGCCACCTGTGGCCCTGTGAGTGGGTTGTTAGTTTGGGGCCCTCACCTCCGGTCGTGGCTTGCTGTCAACTGCCCGTTTGATGTGCCAGCCTTTGAGTCCTTGTCATTTCCTTGGGGCACTAACTCTTGAGTCAGTGTCTTGGGTGTGCTGTGCAAGCCCAGACCTCGCCATATAGCTACTGAAACTTACGGTTTACACAATTGCTTAACTTTGAGTGATGGGGACATGGGGCCTGCCTCTGGCATAGCTGAATTGAGAAGGGGCCCAGGCACCTGGCAGTGTTGTAGCTGGGGAGTGGCCTTGGGGGCCACCCAGACCCCCAGACCCCTGATGGCTTCTTTTTCTGACACAGCTGCTGAAAATGGCCTTCGATGAAGAGGTGGGGTCTGACAGTGCCGAGCTCTTCCGCAAGCAGCTGCACAAGCTGCGGTACCCACCGGACGTCAGGGGCACCTTTGCGTTCACTCTGGGCTCTGCCCACCCACCTGGGCAGCCACCCCGGGCTTCCAAGGATAAGGGTCCCTCTCTCAGGTATGGATCTAGGTCCCAGGGCCAGGGCAGCCGGGCCCCAGCTGTGCTCCAGGCCTGGTCCTCCCAGACCCCTGTGCCCATGTCCCCACGTCTCCTGTCTCCTCCACTGACTCTGCACGGCCCAGAACCCTGTCCAGGAACCTGGTAAAGAATGCCAAGAAGACCATCGGGCGGCAGCATGTCACTCGGAAGAAGTACAGCCCCCCCAGCTGGGAGCACCGGGGCCAGCCACCCCCTGAGGACCAGGAGGATGAGATCTCAGGTTGGGGGGAGGGGGGAGAGTCCTGGGTAGCCTCTGGGTGGATCCCCTGTGGAGGATGGGATGTGGCTGGGTGGCCTCTGGGTGGTGACCCCTGTGTGCCTGGCCTGTGCAGTGTCGGAGGAGCTGGAGCCCAGCACGCTGACCCCGTCCTCAGCCCTCAAGCCCTCGGACCGCATGACCATGAGCAGCCTGGTGGAGAGGGCTTGTTGCCGTGACTACCAGCGCCTCGGCTTGGGCACCCTGAGCAGCAGCCTGAGTCGGGCCAAGTCCGAGCCCTTCCGTGTCTCCCCAGTCAACCGCATGTATGCCATCTGCCGCAGGTGAGGCTGGCCAGGATATGCCAGGGCGGTGTGGGCAGGGCTGGGCTCTTGGCCTGATGTCAGCCGCCCATTTGACATGCTGACCTTTGGGTCCTTGTCATTTCCGTGGGGCACTGATCCTTGAGTCAGCGGGTTCCCCTGGGGAGGTGAGCAGGGGCTTGGGCACCTTCCCTGCCTGCTGTGGTCCTGTCATGGTTCCTAGTCAGGTGTGGCCAGGGGTGAGGCTGCAGGGCCTGGCGGGCACCTGGCTGAGCATAGCCGCCTGGGCTTATGGCAGCAGCCCAGAGAGGGCCTTGCCTGAGTGCTGGGGAGCCTCAAGCCTGCTCCTCTTGCTCTCCATGGCTTGACTTCTGTCCCCTGCTTGGGGTGTGTGCCCTGGGGCAGGCAGGGCCTCCCAGCTGCCGTCATGCCACCACTTCCCTGCAGCTACCCAGGGCTGCTGATCGTGCCCCAGAGCGTCCAGGACAACGCCCTACAGCGAGTGTCTCGCTGCTACCGCCAGAACCGTTTCCCTGTGGTCTGCTGGCGCAGTGGGCGTTCCAAGGCTGTGCTGCTGCGCTCTGGCGGCCTGCATGGCAAGGGCGTTGTTGGCCTTTTCAAGACCCAGAATGCACCTTCTCCAGGTACCCTCCCTGTGCCCTGCCTTGGGTCTGTCCCACTCCACCCCGCCCCCCTCCAGCTCTGCTTCCTCTCCCAGGCCAGTCCCAGGCAGACTCGAGTAGCCTGGAGCAGGAGAAGTACCTGCAAGCCGTGGTCAGCTCCATGCCCCGCTACGCTGATGCGTCAGGACGCAACACGCTCAGCGGCTTCTCCTCGGCCCACATGGGCAGTCATGGTGAGGGTGCTTGAGGGCAGGAGGTGGGGCAGGGAGGACTCTTGTGGGCTGTGGTGGCATTTATGGTGGGCAGGCCAATGAGGGGCAGAAGTGGCCTTGGTTAGGGACGTTTGGGCGTGGGACAAGGAGATGGGCCCCTACGGACGCTGTGGGGCAGGGGTGGAAAGCCTGTGCAGAGCAGGTAGGTGTCCTGAGGCTCTGCCTGCCCTGACCACCTGACCACCTGCCCCCCTGCCACCTCTGCGTCTCCCCCTAACCGCAACATCCTGCCAGAGGCTCTGGGGCCTCCAAGTTGCCATGTCCACAGGCCGCACCTGACCACTCCCTGAGCCTCACAACATCCCCAGCCCGCTCCTTCCTGTAGCTCCTCTGCCCACTTTGCCCGCCCTTCGTTCTCATCTGTCCTGGCTCCCTAGGCCTTGTCTGTGCTGGTCTCACTGTCCCTGTCCCCACCACCTTGCACACTTCCATGGGCGCCCTGCACACTGAGGTGGATCCAGGCCAGCTGCCAGCCTCCACATGGAGCTGTGCCTCTCTAGCCCTGCATTGTTGTAGTGACATGAAATGCCTTTTGCCCCTGCAAGGGCGGCTCTGTTGTCCTGCTTTGCACAGGAGGCACCAGGCCAGGGAGGGTGGAGTGTGTGCCTGGGACTACCCGTGGAGCCCCTGCCCTCAATGCCCTGGCACTGGTGCCAGGCAGGGCTGTGTCTTCACGGGTTGGCCCCAGGCTGAGAGCGTGTGGTGCTGAGCGTCCTGCTCTCTCCACCCACTGTCCATGCAGTGTGGACAGCTGTGTCCAGTGGTGGTCGGGGAGGCGAGTTGTGGGAGCTGAGCACTGGGAGGTGAGACCCAGCAGGGCCTGAAGGCCAGTGGAGGGGGGACGTGTTAGAATAGAGGGTGCTCCCGCTGGAGTCTCCCCACAAGGCGCCTGCTTGTGTCCCTCTTCCCTCACCTGACCCTGTCTCACCCTCTGACCTGTCCCCCTCCCTCTTCCTCTGACCTCATCTGACCCTCTGACTCCATCTGCCCCCAGCCCCCATGTGGTGCTGTCTCCCCATGGCTCCCCCTTATCTGGCCCTGGCCTGTCCTCTTGGCCTGGCCAGTGGGTGCTGAGGCTCCTTGAAGGTTGTCCTTGGACTCACAGCTCCAGCTACCGTCCAGCACACAGACCCAGTTTGTGTCCCCACATGGGTCCTCTGTGTATGGATGTCTCATCCCAGCACTGGCCGTGAGACCTGGGAGGCTCCTGCACTGGAGCCTGCCAAGCCCACCACACCATGCCCAGCCTGTCACCTCTGCAGGTGCAGCAACGGTGCCCCTGGGGGTTTTGTGGGGTGTGAGCTGTTGGCACTCACACCAGGATTCATCTGAGGCCGCAGAGACCATGCCAGGCATCACCTCCCAACCCCTCAGTACCTCCCCTGGAGCTTGTGGGCCCAGCTCCCAGGAGGGCAGTGAGGGGCACTGGAGGGTTTTCGGGGCTGGTAGCACCACTCTGCGGCAGAGCCGTACCTGGATCTGTCTGCTGTGTCCCCTGACTGCCAGGACTAAGCACCCAGGTCTGCAGCCCTGGCCTGTGGCCATCTGTGCTCCTGTGTGGGGCTCCCTCCTGAGCACAGCACACGCAGCTTCCCTCCCAGGTGAACGCCCAACAGTGTTCCTCGGGGGGGTGTGTCCTGTAAGCTGGGCACTGGGTCCGAGGGGGCTGGGAGCAGGGCTGCAAGTCTGCCCTTATGGTCACTTAGGGGGTTGCCATCCTCAGGAGAGGCCAGACTTGACCCACACTCACTCCTGTCAGGAATACTTGTTCTCTAGTTCAAAAGTGGTTTTTGATTTTCCACATATTGTATTATATATGATTATGTTTTACGGTTACCTTGTCTTGGTGCCTGCAGGTGGGGCTCTCCCCTCTGGGGTCTGGCAGCCCCAGGGCCTGCACCTCCCTCATGTCTGTCTCTAGCCCTGGCTGGGGCTGCCCCCGACTGCCCAGCAGGGTACAGGGGCTCAGCTTCCCCTAGCTGTGGTCTCGGGCCCCAGTCTGGGCTCTGACCTCTTCACAGGACTGGGCCCTGGCTGGCATCCTGAGCAGGCTGGTGCTGTCTCACTGAGCTTGGTGCCTAGTGTGGCAGTTGTCAGAGGACACGGGTATGGGACACAGGCTGGCGTTGTGCTTGGCCCATGGTGGCCGCTTGCTGGATGGGGGAACATTGCCTCACGTCTGTCTGTGTCCCGTCCTCGGGAGAGGCATGGCCGTGCACCCAGAGACCCACAGTGTGACCCCAGACCCCACCCCCCACCCCCAGAGCTGCCACCGCCTCACGTGGCCTCCCCATGCCTCATGTCAGGCCTCAACTAGGCCATGTAAGTCTCAGCCCACCAGGGCCCCGGGGCTCAGATCTGCCTGTGTCCTGGACTGAGCTGCTCTCCATCCTTCTGTGCTGGGCATTTCCAGGCTTTGAGCCACCCTCTCCCCTCTTCCAGAAGCCTCTGGGCCACCTCTCCTCCAGGCCTTGCCTCTCAGGCCCTTCCCGTTGCTGTGTGTGCTGGGCAGAGGCTGCTGTGTGGCTGTGTGTTGAGAGTAGTCACGGGCAGTGCCTGTCAGACCAGCCCTGGCCCTGAGCTGAGGGAGGAGAGTCTTGGAGGGTGTGGGAGGGACTCGGAGACAAAGTTGTTCTGAGGTGGCCTGAGTGGGGAGAGAAGAGTCATTTGGAGAGCCTCAGATTCTGGCCCGTCCCCCCATGGAGCACTCTGCTACACAGCCACCGCCAGGGGAGAGGCCCTTTACCTGTACCAGATGACGGCTCTTCCCACTCTCTGAGATCAGGGACTTGGCAGTGACTCCTGTTACCTCCAGGGCTCCTGGGGGGGCTTCGTGGGAACCTTTGGCCTGTAGGCACCTCCAAGCCGGGCGCTCCCCCAGGCCTGGGCCCAGGCCTGAGCCACCTCTCTGCTGTGCCCCCAGCGCCCAGCCCCAGAGCCAGGGTCACCACGCTGTCCAACCCCATGGCGGCCTCGGCCTCCCGACGGACAGCGCCCCGAGGTACCGTACTGGGCCTGTGCAGGCCAGCTCCCCACCTTACCTGGCACTGACGGCCCCCAGTGTGCACTGAACCATTGTGGGCACTAATGTCTCCCTCCACTCCTGACACTAACGGTCCTGCCCCCAGCCCCTGGTACTTACCTGCTTGACAGAGTCCTATCCTAGACACTAACACTGACCACCTAGTGTCTCAGCATCTGTGTTGCAGCCCTCCACCCTCCTATGGCCCTGTGGGGTCCTGTCGGCTGCCCCTGCCCTGCCCTGGGAGCTCAGCTCCCTCCCTGGAGGCCGGGCCCAGCCAGCCCCAGGTAAGTGGTGCCCTGGCCCTACTTGGGTGCTCACCCGGTGTCTCCTCTGCAGGTAAGTGGGGCAGTGTCCGGGCCAGTGGGCGCAGTAGTGGGCTCAGCACTGAAGTGGGCTCCCGGCTAGCTGGCAGAGACCTGCTGGGCCCCCCCCAGGCCAATGGGGCCCCCTCTGATCCAGGCTTTTTGCGGCCCCAGCGTGCAGCCCTCTACATCATTGGGGACAAAGCCCAGCTCAAGGTGAAAGGTGGGGGCATGGGGCCAGGCGGGGGGCACAGGGCCTGGGCATGTCTGCCTCACGATGCTGGGCTGGCCTCTTCCCAGGGTGTGCGGCCAGACCCACTGCAGCAGTGGGAGCTGGTGCCCATTGAGGTGTTTGAGGCGCGGCAAGTGAAGGCCAGCTTCAAGAAGCTGCTGAAGGCATGTGTCCCGGGCTGCCCCGCTGCTGAGCCCAGCCCGGCTTCCTTCCTGCGCTCGCTGGAGGACTCGGAGTGGCTGACCCAGGTCTCTGCACCACCCTTGTCCCTAGGCCCTCTTGCTGCTAGGCCCACCACTTGCCTGGAGCTGAGTGGGCAGGGCTCTGAGTTTGCTTGTGTGGCAGTGTTGGACACGAGGAGATGCCTGGAAGGCAGCTGGGCAGCCAGGCTTGGCAGGAGGCTGGCAGTGAGAATGGCCAGGTCCTGGGTGTGGGTGTGTCGGGCAGTCTGCTGGGCCTGGGTGGGCTGGTGACCCACGTAGGGCGTGCCTCTCAGGTCAGGTCCCACTGCTGCGTTCTTTTGGAAGGGGGCTGGGCACTGATGGCACTGGCTTGGTGAGTGCTGGAGGGGTTGGAGAGGGGCTGCTGGGCATCTCCAGGGTACCTTTTCAGGCCTGGAGGGCTTAGAGTGGGTGGGCTGTGCTAGGCAGGGTGGAGAAGGTG
The DNA here is from genome assembly GCA_023783475.1 of Daubentonia madagascariensis. Lineage (NCBI taxonomy): Eukaryota > Metazoa > Chordata > Mammalia > Primates > Daubentoniidae > Daubentonia > Daubentonia madagascariensis. The sequence continues at coordinate 1,561,923 of JAKFHU010000127.1, read as the reverse complement.
GTGGTCAGCTTGCCCATGGCAGACCGTCTAGTGCTGTGCCCACCCACCAGGGCTGCAGATACTGCCAGCCTCACGCGGGTGCTGTGAACGTGTGAGTCTCTGTGGCCTGGTCGGCGATGGGGTCAGAGGGCAGCAGGTCCCAGAGGTGCTGAGGGCTGCCTCTCCCTGCAGATCCACAAGCTGCTGCAGGTGTCGGTACTGGTGGTGGAGCTCCTAGACTCGGGCTCCTCCGTCCTGGTGAGCCTGGAGGACGGCTGGGACATCACCACCCAGGTGTGTGGCAGGTGGAGCCAAGGGCAGACCAAGGTCCCTGGGGCTTCTTCCTGACCTGCTGGTGGTGTTGGCAGGTGGTGTCCTTGGTGCAGCTGCTCTCAGACCCCTTCTACCGCACGCTGGAGGGCTTCCGCCTGCTGGTGGAGAAGGAGTGGCTGTCCTTTGGGCATCGCTTCAGCCACCGTGGGGCCCACACCCTGGCCGGGCAGAGCAGTGGCTTCACACCTGTCTTCCTGCAGTTCCTGGACTGTGTACACCAGGTGGGTAGGTGGCCCTGTGTATGGGCTGGGGCTATGCACTGATTGCTGACCCCTGACCCACGTGGCATACAGATCCACCTGCAGTTCCCCATGGAGTTTGAGTTCAGCCAGTTCTACCTCAAGTTCCTTGGCTACCACCACGTGTCCCGCCGTTTCCGGACCTTCCTGCTCGACTCTGACTATGAGCGCATTGAGCTGGGTATGTAGGGAGTGGGGGCATGGGGCAGCTGCATGGCCAGGAGGGGCCCAGGCTCAGCGCTGCCCCTGTGCAGGGCTACTATATGAGGAGAAGGGGGAGCGCAGGGGCCAGCTGGCGTGCAGGTCTGTGTGGGAGTATGTGGACCGGCTAAGCAAGAGGACGCCCGTGTTCTACAACTACATGTACGCACCTGAGGACACAGAGGTGAGCTAGGGCCTGGTTTGGGCAGGTGGCTCCTGCCTGGCCCAGGTCCTCAACACCAGGCCCACCCCCAGGTCCTGCGGCCCTACAGCAACATGTCCAACTTGAAGGTGTGGGACTTCTACACTGAGGAGACGCTCGCCGAGGGACCCCCTTATGACTGGGAACTGGCCCAGGGGCCTCCCGAGCCCCCAGAGGAGGAACGGCCTGATGGAGGTGCTCCCCAGAGCAGGCGCCGTGTGGTGTGGCCTTGCTACGACAGCTGCCCCCGAGCCCAGCCTGACGCCATCTCACGCCTGCTGGAGGTGTGTGCAGTCCTGGAATAGGGCCTGGCCTAGCACGCTCTTTTTCTTGCTCAGACACCAGGGGTGTGCATTGTGTGTGTTTGTGCATGTGTAGGTACGCGTGCATGCATGCCAGTCCAGTTTCCCCTGGGTATTGGGGTGGCCCTGCCCTGCCCCTACCATATGACCTGCCTACTGGCCTGGGGTAGCTGTGGTTGCCCTGTGGCCCCACCCTACTTGGGGTGGCTGTTTGGAGACCGTGGTGACTGGAGGGCTGTTGTCATAGACCCCAGATCTCAGGATTTGGCCTCTGGTCTGGGCATGTGGTCTTTCCCTGAGCTGCCTTTGAGTAGCTCAGGCAACACTGTGGGGTCAGCCCTCAGGGAAGTCAGTGTTTTCCCAGAAACCATTTCTGCCCCTGCCAGACTGCCTGCCCCACCCACCTTAACATGAGCAGCAGCTCTTCTATTTTTTTTTTTTTTCAGTTAAACAAATTTAATAGAAATATTAAAATAATATTACATTTTCTCTCATTGCTGAAACCATGAAAGAATATGCCTTTTGTAATCAAAGTAATAATTTTTATCATGCAAAAGATATTTTTGTTCTTACATTCATAAGTAGAGGCTGTATTTTAAAACAAGTTTATATAGACTCCGAAAGGCCTACAGTCAAAGAGAAAGTGAAATTTATTTAAATACTATTACAGTTACATTGTGTGCTGCTGGCATACTCATATTCACAGTTTATAAAGTAAAAAACTAAACTCTTAAAGTCAGCTCTGAAATAGATGCATTTTCATTAATACATTCACTAGTTAGGTCTGCTCTTCTAAGACAGAAGGAAAGAGATACTGAAATATTTTTTAAAGAACAGACTCAACATGTCAGCAGCAAATTTCAGTTAAACTAAATTGGAAACCAAAGTTCTTTGTAACCAAAGTACAAAGTTCTCTTTTCTAGGTTCTTGCCCCAAAAGCTTGGGGCTGACACTTAGGCCTCTCTGGCCCTTCACTCTGCCACCCATGGTGGGCATGTCTGCTTGGCCTGAGGAATCAGGACGGAACAAGGCAGAGACCACTGGGAGGGGGTGGTAGTTGGGGTTGTTGGTGTGTGGGGCTGGGGTGCTACCTCGGTGAGCAGCCAGAGTTCTCCAAGTGGGCTGAGCAGTCAGAAGGGTGTGGGCCTCAGATCCAGACTGGGGGGGAGGTCTGCACTCCACTCCCCACTAGTGTCTGTGTGGCCTTGGAAATGGCCTAAGCATCTTAGAGCTTCTGTTTCCTTATGCAGAAAGCGGGACCGTTGATTCCTGCCTCGTGAGGCGTGAAATGAGTGACATATTTCATTGCCCCAGCATGGGGCCTGGCCCAAAGGCACCTATCTCCCAGGGGCTTGGGGGTGCATGGGTCATAGTTTTGTGGATGAAGGTGACCCGCAAACAGAGAAAAGAGTCCCTTTTTATCTCCGGTAATACTCACCGTCTTGAAGTTGGCTTGGTCTGTTGCTAATGGAGCCACTCAGCCTTCTTACGACTAGCATCAGCTTGGTCTTCTCTCTCTTTTTGACTGGTCTGTGTCTTTATATTTAAGGTGCTTCTTGTACACAATTGGGTCCTCTTTTTATCTAGTCTGAAGGTTTCTTTTATTGGAATTTTTAGTCCATTTTTATTCACCATAATTATTGAGGTGGTTGGGTTAAGTCTAGTCTGTTTTCTGTTTGTCCTATTTATTTTTTGCTCCTTTCTTCCTTTTCTGTCTTTTTAAAAAAATAATTGAGTATTTTTTGTATTCTATTTTATCTACTTTATTTGGCTTTTAAGCTGTACCTGTATTATTTTTTTTAGTGGTTGCCAGGGACCACGGTCATCATTTATTTTGAAATTACGTTCCACCATTCCCACGGCAAAGCCGTAGAGCAGGGTACTTCGTTTAGCGCTTTCCTGTCTGCTGTGCTACTACTGCCTCACATTTTACTTTTACGTATAACAGACACCCAGCATGTATTATTTTTGTTTTAAATAGTCAACTTTGTTTTAAAGAAATTAAGAAACAAGGGAAAGCCTTCTATTTTTGCCATTTCCAGTATTCTTCACTCTTTTAGTGCAGATCTGGTCTGGTAACATTTCCCTTCAGCCTGGGGAACTTTTAATATTTCTTGTAGTGCAGATCTGCCAGTCACGAATTCCCTCAGCTTTTCCTTATCTAGAAATGTCCTCATTGTGACTTTAATTTTTAACGGGTGTTTTCTCTGGATATAGAATTCTAGGTTGACAGCTTTTTTACGTTCAGCAGTTTAAAGATACCGTTACATTGTTTTCTGGCTTGCATTGGTTCTGATTAGAAATCAGTGCTCATTCTCACCCTTTTAAACTGTGGATAATGTCACCGTTTTTTCCTGTACCTTTAAGATTTTTTTCTTCATCTTTAGTTTCAGCAGTTTGACCATGAAGTGGTTTTTCTTTGTGTTCGTCCAGCTTGGGGTTCCTTAAACTTCTTAGATCTGTGGGATGATCATTTTTATTATATTTAATACTAGGTTATTAAGTATGAAATGTCTGATTTCCTTGAGTACTAAGTTTGACAGTTGATATCTCTGACATTTCACTGTGACACTTCTTGTTTTATGTTTATCGTGAAGGTGCATCCTCAGTCTTTCAAATGCACGTTTTGGCTTGTGATTATCTTAGAACAATTTTTGTGAAACCATGGATAAGTTAAAAATTCATGTTATTTTTGAATATGAGTTCCGTCGTGGAACCAGTGCAGCACAGACAGCTCAAAATACCAACAAAGTGTTTGGGAAGGATGTGGCTGATGAATGCATAGTACGTCGATGGTTTTAGAAGTTCTGTTCTGGTGATTTTAATCTTGAAAATGAGCCACGTGAGCGACCTGAGACCAAGGTGGATAATGATGAGCTGAAAGCTGTAGTGGAAGAGAATCCATCTCAACCTACATGGGAATTAGCAGCAAGGTTTGACGTTACTATTCCAACAATATTGCACCATTTGAAACAAATGGGCAAGGTAAAGAAGCTGGATAGATGGTTCTGCATGAATTAAATGAGCATCAGAAGAGAAATCACCTCGAAGCTTGCCTTTCTTTGCAGTCACGACATAAAGGTGAACCGTATCTACACCATATTGTGATGTGTGATGAAAAATAGATTCTTTTTGCCAATCTCAAGCATTCGGCACAATGGTTAAATAAAGATGAAGTGCCGAAACACAGTCCAAAACTGAATATTCATCAAAAAAAGCTAGTGGTGTCTGTTTGGTGTCTGGCGCTGGTATTATCCACTACAGCTTCATGAAACCTGGTCAGTCCATTACAGCAGATGTCTACTGCAACCAATTGGGTGAAAGGGTGAGGATGCTTGTGATTAAGCAGCCGGGATTGGTCAATAGAGACAGGCCAGTCCTCTTGCAAGACAACGCTCAGCCACATGTCGCACAAACAACGCTGCTCAAACTACAGCAGCTGGACTTGGAAACTCTCTGTCACCTGCCGTATTCACCAGACCTTGCACCAACTGACTACCACTTCCTCCAGGCTTTGGACCACTTGCAAGGAAAAATATTCAGTTCTCAACAAGCCGTGGAAAAAGCCTTTCGCGATTTTATCGCCACTCACTCTTCAGGCTTCTTCGCTGCTGCATAAACCAGCTACCATTAAGATGGCAGAACTGTGTCGATAGTTTAGGTGCATACTTTGATTAATTGTACTGCTTCTTGTTTGAGAAATAATAAATTACACTTTCGATTCGAAATCGGACATTTCATATTTAATGACCTGGTACGTTTTGGGCCATTGCTTCAGATTTCTTTTTCTGTGTAAACTTCCCTCCCTCCTCGTGGACCCTGCTGTCCCGTGGGGTCCTGGGCTCTCTTTGTTTTTGTTCCTCGACCTTTTCTCTCTCTGCACTTCAGTTTAGATAATTTCTAGTGTCCTGTCTTCAAGTTCACTGGTCTTTTCTCTCTTGTGTTTAATATACTCAAGTCCATCTAATGAATTTATTTTAGATACTGTATTTTTCAGCTCTAAAATTTCTATTTTTTAACAGTTTTTATTCTCTGTAGAGATTCCCCTTCTGTTCAACCGTTATATTTCTTTTCCTTTAAATTTTGAAGCATATTTATAATAACTGTTTTGAATTTCTTATACATTCTAAAACCTGTTTCATTTCTGAGTCTGTTTCTTTTAACTCCCCCGCCCCCGCCATTTTTTTGCCTTTTTGCTTTTCTAATCTTTTATTTTAAGCTGCACATTGTGGATCCTGTGTTGTCAAGGATCAGGATTGTGTTGTCTTCCTTTAAAGAGTCTCAGGTTTTATTCTTAGAGATAGTTAATGAACTTGTGGGTCAGCTGGCTTTTAAGCTTTATTAGGGTAGCTCTGTGGCACCTCTAGAGAAGCTCCAGGGTTACGGTAGCCCTACTTCTAAGGCTTGGCCTCTCCAGGGTTTTAATGGAAGTTTTTGTGTCTTTAGTGAGGTCTTGCCACTCTGGCTGTTTCCTACATCGTCTAGCATTGTATAACCTCTAGAATTTGGTTTTAGTTCACAGCTTTTTAATAGCTTTTCTTTGCCATGACTTTTGACATCTTGTTTTGCACACGGCAGCTTAATTTGGCCAAAGACTCAAGGAGGTCTCTGTGTAGATCTCTAGAGCACCTTCTCTGGTCCTCCCTCCCCTCATGTAAGGCTGCCCTGAAGATGCACCTGCACTGGCATCCCTGAAGTTCCCATTTTGGCGTCCTCAGCTCAGCAAGACCTACAGTGTGCCACTTTGGCCCTATCTCCTTGCACTCTGGCTAGGCAGAAAATGGGTGATTGTAGGGCTCCCCTTGTGTAGTTCTGTGTCTTGGTCTCAGTGCTGCAGGACTGGTTGTCCAACATCTGAAAACAACTGCTTCCCATTTCTGTCCAGTTTTACAGTTGCATATGGACGGACTAGTCAGAGACTAATTCCTCTGTCATGGCTGGAAGTGGAAGTCTGCCCCATGTTTCTGTTTTGAAGTCAGCCATTGGTTTTACTGTTGCTCTTTTGAAGAGAGCATCTCTTTTATCTTCTGGCTGGTTTTGGCATTTTTCTCTTTGTTTTTCAGCAATTTTTCTGTGCCATTTTGGGGTGTGTGTATTTAACTTATCCTTTTTGGAGTTTGTACTGCTTCTTGATTATGTTGTTTGATACCTCTGGTTAGTTTGGGAAATTTTTCAAGTATTGTCTACAAATACTCATTTTACCCATTCCCTCCCTCCTTCCCTCCTTCCTTCCCTTTTGCCACCTTCTGTACTCCAATTACACTGTATCTCTTTCCTACATTTTTTATCATTTTGTCTTTCCATTGTCCAGTATGGATATTTTCTTCTGAATAACCTTTTAGTTCACTAATTCTCCCCAAGGAGCTGCAGCGGCTGGAGACAGAGCTGGGCCGACCCCCTGAGCGCTGGAAGGACACTTGGGACCGGGTGAAGGCTGCACAGCGCCTCGAAGGCTGGCCAGACAGACGTGTGAGCGGGGGGTGGAGGTGGGGGTGGGCATGTTGCCAGGAGAAAGCAGAATCTGCCCACTCCTAACTCAGGCCCCACCCTCCTGCCCCCAGGTCACCGCCAGCTCCTTACTCGTGTCCAGTGTGCCCCACCACCGTCGCTCGCTGGGCGTCTTCCTGCAGGAGGGACCCGTGGGCTCCACCCTGAGCCTCAGCCTGGACAGCGACCAGAGTAGTGGCTCGACGACATCCAGCTCCCGCCAGGCTGCCCGCCGCAGCACCAGCACCCTGTACAGCCAGTTCCAGACAGCTGAGAGTGAGAACAGGTTGGAGGGCACTTCTGAACACAGTCTGGGGCCCCAGGTGGTTCTCAGTGGGGGGTGCAGTTGCCTTTAGGGAGCTCTAGTCATTTTTTAGGGAGGGAGGATTTGTGTGGGAGGCTGCACTGGTGGCCCAAGAGTAAGCCAACGTTGGAAGGAGTTTGGAGCATAGAACCAGGGACCACCGCCAGGCTGCAGGAGGGGCAGGGGCTGTGGGACACCTGTGAGGCTGGGGCAGCAGAATCCATCCTGCCCCCTGAGGCTGGAGGAGCCATGTTGCCGTGCTGCCTCCCCAGACCCGCCTGCTGAGTGTTCTCTTCCCGGCTGGGGTTACCTGCCTTGTGTGTGGGGCTGCTTTTCCGAGACCCCAAGGCTCTGGTGTGGGACCCTCCCTGGTGTCTGGAGGGGTATGGTGGGCCCTTCGTCTGTCCTTTCTGGGATAATCCTATTCCTGGGGCTGCAGCCCCAGGGCTGCTTCGTGGCCCCCTGGCCAGAGCTCTGGGGCACAGGTACCTTGATCTTACCACCTGGTCTGGGACAGCAGGTGCGCAACTGCTGGAGCCTGGGCTTGGCTGGGCTGTGATGGCCAGTCTGGCCCCGGTTCTGCAAATGCAGGTCCTACGAGGGCACCTTGTACAAGAAGGGGGCCTTCATGAAGCCTTGGAAGGCCCGCTGGTTCGTGCTGGACAAGACCAAGCACCAGGTGAGTGATTGGTGGGGGGAGGAGGGACTGGGGATGGGCTGCTCTGACTCTGTGGCCCTTTCAGCTGCGCTACTACGACCACCGTGTGGACACAGAGTGCAAGGGTGTCATCGACCTGGCGGAGGTGGAGGCTGTGGCACCAGGCACGCCCACTATGGGCGCCCCTAAGACCGTGGATGAGAAGGCCTTCTTTGATGTGAGCCTCGGCCAGGCCCGGGAGTTGGGAGGGAGGGGCTCCGGCGTGGGGCCGAGGAGTCACTGACCCACCTATTCCCAGGTGAAGACAACGCGTCGTGTTTACAACTTCTGTGCCCAGGACGTGCCCTCGGCCCAGCAGTGGGTGGACCGGATTCAGAGCTGTCTGTCCGACGCCTGAGCTCCTCGGCCCTGCCCGGGCTGCTCTGCTTCCAGTCGTTACAGACCACTAGGGGTGGGCAGGGCCGCCCCGGCCATGTTTACAGCCCCGGCCCTCGACAGTATTGAGGCCCCGATCCCCCAGCACTTGTATGTACAGCCCCCGTCCCTGCCCCACCTGGCCGGCTCTAACTTATTTTGGCGTCATGGCTGAGCGCCGTGCCGGGAGGTGGCCATGGTACAGCCCTGAGATGGGCCTGTAAATAGTCCAGCCCCATCAGCGTGCTGGCCCCGGCCGGCCGGCCGCAGGTAAATTGTTTCTAGAACCAGAGTCTATATAAAGAAAGAACTAACGACGTGCACACGTGCCTGCCTTACCGTTGCCCTGCTGTCAGCCCAGGGCCAGCATGTCCTCGGCCTACCCAGCAGGTCCCCTCTGGCCCACACCAGGCCTACTGTGTGGAGGGAGGTGGGCATCTTTCTCGTGGGCCTTTCCTGGTGCCCGGCCCCCCATCTCTGAGCTTCCGTGGCCCTGGGAGTGGCTTTGCTCTATCAGGCCCTCAGGTGGTGCCTGGCATGGCTGAGGGCAGGCGCCAGGGTGTGTGGTGAAGGGGTAGCTGGTTGTTTGCCCAGCCCCTGGCGGCTGTTGCGGCTTCAGGGAGATGGGCAGATGGATGGGATGGTGGTGTGGGAGGGATCAGAGGAGGGTGGGCTCACGCCCAGAGGACCTGACCCTCTCAGTTCTTTGGAATTTTGCACAGATGCCTGCCCCTCCAAGTCCTTGGGGTGTCTTGTGTCTGTTGTTGGGCTTGTCACAGCTCCTTTCCTGTTGGAGCCAGTCCACCAGAGCACCTGCCTGGCTGCTGTGTCCTTGCCTATGACAGGCACTGGCCAGGGTGGGGCTGACAGTAGCAGGTGGTGAGAGGGCTGTGGGTGTTGTAAAGGCCGAGAGAAGGCCCAAGAAGTGTCCAGGAGTGGCCACTGGTGACCTGGCTCTCAGGTGGGAGGCAAGCAGCAGGTGTGGAAGAGGGAAAGTTCCAGTAATGACAGGTGGAGCCAGACTCAGGTGCTGGCTGGAGTGCTGGGGTGACGGGGGCGCTCTGTGAGCTGGGACACCTTGGGGGAGACAAGAGGGGCCTCAGGTGGACTGTTGAGACTGCCCAGGGCTCCCCAGGACTGGACAAATGGACCCTGACCAAGGTCTCCGGCATCCAGGAAACCCATGGGCCCGAGTAAGGGGAGAAAGGACCTTGCCCTCCCAATTTCACGTTTGTGGGGTGAGGTGTGGTGGGAGCAGCTGATGGTACCGGCTGCCCCAGACACAGGGCAGCTCAGGGCCGGCTGAGTGCTGCAGGGAGCTGGGCCTCCGGGTCCCCTTTGCCTGAGTCACTTCTCAGACAAACCCTCCCGGGGGTCTGGTCTCCCCTGGCCCCTCCCACTTAACCAGTGAGTATAAGGGAGGGCAGGAGGGGGAGCTGGCACACAAGGTGGGGTACTCCTGCAGACTGATGTGTTTGACTCAGGAGCTTCAGGTAGAACTTTTTTTTCCTAAACAGAAAAAGCTTGTATTTGCTCAGATTTAGAGACCCAATGCTCTGATGTGGCCTGTTCCACCCCCGCCTGTTAGGATGAGCCTGGGGAACTGCAAAAAAGGTGCTGGAGGAAACACCCCCCAGCCCTGGTGAGGTTGGGGCTCCAAGGCCTGCAGCTGAAAGATACACGGCGTTGCCAGTAAGAAGGACACAGCTTTTATTGGGAATTGGGGGTTCTGGGCACCCTGGCAGATGATCGGAACAGTAAAAATAGACTCAATGTAAAATGATCTTTTGGACCCTTCCAGGATGGCACAGCCCTGCCTGGCACTGCTAGAAGCCAGTATCCAAGCACCCCAGCACCCTGCCGTGTCCCCCCACCCACACGCCAGTGGGCAGCTCCTGCCAGGCACCCCTAATCACCTACTCCAGAGAATGCAGCCTGTGCTACTGGGGACAGAGACACTCCCACCCGGCCTAGATGGTCTTGTTTTTTTAAGGCAGTCAAATTTTGCAGCCTGGTTCAATGCTGGCTCCCAGGGCCATGGAGCAGCTGTGCCCCCTCGGGTCTGAGACCCTGCCTGGCCAAATCTGCTCCTGGCCAGACTCCCACACACTTGTGGAGTTGGATTTCCCCAACCCAGGCCCTCAGCTCTGCCCTGAGCCAGGCAAGACCCTGCGCTGCAGCTGGATACAAAGTGCAAAAAACCTGGCTCTTCCTGTATTCATTTAAAAAAAAAAGAGTAAAAACAGAGCCTCAGCATCCATACCCTTCCTGGCCCATCGGGTCCTGGTGGCATTTCGGGGTTGTGGTCCCCAGCCCTGCAGGCAGCGGCTGCACATCTGAGGCACCGCTGTGCCCAGGGCCTGGGGAAGGCCGAGGTGTATCCTCTGCCCTCCAGCAGGACCTGAGGGACCTAAGGCCCACTCACGTTGGGCAGGAGAGACGCAAGCTGGGCTGTCTGACTGGTTCCAACTGCCAGCTTTACCAATGCAGCATTTATTTTAAAATTAAATTAAATTTAAAAAGAAAACCAAATTGCATCACCAGGTAGTTTTCTTGATTAAGGACGCAGCCTGACCAAGGTGGGCCATGGCTGGGCGGCAGCAGCATCACATGGGGCCATTTAAGGCAGCTCCTCCTGGCAGGGTGTCCATCTTCCTGCAGGAACAGGGTGGGGTTGGAGCCACTCGGGCTGGGGGCCCCAGGCCCCATCCAGCTCCCCCCTGCCCTCCTTGCCCAACCTGTTTACCTGTCCTTTGTCACTGTCCCCAGGGTGACTGGCACGATGGGCCCTGGGGGGACAGCCATAGCCACTGCAGAAGAGACTGCTGAGGGGGCCACCAGGGGGCCAACTTTACTCGGTGCTGTGGTGGTGGTCTCCGGGGGTACAGCCACGGCCATAGCAGTGGTGACTTCCTTGGGGGCAGGGCAGGCAGGGTCTGGCAGCATGTTGTCAGTACACCCAGCCCTGTGTGGTAGACATGGGCTCCAGTTACAGGTGCCCCCACCCTACCTCATGTGCCCAAAGACCAGCAGGGTGCAATGGTCCAGAAGGTGGCCTGGGAGCTCCACACTGGGCCCCTCCTGCCCCTGCCGCTGTGGGCGGCCCAGGAGCCATGTGAGCTCCAAACGCCAGGGCAGGTTCCCGTCCGTCATGACCTCAGACCTTACAGGCAGTGCTCAGATCCTGCTCAACATAAGGCACCTTGTTCTCCAGGGGCCCAGGATGCTCCTGCTACATGATTTCAACTCCAACCTGACACTACATGTGGGGTGGGGGGGCCACCCAAGGATGGGAAAAGGATTCTGCTGGACACCTAGGGGCCTGCTCTGAGGGTGGTCAGGCACCCCAAGGCCCCGCCCAGCCACCTGCAGCAGACAGGCAAGGCGCTGAGCCAGAGTCTAACCCAGGGAGGGGCACTCAAAAAGGGGGGGTCGCAAGCTGGGTCACCCGCAGGCAGGTGGGGACGGCTGCAGTGGTGCAGTGAGAACTCCAAGTGCAAGCTCTATGCAGGTGCCTATGGAACGTGGCAGCTCACTCTGCAGAATGACATTACCTACTTTTTAGAGCAGAGTTAAGACTTTTTTTAGGGCATGTTTAGGAAAAGAGGGTAAAGGTTTTAAGAATTTCTGTGACTCTAAACTCTCAGGAAGGAATTAAGTCCATTCAGGGACCTTGTGTGACTTCCAGCCATGGGACTCTGGCCGAGGTGTCGGTGTCGGTGAGGATGAGGCTCCCTCTTCCCAACAGTCTGCCTCTGTGGACCTTGGCCTTGCTTCCGGCTGGGGACCCCTCTGCCAGGGCCACGGTAGAGCAGGTCCTCTCGAAGGCCATGCCACGTCTGGGGTCCCTGGAACATGGGCCCAGGGGCTCAGGGAGCCTCGGCCAGCCACCGGGTATGAGCTGCAAGCACAGATCTCGAGAGGCTACATGCCCACGCTGGACCTGCCACACCAACAGGACAGGTCTGGCCCAGCACTGAGTTCACAGCCTGGCTGAGGGAGACACCCAGAGTTCCAATACCACACGGACCTGCCAGGGGTCAGTGGACAGGGCCTCCTGAGGCATCAGACCTGCCCCACCTGTCGGGGAGAAAGAGCAGTGTGGGCCGGGAGCACCCCTGGTCTGGCCCTTCCCAACCCTGGAGCCAGGAGCGGCTGGGGACAGTGGACTCGAGGGCCCACAGGTGCCGTTCCACTCAGAGGAGATGCCAAGTCCTCGCCCAGATGCACAGCCTGGTGGGATCCAGCCCAGGTACCTCCCCACTGCTTCCTGAACCTCAGGGCCTTTGCTGCTCCTCGCCCGGCAAGCACAGCCCCATCTCCCCTTCAGGTCCACCCGACCCTGGCGCCTCCCGCTGGCCCAGCCTCCTATGGCCCATCCTGTTTCCCAGGTAGTACCAGCTCCTGATGTGTGGATGCTCCCAACTCCCCAAAGGCAGGAGGGGTCTGTTTACTGATGGGGCCCAGAGACCTCCTTCCTGTGGGGGCTGCATAGGGTTGAGCCTGCTAGAGGGGCCAGCGGGCCCCAGCCCCCTTGCAGGGAAGACGTCCTCCCCACTCCCAAGGGACAGCTCTCAGGGGGAGGTTCCAGGGCCTCTGTCTACCTCCAACCCCCAGCCAGGGTTCAGGTGCCCCAAGTGCACTCCTGAGACACTACCCATCCTACCTTCCAAGGTGTTTCTGAGGTGCCTGGGTTAAGGTGGGCACATGTCCGAAAATTAGCATAGGGCCCCCGCCCCCGCCACAGAAAGGGAGCAGCACACACGGTCTGGGCAAGCGTCGCAGATGCACGTCTGCTGAGCAGTGAGTTAAAGGCCACGTCCTGCCCCCACCATCCAGGGCACTCCAAGTGCCAGGCCGCTCAGCCACTCCCGGAACCCCAGGAGCTGGGCTGTGCTCTCCAATCAGGGCCTCTGTGGCAGGGGCTGTCCCCCACATCCCTGGGGCACCATCTGGGACACTCAGGCCCTGTCTTCTCATCTTAACTACTTGCAACAGAGAAAACAGACACTGTGTCAAAGAAAGAAGACCTCCCCCAAAACCTGTCCACCCTCTATTTAAATGCACCGGTGTCAGCCCCCACCCCAATTCCTGAGCCAGCCCCTGAAGGGTCACACGGCCCTGGAGCTGAGCGCTGACGACAGAGCCTGGAAGCCACACTGTGCACCCAGGGACCTATGCAGGCCGCCACCCTCTCACACCTGCCAACAACGGCCTCCTCGGTCCTGGCCACTGCGGGCAGTTGAGGGGCCTCCTGGCCAGGGCCCCTGCTCACGGTTTCCATGGCACCAGCTGCCCTCTCGTCATCCTCACTGTCGGAGCCCCCAGAGGAGCTGCTGTCAGAGACCACCAGGGGGGCCTTCCTGGTGACACACACATTCCAGGCACATGGGGAGGCTGGGCCAACTGCAAAACAGGAGGACTGTGATGTCCAGTGAGGGCAGAAAGGCCACAGGGCGCAGCCACAATGGCCTCAGAGCCCCCAAGCCCGTGTGGAGCCAGCGTACAGCCCATGAGACACAGACATCCTGCGCCACCTGCACATGTGTGACTGTGCAGGTACCGCATGAAGGGGCAGGCAGCTCACACTGGCTGTGTGCTCTCCTACACGGGCCACCCTGTACCCCACCCCACGAGACAGCACTGTGCCCTGGTCTCAGACCAGGAAGGGAGGCTTTGGGGGCTCCTCAGCCTCATGTGGCCCTGCCACAGCTCCAAGCCCAAAGGACCCAGCACCAGGGGCAGAAGTATCAGGGCCAGCTATCACTTGCCTGGAGCCTGCTCTAGGCAAACTTCTGAGCCTGACTGGGGGGCTGCGGGCCAGGGGCTTTGATCAGGCCCCAGGACGGCTTCCTGGCACCAGCCCATCCACACACTTCTCTATGCTAGAACCCCGATGCTGCTGCCCAGGACCCGGGTGCAGACCTGGGCCGTGCAGCCTGCTCAAATCTGGCTCAGAGGGCAGCCTGATGGCCTAGCTGCCCCTCCCATGCCCCCCCAGGGCTGGGGATCCCATCTGCACAGGGCCGCTCCAGTCCCACAGGCGTATGCAAACCCCAACATCACCACTGAGACAGCCTTATCTGGGGCCTTGGCCACCTCCTCTCACTGCCCCCAAGGAGGGGCCAGCCTGCCTCAGGCCTTGAAACTGGACAAGGCCAGGTCCCCCCCAGGAGCCTGGGGTGCAGCCATCACTGCTCCTACTCACAGGCTTTCTCCAGGTCCTGGCTCTGGCCGCCCTCAGCACGGCCGTGTCCCGTGTCCACAGGAGAGCTGCACCTGGGCCCTGACTCGGAGCTGCAAACAAGGACAAGGTCAGCGAGAGCCCTCGGGGGTGGGCACCCACTGAACCTGACCCCGACTGATGCTTCCTGGCACAGCCCCCACATGCTGATGCATTTGTTACCAGCAGAAAGGCTGGAAGTCGGTGAACTTGGCCCAGCCTCTCTCCTCTGGAGCTAAGGCGCTGGCCGCCCACACGCTGGAACCCATGTCCCTCACCACTCCTGGGGCCGTGGGCGTTGAGTTCACTGGTTCATCAAACACTGCTGTCCACGCGGTGCCTGCTGGGGGAGAGACACAGCAGTCAGGTGTGGGCAGGCCTGGGGTGCCATGGGCAAAGGGGAGGCAGTGTCCCCCACCCCAGGGTCACAGAGCTTGGCAGAAGCATTGAGCTATTCCCAAGGACACTTGGCCTGTGTCCTCACTACCGGGCAGTGTTGCTGGGAGCAGCTCCCCACCAGAGGGTGGTGTGGCCCCCTAAGCCCTCTCAACACTGAGAGCGAGAGGGGCAGCTTGAGGGTTCTGACTCCTGGGGCATGCGTGAGTCACTGTGTGCCTGCCAACATGGGGCTGTTGGGCACCTGTGGGCCCCCCTCAGGCCTCCAGCAGGGCTGACCATGTGGAGGTGATACGGCTGCCCTCCACGCTTTGTCCAGTGTGTCCTCACCACAACCAGATCTGGGGGAGGCAGGGTAGCTCTCCGAGTACTGCTGCCCCTTCCCCAGCTTTTCATATGGGCTGCCTTCCTCCTGTTGTGGACATTCCAGCCTCCCCAGGGTTCTGCAGCCCATCTTCTGTGTCAGCTAAGGGCCCAGCACCTCCCAACAGAGACCCCCGCCCCCTCCCCTAAGTCTGAGTGCCTCAGTGCTGCCTGCAAGGCAGAGGTGAGAAGAGGGTCTCGTGAGACGTGGAGCCTGTGGGGTGGACGGGCTCCTACCCGGACATCTGGCTGTGCCACTGTGCCGAGTGCATCTGAGGGGTGGTCAGGCCACGTATGAGACACTTGCTGCCCAGACTGTGTGGGGCAAGCCTTCCCTGACGCAGACCAGCTGGACACCAGACACCAGCCGTGGAGATGCGGCTGAGTGACCACAAGAGAGCGGGGCAGAGGCAGACCAGCTCGTGCTGGGCACAGTGCAGAGTGGGCCCCCTACCCAGGAGAACTGGGCACCTGCTGCCCCCAGGAGCGCTGCACAAAGGCATGTGCAGACAGAGGTGCAGGCCCAGGCCACAGGCAGCCCAAGACGCCTCGGCTCCAGATGAAGCCCCTGCAACACCCAGGCCAGGTCACCACGTCCTGTCCCCAGTACCCATGTTCCCTGCCCGGCCCCCAGCACTACCTTCTGAATCACCCTCCATGGGGGGGCCTTCGATCCTCATGGGGGCCGTGGGGGTGCCCGCCCCAGGGGCGGCCCTGTCTGCTTCCGAGCTCGAGTTCCCATCCCGGCCTTTGTGCTCCAGGCCATTCTTTGAGCAGCTCTCTGAAGCTTGGGGGGCTCCAAACCTTGGGGGGGGGTGCACAGTCAGACGCCTAGTGGCTCAGGATGAGCACCCAACACTGGCAGGCTTGGGGGGCTGGGGCTGGGGCCAGGCAGGGTCCCAAGAGAGGAACATCAATTGGCTCCAGGCCTCAGAACTCTGGCAGCCTCTGGGCAGCCCCTCCAGGTCCTAGGGCTCATGCTCTGCAAGAGGCAGGGTAACCACCAGCAGAATGGCCAGGTGTCTGATGCATGTTCTTGGGCCTGTGTGCCCCTCGGCAGAGCTTTGGGAGGATGGTGGGCCCCGCACCTGGCTCTGGCCATTGCCCGGGTGGCACAGCGAGTCTCCCCGTCTTCCCAGATGTCCTCCTCCTCGGCATCGTCAAAGGGCTGGATGCGGTCACTGCAGCAGGCCTCAAATAGGGCTGCACTGGGCTGCAAGATAGAACACCAAGGTCAGTTTCTTGAAGGTCTTGGAGACAGGAGGCCTGGCCCTGGGCTCCCAGAGGGGCTTAGCTCTCAGGACATGAGATGCCTGCCTGGCTGGAGGGCAGGATGGGAAGCGGCAAGGTGGCAAGTCTGCTCTGAGCTCCCACACAGGGCACCTCCTATCCCTGCCACACACACACCCCACTGGCTCAGGGTTCCCCACGCACCCCCGTGACAGGGGCTAAGCAACAGGCACAACCTGAGCTGTCTGGGCAAGTGGGATAAAAGACAGCCGCGTGCCCTGCCCCCACCAACATGCCCATGTGTCCCCAGAGCAGCCCCTGCTCACTCACACTGTCCTCATCAGCATCGATGTTGAAGTTAATCTCCGAGATCCTGTCAAATGGGGCACTGCGAGAGCAAGGGAGCCAGCCCTCAGCGCCTCCTCCGCCAGTGCTGGTCCAGTGGGCTTGGCGCCCTCAAGCAGCCAGGGAACATCTGCTGTGCCCTGGGGGACACCAGGCCACACTCCCAGCAAGACCACCGGGAGCTACCCCCATGGGACCTGAGCAGCAGGGAGGGGAGGGGGAATCATGCCGATGTCTAGGCCAGAGGGTTTCCTGGCACATCTGAGTAGACTCACTTGATGTTGTCATCCTGGTCTGCAAACTCCTCATCATTGAAGCCAAACTGATCCACGAAGTTTGCCGTCATCTGCTGGATCTGGTACTCGGAGAAAGCCTGGGAGGGAGGGCACCTGTCACAGAGCAGGCCTCAGACCTGGAGGCCACTCTTTGGATACCAAAATCTCTCCGGTTGTTCAGGAGCTTCTCCTCCAGCGAAAGTGGGCACTAAATTCTGTCTGTTGAGGGCTCAAGATTCTATCAAAACTCTGGCTGCACATTCACTGTGGTCACGTCAGAAATAACACTTTATTGACTCTAAATTTCAAGTGTGGTCTTATCAAGGTGAAGTGACTTTGGAGCTCTCCCCTCCGACCCCCTCTCCCTACATGTGCTTGAGGATGAGCCACCTCTTCCCTTCGCTAGTGAGATGCCAGCGGGGACACATCTAGTGGACTAACTGCTAGCAAGCGCACAGGCACTGGGAAGGGGCTCGCAGGGTGCAGAGTGCCGGCCACACCCTCACCTGCTGAAGGGACAGCTCGTTAGGGAAAGCACCCTCAATGTCCTCGTCCTCACTTGAGGAGTGAAGGTGGTGAGTGCTCACCTAAAACACAGGCCAGATGGGGTGGGAGTGTGAGCCAGCCCAGCGCCCCAGACCCCGTCCAGCCCAGCGCCCCAGGACCCCGTCCAGCCCAATGCCCTGAGGACCCCGCCCAGCCTGGCACTTGTCAGATCTCTGGGCCTGGGAGGCCATGCTGTAAGGAAATGCCCAGGTGAGGCCGAGGCCCCATGACGGCCCAACCCCCTGCTGCACACGTGGCCTCAGGCAAAAGGAGCCCTCTGCCCATAAGCTACAGCTCCTGACATGGGAGGGAAGGGACCCAGGGGCCAATAGCAGCTCTGCACGGAGGTCCTCAGGGAGCCAGCCCTGGGAGTGACACCAGACAGGGTCTGCGTTATGGACACCAGGCCAGAGGTTGCACTGCGTGCTTGCAGGGCACATGCATGCTACATGAGCAGGCAGGACCACGGCCCAGGCACTCTGCTGCCTCTCGCCTCCCTCGGCCTGAGCACAGGGCGGAGGCAGGAGTGTCTGTTGGCGTCCTCACACTGCGCTGCACACCTCGGGAGCAGCCCGGGCCTCCTCACCAGGTCCACAGTGTTCCTGCGGTTGGTCTCTGTCAGCGTCTCCTCCACAAAGCTCTCCCAGCGGCCACGGCAATCCGCAGGGAGCCCTGCAAGGGAAGTGCTGCCTGGTGAGCCCTTGGGGGCTCTGTGCAGGTGGTGCAGGGCACCCAGGAGCTCTGGCAGGTGCATCCTGGTCCTCGGAGGGTGGGGCTGTGCTACCGTGGTCAGCCCATCTGAGGGCCCAAAGCAGGGGCTTGCTGGGTGGGAAGAGGCCACAGTAAGGATGGGATGCAGCAACCCTGAGCAGAGCTACAGAGACCTCCGTGGTCATTAGAGCTCTGAGTGCACTGGTGTGTAATCCCCTGAGCAACTCCCAGAAATACAGAAACTGCGGAACAGAGTCTGAGAAAGCGTCCCAACTTCCTCCTCCATCCCAGCTCCCAGGTGACCTACAGGCTTGTGTGTGTGTGTGTCTATCTTTTGGGGGCAGGTCAGAGCCCCAGAAAGATTCATGATCTGGAAATGGTGTGGGATTAAAGAGCTTCCTGCCTGCCCCTCACCTCCTCAAACTGCCCCCATCTGGAGGAGCCTTCTCTGGCCTCACCTCCACCCCATCTGCTGTGCCCCACCAGTGGCACAGGGACCTCCTCATGCCGCTTTCACCAAGCCACACTGGCCCACATACCCTCCTCATGTGCGACAATGGACCAGCAGGCCTGACCTCACCAGCACTATGGAGCATGACTGAGGAGATCCCCTCCCTCTGGTCCTGGAAGGGGCCCAAAGCAGGGGCTCGCTGGATGGGAAGGAGGACCACCCAGAGCTCCCTCACCTAACACCTGCCCAGGGGACCTAAACAGGAGAGGGTCCATGGCTGAGACCACCCTCGGGGACAACGAGGTAACCAATCAGGCAGGGCCACAGGCCTGCACCTACCTCTGCCCAGCACTCATGTAACCCACTGTGCTGCGGTTTTCTCAACAACATGATGTGGAGCAGATCCCAGCACCTATTCTAAGCGGATCCAAGAAGCCTGTGCCTGCTTCAGGCTCACAAGCATCTGAGGCCTGGCCCTGGTGCCAAACGGGTACCCCTGCACCAGTGAGACCACCTTCTGACATCCCTGTGGGGCTGCAGCCCCAGACTGAGAGGACCAGGCCCCCCGGACAGACTCACTCAGTGTGAACACCGTTCACTGAGTACAAACATCCATCTCACCAAGGCCCAGCCCTGTGTGAGATGGGGGCAGACTGTCCCGGCCGTGACAGTAGGTGTGACTGCCACCCACCAGCAAACTTGGGGTCCTTGAAGTCCTCATCCACCCATGCACACACCAGTTCCTGGGGATTTCTGAGTCCACCTGCCTGTCCACTCCGATCACACCTTGAGGGACCTGGGCATACCCCACTCAGGCTTGCAGGGTGTCTTCCTCAGCCCCTACACTTAAGCCAGATGACGAGGACATGGCCACAGCATGGCCACAGAGCCAGACCATACGCCCAGGACATGAGAGGGGTAGGAAGGAGTGGGCAGTGGAGGGTGCCCGGAGCAGCAGGTACCATGGGCTGAGGGCAGGGGCAGAGCCCAGACAAGGGAGGAGCCTCATAGTCTGCACTGGGGAGCTGCTCCACTTAGGGCCCAGAACAAGACTGCCCACACCCAACAGGGCTTGGGCTGCTGTGGGCATGTCCCTACAACCTGCTCTTAGGAAACAGGATGCTACCTTCTCCCCCAGCTCCCCTGAGACTTGTGCTAGGAAGGCCTCCAAAATCACCTGAGCTCAGAGCAAAGCTGGAATGTGGACCAGGACTGCCAGCACTCAGGCAGGACTCTGGGTGGCCCATGAGCTGGAGAGTCTGGCAACGCTTACGGCTCCTGAGCGCCAGCCACGACCTGTCTTCAGCAGGAGCTAGGTCTCCTGTGCCACCTACTCAGACGCCTGACAGGGTCTCCACACATCTCCCCCACAGAACCAACACACCAGACCTGGCCCACCCTGAGAAGAGATCCGACATGGGAAGGTGAAGTAACAAGGGAGGCTGCATAGTCCATCACATTATTGGTGCAGTTACCACCTCCTGGGGGCAGGAGCCAGAGGGCAGCATCTGGCAGCAGCACTTAGGATGTGGCTCCTGTGCCCACTACCAGCAGAGGGTAACCAGGGGCAAGGGGCTCACCTCGGATGACCTCTCGGATGTGGGTCTGCACAGGGCCCCGCTCCAGGTTGTGCACCACTGCGTTGGCGATCCTCGTGAGGTGGCCCATGTTCCCGCGCCTCATGCCACCCGCAGCCCTGAAAGCAACAGGCACCATCAGGGCGGCCACAAAGCCTCGCCAGACCAGTGGCTGGGAGAGCTGCCTGACCAGAGTAACCACCTAGTCCTGCTCACAGGACACTCATGTCTGGAAAGCACCTGCCACGTGCAGCAGGTTCATTCCAATCTCCTACCAAGAGGTGTTCCTGAGCCAGATACTGCTCTCACCGCCCCCCATACAGACAAGAAACCAAGGTAGAAAGGCCATAGTGTGGCCTAAGTCCCAGCGGTGGAGCAGTGGAGCAGGAGCTAAGCCCAGGACTGTCAGCTGCAAAGCTCAGGCCCAGCACACGGAGGGAAGGGGTGTGGCCTCCACACCCCCAGGCCAGCTCAGCCTCTGCTTGCCCTACAGGCGGACCCAGGGCTATGTCCATACTGCCCTAGACCTCCCCAGCAGGACAGCAAATGGGTGGGGATGGCCTTGGGCCCTGGCCTTATAGACACAAGACAATAAGCAGGACATGCTTCCTGACCCGAGGGAACACTCAGTTAAGTAGAAGACACAGAAAGATTAAAATAAAGACACATCCCTATGTGTAAGTACTGAAGAAGGGTGTCCCAAGTTCTTGGGGAAGATCAAGAATGGACATGGGAACACAGGTGGGCAAAGCCCGGGCAAGATGGGCTGGACAGGGACCAGAGCAGGCTCCAGGGAAGGGGCTGCTCCCACCAGCCCCAGCTCGGACCTGGCCACATGTTGGCCGGCCTTTGTCATCTCCCTGCGTCCTCCTTCCTGGGCGGCATTCACAGCTGTTTGCCCAGTAGCAGGGCCCCCTTCCATGGCCGCCTCGGAGCACAGGGCCGTGCTGCACACCCAATGCCCACACTGAACCTGGAGTTGCACGTGTAGCGTCACCAGTGGCCTAGTGAGGGGCAGCTCTGCATCCCCAACTGGCCAGGCCCGGGTCCCTCAGAGGCGCACACCTCAGTGTCCAAGCAGCTCTTACTGTGTGTGGTCGTTGGCTTCCCAGGCCTCCAGGATCCTCTGTACCAGGCAGCACTTCTGGAACAGCTGTGGGGCGGGCAGCATGAATTGGGGTCTGCAAGGCTGCACCCCATCCCCCAGGCTGAGCAGGGCCAGCAGCCACCATGTTTGAGTGGACCCTGCAGGCAGCGAGGACGTCAGCAGCAAGGACCCTGTGGGCTGTGGCACATGTACAGCACCCCCAACCCAGAGGGAGCTGCTGCCAGGGCCCCAAAGGCTCCCGCTGCTGAGCGCCCTGAAATGCAGACACGCCCTGCTCTCCTCCAGCTCCTGGATACCCCTGCCCCTCTGGCCATTCTCCCACCTCCTTCCTCAGTGCCTAGAAGGAATGGCTGAGGCCCTCAGCATTTTTCTCACCTCCAGGCCCTGACACAAGACTGTTTCTTGCACCCCAGACGTTTATTGTAGACCCCAATTCACACACACACACACACACACACACACACACACACACACACACGGCCTATCTGCCCTGCGTGGCCCCTGATCATCCCCTTCCTATCATGTGGCTGTCATCACTGACGCTGTCTGCCCTGGGCTGTTCAACCCCTGGACTGCCAGCTGTGGGCCAGACTGGACCTGTCTCCTCCAGCGCTGAACCCCACCAGGCCTACACACAGAAGGCAACAGGACACCTGTCTTGGGCGGGCAAAGTGCCACCTGCAAGCCCACTCTAGCCCTGATGTCTACGAGGCCTCTGGCCAGATGCCCAGGGAGCCCCTTTCCAAGCCTCTGCCCTCATACCAGCTGTGCAGCTCAGTCCAGGCCTCCCCCCACCACCTCCCGCCCTCCCAGGCCAGTGGCCTCAAGTGGCATCTGAGCCTTCTTTGTGCTCACGGTACCAAGCTGCTCCCTCCCTTCCTTCCTTCCCTGAGGACACTTAGAAAGGCCTGCTCTCTGCCAGGTATGACAATGCAGAGGCCAGGACGGAAGTAAGACATGGACCCAGACCAGGCACTGCACTCAGACCCAGGAAGAGACAGCTGTGAGCACACAACTACGTGGGCCTTCCCAGGGGGACAGCACAGGGAAGAAGAGAGGGGAGTGTCACAGAGAGGGTGAAGGCATCTAGTTTTTAAAAGGTCCAAAACCCCAGAAAGTTTTCTCATTAAAATTGGACACATTTTCTCTCTTTCCCCTGCTTTTTCCCTCCTGGTATGGTGTAACAATGAGCCTCAGACACAGTAGGGATACCCCCAGCACGGCCCTGAAGGAGGGGGACTCTGGGGGCAGCACCCAGGTGGTTCTTCCCCCTTCAGGGGGTGGCAGCCAACAATAGGCAAGACCAGCCAGGTATAGATTTTGCCTCACTGCCCCCTCCCCTGCCACTAGCTCTGTGATCTTGTAAACCTGGATGTTTTGTCTGTAATTCAGCATCCTTGTGGGCGAAAGGAGAGCAGCACCACCCACCCCCCAGGTGGGTCACAGACCATGCATGAGGCCCTGGCAGTGCTGGCAGCAGAACGCCCACCATTGACACTGACGTCAACATTGTCTGGGTAGGCTTAGGCTGCAGCGAGAAGTGTCACAGGGATGGTGGCTTGGACTTACGTGGGTCACCATTGTGTTCTCAGGGAAGTCAGCGGCAGGCTGGGGGGTCTCCAGGCTCCTGTTCCCGTTCCCAGGCAGAGGCTCCACCCTGCTTTCAGATCCACTGTCATCTGCTCTCTCCTCCCGGGCAGCGTGGGAGAGAATGGCGGCTATGCATAGTTCCACTTGGAAGTGCAGAAAGTTATTCCAGGTATACTTAAAAAACAAGTCCTGTGTAAACAGAGGACAGAAGAAAGTTGTTAGACTGGTTTTCTCCTAATAGCTGAACCACAATGACGAGGGAAACCACTACCAGATGTTATACCCTAACTTCTCCCGTGTTCAGTCTTCAGGCGGCAGGACACTGTTCTAGGATTTTCCTTGAGATCCTTTGCTCTTTCAGGCAGCGTTTTCAAAAAGCCACCCACTCCTCTGATCCCTGCCTGCTGCCTTGTTTCTGTCCCATTAATCTCTGCCCTTATCTGAATAACAGTCTTTTCTTCCCACTTTCTGTGGGTTTATTCTTTTGTCCTTAGATGGAAGTTTAACTCATTAATTTTTAGCCTTTTTTCTTTTCCAGTCTGGTTTTTTTGTTTTTTTGTTTTTTTTTTGAGACAGAGTCTTGCTCTGTCACCCAGGCTGGAGTGCAGTGGAGTCATCACAGTTCACTGCAGCCTCACACTCCTGGGCTCCAGCGATCCTCCTGCTTCAGCCTCCCGCGTAGCGGAGACTACAGGCGTGCGCCACCACACTCGGCTAGTTTTTCTATTTTTTGTAGAGTCAGGGTCTCACTCTTGCTCAGGCTGGTCTTGAACTCCTGACCTCAAGTGATCCTCCCACTTCAGCCTCCCAGAGTGCTGGGATTATAGGCGTGAGCCACCCACCCGGCCCTTCTAGTCTGTTTTTTAAAGGCTATACGTTTTCCTGTATAAAATCCACTTTACATTCTACACATTTTGCTATAGGGTATTTTTATTACTCTTCAGTTCTAAGTATTTGAAGATTTCCTTTATGATTCTGTCTTTGACCCATGAGTTACTGGAAATGTGTTGAACTATTAAGCACACAGGGATTCCACCCAGAATGAGCAGGTAAGGTGAGTGCCCAAATCCAAGCAGCACGGGCTGAAGCCCAGGGGAGGTGCTGGCCATCTCGGGACTTGCTGGGAGACAGAGGTGGCTGAATGAAGACAGCTGCTGTCCTGTCTCCCACACAGTGTCTTCCAGACCAGGACAGTGAGGGGGACAAGGGCCACCTCACACACACCAGGTGCCATGCTGCCCACGTGGAGACACGCTGGAGGGCACGGGGACAGAGTATACACTCCACACCGAGATGTGAGGTTGGGCCCCTCTTTCACACCAAGAAGTTGGGAGCTGGAGAAAGGCAGGAAGCCCATCTGTTTGACATACTCCTGAATTCAAACTGAATTCAGCACCGTACTGAAAGACTTATATACCATGACCAAGGAGGATTCATTCCTGCAATGGAAGGACAGTTCAACATACGAAAATCAATCAATGCGATACACCACATTAATGGAATGAAGGACAAAAACCAAATGATCATCTCAACTGATACCAAGAAAAAAGGCATTTGAAAAATTTCAACACACTTTCTTGGTAAAAATAATCAATAACTAGGAATAGAAGGAAACTTCCTCAACATGATAAAGGCATCTATGAAAAGCCCACACCTAACATGTTCAATGCTGAAAAACTGAAAGGTCTCCCTCTAAGATCAGTAACAAGGCAAGGACGCCCACTCTCACCTCTTCTGTTCAACACAGCACTGGACGTCCTGACCAGAGCACGTAGGCAAGAAAAAGAAATAAAAGGTATCCAAATTGGAAAGGAAAAAGTAAATTATCTCTGTTCCCAAATGACGTGATCTTAACATGTAGAAAATTCTAAAGATTCCACATAAACTGTTAGAGCTAATGAATGAATTCAGCAAAGTTGTACAATACAAAATCAATACAAAAAAATCAGTTGCATTTCTATATACTAGCAATTAACAGTCCAAAAAGGAAATTAAGAAAGCAATTTTATATATGATAGCACCCAAAAGAATAAAATACTTAAGAATAAATTAAACCAAGGAGGTACACTGAAAACTACAAAACCTTGCTGAAAGAATCTAAAGACCTATTTAAATAAATGGAAAAACACCTGTGTTTGTGGATTGAAGACTTACTATTGTTAAGACAATATTACCCAAAGTGATCTATAAATTCAATGCAACCTCTATCAAAATCTCAATAGCATTTTTTTTTTTTTTTGCAGAAATGAAAAAACCCACTCTAAAATTCATATGGAATCTCAAGGGACCCTGAATAGCCAAAACAATCTTGAAATAGAAGAACAAAGTTAGAGAACTCACACTTCCCACTTTCAAGACTTACTACAAAGCTATAGTAATCAAAACAGTGTGGTACTGACGTAAGGATAGACATACAGATCAGCGGAATAGAATAGAGAGCCCAGAAATAAACCTTCACATATACAGGTCAATTGATTTTCAACAAGGGTACCAAGACCATTCAATGAGGAAAGAACAGTCTTTAAAACAAATAGTTCAGGGAAAACTGATTATCCACACGCAAATAATGAAGTTGAACCCCTACTTTACACCATGAACAAAAATTAACTCAAAGTAGATCAAAGACCTAAACGTAAGAGCTAAAACTAAAAAACCTTTTGAAGAAAACACAGAGGAAAAGCTTCACGACATTGGATTTGGCAATGATTTCTTGTATATGAGACCAAAAGCACAAGCAACAAAAGAAAAAAAAAAGATGAATTGCATTTCATCAAAATTAAAACTTTTGTGTGTCAAAGGTCACCACTGGCTGGGCGCAGTGGCTCATGCCTGAAATCCCAGCACTTTGGGAGACTGAGGTGGGAGGATCGCTTGAGGCCAGGAGTTTGAGACCAGCCTGGACAACACAGCAAGACCACTTCTCTACAAAATATTTTAAAAATCAGCCAGGCATGATGCCTGGAATCCTAGCTACTCGAGAGGCTGAGGCAGGAGGATCACATAAGCCTGGGAGTCTAAGGCTACAGCGAGCTATGATCGCGCCACTGCACTCCAGCCTGAGCGACAGAGTGAGACCCTGTCTCAAAAAAAAAGAAAAAGAACAATACTCTCATTGCATTTGTATAATGAACCTAGAACAGTCAAACTCGGAGACAGAAAGCAGATCGGAGGTGGCCATGGGCTGCGGAGGGATAATGGGGAGTTAGTGTTTAATGGGCAGAGTTTCTGTTTTGGAAAATTAAAACGTTGTAGAAATAGGTAGTTGCAATAGTTATACATGTTTGTAAATGTACTTACTACACTGAACTGTATGCTTAAAAATGGTGAAAATGGCAAATTTTATGTT
Source organism: Daubentonia madagascariensis (assembly GCA_023783475.1). Lineage (NCBI taxonomy): Eukaryota > Metazoa > Chordata > Mammalia > Primates > Daubentoniidae > Daubentonia > Daubentonia madagascariensis. Next base: position 1,535,643 of record JAKFHU010000127.1, on the reverse strand, counting down.
ATTTTACCACAATAAATATAAACGAGAGGAAAAGAGTGGGAAAGAGAATTCTTTTGAAAAGAGGAAAAGGAAAGTAGGTCTTTTATTGCTCCCCTGCTCCAGACTGGGATCTCAGTCACAGCAGTGCCCAGTAGCTTCGAAATGCTGAAAGAACTCCTGAGGCAGACAGTACTTCAGATCCAATTCTGAAGCCGGCTCATTCTGGGACTAAGATTGCAGGGAGATTCCAGGTTCCTGGGAGCAGAGGCCCAAGAGCAAGGCAGAGAGAGGGGACTGTATCTGCTGGCAGTCCTGACTTAGGGCCACCACCTCCACATCAGCACCCTCCTTCTCAGGGGAACAGCCCTGTGCTCCCTGCAGCAGAGCCACTGCCCACAGCCAGTGCTGCTCACCAGCACTGCCCACCCATCCCTCTCCTCAGACTCCCAGAGTGTCCTGCAAGCCACTGGACAGCATCTGCTGAATGGAGGAGCATTTCCCACTGGCTTTGACAAGAACTGCCAGGGTGGCTTTCTATTGTGGAAGACAAGGAGCTTCTCTTTTAGTACATTTTACATTTAAGAGCTACACTGTTAAGTTCTATCTTGTTAAGTCAGAGTATGAGAAAGGAGATGATGTATTAATCCATTCCCTCAAACAACAGGATTAGATATCTGCCCTCTACTTTCAGGGCAATTACTTTTTTTAGAGACAGGGTCTCGCTCTGTCACCCAGGCTGGAGAACAGTGGCGCCATCATATCTCACTTCAGCCCCAAACTCCTGGGCTCAAGGGATCCTCCTGCCTCAACCTCCCGAGTAGCTGGGACTACAAGCATGAGCCACTGCACCTGACCCTTTCCAGGGCAATTCTGCAGTAGATTCACTACCTCCTGTGAGCCTGTGGCTGAGGCACTGTTGCTCTGTGCCCCACCAGTGAGTGACCTGTGGTCAAGCCTTGGGACTTGGGACTAGAACCTCCCCTTGGGCAGACCTTTGTCCCAAGCGCTGAGGTCCAGCTGCCTGCCCCAGTGGACCCTGCTCTGCTGCCCCTAACCTGTGTGCAGATCGTGCACAGCACACTCTCAGATATGCAGGGCTGGCCATGGTGCTCCCTTACCAGCAGTAAGTCCATGGTGTTGAGCCGGCAGAGTTCCTGGTTGATGCTGGGTGTGTTTGTGTGCAGCAGTGCAGCCATGAGGCGAGCACCATGCAGACGGGCATTCCCCAGGGGCTCCTCTAGCACACCGATGGTGGTCAGGATTGCTTTTTTCTGTAAACACAGGAGGCACCACCCAGTTGGAGCCTTGTGACCAGTGATGCCACCGCCAGCTTCTCTGAGCCCCCTGTGCCAACTGCTCAAGGGCTGGGGCCACTGCTCCATGATGTGGCCCAGCCTAGGGGAGAATGGGTATGTGTGTGGGGGTCCTCAACAGAGGGTTGCCTGCAAGAGGCAATGAGGGAATGACCGGCTTAAAAACCCCTCCCCGCTCCCCTCAGGGCCTCACCAAATGGCCAAGGCAGTCCACTGCTCCCAGGAAGCTCAGGGCACTCTGGTCTGAGCCTGCCATGCCAAAGGGCCATATACCTTGGCATAGGAGACGTGTCCAAGGTGGGGCCAGTGGGGCCAGTCTGAGGGTGGCCAGACCCCACAATTGGCTGTAGATGCCCATGGGGCTCTCTCTGGGGACCCGGCCTAAGGACACCGAGTTAACAAATGCCATGAGAACACCCTTGGGACAGACTGGTGGTCAAGCCATCCTCATCGGACTGGATGCAGGTATTTTCTGACCCCCCACCATTCAGCATAGTGAGTCCACCTTTTCATTTACTGAACGTTCCAGGCTGACAAAACAGAATCCCTGCATCCATGAAGCTTAGGTACTAGTGGGGGAGGCAGACAACAAACCAGTTGGTAAGTAAGATAAACTGCACTGCAGATGAGGGTGGGTGCTCAGCACCAGGGGTCAGGGCCGTGCCTGGAGAGAGGGGCTGTGGCGAGAGACTGGGCAGATTGGGTGCTGACAGCTGAAGTGGAAGGCGCCTTTGTGCCCATCACCTTCTTCAACATGGCTTAAGTATTGCCCAGAGCTGCTGAGCTGTGCAAAGGGCCTCCCCTGGGACCCCCTGCCCTCTGAGTGACCTCTGGCTGGATGCCCCCAACCTGGAGGCCAGGCCTATGGTCACTTCGGGCTCAGTCGCCTGGGGAGGCTGCAAAATGTCCGACTCCCAGGCCTCCCTTACAGAGGCAGAGATGGATATTCGCAGATGGGGGGGGGTCCTGAAAACGTGTTTCAGCGTCAGCTGGTGGTTTTCAAGTGGGGGTCTAGAAACAGTGGTGTTAGTGCACATTCACTCCACACTCTGCCTCGTCTGGGATAACTATGGGGTCCTCTCCTCATGAATCATCCAGTCCTATGATGTCTCCAAAGGTACTCAACAGCCATTCGTGGCCGTTTACCTTTGGTGGGTTGAGCAGGAGCTGGTGGAAGTCCTTCAGCCGTGGCTCAATGCCCTGCAGTACGCTGCTGCTGACAACGTATGACCTTTCCAGTCCCTGAGAAAAGGAGTCCACCAAGCCCTCTGTCCTGTGGATGAGGAGAGCAGATGGAGACACAGGGGCGCACCCAGGCCACACCTCATTCCCCAGCCAATGTTTCAACTCATCGTCTTCTTCCAAAAAGAGCTTCTTTTAATTTTCCCAAAAAGAAATCTCAAAAGTGAGACGACTGAAGGCCTTCACACGTGACTTGATGACTGACAGAGAGGAAAGAAAGGCACCAAAGGCCTTCAGGAAAACACTTCCAGTGACACCTGAGAATACAGAGCCAGAGGGAGTGACCCAGGACTCTGCCCCTGGACCCCTCGGCCCTGGAGAGGTGACCCCTCCACCTGCTTTGAAAATATCCACTGTAGTCCCCAGCACTCAGCTGAGAAACAGCAGACAGGACTGGCCACACTGTCCCTTTGGCTTTTTCAAACAAGTTTTTCTAACTGAGGTATTTATTTAAACATTTTCCAATTGTAAAAGTAATACACGATCATAAAAATTTTTAATATGTAAAAAGATAAAAAAAAACCAGAGAAACAGCTGGCTTATCTCTGTTTTCCTAATTTTTACAGCGTCCTCTCCATTACATGCAGGGTTGAGGTCGGCCCTCAGAAGTGGCCCAGATTTCCTGGGTTTACGAAGATAAAAAATCAATATTCCAGTTGCCTAACTAGAGGAAATGATTATAACACCATAATTCTATTTTTAGGGAATAATCTAATAAATACGTATTAAGTAGTATGGGGGGGACTGCTAATAATCTCACTGCCAAGATTAAGCCAATTTCTTGTCATTTTCCTGTTCTTTTTTTCTTTCATCTTAACAAAGCACAGGCTAAACCCAGTGCTGGGGGCTAAATGAAGGTCTCCCTAGCACATGGAAATGTGGGAACTACAGCCACCTTGAGAGAGTCCGACACTGTCACAGTACTTGATGGGACAGAGCAGACAGGGGTGTCCTGGAGACTGCAGGGCCTGTGGCATGTGGGGAACCTGAGTCCACTGACGGAGCGTGCGGACTGGGGAGAAGGCAAGAGGGATGGTGCCCAGAGAACTCCAATGCCCTCTCGTCTGCTGCCTCCTCTCCTGGCCTCTGTCTGCCGCTCACAGGGTGTCCCCCTGACAGTCCCATTTGCTCGGATGGTCTTGGCAGCGCACAGCCTGCTGTGACCCAAGAGCCAGAGTAGGCCCCTTGATCCAGAGGCAGCTCCAAAGACTTCCTGAAATTTCTACCTAGGGTCCTGGAAGGGTCTCAAGCACCTGTATCCCCAAACAAACTCAACCTTTTTCACCCAAACTTGCTTCTCCTGCTATCTCCCCATCTCTGCCCTTCAGGTGCAGCTGTCTCACACACATACTGCTCCCATGCTCATGTCCACACTGGACCTCCTCACTGCCTCAGCCCAAGGACTGTCTCTGACTAGACGTGGCCTTTCAGGGAAAACATCCTTGACCCACAGGCTCTGCCCAGTAGCCTCGCATCTTATGGCCCCCATGGCACTGGGTGTATGTCCACTGCGCTCACCACACCGCATCACACTTCCTGTTCACACACTGATCTCCTGTGCTAGACAGGGAGCACCGAGAGGGAAGAGGCCACATCTCAGCTATCTCCTGGGCCCCCATGTTGGTGACGTGGTAGGTGTACAAATGACGCCTGATGCATGAGAAAGCAAAATGGGGACAGCTGCATTCATTCGATGCTCATTAATCCATATGCCTGTGGGGCTCAGGAGATGAAGATGAATACAACACATTACCCTCTCCAAGGGCCTGCAGTCTGGCACGGGCAATGAATGTGTTTACAAGTCACTGTGCACCAGAGCAGAAACCCTGTGGCACGTTTACATACGCACACACAGACGCCAGGAGGACTTCTCAGAATAGTCCTTGGGGAAAGCTTGCCCACCACACCTTTCCATACACATCTGTAAACACACTGCAAGGCAATGGTGGGTGCCTTTGGGCTGGGGTGGAACCACAGCAGACAATGAGGGTCAAAGGGAACTTGGCCATAGCCATAAGGTGGACCTTTCCAACAAGGGGAGTCTATCCATGTTATTGCTTGTATAATCAAAAATTAATGAAAAACACAAACAACATAATCCAAACTGCTTATCTGGGCTGCCTGCCATATCACTGAAGTGTCACACTCTGTTTTCATATGTTTCTCCTTGTGAGTGAGACTCACCCAGCCCGTCTGGTTTCCAGCAAGGTGAGTAACACCTGAGTCCCACTGACAAGGCAGCTCTCAGTCTGGTCTCCGTCAAACATGTTCTTCAGAAGCTGCTCCACGCAGTCCTGCCTGGCAGACACACAGACAGAGGGTGCAGTGTGGTCTTTCCTCCCCGTGTAGGACCCCAGCAATGTCCCTGCTGGCCCCAACTGTCTGGACCTGGCAGGTCTCCTCTGGAGACCCCTCCCTCAAGAAACAGGCCCATCAAGTTAACCTGGGCTCTGAACCTGGGATCATTTCACAACCAGCTCATCAGAATCTGAAGCAGAGGAGGGGGCAGCAGCATGTCCTGGGGCTCAGAGTCATCCCCTCGACTCAGGAGAGGCCCATCAGCACTGCGGCCCACCAGCACTCACGACTCCAGTGTGGCAAGGAGGGGGTCTGGCTCCACAGCCTCCTGCAGCTGACTGCCCTGGTCTCTGCCCAGCCTAACGATGTCACAGAGAGTCTGAGATGCATTCGACTGCTTCTGAAAAGACAAAGGAAACACAGAGCCCCTCAATGCTGAGGAGAAACGTCAGCAGAGCCAGCCTGCTGGGCATGCATGGCACAGGCTGCCTGCTTCTCTGAAGATGTTAGACTTTCACTAAACCAGTTTCTACAAAGATTCCAAATCAACAGCTTCATTTCACAGAAGGCTGTGTCTGCCTTTTCCATGTCAAAATGTATATCTAGTTAGATGTATTTTTAGCTGTATCGAGCCACCCCCAGGAATTCAAAATAGGGCTCATAATGTTCAAATGTGCAACACAGATACCACTGTCCACATGTGGTCCATGTTTTGACATATAGGGAATATGTAACCATGTTATTGATACTGTATTTTAAATTTAATATTAAGTAGCTACTATGACTCAAAATGAGTCCTGTGAACTAATGAAAACAGGGAAGTTGCTACAGAGAAAACAACACGCATACCCCAGTGAAAGTCTGGAAGCCCCGACTCTAATGTGCCCTTGCTGACAACGTGGGGGTTTTCTGTAGGGAGATGGATATGATTAAGGGAGAAAGAGCCCTGGCTCCTTGCAGCACTGGCGTACATGCTGTGAGAAGACTGAGGTAAAGGAAATACTTAAGTGACTCTTTTAGGGAAAAATGAAAGCAGCCAGGTTGGCTCTGTGGCCTTGAGCCTGCCTTTGGGACCAGGAGAAGGCCAGTCAGCCCACAAACTCACTCCCAGGGTTGGGCTCCACCTCTCAGACATGGAAGCATCCAGTGCCAACCTGGCCTCCCCCATCTATCTGGCGGGGCCCCGGGGGCTGAGAAGGAGCAAAGTAGAGCAGCTGGGCAGCAGTGAGGGACCAGACACGAGTCAGCACCACTGTTTTCAAATGTGCTGAGGAGAGTGCGTGAATATATAAGTATTTATAATACATATAAAAAGGCCTATCAGTGATTACCACAGGGAGCAGGGAGCGGGTGGCTGAGAGAGGAAGCCCCATTGTTACCTTACATGCTTCAAGGGTGGGTGGCTTCTAGGAGGCCCCTGACGATCCCCTCCTGGAATTCATGCCCTTAATATCTCCTTGAATGTGGGCTGGATCTAGCCGCTCACATCAAAAGAGCAGAACACAGCAAGAGTGGGAGCTGCCACTGCCGAGGTGAGCACACAAAAGACTGAGAGGCCCACTGGTGCAGAGCTGAGGTGGCCTCAGCCCACAGCCCCTGAGGAGCTGAACACTACCAAGCCACTTATGAGTATGGAAGTCGACACTCCCTGGCTGAGCCCTGAGATGGCCACAGATGAGGGACCCTGAGCCACTAAGCCACATCCAGACCCCTGACCCATAGAAAACGATATTGCTAGGGATAAAAATATTTGTTATAAGCAAATATGTTTGGGGGTAATTTGTTATTCAGCCATAGATAACTAATATAGTTCTGTTAGAATTGTTTTTATAATACATATGTGTTATTTTTTAGTTTAAAAAACAGCCTAGAAGTCAGGTGCTTGATTAAAGGAAGGAAAGTATCTAAATGATCCTCATCTGAGGAAAGAAGTGACTGTCCCCTCCTTCACTCCCACAGCCAGCAGCTCCTGGGCACCGGGGGCTTCACGCACGAAGGTGGGCTCTGTGAGTGTCACACTCACATCCTCGTCCTGACTCGGATGGATCAACTCCACAAGTCTCTGGATGACCTTCTCTTCATCAAGCCACTGAAAGGGAAAAAAGGCCTGTTACTGTCACAGTTCACGTCCAACTGAACAGAAGGAAAGTCCTTCAGTACAGCAGAAATCCACACACTGAGGTTTCCTGGGAGAGAAACTGCTTGACATGCCTACCTACCCAGACCCAGAAAGAACACAAAGAACATGCAATGCCTGAATTCTGGGAGTAGCCCAAGAGTACAAGGGGGGACATCCATCTGTCCTAACAGTGCATATGCAAATTCTATCTTCAGGACACATCTCTGAAGACCAGGGTGCAAATGAGCCAGAATGAGATGCAGCCCTGGAACCTAGCTGGGTGCCAAAGCCAGACAAGGTTCTGCTGCTCCCTGAACATCGGGGCCTTCCCGGGACTAGGAATAGCAGAGCAACCCTGGTGAGGCTGCAGGAGCGCTGTGAGGCCTAAAGTGTGCAACACTTTTTGAGGTCCAAGGGTGATGGGGTGAGTGTCAGGGCTCAGGCACACCTGCGCACACCTGGCTCCTCCACTGCACTGCTGTACCCTGTGCCTCGGGCTTCCATCCTGGAAACAGGATGACCTGCCCCACGGGGCTGCTTTGCAAACTGAGTAAAGTCACGCGGCTACAAGGCTGCTTGCAGTAACGCAGGCTTTCCCCCAACAGTTAATGGCAGGAGCTGATGTTTACGCTGCATTCACTGTGCAGATGTCAGCCATTGTTACTCACTCTCAGTGAGCGGCTGCTCCACAAGGAAACGAGTTATTAACTTGAGAGTTAATCACTACCACCTTGAAGATCCCTGAGTCCAGGAGCTAGGAAACGGGCAGAGGGCCTAACAGTTTATTTTATTTTATTTTAAAATGCATTACAAACAAAGCCTGCCAAACAACAGTGAACAGAAGTTTGTCCAGCACTGACTTCCCAGCCTTCTCTGGGAGGGGATCCTTCTCTTTGAGGGATGACAGGCAGCTCCTTTCACTGACTGACCACCAGGACAGACAGGCCTCTGCCAGCTGGCGCTCTCCTCCATCACAGGCACGTGTCGGGACAGAGCCAGCACCTCACTGAGCTTCTGCTCTGAGCCATGGGTGGTGCTGGCAGGGGAAAGGGAGAGAGGTGAGGAAAGCCCATTTCTGCCTCTTCACAGAGCAGGGGCCAGGGAGTGCCAGGGAGAAGGGACCTCTCTGTTCTTGTGAATGGCTTGAGGCAGGACAATGGAGAAGGCGCCATAAGCCTTGACGAGAAGCCCTGACAAGAGCAGAGGAGAGGGCTGTGGGGAGGTGGGAGGGAAAAAAAAAAGGATCAGAGGAGACAGACACGCTGGGCAGAGAGCCGGGGGCGTGGGGCCCTGGTGCTCCCTCAGGGAACGGGAGGGGACTCTCGGACTCACCTGCAGGACTTCCTGCCGGAGTGCAACAGGCTCCACACAGCTGACCAGGCGCAGCAGCAGGTCCATGAGAGCCGAGGTGCCGATGTGCTTCAACACCAGGCTGACAAACTTGTCCTTCTTCTTCAAGAACATAATCACCTGAAACGAGACACACCTGGTAAGCAAGCAGGGCCGACCCCACAGCCTGAGGTGCCTCCTCCAAGAACTCTCATGAGAAAGAGGAATTTTAATTGTATTGAGCGGAAATGATGCAAAGGCCTAGAAAAAGCTGTAAGAGAGACCTCTCCAAGGACAGGCAGAGAGTCCTACCAGGCAGTGGTGCACACGAGGGCCTGGGCTGAGGGAGGTTTGCCACACAGCTGAGGTTCTGCAGGATACGCCCAGCAGTATGGCACATCCTGGAGAGCTGTGCACAGTCACCATTCAATACGTATTGGTTCAAGTTTTTCCAACAGAAACAAATAGCATAGACAGAGCTGACCTGGGAGACAATGGTCATCGCTGACAGCCCCAGGCCTGGAACACAAACTCCAGAAAGCACAGAGCACATAAGATGCCAGTCGCTGTCAGAAACCCATGAGTGGCTAAAGACAGGTTCCAGAAAGAAGACAGGTTTCAGAAAAGGAAAAGAGGCATTATGTGGCTGGATGGTGACAGTACCAACAAGGTTTGAACAGCTAAGTGTAAAGCCATGAGGATGGGGACACGACACCCACTACGGATACAGTGGATCGCAGATGAGTAGAGAGGTCAAGACTCCTGGGCTGAGTCTGTCTGCTTCTAAGTGCAAGTGCAGCTCAGCTCAGCCTGCACAGATGAAGTGCCTGTTATGTGCAGGCCAGTGGGCTGAGGGCTGAGGGCTGAGGGCTGAGGGCTGAGGTAGACCCAGCATTCTACTGGGAACAGCAGGAACATGGAGAAGATCCACACAGCTGGGGGCCCTCAGGCAAGCTTGCTCACTCACGCTAAGATGAGCAGGAAGAGGGAGGAGGGGGGATGGGAGTGGGGGGGCTCTCTTTGCAAAGCATAATTAAACTCCTAGAGAGAACAACTAAGAACAAAACAGAAGAAGCAAATAACAATATCAGGAATGAAACAAGGGACATCGCTAAAAATCCTACAGATAAAAAACTATTATGAGAAGTTAGTAGGAACAATTTTATGCCAATTTGTGTAAACTTAGAAAAATGAAAAATTTCCTTGAAAAATATATTTATCTAAACTGAAGAAATAGAAAATCTGAATAGTTCTAGAACATCAAAAGAAACAAAATCCATAAATTAAAGCCTCCTCATACAGAGAACTCTAGGCTTTAATGGCCTTACCAGTGAATTCTCCCAAACATTCAAAGAAAAATAAACCCAATCTTATATAGACTCTTCCAGGGACATAAAACAAAGGAAAGTGTCCCATATCATCATACAAGGACATAAAACCTTGATTCTAAAACCTGACATCGTAAGAAAGAGAAGTTACAGGCCAATCTCACTGATGACCAAAGATGCAAAAATCTAGCAACATAAAAGAGAGCGTAATATATCGCAACCAAGATGAGTTTATTCCAGGAATGGAAGATTTGTTTACTATTAAACAACTAATCAGTGTAATTTACCTATTAATAGAATAGAAAAATTATATGATCAAGTCAAATAGAGTAAAGACGTTTGCTAAATTTCAACAACCATTCATGTTATAAACTTTTAAAAACTAGGAATGAAGAAAATTCCTTTAAGTTTGATTTTTTTAAAAATCTAGGCCGGGCGCAGTGGCTCACTCCTGTAATCCTAGCACTCTGGCAGGCTGGGGCCGACTGCTTGAGCTCAGCAGTTCAAGACCAGCCTGAGCCCTCAGCAAGAAGGGAGACCCCATCTCCACTAAAAATAGAAAAAACTAGCTGGGCGTGGGGGTGCACCTGTAGTCCCAGCTCCTCGGGAGGCTGAAGCGGGAGGATGCTGGAGCCCAGGACTGAGAGGCTGCAGGGAGCTGTGATGCCGCCGCTGCCCTCTGGCTGGGGCAAGGGTGAGACCCTGTCTCCAAAAAAAAAAAAAGGGTTGCTCAGGTCATGTTACGTTAACACACCAAGCACTGGGGAAGGGAAGGAAAGGGAAATATTATATGAAGCAGTTAAATTATAAAGAAAATATCTGAAAGTATCAGAGGTGTATGGTAAATTATGAGATACACACATCCAGTCACTGGGCTGCAGGGGCCACACACAAAAGATCTTCATCCAGCACGGTTCCCGCTGTGACCAGGACCCACTCCCATCCTGCAGCCGCCCCCAGGGGAGCACCCAGCCTACCACCCACTGCTGCCGCTATTCTTCCTTTACATTCTGCTGCAAAAAAAGATTTGAGGTGAGACAGTCCTCAGGAGTCCCTTGTAAATCTCAGATTTATGACCCAATGAAAGATGACATTCCATTGGATACCCCAACATGCCAGTGGAATTTCCTCAAGTGAAACGTCCACCTTCCTAGGGGCTGCACCTTCTCAGAGCTCAAGACACAGATGCAGGCTGCACACAGTGGTTCACACCTGTAAACCCAGCACTCTGGGAGGCGGAGGCAGGAGGATCATTTGAGGTCAGGAGTTCGAGACCAACCTGATCGAAAGCAAGACCCCGTCTCTATTAAAAATAGAAGAAATTAGCCAGGCATGGTACCGCTCACCTATAGTTCCAGCTACTCAGGAGGCTAGGGCAGGAGGATGGCCTGAGCCCAGGAGTTTGAGGTTGCTGTGAGCTAGGCTGATGTCACGGCACTCTAGGCCGGGGGACAGAGCGAGACTCTGCCTCAAAAAAAAAAAAAAAAGACACAGACACAAGATACTGGTTTGTTCCCTGATTGGATATTTGATGGTATTAAACAATACAGTTAATATTTCTGGGGTGTGATAATGAAAGTCTAGTTATATTTAAAAGAAAAAAGTCTTTATTTTAGAGATATGTACTGAAATAACGAAGAAACGATCTGATGTCTAGGATTTGTTCTGGAAAAACTCAGTGGGGATGCAGGTGGGGGATAACAGAGGAAGAAGACTGGCCAGGGGCACTGCTGAGCCTGGGTGCAGGCCCAGGGCACCCTCACACCTCCCTCTACCTGTGTGTCCACAGTGTGGAGGGGCCAGAGCCCATGACGGGTCGAATATAAGGCAGGTGGACTCCAGAAAGATCGTGCTACAGCTGAACGAGACAGATTTACTTACTAATTCTGCGGAAGTCTAATGCTAGAAGTTACCTTTTATTTGCTTTGAAACAATAAGTGCCCTGGACAGACAGACACATGTCACCACACAAACGAAGCAGCAGACCACAGAAGGTCCTGTGTGACGAAGGCACATACCAGGACCTCAGGCCTGTACCTGGCTGCTGACATGATGAGCTGGCCTGCTCTGTGGGCCGTGCAGCTCCTAGGGATGGCGGCAAGGGCTGTGTGTTCTGGAGCCAGCTGCCAGAAACACCCCAGGGGCTGCCTCATTGTCATTCAAATCCCAGCTCACATGCAGCCCCCTGCTCCACACGTGCCCCACCCACAGCCTGGCGACAAGGCACACAGCGAGGCCGCCAGTGGCAGCAGCACCCACAGGACAACATCCAAAATCATGTGGGCTTTGCACAGTGTTTACCTGTTCAGTCTTTCTTGCGATGAGACTGCCAATGGTCTTGCTGAAGAAACTGGCAAGCAGAGGATTGAGAGGCGGCTCACGGCCCAGGAAGTCACACAGAAGACTCAGCAGATGCCCATCCCCGCCTAGTCTGTCGCTGATCTGCGGCACATCACAAGTCAGAAGCTCACAGGCTGTGTTTGGGTATCTAAAAGGGCACAGTCCAAGCAACTGGAGGTGAAATTAGACTTCTCCAACTCTCAGGAAGCTGCTTAAATAATCTGCGTCTTAGGAAGCAGACCCAGAATAGACCTCAGAACAGAACAGAAACAGGATTACTCTGTGAACAACTGGTATTTTTGACCACCAGAAGCTCAAGGTTTTTAATATACCTCTTACGGGCTCCTCATACCCTTTACTCTGACGTCCTACAGTCTCTGACTCTATTCCCATCCCCTAAATAACCTTTCTTGGCCCTCCGGCTTCTCCTCTCTCCAGGCCTCATGCTCACCACCAGGCCCTCACCTCCTGTCTGACCACACTGCTGCAGTGAGGCCACATCTGCTGCCACGCCGCCCCTTCCATCAAGCCTGCCTCTCCCCTCCTCGCCTGGGTCCCTTCACATCAACAAGCACAGACCGCACCTGCCCTTGACTGGAGAAACACCACAGCAGCAGCCTGCAGGCATTGTGCAAGTCATCTGGTATTAAGAAATACCAATATTTGTGAATAATGTACTTTTTGTTTGGTAAAAATGTATGACCAAATACAAAATAATCCTTAGTCCTTTATGTGTAAGTCCATAATGACATCACTGTGCTCCCTCCTTATCATCTGACAGACATGGGGTGGGTGACGGCTGTTGCCCCAGGACAGGCATACCTGGCCCACAGCCAGGACAGAGCCCTCAACAGCAGTGCCAGTAACAAGGCCTAGTGCTCTATCCCTGTGTCTGGGAACACTGCAGAGGGTGCACGGGACCCAACAGGCAAGAACCCAGTGGGACCGACTACCTTGGAACAGGACTGTCACTACACCAGGCAAGTTACCTGACCTCTCTGTGTCTAGGTTTTCTCATTTGCATGTGCAGATGAGGGTACCTGCCTGTCCCATGAGTCTTTTGTGAGGACAACAGGGGATAATATGTATAAGGCAGAGCAGTAGCTGGTACACAGGAAGTGCTCAGTTGAGGTCAGCTGCTATGACTTTCCTTCTCTTGCCAACACATGGCTGGTGCCAGACACAGAGGAGGCCCCAGCACTGGGCCTAAACCAAGGTGGTCACTGTGATTGGCTAGAGGGGTCCTAGGTTTAAGACACTGTAGAGGACACAGCTGACCGAGCACGATGGCCAAACAAGTGTGGAAGGGGAAGAAATGGAGGGGCCTCTGCTGCTGTGGACGGGTGTTCCAAGGAGCAGAGGTGTGAGGGACCTCCCTGGTCACAAAGAGTGGCCCAACAGAAGGGAGCTAAGCCAGCAGGCCTGGGGCTGGGAGAGAGGACCTGGCTGGGGCCCAACGCAGGTGTGGTCAATACACAGGGGCACTGCAGGCTGGTGCGTGAGGAGAGAGGGCCTGAGAGCCAGGGGCAGGGAGTGGCTCAGGTCTGGGCTCATCCCCTCAGCAGCTGACCTCTCTGGCCTTTGGTGTCCTTGTCTGTGAAATGGGGTAGCCAGTGCCCACCTTGGGATTTGGTAAGGATTTGACAACAAGTGCTCAGCACAGCAGATGACACTCAGCTAGTCGGGCAGGAGGACCAGAGAGAGCAGGGGAAGCGGCCAGCCCAGCAACCCTGAGGGCCACGGTGAGTCTTTGTGCCTACCAGACTCTAAACAACAGGACAGGATGGCTGGGGGCGGTGGGGAGAAGTCAAATCCCATGGGGTGAGGAGGAAAATCAAAGTTGAGGAAGCAAAGAAAAGTACAGACCACTCCTTGAAGAAGAGTTTCAAGAGCACAGGGAACAAACCAATCTTGCCTATTTAACAAACGTGTGCATAGGTGGCACAAAATGACCCAGAAGAAGCTGACTCTCTAGGTGGAGGGCCTGAGATTCCTCCTTTTTTCCTTTTTCTTTTTTTTTGTAGAGACAGGGTCCAGGCTGGTCTCGAGTGTCTGGCCTGAAGTGATGCTCCCAAAGCCCCGGGCTTACAGGCACAAGCCACTGCACCGGCCCCTCTTTTTTTCTTTACCAGTACTTTACAATTGTTCTTCAAAGAACAGGTACTGCTCTAGTAGTTTTTAAAATTTACACAAGGAATAGGAATTCCAGTTAAATGCAGCAGATGGAGCACACAGACTTGTTGCTAATCCCTCTCAAACTCCTGCCACAATAATGCAAAGAGTTAAAAAGGTGAGAAAAGACAAGCGGAAGTGACAGTGACGCCAGAGCAGGCCCGGGGACAAAGCAGCCTGGGGAGGAGGACTCGGCACAGGGCAGCGGGACCTCAGGAGCCCACAGAAGGGCCCCGGCTAGAAGCGAGGACTCTGCTGGACACGGAGGCGGTGGCTGGCAAGGGTGGGCTGGAAACCCTCATGGGGCAGCGGGACACCTGGCCTCTCCCTGCCGCCCTCCTGGGAAAAGTAGGACAGAGTTCCTGCGTCACAGCTGAGGGGAACCAGGTGCTGTCCAGAAACAGGGGACTCGGTGAAACAACACTGGGTGCCTCCCAGCCCCTCCTCCCAACTCAGCTCCCAGGATGCTGACAGGTCTGTGGTTATAGGTGAGAGCTGGAAGGATTCTTTTCTGGAGAAAAGCCAACTAGTTGTCATCTAACCAGAGGGTCAGCCACTGAACCCTGGGGGTGGAGCCTGCAGTGAGCAAGCCCCTCAGATCCCAGGCTCTGTGCAGGATTTAGGGCCTCACTTTTGAAAGGAACACAGTGCTGACCAGACAGAAAACAAGGCACGCAGAGAGAGAGCGTGTGGAGAACAGGAGACTTTTTAAAAACTGTGATATTCTCAGAGATGATACACTAGGACAGTGTATCTGTGAATAAAAACTAGAAGCTTTTATTAAAACATCTGAGACTAAGAAAGAGCTCTTAGAAATTAAAAATATGATGGCAGAAATCTCAAAAGTCAATAAAAGGATGGGAGCTTAAAAGTTGAAGAAACCTCTCAGATGTAGATCAAAAAAGGAAAGAGAAAACAGTAATAAGAAGAGAAAAGTATTAATTCAGGTGATCTAACACCTCATTACAAGTCCCAGAAAGAGAGAACAGAGGAAAAACTGGAGGGAAGAATATTATTAAAGAAATACTAAAAGAAATTTCCCTCTGATAATGTCATGGATGTACCACCTGAAAGGCCAGGGAGGGCCCAGCACAACAAATGACAAAAAGTTGATACCTAGTGTCTGTCCTAACATGAACATGTAAATACTGTTTACTACCGAGCTAATTTGTTTCCTCTGGTTATATTTGCTTACTTACATGTTTTTACCCAGAATTAATAGTTTTCTCATTGTTTTGTAAGTTTCTATTACTAGTTACTCCCAAACTCTGACTATGAAACTCTCCTGGCTCACCCACGCAGCTCTGGGATTTCTGTCTCAACCCAGAGAATAATTTCACATATTGGGAAATCCCATAACAATAGGGTTTAGAAAAGGACCTAAACGCCCTCCCAGAGGAAAGAAGACAGCTGACACACACGAGTCAGGGCTTGTTGCGTCAAGACTTGTGAGACCAGAGGACAACAGGCATCTCCAAAATCCCAGGGAAATGCCCCAGCTGGACTTCAAACAAGAGGGTGTCTCAAACAAGCATGAGGAGAAGAAAGCACCCTCAGACACGTCGATCCCCAAACATCACCACCCATGTACTCTTTTTCAGGAAGCTGCCAGAGAACACAACTTAACACAGGAAGTAAACCGAGGAAGAGGAAGAAGAAATCAATGAAGATGGACAGAGGAATCATAAAAGTGGGGCGGAGGGTCCAGGAGTCGTTATGGTGCATGTTCTCTTCCTCCCCCGACACTTCCGCTCAGGTCTTCCCTTGGGCGCAGCAAGTATCTCTGGAGCAGAGGGTACTTCCTGGGGGCCCGCCCTGACCCAGGGCTGCTTCCCACAGGGTGAGCGGTTCTAATTCTGCAATTAGGAATGAGGAAGCCCACAGCCCAGAGTTACAAACTATACTGCTTTATGAGTAACAAAGTGATACCTTGGTATCCATCTGCTGGCTTTTTTGTTTTATTTCTCAAATGATCCAGAACTTGACAAGCAAACTAGACAGGAACCTCATAAAAAAGACCAGGAAGATGCACATGGTTCTAGGGCTGGGCCACATGGCTGCCACTGTTTCCATCCCAGGGATGGCACCTTCTGCTATGGTCTGAGCCAGCAGCAAGCAGCCCTCTGACTCCGGAAGGTGACTGACCACCTCATGGCCGCAGTGGCTTTTCAGGCAAGGGCTGCTCCACAGAGGCGGAGTCTAGCTGCATGTCAGGCCTGGAGGAAGAGGCAGCACGTGGGCCTCACCTGCCTGGAGCAGCCTCTGGCTTTCAGCAGGGTCAGTGGCTGCTACCTGACCCCAAACCACTCAGGAGTAGCTTCTCCTGAGCAGGTACCGCTCAGGCAGAGCCTCTGCTTTCAGGAAGAGCTCTCTATAACCTGCGGTCCTGAGGGTATCCACCCTGCCCTGCATGCAGAACCTTGACCTCTAAGGTACACAGGCTACTGAAGGAGGTGCTGTTTAGCCTGTCAGTGCCAGCCTGTGTTGGAAGTAGCCTAGTCTGGAGAAGCACAGGCATCGGTTAAAGCTCTACTGGAACACAGCCACGTCTGTCCGTTTACTACTTTCTGTGGCTGCTTTCATGCTACAACTTCAGAGTTGAGTAGTTGCAACAGACCTTATGGCCTACAAAGCCTAAAATATTCACTATCTGACCTTTCACAGATAAAGTTTTCCAAATCCTGGTCTACATACGTATTTACATCTTCCTCACTTTTTTTTTTAAGAGATGGGGTCTCACTATGCCACCCAGGCTGGAGTGCCATGGCTGTGTGCAGGTGCGATCATGGTGCACTGCAGCCCTGCACTCCTGGGCTCAAGCGATCCTCCCACCCCAGCTCCCGAGTAGGTGGGACGATAGGAGCCACCGCCCGGCTCTTCCCCATCTTTGAAAAGCAACCTTGACCCCACCTGTTCCTTTAGCTGCCACCTCGCCCATCCGTCCTATTTCCTCTCTCAACAGAAGCAGGTTTGTTTGTTTAAGACTGGTCAAGTGGAACAGTGGGAGTGGAGGGGAGCAAAGGAATCTACAACTGCTTGTGATCAATTCACTGTAAACACCACTGCACTCAGACCAGTCTCAAAAAAACTGCTTTGATGTTTTTTATGCAAGTGGTACGTGCTCTGAAAACTCAGACAGCCGGCAGAGCTGGTGAGGAGACACACTCGCCTGTCCCTGGTTACTCCTCAGAGGCAATCACCGTAGACTCTCTGTTAGCAGTGTTTTCTGATATTAACTTCCGAGTTTCTAAATAATAGACATATACATTTCTTCTTCATTTATTAATTTTAGACAGTATGGATTGACTTCCTACAATGGAAGGTGAAGCTTTAATTCACATCACCTGACTCCCCGCTCCCGTACCATCCCTACAAAATTATACTACAATTTTTACTTAAATGGCTATCTAGTGTTTACTTTGGCATAAACACATAAATATTAATACTGCCTGCAGCTGAGCGAGTCTGTTTACTCCAGTTATATGTGCTTACTTAAATAAGTTCTCCCCCAGGGTTAATAGTTTTCTTGTTGCTTTGTTTGCTTAGTTTTGTTCTTATCTACTACTAATTTCTCCCAAACTCTGACTAAGCAACTCTCCTGGCTCATCGATGCAGCTCTGGCATCACCTGTCCTGACCCAGAAGATCCCCTCAGCTCTCCTCCCTGACCCCTGTCACTTTGTTCCAATTTGTCACCAAATTGGGACATATTTGGGAATGAGAGGGATGAGGGGCTGTTAAAAGTGATGTTGAAACAACAGGTGTTGGCTGGGCAAGGCCCAGGCCACAGTGGCCTCTAACTACGGCCACTCTATCCCTAAACCTTGGCTCCTTAGGAGCAAGCCCCTGCTCTTTCTAGAACTCTCTTCCCCCATAACCAGCATGGCTCCTTGTCAGAGAGAACCTGACTGACCACCCTAATGAAGTACTGACTGCCGACCAACCCCTGCCACAGGCACACCCTGTCTCCCTATCCTGCTTTATTTTCCTTCTAAGACAAAGGTCAGCAAAGATTTTCTGTAAAGGGCCAGATAATAAACATTTCGATGGTCTCTGTTGCAACTCCCCAACTCTGCACTGTGTGTGGATGAGTGCGGCCCTGTCCAACAAGACTTGATTGGTGGACATTGAAATGTGAATTTCATGTCATTTTCATGTAACAAAATTTGTCATGTAACAAAATACTCTTCTTTCTTTGATTTTTTCCAAACACTTATTAAACAGAAATGTAAAACCATTCTCAGCCCACAGGCCATACAAACCAGGATTTGACCTGCAGGCTGCAGTTTGCAGACCCTATTCTAAGATGTCACCACCACACACACATATTTCACACTTCCTCGTGAGGCTGCCATGTCTGACCTGACCCCTGCTATCACCTGGGGACACTGCAGGCCATGTGGCCTCCATATAGAGCTGCACCCGAGAAGCTGGGAGGCTGGGTCTGCCCTGTCCTCCCTGTCACCAAGCCCCTCCTTGTTCACACTCCTCTGTTCCCACCCGTAGCCCTTATGGCTCCAACCGCCTTGCCACATTGCCCTGAGAAGTGAAGCACTTCTCAGGACGGAGACTCAGATAGCGCACATCTCTCCTGCCTGGCCATTTTGCCAGGCCTGGGGCCACCCCTGCTGACAATGCAGGCTCACACTGCAATCCCGTCTGCCTCTCTATCATGGGATCAGTCTTTTTCTTTCAGCATATTGTCACTCAAAACATGCTGACATGCACCAACTTAATATAAACTTAGTTATAAGTCAGAATGAGAAAACACATACACAGGGGATTCCAAACTCTTAAACATCACAAATAACAAACCCCACGGGAATTGCCTCCTCACTGTCCAGGTGAGGTAAATGTGTAAGGCTGGCTTCTCCATTAGAAAGCCCTGGCCTCCCTGCAGCACTGCCCAGAACACCAGGCCTCCGCCACAGCCTTGGTACATACTTGAAGCGGACCTTCTCCTCCATGTCCAGAGGCGGGTCCTGCGTGACAAGGCTCACCAGCTGCTCCATGCACTGCTGCCTGCACAGGAAGTCCAGCAGCTTCTGGTTCTGAGCCTTACACTCCTGCAGGATGTCATCTTCATCCATCAACTCCTGCAGTGTCACGTGTTCCTTGTCCAGCAGCTTGTCGACATGGGACGTGGTGTTCAGGTCAAACTTCCAGAACATTGTGATGGCCACAGAGCTGCAAGCAAGGACAAAAGGGTCACTTTTCTCCCCTCTCCCCTCTGTGAATCCACCCTTAGCAACTCTATACCAAAGTCCAGAAGTCCATCCTCAACACGAACGCACACAATTCCCAGGGCTCAGCGTGGCAGGGGCTCTCCCCAGTCACTGCTCTCATAAGACCTCTCCAGGTCAGGCTCAAAGTTTAGCACAAACTTCCCAGCTGCTCAGCAGCTCCAGTGCTGTGCTCTCAGCTCCAGGACCTGCCTCTCCAGGTCCTCCTCTGGGATGACCCTCTCCCTTACCCTCATTCCCCACACTGCCCCTACCAGCCCTGCCACAGTGCTCAGCACACCCTAGATGCTCTTGCTTGCTCCTTGGCTCTGCCAGGCTGACATGCCTGGATGTCTCCCTTGAGTCAGCACCAGCAATGTCCCTCCATCCTGAGTGAACACCGGGTGTCTCCCCCCAAAAGTCTCAAAGAACACAAACTCAGCAAGTCGAACTCAAGACAGCTCATTCTGCTTGGCCCTGTGCTCCTCTGCCTCCCCGAAGCCACCCGGCCCCTCTACTCGCTACTCCCACCTAGCTGGTAACACCCAAGGTTGTCCTTGGCACTGGCACCTCCTTCACAGGGACATCAGCTGGGCACTAGGTCTTGCCACAGCAATCTAAGGAATCACCATGGACCCAGCCCTTCCTCTGCCTCCCCAAACCTTCTCCCAGCTCTTGCTGTTTGCCTGGATTAGACAAAATTTGTTCACCCCCCTGAGTCTCACATGTCAGTCTATGGGCCAGGTTGGTTAGCAACAAAGTTTTCACTGTTCTGATACAAAAAGAAAACATAAAGCCTACATCTTTAACGAAGTTAAAACTTTATTTTGAGATTATGAATCTTTTCAGTGGTACGTGAAACATTATTTACAAAATTATGGTAATAGTAGATGGGATTATCTTACCTAACTTTTTGCTTAGAAAAATAAAACTGACCACAGACATATATGCCCTGGTTTGTCTGTCTGTGAGGCCTGGGCTGTCCTAGGAGCCATCATGAGGAGCCACCCATCCAGCCACACCCCCACAGCCTCTGGTCTTTGCTGCTACATCTTCATGTCCTCTCATCTCGGCTTCAAAACCTCTGCTGGCTCCAGAGGTCCACCAGCCTACTTTCCACAAGGTGCACTTCCCTGGTCTCCCAGGCCCCACCCTCACCACAAGGACACTGCATTTTTCTTCCCACACAAACTGCACTTTCCTACTTTTATCCTTCTGCACCTGCTCTCCCCTCTCCCCCACCAGACTGAGCTCAGGGTTTGGCTCCTGCGGCCCCACATCTACACGTGCTGCCTGCAGATGTGAGAGCTCAGAGGGGGAGCTCTGAAGGCCCTGAAATGGAGCTACTTTGACTTTTACTACAAGGGACTCCAAATACACACTGGCATTGCATTCAGTTTTCCTTCTGGGTCCTCAGATCTTCCTTATTCCTCTTGTAAGGAGTGTGGATGGATACTTCTGGGTGGTAGCAACAAACTTTAGAGTACCAGATAATAACTACTAAAAGTACTTTCAGAAAAAGAGGGCTGCCTCCACACACATTGGTGCCCCTCTCCTCAAGGCCCTACAGGATGCCTCAAACACTTAGATAACATACAATCCAGGGTAAGAGGGGAACCCCATCTTGTCAAGGCTTTTTCCCCCAAAATAAGAACTTGTAAGACAGGGCAACTAGAGGTGGCTGGCTTCCTTGTACGCGCCTTATAGTATTCTCCACCCTCTATAAAGCAGCAACTGATAGAAATCCATAAATAAAAACTGCCTTGGCCCTGGCCATTGATCCTAGAGAAATAAAAACTTAAGTTCACACAAAAACCTGTATACTAATGTATAGCAGCTTTATTTGTAACACTTAGGAACTGGAATCAGTCCAGATGACCTTCAACATGCAAACATTTACACAAACTGTGGTACATACCTACCATGGAACACTCTCAGCAACAAAAAGGAATTATTGATGCAGGCAACAACTTGGATGTGTCTCTAGGGAATTATATCCCTAAGCAAAAAAAGCCAGTCCCAAAAGGTTACATACTGCATGATTCCATTAATAACATTTTTGAAATGATAAAATTTTAGAAGTAGAGGACAGATTATTGGTTACCAATGATTAGGGATGAGGAGGGGATGGGTGGCAAGAGGGAAGTGGGTGTGGGCCTTGACTGTAATGGTGGATACGCAAACCTACACAGATGAAAAACTTATAGAGCACTAAACACACACACACACACAAATATTAATAAAATTGGGAAAGTCTGAATAAGATCAGTGGGTTGTATCAACGCCAATTTGTGGTTGTGATATTCTACTATGATTCTGTTAAATGTCACCACTAGGGAAACTGGTCAAAGTATACAAGGGATCTCTGTGCATCTTTTCTTACAGTTACAATGTTAGAAACATAAATATTAATAAACTCAAGCTGTTGAAGAGATATAAAATATACCTAAAGAACTGAGAATACAAATTCTTTTTGAACGCACCATGTAACATTTACAAATATAAACAACATATTAAAACTCCAAAAGACCATTATCTTACAGAATGTGTTCTCCAAATACAATATAGTATAGAAATTAATATCTAAAGGACAGTTTTAAAAATCCTATGACCAAATTGACAAGCTGTTCCTAAAATTCACATGGAAATGCAGGGGTCCCAGAATAGACAAAACAATCTTGAAAAAGAACAAAATTGCAAAAACTCACATTTCTAATTTCAAAAATTACTACAAAGCTACAGTAATCAAGACAGTGTGGTGCCAGCACAAGGACAGACATAAAGACCGATGAAATAGGACTGAGAGTCAAGAAATAAAACCAAACATATATGGTCAAGTGATTTTTAACAAGGGTGCCAGGACCATCAAAAGTACAGTCTTTTCAAAAAATGATGGTGGAAAAACTGGATATATCTACAAGCAAAAGAAAGAAGTCAGACTCCTACCTAACATATACAAATATTCACTCAAAATGGATCAAACACCTAAATTTAAGAGCTAAAACTATAAAAATTCTTAGAAGAAAACAGAGTCAAATCTTCACGACCTTGGATTTAGAAATAGTTTCTTACATATGACACCAAAAACAACAAAAGAAAATAATAAACAATTAGACTTTGTCAAAATTAAAACGTTTGTGCTTCAAATGACACCTTTGACAAAATATAAAGACAACCCACAAAATGGGAGAAAATTTTTGCAAATCATGTATCTGATAAGGGACTTGTATCTAGAATATATAAAGAACTCTTACAACACAATAAAAAGACAAATTTATTCTGTAGAACAATGTCCCTTCCCCCAAAAAAGACAAATTTAATAATGAGCAAGGCATCTGAACAGACACTTCTTCAAAGAAAATATCTAAATGGCCACTAACCACATGAAAAAATGCTCAACATCATTAACCATTAGGGAAATGCAAATCCAAACCACAATGAGAGGCCAGGAGCAGTGGCTCATGCCTGTAATCCCAGCACTTTGGGAGGCTGAGGCAGGAGCATAGCTTGAGGCCAGAGTTTGACGTGGCAGTGAGCTATGATGACACCATTGTACTCCAGCCTGGGTGACAGAGTGAGATCTTGTCTCTTAAAAAACAAAACAAACAAACAAAAACACAATGAGATACTACTGCATACCTACTAGGATGGCTATAATCAAAAAGACAGATAATAACAAGTGTGTTGGTGAAAATGTGGAGAAATTGGAAGCCTCATACATTGCTGGCTGGAATGCAAAATGGTGCAACTGCTTTGGAAAATGGTCTGGCTAGTTCCTCAAATGATTAAACACAGAGTTAGCATGTGACCTGGCAATTCTACTCCTAGGTATACACCCAAGAGAAGTGAAAACATGTCCACACAGAAACTTTTACATAAATATTCAAGGCAGCATTATTCATAAAATGCAAAAAGTGGAAACAACCCAAATGTCCATTAAGGAATGAATGGATAAATGAAATGTGGTCTACCCAAACAATGGAATGTTATTCCGTAATAAAAAGGAATGAAGTTCTGATACACACTACAAGCTGGATGAACCTGGAAAACATTACACTACGTGAAAGCAATCAGACACAAAAGACAGCACACTGTATGATGCCATTTATATAAAATGCCTAAAGCAGTCAATTCTATAGAGATAAAACAGACTAATGGTTGCCTGAGGCAGGGAGGATGGAAAGGCTGGGAGGAAATGAAGAGTAAGGGGCTTCTTTTTGAGATAATGAAAATGTTCTAAAAATGACTGTGGTGATGGTTGCACAATTCTGTGAATACACTAAAAGCCATTGAATTGTATATTTTAAGTGAGTGAATTTTATCTCAATAAAATTGTTTTTAAAAATCCTATGTGCCTTAACCTAAAATAACATATCCATAAAAAACCCTTAAGATAAAAAATTAAGAAATATTCACAATTGAATAACAAAAATATTACATGTCAAAATTTCTGAGACACAGCTATAAGCATACTTTAGAAAAGAATGTATAGTAAGAAAGGTTAAAATGAGATAAAATAATCAATTCACTTAAGAAGTTAGAAAATAACAGCAAAACAAACCCAAAGATAAAGAAAGAATAAATATACTAACATGAGTCTATGAGACAGAAAATTTAAAAAGTGAGATTTCCTAAACTAGAAACTCATTCTTTGAAAAAATAGTTAAGTATTCTCACTTTCCCCACTGTTGGACCAGCCAGGTCACTGGAAGTGCTGGAGGGTGGGTGGAAGGAGCAGAGGCAGGGTGGCCGCTTTGGGGTAAGCATGACAGCAGCTGGTAAACTCGCCCATGTCCATCCCTGGCCCTGCACGCCCACTCCTGCCTACTGGAGGGTCACACTCGAAGGTGAGGCGGCAGAGTGTGCAGCTAGAGACAGCGCAACATGGATAAATCTTAAAAACATGGGGCTGAATGAAACAGAATCAAGTCCATAACACAATACATCTATATAATTTAAAATACATGTACATCAAACAATACGTATTTATAGGAACACACACATAAAAAGACATGCATGAAACGTATCACAATGATTGCCTACAGAGAGAGGAATGGAGATTCAAGGAAATACCAAAACAAGCCAGGGCCCTGTCCACACCACTGAGGAGAAGCAGGGCCCCCTGGACTTACCGACACAGTTAACTCTGCCCTTGCTCCCAAGGTTCCACAAGAGAAAGGGAAGGAATAAGGATAATGATGTTGGACTTAAATACACTAAATCTGTCATGTGTCTATATACTTACAAGGGTATTTCATCAAAAGGAAGCACAGTTCAACTGCATGCTTTTCTCCTGCCACACTTGTTTAGCACCCCTCCAGGCAACGAGGAACCAGAGGTCCAAGTCCAAATTCCCACCTCAGCACTGTTCTTAGGTGGCTGGGGTTTTGTTTTTGTTTTTGTTTTTCTTTTTATGTTTTCTTTCTTTTTAACTTATTTTGGGAAGTTTCGCCCATGCCTAACAGTAGAAAAAACAGTGCAATGAGCCCTCGTGTGCCCCCACTCAGGCTCCACAGTGATCAATTCACGGCCTACCTCGCTTCACCTAGACTATTGCCCCACAGACCATCCCAGACATCAATCCATTTCATTGCCCAGGCTTATTTTGAAATATCTGTCCAGTATAATCAATCAGCTGTTGTACTAAGTCTGTCCTGATGCCTATCAGCTTCCCTTCATGTAAGTAGTCTGTCTTTTTTTCTCACGTGCAGCACAGGCAGCATAATGTAGAGACGTCCACCACTTCTCCACCCACTGACGACAGGGACGGTCGACAATGCTCTGCGTGATACCAGCACCTCAGACACAGGCCCAGGGACCCCACATGCCAGCCCATGACCACAAGTTCCTTCATGGTAGGGTTAGGTCATCCATTTTATGTATTCAACCAAAGATTCCTGAGGACTTAAATACAGAACAAATCCTATACAATAAAACCAAAACTAAACCCAAATAACCATCATCATATTACTCACTTATTCATAACTTTTGAAATTTAAAATAAACTGAGTTAACATCTAAACTAAGTTAACATCAGCTTATTTATCCCTAAATTATACAAAAGAAAGTTTAGTAAGGATATCCACCCTGTAAACAAGAACAAGACATACAAGGGCTTCTGAGAACCCACGACATTTTTACAGTCAGTGTTCCAACTAAGGACCACTTACTTTTTACTCCCCAAATCACATCCTAAGGGACCTATTTGTAAAAGTTAGCTGAGCTCAGTGGTTTTAAGACTGGATTTTGCAGGCCAGTAAACGTCTTTTTTCTTTTAATTTAGAAAATTTACAGAAGGTTACCAACTTTTTAACTCTGACAAGCAAGGAGGTGCGAGGGAGAGAAAGACAAAGAAAAGGAGACACAAAGGAGGAGAGGAAGAGGCAGAAAAGGAAAACTGCCACTGACAGTTACCTTACTTACAGGGACCAACCCCCTTTTTTTTTTTTTTTTGAGACAGGGTCTGGCTCTGTGGCCCGGGCTGGAGTGCGGTGGCCTCATCACAGCTCCCTGCAGCCTCAATTCCTGGGCTCAGGCGTCCTCCTGCCTCAGCCTCCCAGAGTGCTGGGACTGCAGGCTGAGCCAGCTTGCCCAGCCCCAAAAACAATGACTTTACAACACCCAAAAGAGGCAGACCATAATCTCAGGATTGAGGAAAATGTTTTACTTTGAAAAAAATGTCATTTTAAGAAAAACTCACCTCACTACACTTACTTTGCTCATCTCACCAGTATTAAATTCTGGTATTTGAGAACCTCTACTTACATTACCATTGATGACTGAAATAAAACTAGGGTAGTTTAGGTTGGCCACTGCCTCACTAGTTTATATCAGTATACTTTGCTATGCCATTAAATCAAAAATCTCTGTATAACAAGAATATTTCCATGTTTCTGTCAGCTATCCATGAATTCTAAGAAATACTCAGAGATGGTCAAATCAGTGGGACCCTTTAAGAGCTCACTGCACTGGTTTAGTTGCAGCTAATTTCACTGTCAAAGGAACTGGTGTAAACGGATTCCAGAACATTTACGCAGATAATATCGCATTCTTCCTTTTCAAACATCTCTCATATCCAAGTGGCTATACTCCACCCTCCACAGAGATGCCAGCACCTTCTCGGTTGGCCCTTACCTACAGAGAGGGCCTTGATTTCCCTTCCCTAGATGACCCACAGGTTGCCACTGGCAGCATCTTTAGAACAAATAATTGGCTCACGCTTGTTGATTTAAGACATCTCTGACTATACCTGGAGTGTTAACAGAGCAGAAGGATTCCTCTCACCTCCTGACAACTATCCTCAATAAGCCATCTGGGATGTCAAACACAGTATCACCAACATTTTCATTCTTATCCAACAGCCAAATGAAAGGAACCTGAAGTTCTGCTTCTTTATTTACTTTTTCAGGTTGGCAAAATCATCAGACAGAAGGTAAGTTTCAAGCAGAAATGTTGCCCATATGACCACAGAGTTCCATGACAGAGCCCTTCAAAAAAGAACATTCTGCGTAGAGACTGTTGCTAAGAGAAAATTAGAATCTGAAATGCCCTATTACCTGTGTGGCCACAAATCAGTTTTTTTTTTCTTTTAAAGATTTATGCTTGAGCCCAGGAGCTTGAGGCTACAGTGAGCTCTGATGATGCCACTGCACTCTAACCCAGGCAACAGGGTGAGATCCTGTCTGAAAAAAAAAAGATTTATGAGGCCGGGCACGGTGGCTCACACCTGTAATCGCAGCACTCTGGGAGGCCGAGGTGGGAGGATTGCTTGAGCTCAGGAGTTTGAGACCAGCCTAAGCAAGAGTGAGACCCCATCTCTAAAAACAAAAAAACAAACAAACAAAAAGATCTATGATCAAAGTCTTGGCTCTGCTGTATGACCCTGAGGCCAGTTTCATGAGTTCTCATGCCTCGGTTTTCTCATCTATAAAATGGGGACAATAAGCACCCCCATCTCACAGAAATGAGGTGAGAATTAACTGAGTTACTCCATGAAAAGGGCCTAGAACAGTTACCAGCACATTTTACTCTCCAAGCCCCTAACTGTAAAGAAGAGGGAAACAGAGATAAGGTCGCTGTGCCATGGAGGACAGGCCCAGTGGTGGCCAGAGCAGTGAGCCATGCACTCCCTTCCCAATTCCACCCTCAGGGCATCACACTGGTAGCGCAAACTGGACATGGCGGGAGTAGTAACACCATGGAAACGAGCAAATCCTACAAACCAGGAAGATTTTTCCTCTCCTACACAGCCAGTTGTTAAACATTCACCAACACACCACTGGATAGGCTGAGTGCTTGAATTCCATTTGGCCTGAAAAAAAGTGGCAATGAATATTCGTACAATCAGGCAAAGAACAAACGAGACCATGTCTATTATTGGTCATAGTCCACTGGGTAAAAAGACCAGAAAAAAAAGTCTAACTTTAAAAAGGGGATGAGTGGGGCGAATAGGTAAATAAAAATCCCAAATCAGAAGTGAAAATGGGAAATAACCACAGACATAAAGGCAAATTAAAATAACTATAGAAGAATAATTTATACAAGTCTGTGCTAATGCATTCAAAGAAAGCCTGAACCATCTGAGATTGCTGAAAACATACCCAAGCCCCATGCAGACTGTGGATCCAGCTGCTTCAGAGGTCCCAAAGGACATGGCTTGAATGAGGTGGCACACAGCCCGGGCTCCACAGGCTGCAGGGCTCTGAGGGACCCCCTAGAACATCAGCATATGTGCCCATTCCCAGAATAGACTAAGAGCTCCTTCAGGACAGGGATTGTGACAGCCCTTCATCTCCCTAGGGCATAACTCCAGGCCTGACATACAGCTGGCATCTGCTATAGGTTTATGGAATCAAGGAATAAATTAACTTTAAGTTCTCAAAGGCTGCCTCTTCCCCAAATGGTAGTCGGGTACAGTGGAAGAGCAGGGCAGACAGGAACATAGGGCCAGGATCCACATACACCCCTATGTATGTACTCCAGGCAGGTGTGGGGAAATCCCACTGTCCCCAATTTCCATTCTCCCTCTCTTCAACAGCAACAGTTTTGGTTCGGTACAGGGCCACTCTCCTTTAAGCCTAACTTTTCCAGCCTTCCTTGCAGCCAGCTATAGCCAAGTGACCAAACTCTGGCCAATGGGATGGGAGTGGAAGTAACACTGGAACCTCAAGTCATCCTGGTGTGAGGTTCCTTGGTTCTTCTGACCCTTCCACCTACTGGGAGACCAAGAACCAGAGTAACCCTCCCAGGTCCAAGAGCGGAAGCCACAGGTTGAAGAAGGCCACCTACCAGACAAGACTGTTAAGTGAGAGAGAAATGTACTCCACCTCATTCAAGCCATTGTTCTTTGGGACCTCTTTGTTGCAGTAGCTCAGTCTGTACCTCAATATAATTTGAGCAAGCTTCTTAACCTCCCTGAGTGCTATGGTTTATCCCTCCAAAACTCATGTTGAAACTTAATTCCAATGTGGCAGTATTGAGAGGTGAGGCCATTAAAAGGTGATTGGGTCATTAGGGCTCTGCCCTCATGAATGGATTAATCCACTCACGGATTAATGGATTAATGGGTTATCATAAGAGTGGGGACTGGTGGCTTCATAAGAGGAAGAGGGACCTGAGCCAGCACGTTAGCACACTCAGCCCTCACCATGTGATGCCCTGCGCTACCTTGGGACTCTGCAGAGTCCCCACCAGCAAGAAGGCCCTCACCAGATGGGGCCCCTTAATGCTCAGCCTCCATAACTATAAGAAATAAATTCCCTTTCTTTATAAATTACCTAGTTTCAGGTATCCTGTTATAAGCAACAGAAAACAGACTTAGATACTGAGCTTCAGCTTTTTCACCTATAAAATGATAATATTTTCTTCAAAAGGTTATAGGAGTTACATAATGCACCTGGCATATAATAAGTGCTCAACAAATAGTACTTGAATTCACTAAATGAATGACAGAAGGGATGTAATGTCACTGACATGTATCATAAGCTCAAGAGTGTTCATTTCCTCTCCTTTTTAAATTAGTTTTAATACTAACCCTCTCACTTCCCAGTGGCAGAAAAACAACAGCCCCATGTGGCTGCTTGTCTCAAGCACAGCATGAGAGGAGGCAGCTATGCCTTCTTGACTCTCCATCAAGAAGAGGAAGGCCCAGGGAGCCCACTGAGAGCAGGAAGAAAGGGCACAGACAGGCCTGGGCCTGGGTGTGACGCTGCCTGGTGCTCCCTCCTGACCACCACACCAAGAGAAGCACTCTTTCTCCATTATTGTTACATGCTATTCTCTGGTCTGGAGTTGTATATCTGGGAAAATTTGAGCAACTCAAAAAATAAAAATAAAAAAATTAAACCAAAATTACAGTCAATCCTTTCCCGAAACAGCAGAATCAGACTTCCAAAGAGACTCGTGATGAAAGCACATGCTTTAATGAGACCAGAACTGCAGGCAAAAACCAGGAAACCTGGGCAAACCAGGACTGATGGGCACCCTACCAATACCAAAAACACCAGCATTTCAGCTTTCAAAACAATGTCTTGATGACATCTTTGACACATGAAATGAATCAGAATTCTTAAACAGCATCTTCAGTATTCACGGACTTTTTCACTTTCTTATAATTTTAAAATCAGCTTGTCAGTTCTACTCTCCCTCCACTCCACCCCAAAGCCTCTTGGGTTTTTTATTGGGATCACATTGAATTTCTAGATCAGTTTGAGGAGAACTGGCATATTTGCAACACTGAGTTTTCTAATCCAAAACCAGGGAATACCTGTCCATGTATTCAAGTCTTCTTGAACTTCTCTCAAAATTGCTTCCATAGAAGTTTTGCACATCTTTATTCTTTTTTTTTTTTTTTTTTTAGAGACAAGGTCTCACTCTGTCGCCCGGCTGGAGTGCAGGGGCGCAACCACTGCTCACTGCAGCCTCCAACTCCCGGCTCAGGCGTCCTCCCGCCTCGGCTCCCAGGGCCGGGGGTTATAGGCGTGAGCCACCGCCTTAGGCCTCTTCCCCTTTCCTGATCTACTGGGCTGACTAAGCCTCCTTCCCAGCCCTCAGCAGACACGTGAAAGCAAGCACCCGTCTTCTTTCCTCTTACACAGGGAAAGGCTTCAGTGAAGCATCATTAAGTTAACCATTGCTAAAAAAAAGTTTTTGCAACTTTTCTGTACAAGAACAAAGGACGTCAAGCTGGGCATGGTGGCTCCATGCCTGTAATCCCAGCACTTTGGGTGGGCAAGACAGGAAGACTACTTGAGGCCAGGAGTTCAAGACCAGCCTGGGTAATAGTGAGACCCCTGTCTCTACAGAAATAAATAAATGAATAAATAAAGTTCCACTACTTTCTCTTGGCTACTTTGGAAGTTGTATACTACTTCCATTCTTATAGTGGTTCCTTAGAATTTGTAAATGGCACACTTATTTAAAATCTACAGTCAATCCTAATCTCGGCTATGACAGAGACTGGAATACTTTAACTTCATTTACCCACCTTCCTAACCTATACGTTATTGTTTCATGTATCATGTAATTCTACCTTGATTTTACCCCACAGACATGATCACATTACTAAACAATTAACATTCATCTATATTTGCTATATACAAACTATGAGACATATATTTTCATTCTCGAATCTCAGTTCTTCCACTTGAGATCACTGTTTTCTGCCTAAAGCCCATTCTTTAGGATGATATTTAATAAAGGACTGTCTTAGTCTGTTCCTGCTGCTACAACAAAATACCACAGACTGGGTAATTTATAAACAACAGAAAGTTATTTCTCACAGCTCTGGGGGCTGGGAAGTCCAAGATTGAGGCACCAGCAGATTGGGTGTCTGGTGAAGGCCTGCACCTCACAGACGGCACCTTCTCTGTGTCCTCACACGGCAGGAGGGACCAACAGACTCTCATGCCCTTTTGTAAGGCACTAATCCCACTCATGAGGGTGGAGCTCTCATGATCTAGTCACCTTCCAAAGGCTCTACCTCTTAACACTGTTGCATTGAGGATTAGGTTTCAACATGAACTTTGGAGGGAAACAAACATTCAACCACAGTAGACTGCTAGGGACAAACTCTCTGTTTTTATTTTCCTAAAAATGCCTTTATTTCATCCTCATTCTTGAAAGATAATTTTGCCTCATATAAAGTTAGAAATTAGCAATTGTTTACTTTCAGCACAATGAAGATATTACTCCACTGGCTTCTCGCTTCCATTGCTGAACTTAAGAAATCAGCCATTCATCTGTTGCTCAGATGAAGTTAATCTGTCTTATTCTTCAGGTTTATTTTAAGATCCCTCTTTGTCTTTGGTGCTTTGCAGTTTTATTCTTTTTTTGACTAGCTATAAATTTTCTTTTTATTTATCTTGCTTACCATTTGTCTTCTTGAATCTGTAAACTTCTTTCACCAATTCAGGAAAATTGTAGCCTTTATATTTTCTAATAACAAATCTGCCCATTCTTTCTTTTGTCCTTGAAGAATGCCAATTAGGCGCACATCAGACATGCTCCCTCTGTGCTCCAAGCCACTTAACCTCTACTCCGTATTTCCCATCTTTTTCTCTATGCTTCATTCTGGGTAATTTCTTCTGACCTATTCTCTGATTCACTGATTTTCTCTTCAATGTACATATTTTGTGATTAAACCCATACACTGAATTCTTGACACTGGATATTGTGTTCTTTATTTCTGGAAGTTCTATTTGGTTCTTTTTCAAATATTCTAGATTACTTTTTGTAGTTTCATATAGATTTTTTATTTTGTTGAATATTTATTTTATTTCTTTAAAAATAAGAAGCACACTTGTTTTACAGTCTGCTTTTGATAATTCTAATATCTGAAGTCCTTGAGGGTCTGTCTCTACTGGTTTTAACTCATTGCACCTTGTTTCCTTGTGTACTTAGTCATTTTTGCCTATGTACTACTAATTATTGTCTTTAAAAAATATATGTAGGGATTTTTTTGTATCTTATGATGGAGGTAACTTCCTCCAGAGAGGTTTTATGTTTGCTCCTGTCAGATGCTGAAAGCACTACCAAGCCAGAAGCACCTTAAATTAAATTCATGCTTGATTCCCCAGCTACTAGGCAATGCAAACCTGGGCTAAAATCCTCGCAAAGGCCAATCTACAGCCACAGTTCTCAGACACAGGCTTTTTCCCTTTTTCTTTTTTTCCTGCTACATTCAGTAAAAAGACAACCACGTGGGGCAGGGAATGAAGTGAGGCAAGTGTGCTTCTGGTTTACCCTTACCTTGAGAACGCAGCCCTTCAGAGTTGCATTTAACATGGGGAGGCTCTCCCTAGACAGGGCTGCAGATCTTACCTGTTGCTCTTTTTCCCCTGAAGTCCTCTAAAATCAAAGCCCCACCTTGTCCAGTTCAGCAAATGCCTCAGAGCAAAGGCAGATTCCATCTAAAGGTGTTTAAATCACCTTTCCCAGCTCCTACTTTCTGTTAGATTTTGATCTAGAAGTTCCTTGCCATCTTGTCAGTTCTTTGATACATATATTTTTTAATCCAACAATTTTAGTTGTTTTCCATGGGGTAGGGGAGGGTGGGGGAGTCCAAATAACCTAGCCTAACATTCTCAAAAACATAAAACCTTGCCATTTTTCTTGCAAAATTTATCTGATACACAATTATATTGAAATATATATTCTCTCATCACTTTAAGGAATTATTCTACTCTCTACCGGCTTCTATTCATGTTGATGAGACATCTGCCGTCAATCTAGTTTATGTTCCATTTTAGGTGACCTGTTTTCCCTCTGTCTTAATATCCTCTTTTCCTCTTTGGCGCTATACAATTTCAACATCTGGGTGGGTGTGTATGTGTGTGTTTAATATCGCTTGGGACATATTGTGCTTCTTAATTCTACAGATTTAAGTCTTATGTTAGTTTCTGAAAAGTTCAAAGCTTAATATGTGAAATAATACCTCTCCTCCATTTTCCCTATTTTTTTCATTCTGGAGTTCCAACCACACATTTACTACCATCGCCAGTGTTGTACTCTGGGTAATTTCTTCAGATACAGTATATTTCAGTTTACTAATTCCATCTTCATCTGTGTTTAATCTGTTTAATCCATTGAGTTTTAATTTCAACTTTTATTTCTAAAAGTTCTATTTGGATCATTTTAATACTTTGCTTTTTGTCTCCACTTTCGTTCTATTTTGCATTTATTTAAACATTTCATACATGATTAGTACATATACTGCATCTGATTATTCAATATCTGGAGGTCTTAGGGCATCAAATTATGCTAACTCTTCCTCATAATGGCCTGTTTGTGTGTATGTATGTGTATTTTGATCATAAGTTCAAGTTTGTTTAAATTTCATCTATAGAAATCTTGAGGACCTACATTGAACATGCTTTCCTCTGAAGACCTAGGTTTTCTTCAGCAAGAAGCAAAAGAGAGCTATCATAATGCTCACTGTTCCTTTTTCTGTTTTCTTTTGCCCTTTGCAGAGTTATCTTAATTTTTAATACACCAAAGTGTTCATAAGAAATTATATTTACTGTAATTTATCCAGTATCTAATTGGATTGTAATGGGAGAGCCTTTCAAGAGAATCTAATACTGCTGGAAGGAGAAGTCCCTCCCTCCCTTTTTCAACTTCTACATGAGTGTGTGCCCTGAATGGCAACTGTGACAGTGTGTATGCCCTATCTCACATGGTCCCTCCAAGTAAGATAGAACATAAATCTCACTACATAAGCATGACTGTCCCCATTTTATATGGATTACACTTTGGCTTGGAGAGACCAAGTAACCTGCCCACAGACACACAGGGTGTCTCAAAACCAGACACAGGAGAATCAAAAAACAACCAGAAGACAGTAAATCATAAGCACACCTTCAAAACTAAATTTTTTGCTGTCTTCCATCTTTGAAGTTCCACCAATACAGTGTATTTGTGTAAATTACATAATAAAGCATAATCAAATTGAAAAGGAAACTTCTCTTACCGTCTGTGGAAACTTCTTGTTTAAATCTTGTATTTAGGCAAAACAGAAAAACATTTGTGGTTTTTTCTTGGAGTATATGCAACTTCAAGAAAAATTTTTTCATTCAGTAGATTTATAATCTCTTTACCTGAAAAATAAGAGGAAAAAACTTATTTTAAGTTCTTCCTTTGTAAAGTTAACTTAACAAAATGGCAGGCAAAAGAAAAAAAAAGGAAACCAAAAATCCGTACCTTAACTTAGTATTCAAATTATCAGAACATTTTATGATTAACAAACTAAAAACTCCCTTGTCTTTGCTTGTTCCAAAGAGATTGATACCAATGACACAAACCCATTTTATGTCCAGTTAACTGGCTCAGTGGTTAGAATATCACACTAAAGAATCCAAGGACCTGAGAAGGATTTCTATACCAGTTTCCAGTTTCATAACTATAGGCTATCACCATCAAGAAACACATATCCCTGGTCACAAGATGACCACACAGCTCACTGATGATCCATTACAACTTCTGGAAGAAAAGCATTCAAAGTTGTGGTCTCTAAATACCATTTCCAAATAAGGCAACAGGCATTCCTCGGCAAAGTGACTGACTCCCAGGACTGGGGCAAAAACACGTGTAAGTGGAGCTTGGACTGTTGTTCACTTCGTATTTGCTTGACAGTCAGGGCTTTATCTTTTGAAAATTATACTTTAGCAGTGGAGAGGGACAACTACACCAAAATATGAGAGTTAAGAGACATAACCATCAAACGTAATATGTACATCTTGTTTGGGTCCAATCAGAGCAAATCAACTAGAAAAAAGACATTTTTGAAGCTACTGGGGAAATCTGAATATGGACTGCTATTAGATGACACTAACAAATTACTGTGAATTATCTTAGCTGTAATAATGACATGGTATGTATATTTTCAAAAATAAAAACTGCCCTTTTCTGTTAGAGAGAAGTGAGCTATTCATGGGGGAAATGACACTATTTCTGGGATTTGATTTTAAAATACTCCACCAGAAAACAAGAACTAAAAAAAATTTAAGAGGGAGAAGGACAGATAAAAAGAAGATTGGCAAAGTTTTGATCACTGTTTTCTGTGTGATATAAAAAGCAAGTGTAGTATTCCATCACCATGTGGCTCAGGGACTTTTTTGTTTTTTAAAATCAACCATGTTAGCTGGGACAAGACTCCCTAGAATCTATCAATGGAAAAGTAACATTTAAAAATGCTTTTGGTAATTCAAATTATAGATTTAAAAAGTTCTTAAGAGCTGGTATTTTCTAAATGCTTCTGTTTATTCCAGAAGCATTAAGGTAACCCAGCACCAAGTACCATTCTTGCAAATTATTCTTTTATATAACAGACTAGTGCTTATTTAATAAAAACAAACAGATACATATAAATAATTATTGACTATAGGTTTTAATTGTTGGGCTAAAAATAACGTTGGAATATGGGACTTGTTTGTATTTCCATAATGAGGAGAAAAATCAAACAAAACCAACCCAGAAATGACACACATGTAAAATATTGCACTTAATAATTTGGGAGATGGGCCAGGCGCAGTGGCTCATGCCTGTAATCCCAGCACTTTCAGAGGCCAACTCAGGAGGATCACTTGAGGCCAGGAGTTCAAGACCAGCCTGAGCAACAAAGCAAGACCCAGTCTCTTAAAAAAAAAAAATTTAAAACTTAGCCAGGCATGGTTGTGTGAACCTGTAGTCCCACCTACTCAGGAGGCTGAGGCAGGAGGATCGCTTGAGCCCAGGAGTTCAAGGTTACAGTGAGCTGTGATCACACCACTGCACTCCAGTCTGGGTGACAGAGCAAGACTCTGACTCTAAAAAAATAATAATAATAATAATAATAATAATTGGGGGAATAGGTGGAATATTATGTTTTAAATTAGAGTTCTTGTCAGGTATAAGCCCAGAAATTTTAGAAGTTTCAAATTTAAAAGAGATCTGATTTTTAGCTCTTGAAAGTACTTCACTGAAATTTCTGAAAATGATTAATATTCTTTCATTTTTAAATTAGGATCGCTAATACCTTGAATTTGAGAAGGGTTTCTTAGAAATAGCTCCTACATTTAAACTTTTTTCTTTAAAGTGTAGTATTGGATGTTAGCTTCTACACACTTCCAAGCACTGTTAATATCTGGAAAGTTTTTTGAGAGATCAAGGGAAAGTTAAACATTCTAAATTTAATACGAATATACTTCTTTTTGATTAAGAAAATAAAATCAGGTTTTTCAAAGTAAAAAAGAAGTACTGATCACTGTTGAATCTGGGTGATGAGTACATGAGTGTTCATTATATTTTTTTCTACCTTTGTGCATTTTTAAATTTCATATAAAAATCAAACAAAAAAAGGTACTCCAAGTTGTGCCAGTAACCCAGAAAAAAGTCAGTGTTATCATCTTCTAAAATAGGTAATTCTTTTTATACCTAACATTTCATAATTAAAATTATTAAGCTAAATAACTCAAAATTGCCTTTTTAGCACTTTATATACAGTTTTCAAAATAAGGAAGCGTTTCTATAATGTTGACCTTAGGCCTGTTTATTCTGATATTGAATCAGTGGTTTGTTTTATAACATACATCTTCTTGACAAATTCTACTGAGTGTGACCTGCAGGAAGAGTGAGTACCTGTGGTCCTAAACAGCATGGTTCAGGAGAGACATGCAGCTCCGGGAAGGTGCAAGCGATGCCTTCTTCCTAACGGGCACACATCCTGAGCACCCACCCCATCCTCTGCTCACAGCTCCCCTGGCTACGACACCATCTCCTGCACCCTCCTACTGCAGGGTATAAGCCTTCTTTCACCGGTGTCCTCCAGCCCAGACTCTGTGGTCACTAATGGAAGGTCTTCAATCCCTCTCTTCTTACCATGCCCTCAGGACCTCATTCTACAGCCCTGGATTTTTCTAGGGAACCCTTCTCCCAAGCTCTACCCCCATCTCCTTCCCTAAACACACCAATTTCTTTGATGCCCATCCAGGAAAAAGTGACCTCTGCTCTCCCACCCAGGCATCCCAACCAGAGAGGGGGTCAGCATTCTCCTAAGTTCCCATGGATATTTCCGGACCAGCTTATGCTTTCATTCAAAAACCTCTGTTTTTGATATTTTTGCTTCTGGCCAAGATGGAATGACAGGGACCAGATTTACCTTCCTACCTGCAACAACTTAAAAAAAAAAAAAAAGGATAAAATATATGAAGCATTGGTTTTCAAGACACTGGACATCAAACAATGAAGGACAGTGACACTTGAAAGAAGGGAAACAAGGGGAGCCCAACAGCTGCCCAGCTTCTCACGGTCACGGCCCTGGGAGGAAGAACCAGGGGGAGCCTGGCAACCTCCTGAGTTGAAAAAACAGGGCTGAGGGTACAGAGGTGAGGTGATAGAGTTCACAGGCAGAACACTGGAGAAGGCAGAGTGGCACAGAGCGCACTCAAGACCTGCAGAGGGTATCGACCCTCCAGAGTCCAGCTGAGCAGTGATCAGTGAGTGTGAGAGCAAAGTGCCCAAGCCAGGAAAGCATCACTCAAAAAGGTTAGTGGGAACACAGGGCAAAGGACAGATCCTCTTCCTGCTAGTCGGAGTGGAAAACCTCATCATTCACGGGGCATCAAACATAGCACTCAGAAGACTTTTACCTTGGTGGTGGGGCAAAATTAGCCCTATAATAATTACTCTGGTTTTACCTAATAAAGCTTAAATGCAACACTTACCAGAATCAAAATGTTTCCAAGTAATTTACTCATCCCAGAACAAAGGTCAAGAATATTTACAGGAATACAGAAATACTCAGCATCCAACAAGATAAAATTCACAGTGTCTGGGCATCCAATCAAAAAGTACCCGGCATGCAAGGGAGCATGAAAACACAAACCATAATGAGGAGGAAAATCAAACAAAACCAACCCAGAAATAACAAAGATGAATTAACAGATAAGGATATTTAAATAGTTGCTATAAATGTATCGATATCTTCAAAAGCCCAGGGGAAAGATTAGACATGTTATGTAGAGACAAGGAAGATAGACAAAGACTCAAAGAGAATCATAAAAATACTCTTAATCCAAAAGAATGCAAAAAAAGAGGAGAAGGGAACAAAGAACACACTGTACTCCTCCTGTAAGCCCCCACGCAAGGACACGGTAAGTGGGACCACCACACAAATGTGACACTCTTTCCTCATCCTACCCCGACTCACTCACTACACCAAAACTCACTACTACCTAAATAGGTTGAGTGTGAACTAAAATAAAACCTTAAGCCCCACAGCCGACTGAATGGACCCCTCTTGTTCAAGGAGACCCCAGAAATACCCTAAACCTGAGTTGCTGGTCATGAGAAGGGAGGTCAGACACGCTTCTTCATGCCCCCCTCCCTTTGTGGAGATGTCCTTTGTGACTCATTAACAGGCCTAAGTCTATGCAAGACAAAGCTTAAAGCACACCTGCAGGTCATCGATTTACTTAACAGATCACTTAAGTCTGAGTCTATGTCTGGTGTCTTGTCTCTGATTAACCAACTTCCTTATCTTAACTTAAAATATTCCAGGCCTTTAGACAAAGCTTCATTTCTTGAACCAATTGCAAATTAAAGAATCTTTAAACCCACCTATAACCTGTAACCCCCTGCTTTGAGATGTTCCACCTTTTCAGGCCAAACCAATGTTTGCCTTCCATGTATTGATTTATGACTTTACATGTAATCCCTGTCTCCCTGAAATGTATAAAACCAAACTGTAACCCAATCACGGAGAGGCCACTTGCTCAAGGCTTCTTGGGTGTGGCTCTCTGGGCCATAGTCGCACATACTCAGCTCAGAATAAACCTCCTTAGATTGTTTTAGAGTTTGGGTTCTCTTCCCTCGACAAGAGTGTCTCTCACAGCTAATACCTCTGCAAATACAGTTCCCTCTGCCTGGAATGCCCTCTTCCCACTTCCTCTATTTGGCAAACTCCTGCCTGCTCTTCATGTCTGAAATTCAACTATAACCACCTTTGTCAACTTTTCTGAGTGCTCTCACAAGATTCTGTTTATACCTTTTAGAAAATTAGCAAATTATAATAACCTAGTTTTAAATATTTTAATTTTTAATTATCAAATTTTTAAAATATTTTAAAAGGTCCATAGAAGAGTATAACAAATATCCATGTATTAAGATTTAATAAATATTAACATTTGTTCATATGCCTCCTACTTAAAAAAATAAAACATTTCTAACACACCAAAGAACCCAGCAACCAACTCACAGTATCCATAATTTCATTCTTTTACTACTTATATATCTACAAATGATACATTGTTTTAAAAATGTATTCAAATACTTTTATAATATATGCATGTGCTTTCCAATTTTTCAAAGCTCACCCTATAATTTTTGAAAATTATCTATACTGATACAGGCAGGTAAAGTCTTTCATTTTAAACAACGTAGACACTATTCCTTTATACAAAAAGGTATTTTTTTACCCATTTCCCTGTTGAGGTACTTTTAGGTTGTTTCTAATTTGTCACTACCACAACAAGGTTGCCTGAATATTTTGCATATGTCTCCTTTGCACAGGGTGTTTCTCAGCTTTTACTTGCCTGGAAGTGGAATTGCTGAGTCGCAGGATCCATGCTTCCAACTTTACTAGGGCCACTCAGTTACCTCCAAAGTGCTTTACTGTCTCATTCTCCCATCCATTGTTCCCATCCCCCCAACTGCCTACTCTTGGCATTGTCAAACTCTTTCATTTTTGTTATTTTGATGAGTGTGAAGTGGAATTCTCATTTTAATTTGCATTTCCATTATGATTAGTGAGGCTGAGTATCTTTTCATAGGTTTATTGGCCACTCAGGTTTCTTCTGTGAATTAATTGTTCATACTTTTGCCCATTTTTATACTGGGCAAGCACTTACTGCTTAAGAGTTCTTTATGTAGCCTAGTTACTAGTCCTCTGTAGATTATACGCGTGGTAATTATAATATCTTTTTCCAATTTGTGGCTTATCTTTCAAGTCCACCTTAATTCCATCTATAGCATCTTTTGATGTACAGAAGTCTTTAGTTTTAATGTAGTGAAATTATCACTTTTTTCCCTTATAGTTTGTGTTATTTTTACAAAAT
Organism: Daubentonia madagascariensis; assembly: GCA_023783475.1. NCBI lineage: Eukaryota > Metazoa > Chordata > Mammalia > Primates > Daubentoniidae > Daubentonia > Daubentonia madagascariensis. Next base: position 1,495,213 of record JAKFHU010000127.1, on the reverse strand, counting down.
CATTCCCACTGTCTTGAGGAGATAAAGATATTCTGTACTTCTAAAAATTTTAATTCTTTACTTTCATGTTTACATCCTAAATCTACTTGTAATTTGTTTTAGTGAATAGGATGAGGTAAAAAATCTAATTTTTCATCCCAAAAGACAGTCCATTTCCCAGCCATTTACTAAACAGCACTTTCTTTCCTCACTGATAATACCTACCATATACCAAGTCCCCTTTTGCGCAGGGCCCTCTGATCTATTCCGCTGCCTCACAGTAAGTTTGAAGACCTGTTATGGCCACCCTCCCTCCTCATTCTTTTTCACACTCATCTTGGTTGCTCTGCACCCTCTACTCTTACAGGATCAGCCTCACAAATTCCATGGAAGACTTTGTTAAGATTATAATTGGAATTGCAGTGAATTTAGAGATTAAATTTGGGGAACTAATATTGTTAAAATATTGAATGTTCTCAGCCATTTAACATTACATATCTTGCCATTTAAGTTTTATTTTATGTCTTTCAGCATAATTTTATAACTTTCTTCATAAAGGTCTTGAACATGGTTTTTGTTAGACATGTTCCTAGGTTCCATTAGTATCCATTTTGGATACTAATACAAACAGAATCTTTCTAAAATTACATTTTTATAATTCAGCAACTTTGCTGAACTCTCAGTGTAAAGTCTCCTAGATTTTCTACGTAGAAACCTGAAAAAAATGACAATTTTGTACAATTCTTGCTTCTTTTTCTAACTAGGCTGGCTAGAACCCCCACTGTAAAACTGAACAGAAACAGTAAGAGTAGACATCTTTTTCAACTTTAAAGAAAATGCAACTAATATTTCACCACTAAGCACTACATCATCATATTAAGGAAACTGTCAGTACTACTAGTTTTCTAAAAGTTTTATACTAAGTGTTGAAATTTACTGAACGCCCTTTATCTACTGAAATAATAGGACTTTTTTTCCTCCTTTTTAAAATTTTTTATTTTTATTTTTAGAGACAGATCTTGCTCTGCCACCCAGCCTGGAGTTCAGTGGCACAATCACAGCTCACTGCAGCCTCCAACTCTCCTGGGCTCAAGCGATCCTCCCGCCTCAGCCTCCCAAAGTGCTGGGATTGCAAGCGTGAGCCACTGCGCCCGGCCTCTTTTTTCTCCTTTAATCTGCTGGTGTAGTGAATAAGATTAATAGACTTACTAATGCTAAGCCATCCTTGCACTCCTTAGAGAAACCCTTGGTCAAGATGTAGTTTTGGTTGGTTGTCGTTTTCTTGTATTTAGGTTGTAGATTTATTTTATTTATCTTCCTCAGGATTTGTTTGGTTCTTGGATTTCATCAATTTTATAAATTTCCAACTACAATCTCTTTGCATATTACATCTCCCCCATTCTTTCTACATCCCCTGCTTTCTGGAACACCAGCACACATCTGAGCTCTTTCCACTCTGTACTCTCTTCCATTTCTATCTCTTTACTTGTTGTGTTGTATTCTGGGTGATAAACACAGAGCTAAACATTTATGCAATACTGAGTAGGTGCCAGATGCCACTGTAAGCACTTTATATGTATTAACTCATTGAATCCTCAAAACAACCTTGTAAAAGTAAGCACTGTTACCAGCACTCCTTTACAGATGAGAACACTGAGGCCATGAAAGATTAAGTAACTTGTTCAAGGTCTCACAGCTAACAATTTGGCTACCCAATCTCACACTAGTCAGAAGAAAGAATTAAAGTCCTGAAAGGTAGATCCCTAAATAATGCAGGCTTCTATAGCAAATCTTGTTGGGTTTTTAAAAATATTTCTTATGTATTTATTTTTTTGAGATGAGGTCTCACTATGTTGCCCAGGCTGGCCTCAAACTCCCAGGCTCAAACAATCCTACTGCCTCAGCCTCCTGAGTAGCTGGGACTACAGGCCTGCACCACCAGGCCTGGCCGCAAATCTTATTCTCTAGCAAGATTAATGTAATTACTGATTTGCTTTAACTTATAATATAAAAGCAATTGTTTCAAAATAATAGCTACTACTAACAAAAGACTACTGAATACATTTTAAGATTAATTTCCTCTTCTTCTGACCTTAAAATATATCTCACCAGGATGACATACAGTCAAAATACTGTTTTTAAAGTCAACTGAAGTAATTTTTTCCTCTGTGTGATTATGCCACCAACTTAATACAGTCAGGTTCATTCGTTTGTGTTTATGTTCAATGGGGAGGGGAACGGTTGGGGCTGCTTTTGTTCTTTACTTGTATAAGATGTTTGCAAGGTTCCAAAGTCAAAACTACATAACAGGCCTGGTCAGTACTTGGATGGGAGACCGCCTGGGAATACCAGGTGCTGTAGGCTTTAAAAAACCTAAAAAAACCCTACATAACAGGTGTTCCAGCCCCACAGATCCACTCAATGGAGAGTGGTGGCGCTAAGAGTGGAATAAAGACACTAGAGACCCTGCAGTTCTGGAGGTGTCAGAGTTCCAACCCAGGCAGAACAGAGAACCTAAATGAGCATCCTCAGGCATTCAGCTGACACCCAGAAAGGCCATGTCTTCAGAGTAAAAATTACAACCTAGATTAAAGGCCCTGCCCTATGACTAAGTTCAGAACCACACACCCTAGCAAAGAAGAAAACCAAGCCTGAAAAGACCAAAGAGATCTTCCATTAATGTAGCTACCTGCCAGAAGAAACTCAAGACCACAATTCAGATGCCAACATGCAATAAAAAATTACTAGACATATAGAGAAGTAGAAAAATGTGACCATAATTTTTAAAAAATTAAAAAGCAACTCCCCAAAGAAACAGACCCCAAGATGTTTCAGACAATGGAATTAGTAGAAATGGATTTTAAAGCAGCTATAATAAGTATGTCCAAGGACTTAAATTTCCAAATTTTATAAGAGAACCTCAAACAAAATACATCAGAGAAGTCTCACCCCTATCCCTGTCACTTGACCCTGCTCCCTTCCTCTCAACGTAGGTAACTATGATTATTAATTTTCTGGTTTATTGCTTCATTGTGTCTTTTTTTTTTCTTCTTCTTTTTTTTGAGACAGAGTCTCGCTCTGTCACTCAGGCTGGAGTGTAGTGGTGTCTTCATAGCTCACTGCAACCTCACACTCCTGGGCTCAAGCGACCCTCCTGCCTCAGCTTCCCAAGTAGCTGGGACTACAGGTGCACCCCCACACCCGGCTAATTTTTCTACTTTTAGTGTAGAGACAGGGTCTCGCTCTTGCTCAGACTGGTCTTGAACTCCTGAGCTCAAGCAATTCTCCCACCTTGGCCCCCCAGAGTGCTGAGATTACAGGCATGAGCCACCACTCCCAGCCTTCACTGTGTCTTTTTAAAGATAAAAGTAAATAGATACTTTTTTTCATATTCTTTCCAACCCTTGTTGCCCAAAAGAGAGCATACTACAAGCACTATTCTGTGGCTTTTTCTTCTTCTTTTTTCTTTTTTTTGATTCTGAGCCAATTATCTTGGAAGTTTTTTGATTTTTTGAGACAGGATCTAGCTCTGTTGCTAGGGCTAGAGTGCAGTGGCATCATCATAGCTCACTGCAACCTCAACCTCTTGGGCTTAAAAGGTCCTCCTGCCTCAGCGCCCCAAGTAGCTGGGACTACAGGTGCGCTCACTACCTCGCCCACCTAACTTTTGTATTTTTTGTAGAGACAGGATCTCGCTATGTTGCTCAGGCTGGTCTCAAACTCCTGGCCTCAAGCGACTGTGCCTTGCTTTTTTCAGAGATCTTCCCTACTCCTTTCAGTAAACATTTCTACTGACTTTATACATAGTAAAGTATACAAATCATAAGTAAATAGCTCACTAAATTTCACAAAATAAACCCATCCATGCAACTACCATCCAAAAATATTACCAGCGCTCAGAAGTACCTCTCACATTCCCCAAAAGTGGTAACTACTATTCCGACCTGAATCACCCAAGATTCATATTCCTCGTTGTAGCTACACAGTACCCCATTGTGTGGATTTATCATAGTTTATTCAACCACTTCCCTAATGATGACATATGGGTTATTTCTAGTTTTTTGCTATTACAAATAATTCTGCAACAAATAGCCTTTTGCGTAAGTCATTTCCTATTTTTGTAAAGTGTATCTTTGAGGCAGATTCGTAGACGTAGGACTGCTGAGTCAAAAGACAGATGCACATACAAATCTGCAAGACACAAAGAGATCCTCCTCCATAGGAACTGCACCATTGTGCACTCCTACTGGCAAGAAGACAGCAGTTTCACCACAGCCTTATCAATAAACCATATAGTTAAATTTTGAATTTTTGCCAACATGTAGGGTGACCAGCCATCCCAGTTTACCAAGTAATGAGGGGTTTCCTGGGACTTTCAGTGCTAAAACCAGCGAAGACCTGGGCAAACCAGACAGTTGGGTCACCCTACCAATATGGTAAGTGAAAAAAGGTATCTCAATATCATTTTAATTAGTATTTCTTTCACTACAAGAAGTATCAGCCAGGCATGGTGACGCACACCTGCAGTCCCAGCTCCTGGGAAGGCTGAAGCAGGAGGATCACTTGAGCCCAGCAGTTCAAGACCAGCCTGTCTCTAAAAAAAAGAAACAAAGAAAGAAAAGAGCACGTAAGCATCTTTTCCATTGTATAAGGGCCATTTCCATTTCTTTTCCATAAACTATTCCTATCTTTTGCCATTTTTTTCTATCAGGTTATTTTGTCTTTTTTGACTCAGTTTCTAGGAGCTGTTTCATATATTAGAGATAAAAGCCCTTTACTATGACAACAGTTCAACATGTTTTACTCAGTTTGTCATTTGTCTTTTGACTTTGCTTGTAGTAATTTCTGCAATGCAGTTTGTTGTTGCCGTGTTGATGTAATCAATTTTATCAATCTTTTACTGCTTCGGATTCTGAGTCACAGAAAATTTTCCCCCATTCTCAGGTTATAAAGAAATTCACCCTTGTTTTCTTTCAGTATTTGTATAGTTTTATTTTTTACATTGTGATCTCTAATTTATATAAAATTTATCCTGACATGTAGTGTGATCTCTTACTAGAGCTCTCCCGTTGTCCCAACACCATTTACTAAAAAGTTAATCATATACTAAATATCTTTTCTTTTTTTTTTTGAGGCAGGATCTCGCTCTGTTGCCCAGGCTAAAGTGGAGTGGTGTCATTATAGCTCACTGAAACCTCAAATTCCTGGGTTCAAGCGATCCTCCTGCCTCAGCCTCCAGAGCACCTGGGACTACTGGTGTGCAGCACCATGCCCAGACAATTTTTCTACTTTTTGTAGAGGGGGGGGTCTCACTATGTTGCCCAGGCTGGTCTCAAACTCCTGGGCTCAAGCGATCCTCCCACTGTGACCTCTTAAAATGCTAGGATTACAGGTGTCAGCCAAGCACAGCCCACATACTAAATTTCCATATATACTCAGATATATTTCTGGCTTTTCCAATCTGTTCCACTGGTTTGTCTATACAAATGCTAATACCACAGCATTTTAATTATGAAGGCTTTAAATACACCTTAAGATGTGGTAGAACCAGCCACACTTCTCCCACCCCCAGCTCCATCCCCCCTCCCACCCCCAGCACTTCCGAGGGGAAATTTATTTTACTTATTCTCCCATGTGAACACTATGATAAGCTTTTCTAGCTCCAGGAAAAAAAAAGGGATGGTATTTTTCTTATGATCATATTAAATTTATAAATTAACTTAAGAATTGACATTTTTATGAAACTGTCTTTCGACCTAAGAACTTGGTATATATGTCCATTTGTTAAAGTCTAATACGGAGTCTTTCAAGAGTGCTTTACACTGTTACTCACATAAATGTATACATTTCTCATTAGGTTTATCAGATAGAGGTTTTAAAAGGTCTAGGATAGTCTAAAAACAAAAGAAAGGGAAAAAAGCCAATAGAGTTTGAAAGCCCCTTTCTTCTTAGCTCCCTAAATTCACCATCTAAACATGAGCGAAAAGAGATTTCAGGAAAACCATACAAGAGTTAAAATAAGAGCGAAAATGATAAAAATACCCACCCAAGGTCTATAATAAACAGAAAAGGATCATGATCTGTGATACCTGTATCTAGGAAAGACATATGTGATGTTTTTCCCCAAATTTGTCCCAGGTGCTACCACTCAGTACCACTAGATATTGTTTTTGTTTTCTTTAAACATTTCCTATTCTGTTGAATATATCTGTCTGTAGGTAACATAAGAAAGGGAAGCAATTCTATTGTCCAGTAACTACTGGAGGAAGCCAGTAAGGAAAATTAACTCTTTCATAGGGGAAGCAGAATGAAAAGCAATGTTTTAACATCTAAGCAGACATCACACACTAGTAAGACAAATCAGTCCACCTCATCAGAGAATTGAACCAAAATCTTAAGGAAGAAATTGCTATCAGACAAATATTCCCAGGGCTTACTGAAATAAGGATGGCCAACCCACCTAGGTCAAAGTTTATTTTCATACCTCCTTCTTGAGAGGTGAAGAAATAGAAGGTCTGAAAGAGAATGTGATAAAATCTAGATCCCTGTGGATATTGCATTAAAATCCATTAGAGCACCAATGGTTCAGTTTTCCTACCTAAAAAAAAAAAAGAAAAATTGTACCTAAGTCTAATCATGCTGTCAGATGTAACTATCTCTTTATAGAAAATATGGGAGAATGAGAAAGAAGTAAAATGATACAAAAGGAAGAAGCAGCTAAATCCATAATGTGGGAGAGTTTACAGGACAAATAACCCAATTTCCCCAACAAATCAATAACATGGAAAAATGGGGGATAGATTTAAGAGACATACAACAAAATGTGATACTTAAGCCTTGTTTGGACCTTGATTCAAACAAACCAACTATAGAAGACATGTTTGAGGCAACAAGAAAAATATGTGTGTACCAGATCTGCAGGTGAAATGGCATGATTTCATAATTTCTGGAATTTTTACAAATATATCAGGAAAAAAGAAGGGGGAGGCAAAACAAGATTAGCAAAATGTTGGTAACTGCTGAAGCTGAGTAATGGGTATGTGGGGGTTCATTACATAATTATCTCTATTTATATGGGGAAGTCTGTGTGTGTGTGTGTGTGTGTGTGTGAGAGAACCCAAGTCAGAAAATTCTACCCCAGTAAGCCACATTCTAAGAGTCTGAAGGAAATCTTTAAAAGAAGATCACTAAATCTAAGAGAAGACAACAATTTCCCTTGCTACAGAGACCAGCCCCGTCAAGTCCCCAGAGATGGGGCTTGCCCTTGATGTGGGAGGCCAGATTCCTCTGGCTCAAGACAGAGCACATTTAACCAGGTTTCCTGGGAACAGGGACATCTGAAGGTTTGCTGGGCCATCACCCAAACTAGGTGGTGCTCCTTGGTGAATCAGTCCTAAGAGGATGTTCACAGACCATCCCCAGCAAAGAGTGAGGCAGTGGTAGCGTCAGACAGCATAAGAATGGAAGAGATGTTACTTCATCAGGACAGATGGGTTGGTCAGGTTGTCTAATGATAGAGGACTCAGCTAGGTATTAAGTGGTCACCCAACAGGAAATCAAAGCCTCAAGTCCAAAGGTTAACTGAGCTGAGCCTCAGAGTCTGTATCTCAAAGAATGACATCCTCTTCTCCCTCAGGGTAAGGCAGGCAGAGAGCCATGGCTATCCACCCTTAATCACTTCCTAGGCCTGAAAACTTTTCTAGAAGAGCCAACGCCCATGGTCAGGAAGCAAAGTAGGGCCTCCATTCCACTGACATGGGCTCTAGCTACCCAACAAGGAACCTGACAATTAAAAGAATCTCCAAGCTGGGTCAGAAAGCACCCCAATCAAAACCTATTCAGGATCATCTTAGCTCTTGCCAATTCTTCCTGGATTCTTACAATAGGGAACAGGGCCCCCACGAGGGTTTCTTTTGACCATATCAAAAAAGAAGGGAACTTGTAATCCCAACACTTTGGGAGGCCAAGGTGGGAGGATCTCTTGAGGCCAACAGTTTGAGACCAGCCTGGGCAACATAGCAAGACCCTGTTTCTACAAAATATAGAAAAATTAGCTGGGCATGGTGGTGCACACCTGTAGTCCCAGCTACTCAGGAGGCTGAGGCAGGAGGATCGCTTGAGCCTAGGAGTTCGATGCTGCAGTGAGCTATGATGACACCACTGCACTCCAGCCTGGGTGACAGAGGCTGCTTGAAGGAAGGAAGGAAGGAAGGAAGGGAGGGAAGAAAGTTGACACCTTGGGCAAATCAATTAGTTTCTCTCTGTGCCTCAGTTTCCTTGTCTGTAAAAGGAAGGTAACACCTACCTACCTAACATACTTACAATGAGATCTGAAAGAAGAAATCAACGTAAAGGGCTTAGAACAATACCTGACACATGGAAAGCCCTTAATACATGTTAGCTATTATTTTTTATTATTATTAATTAATGAGAGTAACTACCAGAATTAAGTAGTTGTAAGAGCCTGAAAATAGTTGCTTCTATGGAATAGGACTAGGAGATGGGAGGGCTGCATGTAAGGATTGATTTTTTAATTAGAAGTGCTATATATTTATAACTTTATTAATTAAAAATTAATTTCTTAATCTTTATAAGAGAATAATATATACAAATATATGGAAACATTTTAAATTCTAGAAGAAAGCATTTTGTAGCAAAATAAATAAGCAAATGGAACCAAATTGATGAGGAAACAGCACAGACTGGATCCCAAAACAGGTGCCAGTGGTGAGTGTCTTGAGGCCAGATTCCTTCCCCTCACCAGGCTCCAGTGGGACTCCAGGCCCATCCACAAGAGCAGAGATCAGGAGAGAGACCAGCAGGGTGGTGAACTACAGCTGCTGACAGCTGAGCAGCTTCTTCTCCCTGCAGGCTGCCAGCTTAGTATATGTCCCCAAGAAGAGCCAAGAAACACAGTGAAAAAGCAGAGACTCTTCCTGGGGAAAAAGCCTTGCATGAGTGCTATGGCCACAGACCAGAAAAGCACAGCCTGGGACAACTCCACATACCAGGAAGATAGGAAGGAAAAAAGGAAGCTTGTTCTACTCATAAGTGAACATGCTAAAGCATTATAGCTCTGGAATAAAAGCCATTCTTTCTTCTTTTTTAAAAAAAAATTTTTAGAGACAGAGTCTTGCTATGTTGCCCAGGCTAGAGTGCAGTGGCTATTCACAGGCACAATCATGGTGCACTGCAGCCTCCAATTCCTGGGGTCAAGCAATCCTCCCACCTCAGCCTCCCAAGTATCTGGGACTACAGAAACGTACTACCATGCCTGGCATAAAAGCCTTTCTGTGGCAGTGGAGAAGTGCCCAGTCACCTGATTGCTAATTCTCCTGCAGCATCCTGAAACAGAGATTGCAGTTCAAAGGCCTACAGAACAAGGCAGGGCATTAAGTGGAGAGAAGGAAGCTGCATGGAGAACACAGTAGATAGAATGAAGGCTGCAACATGATGAGAGGACGTGCCCATCTAAGGGAACAGGGTCAGACCCACTCCAGCTACACTAGAACACAGGGCATGGGACACACCTGCCAGTTTCTACAAGAAATGCCAGAAATCCAGATTTTTTTCAATCCCCAAATCTTCAAATGTTGACAACTAATTTAATTTTTTTAACACTAGGTGGGCCAATGCTATGAAGGACAAGCAAAATATATCCTTAGGCCAACAGTGGCTGGGGAGCCAGTCTGCAATGACTGCTCTGCCGGACAGCCAGCAGGTTTTCACACCCTCCACCAACTCCGTCTTAGTCTTAGTCTGCTCAGACTGCCGTAACAAAGTCCCATAGACTGTGTCATTTAAACAATAGACACTTACTTCTCATAGTTCTGGAGGCTGGAAGTCCAAGATCAAGGTGCTAGCTGATTTGGTTGCTGATGAAGCCTGTCTTCCTGGCTTACAGAGAGCCGCCTTCTCGCCTTCTTGCTGTGTCCTCACAGCAGGGGGAGAGAGAGCAAGCTCTCTGGTGTCTCTTTGTATAAGGGCACTAATCTAACCTTGAGGGCCCCACCCTCATGACTTTATCTAACCTAATCATCTCCTAAAGGCCTCACCTCCAAATATCATTACAGTAGGGGTTAAGATTTCAACATATGAATTTTGGGTAGACACTAATCAGTCCATAGCACCCTGCCTGCCTTCATACCCCACCCCCTCAGTCCTGGAACCATGAGGATGAAATGAGACCTGCACATAGAGCATCTGCCCTGCAACTGGAATACAGCGAAGACTCGGCAACTGGCAATTAGCTCAAGCGTTATCGTCTCGAGAATAGCCACCTTACGTGGTCACACATTCCTGGGTCTTCAAGCTCCCAAGGTAGTGACTCTCCTCCTGGTAGCGGGAGCCCAGATGGACTCCCACCAAAGTCTTGGAAAGGTGACTTCAACACACAGCCCCACCAGACACCTTGGGCAAGGGTTCTGACAGGTCTGAGACAGGCTCTCGGTGTCCCTCAGTTTTCACAGAGTATCCTCCTTCTGGCTGTGAGACACGATGAATACTCAAGCGAAAAGTGAGAACCTACCATTTGCTCACCACTAGTAACCATGCAGCTCTCCCAGTTAAGGACAGAGCTGGCCAGCATTGTGAGGATGTATCCTCATCACCAGTGCAAAGGGCCCTGGCCCCCACTCTTCCCTTCTGGAGCCAAACGCAGACCCCCAAGCAGCCAGAGAACCCCTCGAGCCAGGCAGGCATGACCACATCTGGACACTCCCCAGCCACAAAGGCCTAGGCATAAAGTCCAGTTTCCATCACTGGCCAGCTCTGCAACCCCGGGCAAGTGCCTGCTGAATGTGTAATGCAGGTGAAAACATGACTCTGTGGCACAGAGCTGTCATGACTACCACCCCTAGTCTAGGACAGTGGCCAATACCAGACACCTCCAAGGGGGCCGAGAGAGAGAAGGAATCAACTACAGTGCACCAAAGGCACACACAGCAAGGCTCTGGTCTGCATCTGCCCCACAACAGGCAGACAGAGTGCCTATGCTGTGTTCTCAATACTATACTCCTGGGAAAACAAGAACCAGAATGGGAAGCCCCTGCCTGGGTCAAAGGCAGCAGGGGCAGGGCATACTCTGGGCTGAGACTCTTGAAGGAAAAATAGCTGATGAAAAGATAGGTAAAAAGCATTGCCAAACAGGCAGAAAACAGCACCAAAAGGCACCAGGGAGGAAACTGGGACAGTGAACAGAGCTGAAGTCCAAACAAGACACACAAAAGACTAAGAGCCAAGGAATTCTGGCTCCAGGATTACACCAGCCCCTAGGAAGAGAGGTAATAGCAACAGCTAACTCTTGCAGAAACCTCATGTGCGAGCACCGCATGAGCACTCTCAGAGCTCGGGGCCACTCAAAACTCAGCACAACGCAACGCAGCAGCCAGTTTACTACCAATCCCCAGGTCACAGGTAAAAAGCAGAGGTCTCGATAATTACAGAACTAGCCCAAAGTCACAAGGTTAATAACTGTCAGTTCTAGAACCTGAACCCGGGTTTGGCTGACAGCACAGTCCATGTTTTCAATCCCCACATGATAACCAGATTCCAGCTGAGTCAATGAAGAGAAAAAGGAGTCATCAAAGGAGATGCAAAAGGAATGAACAAGACAGAGACAACAGGAAGCCACCACCCAGGACTGCACTAGCCCAGGAGGGCTACACAGCAGAGCTGAGGGGCCAGAGCAGGCTTCCTCAGGCTCGAGGGATGACTGGGCCCTGAGGAGAGTAAAGTCTTCACAATGGAGCAGCCAATGGGTTTCTTTTTGGGGTAGTGAAATATTCTGAAATTAGATGGTGGTGATGGTTGCACAACCTTGTGAAAAGACTAAAAGCCACTGAATTGTACATTTTAAAAGAGTGAATTTTATGGTATGTGAAGTATTTCTCAATGAGAAAAAAAATGGAGCAGTCCCTGGGCTGACAGGTGGGAGGCAAATTTTTGAAGAAAAGCTCCTAAAGGTTTGAATGTGCATGCAGCCCGGAGAGAAGACACTGGGTACCAGTTCATTCCACAACAAACGTGGCAGAAAATGAGACAGACCTGGCCCACCACTGAGGAGCCTGACTGATAGCAGAGAAGACAGACACTGAAAGACTCTATATGGTGCCACCCCTGAGAGAGATGGGCATGTGCAGCAACACTGGGCAGAAGCACAGGCCGACTCCCCACCACAAGGTGTCCTGCCTGCCAGCCCTGAGGATGTAGCTAACTGCTAGGTCCTCTGCAGCTCAGGTGCTCGCCTATAAACAGGGATAAAAGTACCAAGCTCCTAGGGTGAGTATGAGGACTGACTGGGATAAAGTGTAGCACCTGGAACCAGGCTTGGCACCCAGGGAGTGCCCAGAGTGTTAGAGGCCACAATTACTATTTAGTGGAAGACTTGACATCATCTATAGCAGCAGTCCCCAACCTTTTTGGCACCAGGGACCGGTTTCATGGAAGACAATTTTTCCATGGACTTGGTAGAGGGTGGGGGAGGCGGAGCTCAGGTGGTGATGCGGCTCAGTTCCTAACAGACTGGGACTGGTATTGGTCCATGGCCCAGGGGTTGGGGACCGCAGGTCTATAGTATATTGTGATGGCTGAAACCTCAGCTCCACAATCCACCGGTGTGGCCCAAAGCTCAGCTCTACCACTTCCTGACCTGAATTGAGTTTCCTATACTTTCTGTGTCTCATTTTCCTCAACAGTGAAATGTAGATGATGATAGTGTATACCTCAGAGGGCAGTGTGACTATTAAACAAGATAATCTGTATGAAGTGTTCAACACGTGCCTGGCAAACAGTAAGTGCCCAATAAATATTAGCGATTGTTATTAGTCAGGGAGCGAGGGTGGGGAGGTGTGGGGGTGTTGGTCAGAGAAGCCTTCCATGAGGAGACCCAGCTTGAGTTTTACTCACTTTAAATTTATGGCCACCAACCTCAAGTGAAAATTAAATATGGCCTAGCAATCCTACCATCTCTCTCCAGAAAGCTAGTTTCCTTCTCTAAGACAATTGTGATAAATTTTTAATGGGCACAAATTTTATGTAGCTCATCACCTCAAGACGCAAAGTCAGACTTCAGATTTCTTTCTCAAAGGGAGATAAAAAAGGAAGAAAAAAAAAGCAGCAGCACAAAGTCTGTTTATCCATCTTTGACTCTCAGCTGCCCTATGACCCGCTATAATTACAAAAGGTGACAGCACAGGTGCCAGTTCTAAGCCTCGGCTTCAAGAGGCCTCACAGCGTCCACTCTGGCCTTCCTGGAATCCTGTGGCCAGCATGTGAGGATGCCCAGGCCGCCTCCCTGAGGACGGCAGAACCCTGGAGAGAGGCCTACACGTCCAGCGGAGGCCGCAGTCATCTGAGTCAGCCGAGGTGATGGCACAGGCGCAAACAGGAGCGTCAGCTGTGCCCAGCCCAAACTGCCAACCCACAGATTCATAACCAAAAAACAAGATGGTTGTTTTAAGCCCCTAATCATTGGGGTGGTTTGTTATGCAGCAATATATAACTAACACAACAACCACTTTATTCCTTCAACTCTTTCCTCAACTCCCTAATATCATTACCCCTTAATTCATAGAAAAAGCAAACAGTCTCAATTGTCAACTCCCTCACCCTCCCTCCATCGAATCTACCAACCCAAATCTACCACATTCCCTGCCTTCCTACCTGTTACAAAAAAGGGCCCTTGCTCCCATCAAAGACACCCTCCACCTGCACTCCAGACCCTACTCACACCTCCTCAAGACTGCTATTTCTGGTACCTCTCCCTCTGGTATCTCTAGTTTCTCCCCCTTTACTTGAGCATTACTGGCTGGCGTACACACACACACACACACACACACACACACACACACACATCCTCCCTTAGCCCCACAGACATTTCTCCAATCCCTGACCACGGCAACGTTTCCTGAAGGAATTGTCTGCACTCACTGTGCCCAATCCCTCTTCTCCTCTCCTCCTCTCTTCCCACCATTCCACCAAACTGCTTTTGTCAAGGAAACCAATGATCACCAGGGACTACTCAGTTCTCACCTCATCAACATCTCAACAGCCTGACAGTGGGTCAATCCCTCCTTCTTAAAGTAATCTCCTCTCTTAGCTTCTTTGACACCACACCCTTAGTTTCTTCCAGCCCCCACAGCTACCCCTTGTCAGCCTCTGTTCCTCTGCTCTAATCCTGTTCAGTTCTGGTCTCTCTTCTCTCCTTATGTTGGGTGTGTATAACAATAGGGTTTAGGAGTGCAGGTCTGAGAGCTCTAGTTCCAGAAATGGTGCAGCAGCTTGTATCAGACTACTCCTCCTGCTAGTAATTAACAAGCTCTGGACAAAATATAAGAAAAGAGCCATTTGAAGGCATTGGAGACCAACCAAAACCATGCAGAAACCAGAGAAGACACAATCATTGAAAGGAGAGCAAACTAGATGAGCTCTACATGGAAATGGCTTTTGACCTGAGGGCACTTCTCAGTTCTCCGGAGCACAGGGTAATAGCGCTTAAGTGAAAGCAGCAGTCTTACTGAAGTGAGGATAAAGAGGTCAGAGTTCAGGGCTGCCAGAAGTGTTGAAAATTGAAAGAGAAATTCTAACAAGGAAAGGAGCCCCAAAATTTGCACTAATTTTCTCCCACATCCTTAACTGATTCCTAAACTGCACATGGTGGGATGAAACTCAAAGGAACCAAGCAGAAAGCAGCTGCTACAAGATAAAAGAGCTAAGCAAAGATTTCAGCAGCTGTCCAGAACTGGGGAAACAAAATTTGGAGTTCAAGTTCTGCCACATTAGAGAGGTTTTCCATTATAACCCCGTATAGGCTATGTCTTAGGAGTAAGACCCATGTTTCAGAACTAAGGGCTATGCCCTAAAACTTAGGGAAAAATACATCCACCCTAGCAAAGCCTACAACAAAGCCTCTACAGTATCAAGATGATCTCCCAGGGGCCCAGTAAAAAAAAAAAAAAAAAAGAGAGAGACAATCTCCCAGTAATTTAACAGTCTGCCCTAACAAAATTCAACAATCTTTATGGGTATATAACATAAACCAGATTCTCTAAAAGGTACCATCCACAATGACCATTACACAATCAAAAATTACAAAACATGCAAAGCAGAAAAACATGACCCACGATCAAGAGAAAAAACAATCTATAGGACCTACAAATGACCACATGTGGGAATGGGCAGACAATAATTTCAAAACAGCAACTATAAATATGTTCAAGGATTCGGGGAAAGGAAAACAGAAGAAATGAACAGGTGAAGATTAGCAGCAGAAAAATGCAAATTCAAAAAAAGAACCAAAGAAATTCTAGAAATGAAAATACAGTATCTGAAATAAAAATGTCACAGGATGGGCTTAATAACAGAATGCACATAAGAGAGGAAAGGCAGTGAATACAAAGATAGATGAGTAGAAAATATACAAATGTAAACATGGAGAGAAAAGAGAATTTTAAAAGTACCAACATATCTAAAGCCTATGGAATAATATAAAACAACCTAAAATAGATATAAAGTCTGGTGTGGTGGCACGTGCCTGTCGTCCCAGCTACTCAGGAGGCTGAGGTGGGAGAATTGCTTGAGCCCAGCAATCTGAGTCCAGCCTGGGCAATGTAGCAAGACTCCATCTCTAAAAATAATAAAATAAATAAAATAATAAAAAATAAAATAAAATAAAATAAACCAAAACAAAGTAAAATAAAATAAAATAGATATAGCTGGAGTCCCAAAAGTAGAGGAAAAAGAAAATGGGTCAGAAGAAATAAAGTGGCAATGGCTAAAATGTTTCCAAAGATGAAACTTCAACCCACAGATCTAAGGAACTAAGAAACTCCAAGAAGGATAAACACAAAGACTACCACACTTGAATATTACAGTCAAACTGAAAAAAAATTTATAAAAATAAAGAAAATATCTTAAACACAGCAGGAAAAAAGGTATTATATCAGGTGAACAACAATAAGAACAACAGCTGACTTCTCACCAGAAACAACAGAAGCTAGAAAACAACAGAATACTGTGTTTAAACTGCTGAAAGAAGGCCGGGCACAGCAGCGCACACCTGCAATACTGGCACTTCGGGTGGCTGAGGCGGGAGCATCACTTGAGCCCAGAAGTTCGAGGCTGCCGTGAGCTGTAGTGACACCACTGCACTCCAGCCCGGGCAACAGGGCGGGACCCCATCTCAAAATAAATACATAAATTAAATTAAATGCTGAAAGAGAAAAGCTAGCAACCTAGAATCCTATATCCAGCAAAAATATCCTTCAAAACAGAAGAATAAATGAAGGTGTTTTCAGACAAATAAAAGCTGAAGGAATTTGTCCCCATAATACCCACACTACAAGAAATATTGAAGAAAGTGCTTCAGGCTGAAGGAAAATGATCCCAGATAGAAATCTGATCTGCAAAAATGAATGAAGACATTTTCAACTCATTCTATGGATCCAGTGTTATCCTGATACCAAAACCAAACCCAGCCATATACAAAAAGGGTTATATAATATACCACACTAAGGGGGATTCAGCCCAAGACTGCAAGATTACTTTAACATCTGAAAATCAATTAATATAACATCATGTATCAATAGAATAAAGGACAAAAACCAAATGATCACCTCAATAGATGCAGAAAAAGCACTGGACAAAATCCAACACCCTTTCATGATAAAAACACTCAACAAAATAGGAATAGAAGGCAATTTTCTCAACCACTGAATGCCCACTATTATCACTTCTAGTCAACATTGTATTAGGGATTCTAGCCAATGCACTAAAGCAAGAAAATAAAAGACATAATAATTGGAAAGGAAAAGTAAAACTATCTTTATCCACAGATAGTATGATTATGAAGGTAGACAATCCAAAGGAATATACAAACACACCATAAGAACTAATAAATGAATTAAACAAGACTGAAGAATATATGATCAATATACACAAATCAATTATATTTTTGTACACTAACAACAAATAACTGAAAAACAATATAAAAATATTTACACTAGCATCAAAAGACCAAACAAACCAAATGAAAAAATGTACCTTTATGGTGAAAACTTATAAAACGTTGCTGAGAAAAAAATAAAGATCTAAATAAATGGAGAGATATACCATATGTGCAGATCAGAAGATTCAGTGTTAATAATTCAATTCTAAAATAGATCAATAGAGTCAATGTAATACCAACCAAACTCCCAGCAATAGCAAAAATCTGTACAAATTGAAGAGCTTATTTTAAAGCTAGCAAGACAGGCCGGGCCTGGCGGCTCACACCTGTAATCCCAGCACTCTGGGAGGCCAAAGCAGGAGGATCACTTGAGGTCAGCAGTCCAAGACCAGCCTGAGCAAGAGCAAGACCCCATCTCTACTAAAAACAGAAAAAGTTAGCCAGGAATGGTGGTACATGCCTGTAGTTCCAGCTACTCAGGAGGCTAAGGCAGGAGGATTGCTTGAGCCCAGGAGTTAGAGGTTGCCGTGAGCTAGGCTGATGCCACGGCACTCTACCCAGGGTGATAGAGCGAGACTCTGTCTCAAAAAAAAAATAATAATAATAGTAAAAAAAATAAAATTAAAGATAAAAATAAAGCTAGCAA
This sequence comes from Daubentonia madagascariensis, assembly GCA_023783475.1. Taxonomy (NCBI): domain Eukaryota; kingdom Metazoa; phylum Chordata; class Mammalia; order Primates; family Daubentoniidae; genus Daubentonia; species Daubentonia madagascariensis. The sequence continues at coordinate 1,477,643 of JAKFHU010000127.1, read as the reverse complement.
GACAATTTTGTAGAGGAATAAAAATGGAGCTCTTACACTACTTGATTTCAAGACTTACCATTAAAGCTACAATAATTAAGACACCGTGGTGTTGGTATAGGATAGAAAAATAGACCAAAGGAACATAACAGAAAGCCCAGAAATAAACCTGCATACATATGTTGAATTAATTTATAACAAAGGCTCCGATGCAATTTAATGGGGAAAAGAATCTTTTCAACAAATGATGCTAGAATGATTGTATATCCATATGGGGAAAAAAATGTGTCCTGACTCCATCTCACACCACACACAAAAATTAATGCAAGATGGTTCATACAGAAAGGAGATCAGTAGTTGTTTAGGGATAGATGGAAAGAAATGGTTGGGAGGGAAGGATCCCAAAGAGGCATGAGAAAATTTTGAGGATGATGGATACGTTCACCATGTTCACTGTGGTGATGATTTCACAAGTGTATACATATGTCACAATTTATCAAATTTTATACTTTAAACATGTATAGTTTATTATATGTCAATTTTACCTCAATAAAGCTATTAAGAAAAAGATGGATCAAAAGCTACCACTATAAAGCATCTACAAAAAAACCTACATAGTACTGAAAGCTTAAAAACTAGGTTAAAAAAAAAACAAACACAGGGCAATGTCTTCACAAGCTGGTACATGAAAAATTTTCTTAGGACACAAAATAACCATAAAAGAAAAATATTGATAAATTTTTACTTTATTCAAATTAAAATTTTCTGTTCATCAAAAGATACCATTAAGAAATAAGCTCTAGCACTCTGGGAGGCCAAGGCAGGACGACTGTTTGAGGTCAGGAGTTTGAGACCAGCCTGAGCAAGAGCAAGGCCCCGTCTCTACTAAAAGTAGAAAAACTTAGCCGGGTGTGGTGGTGTGCGCCTGTTGTCCCAGCTAATCAGGAGGCTGAGGCAGGAGGATCACTTGAGACCAGGAGTTTGAGGTTGCTGTGAGCAAGGCTAACGCCATGGCACTCTAGCCCCTAGCCCGGACAACAGAGCAAGACTCTGTCTCAAAAAAAAAGAAAAAGAAATAAGTTAATTTTGATGCATTTACAAGCATATACATTTTTAACATAAAAATAAACATTATACATAAGAAAAAAAGAAATAAGAAAACTATAGAACAGAAAAAATATTCACCCCCTTCCTTTCCTCCTCCCCCCCCCATTATAATGTATACACATACACATACACACAGATCACAAAGGACCTATAACCAGAATATATTTTTTTCAACTCCTAAAAATAAATAATAAAAAGACAATCCAATAAACAGTGAGCAAAAGACTTGAATAGATACTTCACAAAAGATATACAAATGGCCAATAAGCACATGAAAAGTTGCTCACCATCATCATTCATCAGAGAAATGCAAATTAAAACCACAGTAAGATACCAATACCACCACCTGAATGGCTAAAATTAAAAAGACTGACAGTACCAAGTACTGGCATGGATGTGAAGAAACTGGAATTCTCATATATCACTAGTGGGAGTATAAAATGCTACCAGTTTGGAAAATTCTTTGGCATTTTCTAAAAAAGTGAGACATACATCTCTACTATGACCCAGCAATTCTACTACTAGATATTTACCTAAATAAATAAATAAATAAATAACATATGTCCACAAAAGAGACTTGTGTAAGAATCCTCATGGTGACTTTAGTCGTAACAGCTGGAAAGTGAAAGCAACCCAAATGTGCAACAACAGGAAAATGGATAAACACATACTATTTTCATACAAAGGAATACTACTCAAATAAAAAGTAACAAACTACAGATACATGCATCAAAATCAATAAATCCCAAAAACATTACATTAAGCAAAAGATATACACAAAGGACCATATACTTTATGATTCCATTTATACGAAGTTCAAGGACCTGCAAAATTAATCTGTAGTGAAAGAAATCAGAACAACAGATGCCAGGAGATTTTGGGGGGTGGTTGTAATGACTGAAAAGCAACAAAGGGACACAAGGGAACTTTCAGGGGTGATGCAAATGTTCTACATCTTGACAAGAGTGATAGACACATTGGTGCACATATTTGTTAAAGTTCACCAAATTTATAGAGTTAAGATCTGTACATTTCACTAGGTATAATATATACTTTGATAATTTTTAAATGGAATATTTTAAACAAAATAAAAGACTGTACATTCTGTGTTAAAAAGAAGAGAATACATTGCATGTATCAAAACATCACTATGTACCCCATAAATATGTACAATTATTACATGTCAATTAAAAAATAAAAGAAAAAACAAAAAAATTAAAATTAAAAAAATTTTTTTTAAAAAGAAGAGGGCTGCTTGCTGTATATGATCCAACATTATTTACAATACAGGTTGAGCAACTCTAATCCAAAAATCCAAAATGCTCCAAAGTCTGAAACTTGTTGGATTTCAACATGATGCTCAAAGGAAATGTTCATTGAAGCATTTCAGATTTCGGATTTGGGATGCTCAACTGGTAAGTATAATGCAAATATTCCAAAATCCAAAAAAATTCAAAATCTAAAACACTTCTGGTCCCAAGCATTTTGGATAAGGGATACTCAGCCTGTATAACTGTCAATTAAAACAAAGCAAGATGTGGGAGCAGGGTGAATAATGAGAAATTACTTAATGAGTATAATGTATGTTATTTGGGTGATGGATACCCTAAAGCCCCAACTTGACCACAACACAATCTATGCATGTAAGAAAATTGAACTTGTATCCCATAAATTTATACAAATTAAAAAAAAGTAAAATGCTTTAAAAAATAAATAAAATAAAGCAAGATACTGAACAATGTTTGGAGTATCCTACTCATTTCTGTAAAACATAAGCCTCTCTGTCTCTCTCACACAGACATACTCGCTATTATCTGTTAATAAACTATCTTTAGAAGGATACAAAAGAAAACAGAAACACTCATTGCCCAGGAAGAGGAAGAGGGTAGCTGAGGGACAGGGTGAGTGAGACTGACCTCACAACACACACTTTGGTACCTTGTACATTTTATTCTTAGTCCAGGTTACTACGCGCATGCACAGGAGGCAACTGCGAAAAGCATCAGCTCTTGAGTCTGACTACCGGAGTTGAGTCCTGGCTCTCCTTACTGTGACCTTGTATACATTACTTAATTTGTTTGTGCCTTGGTGTTCTCATATGAATATTAACGGGGATACTAAGAGCTGCTACATCATTAAGTTGTTATAAAGATTAAATGAAATGGTATAGGTAAGGCCGGGCGTGGTGGCTCACTCCTGTAATCCTAGCACTTTGGGAGGCCAAGGCAGGAGGATCACTTGAGGTCAGGAGTTTGAGATCAGCCTGAACAAGACCCTGTCTCTACAAAAAAAACAGAAAAATTAACCAGGTGTGGTGGTGTGTGCCTGTAGTCCCAGCTACTTGGGAGGCTGAGGCAAGAAGATCTCTTGAGCCCAGGAGTTTGAGGTTGCAGTGAGCTGTGATGATGATGCCACTGCACTCTAGCCAGGTGACAGAGCAAGACTCTACCTCCAAAAAAAAAAAAAAAGTTAAGAAAGAAATGGTATAGGTAACATACTTTAAAAAGTACCTGGGCCTCTGGGCCTCTTCCAGTTTTACTGGAAGACACACATACACACATAACACACACACACACAAGTATCTGGTATGTAATCAGCTATCATTATTATTCAAAATTTTAAAACAATAGTTTAAAAGTTAGCCTTTTAACCTTTTAACCAAAAAATGAAAGGTTTAGAGTCAAACTACCTGGGGTACAAATCCTGACTCTATCACCTATTTGTTGTATACTTCAATCTGTGAAACAGGGAAATAATACCGGCATGCTTCATTTTATTGTGCTTCGCTTTATTGTGCTTCACAGATACTAAGTTTTTTACAGATTGAAGGTCTGTGGCCACCCTGCATCCAGCAAGTCTATGGGCACCATTTTTCCAACAGCATGTGCTCACTTCATGTCTGTGTGTCACGTTTTGGTAGTTCTCACAATATTTTAAACTTTTTCATCATTATGAAATCTGTTATGGTGATCTGTCATTAGTGATCTTTGAGGTTACTATTGTAATTGTTTTGGGAACCAGAAACCACACACCCATACAAGACAGTGAACTTCAATGTTCTGACCGTTCCACTGACCAGCCATTCCCCCATCTCTCTCCCTCTCCTCTGGCCTCCCTGTTCCTTCAGATACAACAGGATTGAAATAAGGCATTAATAACCCTACAATGGCCTCTAAGTGTTCAAGCGAAAGGAAGAGTCACATGTCTCTCACTTTAAATCAAAAGCTAGAAATGATTAAGCTTAGTAAGGAAGGCATGTCAAAAGCTGAGATAGGCCGAAAGCTAGGCCTCTTGCACCAAAAAGCCAAGTTGTGAATGCAAAGGAAAAGTTCTTGAAGGAAATTAAAAGTGCTACTCCAGTAAACACACGAATGATAAGAAAGCAAAATAGCCTTATTGCTGACATGAAGAAAGTTTTAGTGGTTTGGATAAATCAAACCAGCCACATTAAGCCAGAGCCTAATCCAGTGCATGGCCCTAACTCTCTTGAATTCTAGAAGGCTGAGAGAGGTGAGGTTGATTCATGAGGTTTAAGGAAAGAAGCCGTCTCCACAACATACAAGTGCAAGATGAAGTAGCAAGTGCTGATGGAGAAGCTGCAGCAAATTATCCAGAAGATCTAGCTAAGATCACTGATGAAAGTGGCTACAGTGAACAGCAGATTTTCAATGTAGGCAAACAGTCTTATATTGGAAGAAGATGCCATCTAGAACTTTCATAGCTAAAGAAGCGAAGTCAATGCCTGGCTTCAAAGGACAGGCCAACTCTCTTGCTAGGGGCTAATGAACTGTTGACTTTAAGTTGAAGCCAATGTTCATTTACCATTCCAAAAATCCTAGGGCCCTTAAAGAATTATGCTAAATCTACTTTGCTTGTGCTCTATAAACGGAACAACAAAGCCCAGATGACAGCACGTCCGTTTACAGCATGTTTTACCAAATTTTTTTTTGAGACAGGGTCTCGCTCCATTGCCCCAGCTAGAGTGCAGTGGCATCATCATAGCTCACTGCAACCTCAAACTCCCAAGCTCAGGCGATCCTCTTGCCTCAGCCTCCGAAGTAGCTAGGACTACAGGTGCGCACCACCAAGCCCAGCTAATTTTTCTATTTTTTGTAGAGACAGGGTCTCACTCTTGCTCAGGCTGGTCTCAAACTCCTGACCTCAAATGATCCTCCCACCTTGGCCTCTCAGAGTGCTAGGATTACAGGCATGAGCCACCACACCCAGCCTATTTTACTGAATATTTTAAGCTCACTGTTGAGACCTACTGCTCAGGAAAAAAGATTCCTTTCAAAATATTACTGCTCACTTACAATGCACCTGGTCACCCAAGAGCTCTGACGGAGATGTACAAGGAGATTAATGTTTTCATGCGGCTAACACAACATCCATTCTGTAGCCCGTGGATCGAGGAGTAATTACAACTTTCAAGTCTTGTTATTTAATAAATATATTTCGTAAAGATATAGTTGCCATAGATAGTGACTCCCGTGCATCTGGGCAGTCCAACTGAAAACCTTCTGGAAAGGATTCACCATTCTAGATGCCATTAAGAACACTCATGATTCTTAAAACATCAACATTAACAGAAGTTTGGAAGAAATTGATTTCAACCCTCATGGACGACTTTGAGGAGTTCAAGAATTCAGTGGAGGCCAGTGGGGTGGCTCATGCCTGTAAACCTAGCCCTCTGGGCGGCCGAGGCAGGAGGACCACTTGGCCTCAGGAGTTCGCGACCAGCCTGAGCCCTGAGCAAGAGCAAGACCCCATCTCTACTAAAAATAGAAAAATTAGCCGAGTGTGGTGGTGTGCACCTTTAGTCCCAGCTACTCGAGAGGCTGAGGCAGGAGGATCGCTTGAGCCCAGGAGCTTGAGGTTGCAGTGAGATATGATGATGCCACTGTACTCTAGCCGGGATGACAAAGCAAGACTCTGTCTCAAAAAAAAAAAATTCAGTGGAAAAAGTCACTGCATATGTGGTGAAAATAATAGCAAGGGAACTAGAATTAGAAGTAGAGCCTAAAGGTGTGACTGAATTGTTGCAATCTCAAGATAAAACTTGAATAGACGAGAAGTTGCCTCTTACGGATAAGCAAAGAAAGTGGTTTCTTGAGATGGAATATATTCCTGGTGAAGATGCTGTGAACATTATTGAAATGACAACAAAGGATTCAGAATATTCCATAAACTTAGTTGATAATGCAGTGGCAGGGTTTGAGAGGATTGACTCCAATTCTGAAAGCATTTTACTGTTTACCCACAATAAAATGCTATCAAACAGCATTGCAAGCTACAGAGAAATCTTTCATGAAAGGAAGAGTGAATCAATGTGGCAAACTTCACTACTGTCTTAATTTAAGAAATTGTCACAGTCACACCAATATTTAGCAACCACCACCCTGATCAGTCAGCAGCCATCAATATCAAGGCAAGACTATCCACTAACAAAAAGATTATGACTCACTGAAAGCTCAGATGATCATTGGCATTTTTCAGCAATAAAGTTTTGGGGATTTTTTGTTTGTTTGTTTAGAGACAGAGACTTGCTCTGTCACCCAGGCTGGAGTGCAGTGCCATGATAATAGCTTACTACAGCCTCAAACTCCTGGGCTCAAGTGATCCTCCCACCTCAGCCTCCCAAGTAGCTAGGCCTACAGGCATGTGCCACCACACCCAGTTAATTTTTTTTAAATTTTCTGTAGAAATGGGGTCTCACTATGTTGCCCAGGCTGGTCTCAAATTCCTGGCATTAAGCAATCCTCCTGCCTTGGCCTTGCAAAGTGCTGGGATTACAGGTGTGAGCCACTGTGCCTGGCATCAATGAAGTATTTTAATTAAGGTACATACATTATTTATCTAGACATAACGCTATTGTACACTTAATAGACCATAGTATAGTGTAAACATAACTTTCATATGCACTGGGAATCTAAAAACTTCATGTGACTCATTTTATTACAATATTTGTTTTATTGCAGTGGTCTGGAATTGAACCTCCAATATCTCCAAGGTATGCCTATAGTACCTATATCCTAGGGTTATTGTGAGGATTTAATGAAGTAATTCATATAAAGCATTTACTACAATAGCACATAATAAATGCTCAATACATTCTGCTGTGTATGTGTTTTAAATAAACAGCCATTCCCAAGGCTTTAAACATTATCCCCATACTGATAGCTGTATACTTGCAGCCTGACCTCTCCTCTGGGCTCCAGATTCTTCTACAAGATACCTTCTCCCTAACAACCCTTGGACTTCTCAGACTTCCACTACTTGCTTTCTACCTCCAAGCTACAACAACTCCCCCAATCCTGCCACCACCCCAGCCCAGCTTCCCCATTTTAGTAAACAGTGCCACAAGTAAACATTTGTTCCATCAAGAAGCCTAGAAGTCACCCTGAGTCCTCTCATTCCCTCATACTCCTCTTCTAATCTATCAGCAAGTCCCAACAGCTCTACCTCCAAAATATCTCCCTAAGTCAACCACCAAGGTCTAAACCACTACAACAACTACACCCACCTCCCAACATTTCACCTCACCTTCCTCCTATCCATGTGCCAATGTCCATAAGATCATGGCACTCCCCAACTCAATCTCTAGCCCAGGTTTCCCCTACAACTCAGACTCAAGGCCCAACTCCTCATCAGCACCTGCAAGGGACAGCATTATTGGAAGACCAACTCTCCAACTCAAGCTCCTGTCTATCTCCCCCTTACCCTAGCCACATCAGTCTTATCTTGGTTCTTAGAGGACACTGAGCCCTTTCCCACCTCAGGGTCTTTCCCACCTGCAATGTAATGTCCTCTCAGCCTGGAAGACTCTGTCCCCCCACTCTTCTCATAGCTGGCTTCTTCTCACATTCTAGAGCTTAATCAACATGTGAGTTAGAAAAGTCAAATGGGAAGAGAAACAAGAAAGAAAGGGACATAGAGAAGAGGTGAACAGCTGAGAGTGTCAGCGATGGCAGGGACAGGCCGTGGGGGAGGAAATGGGGGGTGTGTGTGAAAGAATAACAGGCTGGGCCAGGCCCAGTGGCACATGCCTGTAGTCCCAACTAGTTGGGAGGCTGAGGCAGGAGGATCCCTTGAGCCCAGAAGTGTGAGGTTGCGGTGAGCTGTGATTGTGCCACTGCACTCCAGCCTGGGCGACAGAGTGAGATCCTGCCTCAAAAAAATATAAAGGCTAGAAAAGAGCATAGGAACAAGACGGGTGGGCACAGTGATAAAATGGGGGGGTTGCAGTAAGAGGCAGGGACTAAGTGGAAGTGACAGATTTGGAGGAGCTGGTGGTGACAGGGCAGGGGATCAGTAGCAAACTGGGAGCAATCAGTAACAAATGGATGGACAATACAAGTAGGTAGGCTGCAAGGACACAAAGTAGCAGGTGAGGGGGATCACAAAGCAGGCCCAGTAAGGTGCATGGGGGAAGGTGACAGGTGTGAAGGAAGAAATGAGATGGGACAGAGGAAGGAGTGGGGCAGTGAGGGTTATGGTAATAGGCCAGGGAAGTGACAGAATGGGGGTGGGTGACTGATGACATCTGAAGCCATAATGGGGGGGCATGACAGGAAAGAGAAGTGGTAACAGAAAGAGGAGTCAGTGATTGGACAAGAGGAATGACAACAGCGGGTACTGAGAGGGAAGTGTCTCACACTGGCAGGCAGGAGAAGAACAGTGGGGGGACACTGACAGGTGGGGCACTACAGGCAGAGGCAGGCAATGACAGCAAGAGACACTAACAGAGAAGATCAAAGACAGGTGGGGGAAATCACTGACAGAGGGGGGTCACTGACAGCTGGGACTGACAGGGAAGGCACTGGAGGGGTGCATCACAGGGGGAAGGGTCACTGACTTGGGGGACCTTGCCAGGCAGGGGAGGGAAAGGATGATGGGGAGAGCACAGGTGGGAGGGGGCACTGACTGGCATGAGGGGGGCATAGACTAATGAGGGGGCAAGATGGTGGGGGTAGGACTGACTGACTGGGGTGGAGTGACGGGGGCACTGACTGGAGAGAGGGGGATCTGACCGACAGGGGAAAGGACACTGAATGATCTGGTGGACACCGACTAAAGAGAAGGGGCACTGATGTGGAGAAGCACTGACTTATGGGGGCTACTGACAGAGAGGGAACCCTGACTAACAAGGGGGAACTGACTGATGAAGTGGGCACTGACAGGGGAGCACTAACTGACAGGGGCACTGAGCAAGGGGACACTGATGGGCAGGCACTGACAGACGGAGGGGGGGTACTGCCAGGGGGGACACTAATAAGGATGCACTGATTGACAGGGTATACTGACTGATGGGGGCAATGACTGATGGGGGGGATTGACAGGGGGCAGTGACCAACAGGGGCGCTGACCAACTGATGGAGGAGAGCACTGACTGACAGGGGCACCAACTGACAGGGGGGCACTGAGCAATGGGGTCACTGATTGACTGACAGGGCACTGACAGGGCACTGACTGACCAACGGGTGCACTAACTGACGGGGGCAATGACTGACGGGGCACTGACTGACGGGGATGACCTGATGGGCTGACTGACTGTGGGGGCAATGACTGACGGGGCAATGACTGACGGGACACTGACGGGGCACTGACTGACTGAGGGGCAATGACTGACGGGACACTGACGGGGCACTGGCTGACGGGGGCAATGACTGACGGGGCAATGGCTGACGGGGGCAATGACTGACGGGGCAATGGCTGACGGGGGCAATGACTGACGGGGCAATGGCTGACGGGGGCAATCACTGACGGGGCACTGACTGACTGCCCGGCGGGCGGTCGCACTTACCTGCCCTGCGGGCCGGGCGTCGCGGCGGCTCCTTGGAGGCCCAGGTGGAGGCCCACGTGGAGGCCAGGGCGCTGGTGGCGGCGAAGCCCGGGCGGCCTCGGGAGGGCCGCACGCACATGGGCCCGGCCCGGGCGCGGCGCCTACAGACACGGGCGCAGCCGGCCGGCGGCTCGGGACCAGCTCCGGGCCGCGGGCGGCTCTCGGATCGCTCCAAAATGGCGGCGGTGGCGGCGCGGGGGCGCGCACGTCCGGGGGCGGGGCTCCGCGGGGGCGCGCGCGCCGCGGCCGGGGCGGGGCCGCGCGGGAGCTGTCGGCGGCCCTGGGGTGTGGCGGGGCGCGGGTGCGTGTCTCTGCGTTTCTTTTCCCTCTGCGGTGGTGGCGGACTTTTTGTCGGTGATTGACTTTTGTTGTGATAACAGGTTTCCTGATGCGCGTCAGCGGCAGGACCACCCCCGCAGTGGGTCGCGCCGCGGAGGCGGGGCTTCCCGAGGCGGCCCCGAGTGTCGCGGTCGTCCCGGGCCCCCCTCGCCGCGGCAGCGGGTGTGCCCTGGGCTCGTGGGCGCGCGGCGGGGGCGCGGCGGGGCGGGCTGGACGGTGTCGGCCCGCGGCGCGTGCGAGGTCGCCTGCGGCCTGTTTCCTAACTGCACTGGGAGCGCTTTGGGAAAACAGACCTTGTTTTTCCCAGGTGCCCCGCAGGCTCTTGCACAGTGTTTTGCAAATTAAATATGTGCCCATTTAATACGTGTTGGAATTGTTCAATCAAGCTAATCCCTAAAATGAGAATTATTATTTGAGGTGTCGGCGTGAGCGTGAGCCGTGGGAAAGTTTTGGGGGAAAAGTTGAACGCTTAAGGAATATCTAAACACCCGTGCCAGTTACCAACTGTTGCCTCTCAGCTCCAAATTCACCAGTGGTCTCCGAAAACGGACCTGGGCCCTTCCGGTGTGTCTCCCGCCCGCGGTGCGCGTAAGCGCTGCCAGCAGAGGGCGCCGCGGCGGCGCGTCGGAGGGAAAGGGCTTCTCCCGGCGCTCGCGCCGCGGCGGCCGCAGCGGGCTTCCCCCGCGCCTGTCTCCGCAGCGGCCAGCGGCGCCCAGGGCCCTTCGGGCGACTGTGGCACACGGCCTCGGGGAGCCGTCCGCCCCGAACGGCCTCCCCCGGGATCCCGGAGGACAGACTTCTGGCGCGTTCCGCTGAGGGAACTTCCGGGAAGTCGGGGTAAGGAAGCATCCGCCTCACAGCCGAGGAAGGAGGCGCCCTGCGTTCGTGCGCTGTGGCCTGGGGTCGCGCCCTGGCCCGTGGGCGCCCCCGCGAGGCTGCAGGCGCCGCTCGGCCGAGCTGCGGAGTGAGGGCTTGGCACGGGCACCGGACGCAGAAGGTGCCCGTGCCAGGCCTCTCGCTGCCTGTGCAGTCCTCCGCCTGTGCCCGGGCCGTAGCGCCTGCGTCGGCGGGACACCCGCTCCTGCTTTCACAGCCACATGCGCCAGCAGATCTGTTCCTGCGGCTCCGTGCGTGGCCGGCTCTCTACCACCGACACCCTGGGGCGAGACAGTGGCCCCGTCCTGACACAGTAGCGTCCCAACGGCTCCCCGCGTCTATGCGGCAGTACTTGCTGTAGCTCAGCTTGCGGTGACCAAGCAGAGCGCCCGGAGAGAGCCCGTTGAAATAGGTCAGATCACATCCCCTCAGCCCCCGGCAGGGCCTGAGTCTCACGGGGTGAAAGCCAAAGTTCTTGCTGTCGCCCACAGTGCCCCACATGATCTGATCCCATCTCCCTACTCCCCTGGTTCACTGGCTCCGATCATGATAACCTCCTGCCACCAGCCACTTGCTCATGTTGCCTGCACCCTTGCATGCGCTTCCCTTAGTCCTTGCTGTGCCTGCCAGCTTGCCTCCTAGATCCCCACTCCATTGTCCCCTTCTCGGTGAGGGCTTCCCTGGCCACCCCACTGCAAATGTCAAGCCTGCATACACACAGACTTCATAGCCCCTTCCCTGCTTGGTTTTTTCCTCCTTCACAATGGTATCAGTAGTCACAGGCCACTAAGGGGACAGAAACTACACAATGATTTCAACAGGTAAAATTTGATGTAAACATATTATCAGTCACAGGAGATTAATTATAAGGAATGAAGATAACTCTATATTCAAGAAGGGGCAACACTTGGAAAGGGGTCCCCTCCCCGAGGTGGGAGCTCATTCCTTGTTAGAGAAGTGTGGCAGCAGCCCAGATGACACAACAGAGACGTTCCCCACATTGTCCTGGGATAGAGCTAGTCCTTGTCCCCACGCAGAGGCTGGTGGGCAAGAACACAGCTCTCCAAGTGCAGGTAGGCAAAGGTAAGAAAACCTACTGAGGTGCCTGCGTGACTCACTGGAAATCCATTCGTGGGGTTGCCACTGAAACTCAGTGGGAAGCTATCCACAGGGGTGGCACCAAAACTTGGGAGGATGAGTACAACTGTATGTCCCCCACACCTGCCACTGGCAGCACTGCAACAGGAGCAAGAGAAGGAATGCGCACGGAAACCAGAAAGTTCCTTCCTCCTGCGGTGACTCTCCAGCACTCTCTACTGGCAAAGCTTAACACTGTGCCAACTGCAAAATACAAATTCTTATTTATAGGATCCAGCTCCATTATCATAGAACAGGCAATGGAAAGTGGATTCCAAGCATGAATAGTGGATTTGGAGCTAATTGGCACAGTCCAACCCTTTGGACAGTCAGCTTCTTTATGCATCCTTTCATACATGTTTGAACTTGAAAAAGTGCTATATTTTCACCTCACAAAGTACATCTATCCTTATTGCAAGTGAAGACAATCCTCACTTTTTCCCAAAAATGAGAATGTGCACACTCCCAACAGTCATTATATCTATTGCTAGCTATATTGATTACTCCTCAAATTTTGTCACTGTCCCACTGAATAGTCTATAATGTTAAGATTAAAATAGTGAAGTTAACCTCTAACAACTTGTATATTTTCATAAATGGAAAGGAGAGAGAAGAAAATGTCTAGTATATACTAATACATAATATAACAAGTAAAGAGAAAATATGCAAAGCTACTACAGTTCTTGTTTCTGTAATTGGTCACAAGACATAGTTGATATGTGTGGCTCTTTAACACTTTTCCACTAATATTGGAAACAAGGCAAGGATGTCTGCTTTCACCACTTTAATTCTATGTTATACTAAAGATTCTAGCTAGTGCAATAAGGAAATAAAAAAGTAAAAGCATACAGATTAGAAAGGAAGAAGCAAAATTGTCTTTATTCACAGATAACATTATTTATTTAGAAAATCCTAAGGAATCTACACAAAAAATCTAGAACTAATAAGCTAGTTTAACAAGGTTACAGGATACAATATCAATATGTAAACAACAGTTATATTTTGTATACTAGTAATGAACAATCTGAAAATGAAATTAAGAAAACAATTCCATTCAACATTTCATTGAAAAGAGTACATACTTAGGAATAAATGTAACAAAATAAGAGCATACAGAAAAGAATTAATGTAGCAGTGCTAACTTCTTTTTTTAAATTGTGTCCCAGTTTCTTTTTTGTTTGTTTGTTTTTCTTTTTTTTTAAGTATGGAGGCTCAAGTATAAGATGTAGATTTTTTTTTAAAGCTTTACCAAATAAAACCAAAATAAAACAAAAAACTCCTTTTGCGTTCCATAAAAATTGACAGAAAAGCCAGAAGAGCAAATCAGTAGGCAGCCCCCTGCCCCCCCCCATACCATGGTCTCTGTGGGACAGCAGCAAGTCTGCACAGGACAACACTGAGGGCCACATCTCTCCCGGAGCTGTCCCCTGTCACCCCCACCCCCAACCCCAAGCAACTCCCAAACACACATGGAATCAGATTGCCAGTTTTTCTTCTATCTTTCACATACCACAGTTATTTCATAAAATTTTTTTGTTTTACATTTTTTTATACCAATGTAACAAAAAGGTGGGAGGGAAGGGGAGGCTGACAGTATATTTTATGCTTATAAATGCAGGGGGTGGAAGACAGGGTGGGGGGGAGCAGGTGAACAAAAACCACACGATCTCTATGGAAATATGGAGAGTTTCAATATCAAAATGTGGTGGGAAGCAGGCCTCAGAGCCGGAGAAGGGTGTTTATCGGGCTTTATACTCAGGGATAGATGGTGCTGTGCAGTCGATGATGCAAGTTGTTATGTGACCTGTTGAGGAGGGAAGGGACAAGGGAGAGGGAGCAGAAAACGAGTTCTCTAAGAAAGGAATCTAATGAGTGCATGGCGTGTCTGGTTATCCAGTTATCGTGAAGTGGAGGTTTAACACAGCTGCTTTCTCTTCAAAGCCTCCACCAGGTCATTCTTCAGAGCTTCTTGTTTTGATTTGTCTGCAAAAGTCTGCACAGAACTCAGCCTATTGACAATGTCCTTTGTTTTTTGAAGGTAGATCTCATTCAGCACACTTCTGAGTTTAATTCCATGGCCTCTACCAGGCACCTGGTGCTGACTGTGTGGGGGGCTCACAGCTTCATCTTTCTCCATCTGTCTGGTAAGGCGGCCTCCGAGGTTCATGGCACCACAGCCAGATTTGTCGGGCTGCAGCCACAGCATCACCATGGAGGTCAACTTGTAACGGGTGGTGCAACCACTGGATTTCTCCAGCACTTCTACCACATGGGTGGGATGCCAGCAGACTTTGATCTTCTTGGATCCAGCGCCAGCCTTTTTTATGAGGATCATTCCAGCAGAGCCATGATCCAGATCCCAGAGGTAGACAGATGAGATGCTGCCTTCAAAACACAGGTCTCGGTACTGGTCAAAGGTATTGTTGGCTTCTACCTCCAGCTTTCTCAGCCAAGCAGATGGTATGGCTCCATCTTCCAAAGGAGGGTCATACTTGTTACTCCACGGTGACCTGTAGGAGTCCCCATCTCTGTTGTAGTTACACAAAAGGTAATCCTTTCCACCACCTCGTCTCTGGCAATTTTCGGTGGCTGGTCAACAGAAGACAGATCTTCACATAGACTGGGGACCAGGTTGATCAGGTCACTGAGGTTTTTCTGCATTTGCTGTGGAGGCAGGTGCCTCATTAGGTCCAAGGCACAGTCCAGCTGCTGATCACTCATGGGGGTGGTGGCAGAAGCCTCGGTCCGGCATCTGTGGCTCTCCCCCTAGTAGCAAGGCCTAGCGCTTCCACTTCCCTGGGTGCCCAGGAATACAGCAGTGCTAACTTCTAATCCTCAAAAGGCTCTGCTTACAACGTACCCTTGGGCTTGTATCTGGGAGCCTGGATTTTAGGAGCATTCCCACCATTTCCAGAACTGACCAGAGCGGCTCATTGTGCCTAAATTATTTGTACAAACAATGTGATTTATGCTGAACATCTGCTTTTCTTTTGGAAGTCTGGAATTTTGATAGGCACCTGGCAGAGACTATCTATGCAAACAGCCCTGGAGTGGGTTGAATGGTGGCAAAAGATGTATCTACCTGGAACTTGCGAATGTGACTTTCCCTGGGAAAGGGTTTTTGCAGATGGAAAGTAAGGATGTAAATTAAGGATCTTGAGATGAGATAATCCCGGATTAGGGTGGGCCCTAAACTCAATGGCAAGTGTCCTTACAAGAGATGGGGAGAAGACAAAGTTGATGTAAAGACAGAGGCAGAGACAGGAGTGATGCCAAGCCAAGGAATACCAAGGATTACCAGCAGCCACCAAAAGTTAGGAGAGAGGCATGGAACAGATTCTCACTCAGAGCCTTCAGAAGGAACCAACTCTGCTGACACCTTGATTTTGGACTTCTAGCTTCCTAGACTGTCAGAGAATAAATTTCTCTTGTTTTAAGCTGCTCAGTTTGTGGTAATTTGTTACAGCAGCCTTAGGAAGGAAATATAAGCTCCCAATAAAACCATAGGTGCTGAGTCTCTAAATGAGCTTTCCCAATTGGCAATAATTCATGTGTTGTCACAACTGCTTGCCAGGAAATTAAGTGCATCCCATGTGACTCCAGTGAGAGAGAACCCTGGGAGCTCACGCTAGTCTCCCCTAAACTTTATCCCATGTGCCTTTTCCCTTTGCTGATTGTACTTTGCACCCTTCTGCTGTAATAAATGGTGGCCGTGAGAATGACTATATGCTGAATGGTGTGAGTCCTCCTAGCAAATCATCCAACCTGGGAGTAGTCTTGGGAGACCCTGACACAAAGAGCAATTCCTGTACAATAAAAATTACATAACATCTGGGCACAGTGGCTCATGGCTATAATCCCAGCACTTTGGGAGGCTGAGATAAGAGGATCCATTGAGGTCAGGAGTTCGAGACCAGTCTGAGCAAGAGTGAGACCCCATCTCTACAAAAAATAGAAAAATTAGCTGGGCATGGTGGTGGCCCCTGTAGTCCCAGCTACTCAGGAGGCTGAGGCAGGAGGATCGCTTGAGCCCAGGAGTTTGAGGTTGCAGTGAGCTATGACCAGGCTACTGCACTCTAACCTGGGTGACACAGCCAGACCCTGTCTCAGAAAAATTTTTAAAGTTAAAAATAAAATAAAAAATAAAATAAAAATAAATAAGTGAACAGACATGTCATGTTTTTGTATTAAAATACTCAATATTGTTAAGGTGGTAATTCTCCCCAAATGGATCTATATATTTAATGCAATCCCTGGCAAAATCTCAGCAGGTATTTTTGGTGGTGGCAGTGGTGGTGGTACAAATTGACCTGCTAATGCTAAAATCTACATAGAAATGCAAAAGATCAAGATAGTCAATTTTGAAAAAGAACAAAGTTGGAAGACTTACACTACCTGATTTAGAAACTTACTACAAAGCTAGAATGATCAAGACAGTATAGAACTGGTGTAAGGAAAAGCATATAGATCAAGAGAACAGAATAGAAAATCAAAAAATAAACCCACACAATTATGATCGTTGGTTTTTTATAAAGGTACTAAGTCAATTCAATAGGGAAACAATATCTTTTCAACAAATGGTATTGAAAAAACTGATTAGTCATATACAAAAAAAGAACTTAAGCCCTTACCTCACATCATACACAAAAATTAATTCAAAATGGATCACAGACCTAAATGTAAGAGCTAAAAAACTTCCAGAAGATGGCTAGGCGTGGTGGCTCATGCCTATAATCCCAGCACTGTGGGAGGCCAAGGTGGGAGGATCGCATTGAGGCCGGAAGTTTGAGACCAGCCTAAGCAACAGGGAAACCCCATCTCTACTAAAAAAAAAATAGAAAAATTAGCTGGGTGTCTGGCACACACCTGTAGTCCCAGCTACTCGGGAGGCTGAGGCAGGAGGATTGCTTGAGCCCAAGAGCTTGAGGTTGCAGTGAGCTGTGATGACACCCCTGCACTCTAGGTCACAGAGTGAGACCCTGTCTCAAAAGAAAAAAAATAACTTCTAGAAGAAGCATAAGAAATATTATTAGGGAAGGAACTTAGGTTAAGAAAATATTTCTTAGATATGACACCAAAAGCATAATCCATGAATGAAAAAAATTGATAAGTTTTTCCTTTTCAAAAGATGCCACTAAGAAAAACAAAAGACAAGCCACAGGGTGGAAAAAATATTTGCAAATCATCTAATAAAGGACTGGATTCCAGAATATATGTTTGTTAAAACTCTTACAATTTAGTGATAAGAAGACAAACAACTCAATTTAAAAATAGGCAAAAGATTTAAATGAACATTTCATGAAAGAAGATAACACAAATGATTTATGAGCACATGAAGAGATGTTCAACATCATTAATCACTAGGGAAATGTTAAATTAACCCACAATACCACCACACACACCCTTGAATGGCTATAATTAAAAAGACTGACAATACCAAGTGTTGGGGAGGATGTGGAAGACTGGAACCTTCATCCATTCCTAGTGGGAACAAAAGATGGTATAGCTACTTTAGAAACATTTTGACAATTTCTTTAAAAGATAAACATAAACTTACCATACATCCAAACACTTTCACTGCTAGGTATCTACTCAGGAAAAACTAAAATGTGTCCACAAAAAGACTTGTACACAAATGTACATAGTAGCATTACTCATAGTAAGCAAAAAGTGGAAACAATCCAAATGCCCATCAGTGGGTAAATGGATAAACAAAACGTCATATCCATACAATGAAATACTATTCACGAAAAGGAACAAACTACTTATACATACAACAACATGGATGACCTCAAAAACATAATGCTAAGTGCAAGAAACCAGACAGAAAAAACTGTATATTTTATGTATATTTCCTATTGCTGCTGTAACAAATTACCACAAACTTAGTGGCTTAAAACAACACAAATTTATTATCTTACAGTTCTGGAGGTCAAAAATCTGAAACAAATCTTATGAGACTAAAATTAAGGTGTCAACTTTCCTCTGGAAGCTCCAGGGGAGAATCCGTTCCCTTGCCTTTTCCAGCTTTTCCTGCGTTCCTTGGCATATGGTCTTTCATCTTCAAAGCCAGCATCATAGTCTCTTCCAAATGCTTTCTCAGATTCCATCACATTGCCTTCTCTGACTAATCCTCCTGCCTCCCTCTTAAAAGGACCCTTACATTGGGCCCGCCCGGATAATCCAGGATGAGCTCCCCATCCCAATATCCCCAATTTATTCACATATGCAAAGTCCCTTTTACCCCATGTAAAGTAACACATTCACAGGTTCCAGAGATCAGCACATAAACATTTTGGGGGGTAATTATTCAGCCTACCACATTGTACATTCCATTTATATGAATTTTGAGAAAAGGCAAAACTGTAGAGACAGAATGCAGATCGGTAGATGCCTGGGCTGTGGGGTTGGCTACAAACAGGCACAAAGGAACTTTTTGGGGTTATTATATTTAATTGATTTTAAGGTGCATGTTTTGTTTCACAATTTAACATCTGAAATAAGAACACATCTTACAATTGATCACATACAATAAGCACATGAAAAAATGCTCAACACCATTAGTAATGAGGGAAATTCAAATTAAAATCACAGATACCACTACCCACCCACTGGACTGGCTAAAATTAAGAAACCTGGCAACAGCAAATGTTGACAAAGATGTGGAGCAAACAGAACTCTGATACACTGTTGGTAGGATTTTTTTTTAAACATGTGGCTGCTTTGGAAAAAGCTAAACATATACCCAGGCTATGCCTCAGTGATTCAGTTCCTAGATACGCCCAAGAGAAATGAAAATGTATCTCCAAAAAGAGACTTGTACAGGGATTTTCACAGCAGTTTTATTTATCATGACCAAAACCAGGGAAGGCCCAGATGTCAATCAACAGGAGAATGAATAAGCAAACTGTAGTATATTCACAAAGTGGAAGAGTACACAACAGTAAAAAGCAATGAACTAATGAAGCACACCACAAAATGGATGAATCTCAAAATCATGGTAAGTAAAAGCAGCCAGACACAAAAGACTACCTACTGTATGATTCCTTTTTTTTGAGACAGAGTCTCACTCTGTCACCTGGGCTAGAGTACAGTGGCGTCATCACAGCTCACTGCAACCTCAAACTCCTGGGCTCGAGCCATCCTCCTGCCTCAGCCTCCTGAGTAGCTGGAACTACAGGTGGGTAACACCACGCCTGGCTAATTTTTCTAGCTTTAGTAGAGACAGGGTCTCTCTCTTGCCCAGGCTGGTCTCAAACTCCTGACCTCAAGTTATCCTCCCACCTCGGCCTCCCAGAGTGCTAGGATTACAGGTGTGAACCACCACGCCTGGCCTCTATGATTCTATTTTTATGAAGTTCTAGAATAAAGTCATCTATGCCTGTGGTCCCCAACCCCCAGGCCACAGCCCATTATCGTGTCTGTGGCCTGTTAGGAAACGGGCCTCGCATCATTGCCTGCGCCTGAGTTCCACACCTCCCCCCATCCCCCGTCCGTGGAAAAATTATCTTCCATGAAACCAGCCCCTGGTGCCAGAAAGGGTGGGGACCGCTGCTCTGTGGTGCAGGAAATCAGCATAATGGAGTCTGGGTATGGAGACTGACTGGAAAGAGGTGTGAGGGGACCTTCCAGGGTGATGGTGATGTTCCTGATCTTGCTAGTGCTTTGGATTACATGGATGTGTTCATGTGTCAAAGCTTATTAAAGAGTCCATTTAAGATTCATGCATTTCACTATGTATAAATTTTACCTAACAGAGAAAAAGAAAAAAAACCTGAAAACAAATATTAATAATAAACACACATACTGAAGTACTTAGGGATGAGTGGATGGATGTCTGCAATCGTCTTTGAAATTCATCTAGAAATGAGATGGACTGATGGATGGAGGAATGTATAGATGTACAGATATGGGATAAAACATAACAAAATATTAATTAGTAATGTAGATTCCATGTAATAGGTAAATGTCATTGTACAGTTCATTTATCTTTTCTGTATGAACATTTTCATAATAGAATATTTGTAAATTTAATAGCTCATCATTCTACAATTGGTAGTTTTCTTTTAGCTATTTATAAAATAATGGCATCTTAAGTTAATTATGATAATTATAAAGGGTAATAATTTTGTGGCTCACCAAGTAGCCATATGCCCCACATTTCCCTGTTTGGGACCACGTGACTAGTTTTGGCTGATGGACTGTAAGTAGAAGTATATCACTTCTAGGCCAAAGCAATTAAAAACCAGTGGACAGGCTGGGCACAGTGGTGCACACCTGTAATCCTAGCACTCTGGGAGGCCGAGGTGGAGGATTGCTTGAGGCCAGGAGTTCGAGACCAGCCTGAGCCAGAGCAAGACTCTGCCTCTACAAAAAATACAAAAAAAAAAAAAAAAAAAAATTAGCAGGGCATGGTGGTGTACCCTGTAGTCCCAGCTACTCAGGAGGCTGAGGTAGAAGGATCACTTGAGCCCAGCAGTTTGAGGTTGCAGTGAGCTATGATGATGCCACTGTACTCTAGTACAGGTGACCAAAAAAAAAAAAAAAAAGCCAGTGGACAAAAATAGCCAGTAGGCCTCATCAATCTGTCTTTTCTGCTGCCAGTGACCTCCAAGGCTATGTGTTCTGGAGGTAGAGCTAGTGAAGGGATGCCACCTGACCTTCCCACCAGCCCATGCATGAGTGGAACAGCCACGAAAGACTTGGGGGTTGTTACTGCAGCCTAGCCTACCCTAGCCCCATTAACCTTGGAATGGAGGGCTCTACACAACTAGGCTATACGGTACAGCCTCTTGCTCCTAGGCCACACACCTGTGCAGCCTGTGACTGTGCTGGATATTGTAGGCAACTGCAACACAATGGTGAGTACTTATGTTTCGAAACACATCTAGAGAGAGAAATGGTACAGTAAAAATACAGAACTATAATCTTACGGTATTATGGACCACCATAGTATATGACTTCCAGTTGACCGAACCGTCCTTATGGGTGCAGGGCCGTAAATGTGCGTGTGTTCTCAGTAACTGCCCCTCAGCTCCCAGTGCTCCCGTGCATGCCGGGGTGGGACTCTGCAGACCACCCCGGCGGGGCGGGTGGGAGCCCCGAGTGGGAGGGACGGGCCTGCCGCAGGTTCCCGCGTCTCCGCCCGGCGGGGAAAGTAAACCTGCGCAGGCGCCTCAGGCGGTCGGCATTTCTGAGAGCCTGCGCTTGTCAGGGTTGGGTTTTTTTTTGTTTTTTGTTTTTGTTTTTTTCATGGTGACCGCACAATAAGGGTTGGGTTTTTGAAAGAGAAACGTGGTCGCGGTTCTTTGGCTCCTTGCTTGGAAGACTCGCAGCAGGGCCGGTGCCACGGAGTGAACACAGACAAGAAGCAACTCCACGCAAACAGCCTTCATTGTAGAAATGAAGGAAGATAAGCTACCCAAGTGAAAATACGTTGCAGAGAGAAGAATGGGTCAGTGGAGAAGGTTGTTAAGGACTCCCTGTGGGGTCAGCTCGGGAACGGGGTACATGAAGAGCTCAGAGAGGGACCGTGGAGGGTGAGACGACGGCGCAGGAGCCCGGAGACGCCTAAGTCCGACCACAAACCAACCGCTGCCGGCGGAAACTGGCGGCTGTTCCAGAAAGAACTCCCCCTCCCCAAACTTTCATCCAAACCTTCTATAAAACTCGCCGCTCTCCCCTTTTTAGGGTAGATGCTCTTTTCAGCCCGCACCAGGGTGCCCTTTGCTATATCTCAGGCTCGAGAGTCTTCCTAACACTCGCAGGCGGTTCCCCTTTACCGGCCCGGCCCGCGCAGGGCTTGCTGGAGGCGTGGATGTCACCAGGCGACGGACACACGCGGTGGGCGGGTGTTCTGCGTTTCCCCGCAGTCCCCTACGAACTGCCCTCCTGCCCTGTATCCGCCACCCGCAGATTCGATCCCTGGTTGGCACGCTGGCGCGCCAGGCTGGCCCGGAGCTCGCGGAGGCACCTGCGGCCGCGACCGGGGCCCCGGGAGCCGCGAGGGCGGCCGAATCGCTCGGGAGCGCGCTGACGTGGCTGGAACACGCGTCCACGGGCGGTGGAACCGGGCGCCATAAAGATTAAACTCGGCTATGAAAACCGCCGCTGCGCAGGGGGGCGAGGCTGGGAAACTCGCCCCAACCCCGCGGCCCTGCTCGGCCTCCCCAGCCGGGCCCCGCGGCGTCCCTGGAGGCCCCGAGCCCCGGCCGGCCGGCTCCCTTGGACGTCAGGCCGTCCGGCCGCGGGCGCCTCCGCCTCCGGAAGTCCTCCCGGCGGGCTCCGCGCCGCTCTGGCCCGCGCGGGCCCTGCTCGCTGGTGCGCGCGGCGGCGGCCGGCCGCTCTGGCCCGCGGGGCGCTCGACTGCTCCCAGGCGCGGTCCCGCCCGCGTTCCCCCGGCAACGCCGCAGGCCGCGGGAGCTGCCGCCATGGCCTCGCCGGCGCGCGCCGGGCCTCACCGGGCTCGGGCGGGCTTGGGTGCGGCCGCGCCGACGACCTCGGGCCCCGCGGAGGGGGCGCCGGCGGCGGCCTGGGCGCGCTTCTCTGCCTGGCTGGAGTGCGTGTGCGTGGTCACCTTCGACCTGGAGCTGGGCCAGGCGCTGGAGGTGAGCGGGCGGGAGGGCGGTACGGCCGCCGGGCCCCCCTCGCGCGCCCCCCGCGCGCGGCGCCCCGGGCCCGACCCCGGCGCGACCCCGGCCCGAGCGCTCAGGCGGGCGCGGCGCCGCCTGCTCCGGGCCGCGCCCGCGCCCGCTCGGGAAGGGCTCGGCGGGAGAGGGGGTTGCTGCGCCTGGTTTTGTCCTCACGTTGGATGGAGGAGACGGGCCCTGCACTTTGCGTAACCGGAGTGATACTCTTTCGGTTTTTCTCTTTTTTCTTTTTCTTTTGTTTTTTTAGAGACAGGGTCTGCTCTGTCGCCCAGCCTGAAGAGTGCCGTGTCATGATCATAGCTCACTCCTGGCCTCAAGCGATCCTCCCGCCTGGGCCTCCCAAAGTGCTGGGATTACAGGCGTGAGCCACCAGGCTGGCCTCGATTTTTCCTATTAGGTGTCTGCCGCGTCCCCACTCCACTTTTCCCCACCGGAGCAACGGTACCTTCATCCCCTCGATTGCTCCAGCCAGAGACCCGTGGATCCCCTTGCCTGCTCCCCTCCGCTCCCTCCACATCCCATCCCTGGGCAAGGCTGACAGCTCCCCTTGCAACAGAGATCTCAGATCCTTTGTCTTTGCTGCCATCACCAATGTTACCCCCTCCTAACTGCACCCCAGAGCTCAACCTTTGTGGCTCTCCTGCTTAAAATCCTTGGCTCCTCCTTGTTCACCTAGAGTCGGATCCAGAGTCCAAGGGCCCCTGCTTGGCCCCTGCACCCTCGTCTTGTGCCATTCTTGCCCTTAGGTATCTGTTCACCAGCTGTGCTCTTCCCACTGCCTGCAAGCCTCCATCCCACCCACCCACACAGGCAGCTTCTCTTCCTCCAAGTGCAGGTGAAAATGCCACAGACTCAAGGAGGGCTTCTCTATGCCCTGAAGGGCCATGACATAGAGCAGGGAGCTGCCCTGCAGGTCGAGGGGGCTGGGAGGTAGGCTGCATTGTCAGGAGTCTCCTGAGAGGTAGTGAGCTTCCCATAACTGCATTTGACCAGGATGAGGCTGAAGAGTTATCATCAGGAAAGCTAGGGCAGCATGTCCCTGTGGTTAGGAGATGCTTTCTAAGGCCCTACTGAATTCAGTGAGGCTATGAGAAGTCTAAAGTCTTCTAAACAGAAAAGTATAATTCTTAGTGAGGACTCCTGGCACTGTGACCAGCACTCAGTGTGTCCCTCATCGCACCACACGCTCTCCCTACCAGGTGCACTGTTGCAAACAGCACCACTTGGGAGGAGGGGCTGAAGAGAGGTGAAGTGATTTGCCCAAGGTCGCAGAGCCCACTTTCTTACTTCAATACTGTTGCCCAGATTGTTCCCCATAAAATCACAAGAGAGCCAGGTTGATGCCTGTAATCTCAGCACTTTGGGAGGCAGAGGTGGGAGGATCGCTTAAGGCCAGGAGTTCGAAACCAGCCTGGACAACATAGGGAAACCCTGTCTCTAAAAAAAAAGAAAGAAGAAAAAATCAGCCAGGCGTGGTGGCACTTGCCTGTAGCCCCAGCTATTCGTGAGGCTGAGGTGCGAGGATCGCTTGAGCCCAGGAGTTCAAGTTGCAGTGAACTATGATCATACCACTGTATTCCATCCTGGGCGACAGAGTGAGATCCTGTCTCTTAAAAAAAAAAAAAATCACCAGAGAAGGTAAGAGGTTCTTCTATTATGTTTCTTTAAAGCATTCTCATGTATAATTTTCTAAAACTTAACCATTCAGAAAGTTAATTCTAAGTAAATACTGGTAAAGGTTGTGTGTGCTTGGGCTTCTGAGCCTTTGCTGAGGCTGCACAGCTGGGGGAGTGTTGGGGACCCAGGGTCACCTCTGAAATGCTCCATAGCAGTGACCTGGGCCCCTTTGGTTCATTTTCTGTGTAAAAACATGGCGGTGAATCCATCAGTGGTTTGGCCACATGACCCTCATCAGGTTTGCCTCTTGCCTTTCCTCCCTCTCCTGGAAGTTATAGAGAAGATCAGGGTTGTTCAGTGGACCCCCAGACTTTCAGGGAGCACCCACCCTGCACTCACTTTTTCACAACTCAGCCTGGCTGAGCTCTGCAAAGCCCCCGGACGTGCTTGGTGCTGGGATGTGGAAGGAAGACTTGAGTTGGGGAGGACGAGGCTCAGAGGAAGGAATGGGCTCAACTAAAGTCTTGGAGGATGAGGAAGCAGCCAGACATGGGGGGAATGTGTTTCAGGTACTCCCTCCAGGAAAAAGCCAACGTAAGCAAAGGCAAGGATCTGTCCATTCATTCAATAATCAGCTTTTTTTGTTTGTTTTTTGTTTTTGTTTTTGTTTTTGAGACAGGATCTTGCTCTGCTGCCCAGGATAGAGTGCAGCAATGCAATCACAGCTCCCTGCAGCCTCCAACCACTGGGCTCCAGCGATCCTCCTGCCTCACTCTCCCAAGTAGCTGGGACTAAAGGCCTTGCCACTACGCCCAGCTAATTTTTCTTATTTTTTGTAGAGACACAGTCTTGCTATGTTGCCTAGGCTGGTCTTGAACTCCTGGCCTCAAGTGATCCTCCCGCCTCAGCCCCGCAAAGTGCTGGGTTTACAGGTGTGAGCCACCACACCCAGCCAGTAAATCAAATATTGAGCAGCTATCACTGGCCAGGCCCCACAGAGCCAGGACCCAGCACAGGAAACATGGAAGTACACCAGAAGACAAGGCTCTTGCCCTCCAAGAGTTCACACTCTGTGCTAGAGACACAGACAGTAAGTGGTCCAGCCCTCACAGGAACCCCCCTGAGTACTGGACTTTTGGGGATCCTATGCAATGAGGGCACTGGAGCCTCTGTACAAGGCAAGGGGTCCAGCTTGAGAGGGGATAGGCAGGGCCATGGGGAGCAACCAGAATGCACAGGTAAGCTGAGGAAAGGGCCTGGCTCGACCATCTCAGCTCACCCGGAGGTCTCTGGGGTGACCTGTGCGGGAATGCACAAAGAGCCCTCCACGGCGGCTCCCGCTCTCCCAGGCAGTAGTTCCCACACTGCCGTCTCAAGGCTCCTTTATAGTTTTAAATATTTTTGAGGACTCCAAAAAGCCTTTTGATTACATGAATTATATCTATCAATGTTTAATGTACTAGAAATTAAAACTGAGTAAATTAGCTGGGTATGGTGGCACACGCCTGCGGTCCCAGCTACTCAGGAGGCTGAGGCGGGAGGATCACCTGAGCCCAGGAGTTCGAGGCTGCAGTGAGTTGTGATCACACCACTGCTCTCCAGCCTGGGTGATAGAGTGAGACCCTGTGTCAAATAGATAAATAACTTTTTTAAAAACTGAGGAAATTTTAAAATATTCATTAATTCATTTAAAAAACAATAAATACTCTCTGTATTAGTATAAATAACATTTTCTGTGGGAAACAACCATATTTTCCAAAACAAAAACAATTTAGTGAGAAGAGTGGTATCATTTCACACTTTCACAAACCTTTTTAATGTCTGACCAAATAGAAGACAGCTGGATTCTCACATCAGCTTCCGCATTTGGTCTACCAGGATAGTACACATCATAGCCTCTGGGAACCACATTGTACAAAAGTGAGAAGATGAAAGTGAAGAAGACACTAATGTATGAGAATAGCTTTGACCCTGAGGACCCCAAAGGTAATCAGATCACGCTTTGAGAACCACTGCCTGGACATGCCTTCTCCAAACAAAAGCTCACCACGTTTACTCAGGGATGACCAGGTTACTAGGAGCAGCAACCCGTGCAGGCTGGTACAGGGGAAAAGGACAGGGCCTCCTTGGACCCTAGCAGGGCCTGGCCTGGCCTGGGAGGACTCCTTGTTCTGAGGGACAGCTCCATTTGGCCACTCAACCTGGTGTGGTTCGCCCGGCCAGCCTGACCCCTGGTCAGCGCTCAGCCTCTAGGCTGACCTGGACCCCAGAGCCACTTCCAAAAGAGGATGAGCCAGCCCGGGAATGTGGATTTCCCTGGAGAGATGTTCTAACGGGACCCCTGGGCATGGGCTTGGAGCTCAGAGGCTGAGGTGGCCTGCCCAGATGCTGCCAGACTCCTGTGACCACCAGGCCAGGCATGGACCCCTGATCTGAAGCAGAAGGCCCGTTGTGGCCCTGCCCCAGCTGGCATCTCAATGCAGACACTTGAGGCTCTGCCCTTCACCCTCATGGAACTCTCCTGAAGCACCCCTGCGGGTCCAGCCCCACAAATCCTCTGCTTCCCACCACTTCCTGGCTCCCTCCCCTCCCTAACCATGTTAGGTGCATGCCCAGCTCACAGCTCCCTGACTCAATTCCCTGTCGTGTTAAGGTTTCCAGCCTCACCTGCTTATCCTAGTGTACCTCCTAGACACGTCTTCACACGGTCCACAAATACTGTATTTGGGGAGGGTCTGTTCCCTGCCAGGTGCTGGGAAGCAGATGTCACAGGACAGGGTCTCTGCCTTCAGGAAACTTGGCATGGAGCCAGGTCCCCAGCAGCAACCCTAGACCAGACAAGCACAGAAACAGCACTGCTTCAACAGCAGGTGTGTTCAGCTAGGGCATGGCTCAGAAACCTCATTTCAGCCAGACCCAACTCCTCAGCGTAGAAGTTTAGCAGACAGAGTAAGGAGGGAGGGAGGCAGTGCACACAGGCCCCCAGCAGGCTCCAGGCATAGCCCAGGAGACACCACAGGAGCCCACTGGGAATGGGGGCACTGGGGGCTCCCTGCCTTTTTAGCACCCAGCTGTGCCCGCCCTGGCCTAATGCTCCCCCCAGAGCATAGCTTGTCTTCCAGATCAGTCAGAGCCTATAGCTTAGGGTCTCT
Source organism: Daubentonia madagascariensis (assembly GCA_023783475.1). Lineage (NCBI taxonomy): Eukaryota > Metazoa > Chordata > Mammalia > Primates > Daubentoniidae > Daubentonia > Daubentonia madagascariensis. The sequence goes on along the minus strand of JAKFHU010000127.1, from coordinate 1,449,945 downwards.
GTTTTCACTGACCATCCACTCTCAGGGGGTGTAGGGCTTGTTCAGCTGGTCACTCACCGGCACTACAGCTGGGGTACAGGCCCTGGTGGAGGGGTGAGGGAGGTTGAGCAGGGCAAGGGGTGGGGGTGCCCAGCAGGAAGCTGCCATCATAGAGCAGGGGTGCTGCTGGGTCAAGGGACCTCTGAGCAAAAACATGCAGAGGTGAGGAGGCCAGGGAGAGTGGTGTGGCCTGAGACCCTCTGGCCTGGGGGGGTTGAGATGGCAGGCCAGCCCGGCAGGCCCTGTGACCACTCCCAGTGAGAGAGGCTGTCAGGGGGCTCTGAAACCCCTTCTGAGGCCATGAGGAGTAGTTCAGGGCGGATGGGGGCAGGGAGGCCCAAGTACAGTCTGGTCGAGAGGTAGGCTTGGCTGGGCGGTCCTGAGGACAAGGGCTGTGAGAAAGGAGTCAGGAAGCCCACACTGCTGTGCTGAGAGGGTCCTGGGGAGGTGGGAGGAGAGAAGCCTCTGGCTGGCTGGGGAGGGCACAGGGCCTGGTGCCTGGACGTCAAGGAGCCAGAGCAAATGGGGGGGGATGCTGGTCAGGGGAGGTGGGAGCCAGGGGCAAGCCAGCCTGAGTGGGCACATACCTGCAGCCCAATAGACACCGCACCTGCCGACGCATCACAGCCCAGCTGATGTGAGCACGTGGTGCCGCTGCCTCAGCAGGTGCTCTGTCTTCCTCTGCAGCTGGTGTACCCGAGTGGCTTCCGGCTCACAGACAAGGAGGTGGGTCCCGGCCCTCTTGGGAGTGGACGTTACCCAGGAAGGCATAGCCCTCACCAGGTTTTGTATGTTTCAGAAAAGCAGTATCTGCTACCTGTCCTTTCCTGACTCCCACTCAGGTAGGTGACCCCACCTCTTCCCAGGGATGGACATTGGTTCAGCTGGGAGCCCCTGTGGTCCAGGCCGGGGCATCACAGCCACCTGTGGTGCAGAAGGTGCTGCAGGGTTGGGTAATGCCAGCCCTGCTCCCCACTCAGTGGAGATACCCAGATCTCCATGCTGCAGCAGGGCAGCTGGGTTCCCCAGGTTCACATGGGAAGAGGTGATTCTGGGCAGAGGGGCCAGCAGAGTGTGGCCTCCTACACCCCATCACAGTGGCCACCAGGAGTGGGGTCCACCCACCTGCTTCTATCCCTGGGGCACAGGTCTCTGGGCAGCCCTTGTCTAGTGCCTGGTTTTCTGTCCCAGGCAGGTTGAGCCACTCTCCGCAGAGAATTTGAAGGTACTTCTCTGTGTGCTGAATTTATTCTAACACCCTTAGGTGCAGGAATCAGGGTAGGAGGCCATTGAGAAACACAGACCCCTTGGGCTGTCCCTTCCCTCTGAGTCATTTATACCAGCAGACGCCAGCCTTGTAGGGCCCTTGCCCCTAGACCCCAACTCCAGTGCCTGCAGGGGAGGCTCCCAGCCCTGACACACGTGGTGGCACTGCCCCTTCTCAGGCTGCCTTGGGGACACTCAGTTCAGCTTCCGCATGCGTCAGTGTGGAGGGCAGAGGAGCCCCTGGCACTCCAACAACAGGCAGTACAACGGCGGGGCCCCCGTGGCACTGCAGGTGAGCACTGGGCTGCCTCTCTGGCCTGCTCCTCCCTGCTTCCCAGGGGCCCTGCCAGGATGACATTGGTGTGAGAAGCCCTTTCAAAGGGCCTGAGCCCTGTGTGGCCCTCTGTGGCCAGGGAGGCGCTGGCCAGGCCCACCTGGTGGAGTCACCAACTGCTGTAGCCCCACCTGTCCTGCAGGTCCAGGCACCATCCTCGATGGGGGTGGGCCAGCTCTTCTGGGGACTCACTGGGGCCCCTGGAGCTTTTCATTTGCACTGCACATTCAAGGCTGGGCGTCTGCATGGTTGCACAGGGTGCAGCTTGATGAGCAGGGGCCTGTGTGGGCCTCCCAGGGCTCCCAGCCCCTGACCCCCTCTCCTCCATGTCAGCTGGTTCCTTGCTGTGTCAGCAGGGGTGTTCCCTGTAGTGGTGTGGCCCAGCCTCTGAGCCAAGGACCTGTAGTCCTAACCCAGGGATGCCTCCACCTTGGTGGCCAGAGGGCAGGCCCCAGAGTGCAGGGACATCAGAGCCTCCTGGTTCTCTAGGCTTCTCTCCTCAGCAGCCCCTGCCCCTGCCGTTAGGGCTAGCAGGGTAGTCTGGGTGGGGCAGGGCCTGGCCAGCTCTGTGCTCCTTCCAGAGGGAGCCAGCGCACTACTTGGGCTACGTGTACTTCAGGCAGGTGAAGGACAGCACCATGAAGAGGGGCTACTTCCAGAAGGTGAGCCATTGGGCATGCTGGGGGTGCCACTGAGAGGCAGGCCCGGGGTCCTGTGCCCCAAGGAGTGCCCACACCTGCAGCCCCACCTGGGCAGCAGGGCTGGGGTGGAGGTGCCACTGTGCCCGGCTCTCCTTGCAATCTCTTTGGGGACTGGGCCCCTTCCTTGCCCAGCATGGGCCCGAGGCCCTTCTGTCTTGGCCCGGGGCATGCCTGCTCCTCAACTGCTGGCTGGAGCGGGCCCTCATCACATTTTCAGGGTTAGAACAACTTCAGCCTTGAACTCAGACACTAAAATTAAAAGCTGCTTGGCCCCTGGGGAGATCATTTCAGAAATCTTGGCCACCATGTATTTCCCTCTGAAGGCCCCGGGGTCCAGCCCCACCCCACTGTCATCCAGAGGTTCCCCTCCCTGTGAGTCAGGTGTTGGGTTTTCTTCCATCTAATAATTCTGGGGTCCAAGTTGGGCTGTTCCTGGAGCAGCTGTCTGTCCTATGGGGTTGGTGGGACATGCTGCCCTGGCACACTGAGGTCAGCTTGGCTTCAGGGGTCCCTAAGCCAGGCGCCCTCTGACCGGCCCTGTGGCCCTGCAGTCTTTGGTGCTGGTGTCCCGTCTGCCCTTCGTCCGGCTGTTCCAGGCACTGCTAAGCCTGATGGCCCCCGAGTACTTTGACAAGCTGGCGCCCTGCCTGGAAGCAGGTGAGTGGCCATCAGATGTGGCCCAGGAGGTCTCACCATCGAGCTCAGCCCTTGCAGGCAGCTTCTCTGAGAGGGCTCCTGATGCTGGCCACCTATGTCCACAGTTTGCAATGAGATTGACCAGTGGCCGGCCCCTGTGCCTGGGCAGACCCTGAACCTACCTGTCATGGGAGTTGTTGTCCAGGTGAGGGCCAGTCGGCTGGGGAGCGGGTGCTAAAGTGCACTGAGACATCCCCCTCCCTCTGGCAGCTGCTCCCTTCCTCCCCAGGTGCGCATCCCATCTAGGGTGGACAAGCCTGAGTCCAGTCCTCCACAGCAGCGTGACCAGGAGGTGGGAGCTGAGGTGGGGGCTGAGGCTGAGGAGGGTGGGCTCCACCTGACCCACTCCTGGGCTGGGTGGCACCTCACCTGCCTCACAGGCCCACCCTGCAGGGTGGCCAAACCCAGGCAAAGCCATAGTTGTGTCTCAGTGCAGGGCTAGGGGCTCCCCACCCTCCCCAGTGCTGTGTGGGGAGGTGTGCAGGGCAGGGGCCATGGAGTTCTCCTTGGGCGATCGAGAGGTACTGCTTGGGGCCTGAGGGGCACCAGCCTCACCCTGGGTCCTGACCCACCCTCCCTCCTCTCAGAACCTGCTGCCAGCCCCGGTGGTCCTCGCCAGTGTCCATGAGCTGGACCTATTCAGGTGAGCCCTGTATAGGGTGCTGCCTGCTGCTTTGGGGGAGTCTGCTGTGTGTGTGCGTGCATGTATGTGTGTGCATGCGTCTGCGTGTGTGGGGTGTGTATGCATGTGTGTACACGTGTGGGGTGCGTGCATGTGTGTGTGTGGCCAGTGCAGGTTGGGGCTGCCTGGAGGGAGTGCTGGTGAGGAGCTCTTGGGACAGTTCTGCAAGCGAGAATTGTGCAGAAGAGGATACCAAGCCCAAGTGTCTGCACTCAGAGGAAATAGGGACAGTGGGCAGGAAGGTTCTGGAAGGCAAGTGGCAGGGAGAGGGAGACATTCAAGCCTGAGACTACCTTTCTCTTCCTCTCTGGGTGAGTCTTTGAGGGAGCCTGGGCTTTGAGACAGTCCTGCTCCGTGCTGGGCCCAGCAGGAGCAAGGGCTGCAGGCCTGGGGCTGAGGGCCCAGGGTGACAGCAGGGGTCTGGGTGTGGTGCCCCACCAGGGTCAGCAGCCCCTGCCTGGGCTTCAGGGCCACTGCAGGACTGCCAGCCCCTCACAGGCAGGGTCCAAGTTGAGTCCCCCGTCCCCAGGGCCAGGCCCAGCACAGATGGACTGTCAGAGCCTGGGGTTGCCATGGTGGCCCGAGACATACTGTTGTGTTTTCAAATGTCCTCAGCACCATCTTCCCCTGGGGTGGTGCCCCCTGTTCACCAGAGCCAGGGCCCAGCCCAGGCTGTGCTGGGGGGGCTGAGTTGGGGGGAGTGGGTGGGGGAGAGGGGCCCCACACACACACAGGCTCACCTTAGCACCCCGCCTGACCCCCATCTGACCTCCCCGACTGCCCCTGCCCGTTGCCAGGTGCTTCTGGCCTGTGCTGACCCATGTGCAGATGTTGTGGGAGCTCATGCTCCTCGGGGAGCCCCTGGTGGTCTTGGCGCCCTCGCCCGACGTGTCCTCGGAGATGGTGCTGGCCCTGACCAGGTACCGCCTTGCCCGAGTCCCAGGCAGGGGTGCTAGGCTGTCCTGTGTGCCCAGCTGCCCCTCACCCGCGCCCTGCTGCACACCCCTGTAGCTGCCTGCAACCCCTCAAGTTCTGCTGCGACTTTCGCCCCTACTTCACCATCCATGACAGCGAGTTCAAGGAGTTCACAACACGCACGCAGGCCCCGTAAGTGCCCACCTCCCCACCTGCCCACGCCCTTGCTCTGCCTGCCGGGCCTCTGTCTCTGCCTCTTCTCTCTCCCCATCTAGACCGCATGTGGTCCTGGGAGTCACGAACCCTTTCTTTATCAAAACACTCCAGCACTGGCCCCACATCCTGCGGGTTGGGGAGCCCAAGATGTCAGGTGAGGGGTCTTGGGGAGGTGCTGGGGGGGGTCCCTGAAGCCTCATGCAGTGTGGGGTCTCTGGGAGGGCTGAGCCTGCGGGCATGGCCAGAGCTGCAGGCCTGAGGCCTGACGCCGGGCATGTCTCGCAGGGGACCTTCCTAAGCAGGTCAAGCTGAAAAAGCCCTCGAGGTTGAAGACCCTCGACACCAAGCCAGGTCTGTGCTCCCTCGGGCTGGAGGGTCTGTCTTGCACTGGCAGGTCTCCTGGACAGGACAGCCAGGCCTCCCGACTACTCCTCTCCTTCCAGGGCTTGGGCAGCAGAGCTCAGAGTCCTTGGGGTGGGGGAACACTCTCTTCTGTTTTTCAGTGGGTCTCTCTGTGTCTGGGGCCAGAATGGGGCAAGGTATGCAGGTGCAGGGGAACGGCTGCAGGCAGATGTGACACCCTACCCTCACCCATCTGTGGGGCCCTGGGAGTGTGGGAGGGCAGCCCCCAAAGGACAGGGTGCTGGCTCTGCCCTCCCACCAGGCCTCTACACCTCATACACAGCCCACCTCCACCGGGACAAGGCGCTGCTCAAACGGCTACTCAAGGTGCAGTCTGGTGGGGTGGGGGCTGGGGACGTGGTGTGCTCGGGTGGTGTGAAGGCTGCCTTGGGCTCAGCCTCCCACCTCCTGCAGGGTGTGCAGAAGAAGCGGCCTTCGGAAGCACAGAGCGCTCTGCTGAGGCGGCACCTGCTGGAGCTCACACAGAGCTTCATCTTCCCCCTGGTGAGGCCCGGGCAGGGGGTGAGCGGGCAGGCAGTGGGGCTGTGGCCCCAGGCTCACTGTGTTTCCCCCTAGGAGCACTACATGGCCAGCCTCATGCCCCTGCAGAAGAGCATCTTGCCCTGGAAGGTGGGGGTCCAGGTGGGGGCCGTGGAGGGTGGATTCGCGTCCCCACCCCAGAAGAGGGAAGGTCGGGGACAGGTGTCCCCATGGAGCAGAGGGGGCAGGAGGCTGCTGGTGTGTGGGAGCCACCGCCAGGGCTCAAGGCTGTTGTGCACCACAGGTCACAAAGTGTGTGAAGTGGGGGTCCAAGGGAGGGGGTCTGACAGGACCCCGGGAGGGGCTTAGGGCCCCCTCCCTGAAAAGGGCTGTCCTGGGATCTGTCCCAGGCAGGGTGGGGAATGGGGGTCTTCAGACGTGGCGAGGAGTATGTCTGGGAAGTGTCTGGGGATGGGGTTCCAGCCAGCCGCGGTGCAGGGCCCGTGAGGCCGTGCCCTCCATGTGCTGGCTCACCTGGCCCGTCTTAGACCCCCCCCCAGATCCGCCCCTTCAGCCAGGACGACTTCCTGCGTAGCCTGGAGCACGCGGGGCCCCAGCTAACCTGCATCCTCAAAGGCGACTGGCTGGGCCTCTACAGGTGGGTGGGTGGTAGGTGCAAGCTGCCCATGCCCACTCTAGCACATGGGGTCAGCCCCACAGCCGCTGCCTCTCAACACCCACAGGCAGTTTTTCAAGTCCCCCCATTTTGATGGCTGGTACCGGCAGCGGCACAGAGAGATGGCCCAGAAGCTGGAGGCGCTGCACCTTGAGGCCATTTGTGAGGCGGTGAGGGAGGACTCACCCTGGACTGGGCCCAGACCCGGGGCGGGAGGGGGAGCCTCAGTGACCGAGGACCCACTCTTGTCCCTGGCAGAACATTGAGAGCTGGATGAAGGACAAGTCTGAGGTGGAGGTCGTCGACCTGGTCCTGAAACTGCGGGAGAAGCTGGTGAGACGCCTCCCAGCCCTGCCCAGCCACCGCCAGCCTGGCAAGGAAGTGCGCCTGCCACTGACTACCGCTGCCCCTGCAGGTGCGGGCACAGGGCCACCAGCTCCCTGTGAAGGAGGTGACGCTACGTCGGGCTCAGCTGTACATCGAGATGGTCATCCGCTCTCTGCCCAAGGACCTGCAGGCCGTCCTGTGCCCTCCCTAAGACGGGGCCAAGGTGCATGGTCCCAGGGGCCGAGGTCTGGCTGAACCTCCCTCTCCCCAGTGGTGGTGGCCCCCAGCCAAGCATGAGCTCCCAGGCCTTGGCCCCCCGCCCGGGCTCCGGGCTCCCCTCCCTGCACCACCATTGTCCCAGCAGTAAAGGCAACATTTGGAACCACAGCCTGGTCCCTGACTACTGGGGGATTATGTGCTGGCAGAGCTCCCCCACTCCTGGGTCCCACCTGCCCTCCACAGGCCGCAGGCCAGGGGGCGGGGGTGGGCTGTGAGCCCTATGCTGCTCTGGGTACATCCACCTCCTGGTGCCCATCTGCCCGAGCCCCACACATTGTGTTTGATGTGTCCTTCAGCCCCAGCAGGCTGCTCAGCCCAGGACAGAGGGAGGGAGCTGACAGGGAGGACCCTCCTCACACAGCCCACCTGCCCCTGTCTCGCCTGGACATGGGAGGGGTACCTTGCCCACTGTCATCGAAATGAGAAGGGGAGAGTCTGCTCTGCAGTGGGAGGAGCTCTGCCCACCGTCCATGGTGCCCCTCTGGGCCCCCTGCCTACCCAGGGCTGTGGTTTGTTGTGGGGAAGGCAGGGGCAGTGTGGGGCCCAGCACCCCTCCTGGAAGAGTAGGCTCAGCCCAGCCCATGAAGGGTCCACAGCATTGTCCTAGTGCCCACTCCTGAAACGTCCCACCTGGCACCACCCTGGACAAGGACAGGTGCTCTAGTTGTCCCCTTGTGTCCAGACACCCCACATGAAGCCTGACTCTGCCTCCCTGGCTGGAGGCTCCATGGCTTCTGCAGCCTCAAGGTTCAGCTGAGCTCCTTGGTGAGAGATGAGGATCCCTAAGAGATACCACCTCTGGGTCATATGCTCCCCCTTGTATGATGCCTCCAAGCACTGGGCCCAGCAAGGTAGAGGGCTGTCACCGCTCAACACATGGTGACAGCACTGTCAGGGCCCGTGGGAGGGTAGACATTCAGGTGTGGACCCAGAGCTGCAGCCAAGCCCCGGCTCAACATCACCCACTGTGTGCCTGTGGGTAAATATCCTGACCACTCAGACCCTTAGACTCCTCATCTGAAAGAGAAGGCCCCATGTGGGTGCCTGATAGGGCACTTGCTGGGGAGGGCCCATCCATGGAGGCTGGGCTGTGTGCCCTGCAAGACCTGGGCAAGGTGCTGTCCATTTCCCTCAGCCTGGGTCCTGGTGGAGCAAGTGTGCATAGGGCTGGGGGAGGGGCTTTTCCTTTTCTTCTAAAGCACCCATCCAGTCCATAGATGGTAGCCCTCATTCAGTACGACTCCAGCAGGTGTCATGCGTTCATGGGTTCTCACTGGTACTCCCTAGACCACATCCTTTAGTGAGGCAGGGGTGAATCGAGTGCTCACTGACCACTTTCCATGCTGGGCTTGGCTGAGTACTGGACACAGGCCAGATGTCCATATGTGCCAGGCACTGTTCTCAGGACTTCGTAGATGTGGCCTTGTCTACCCCAACCTAGGGCAGCCTGTCACTGTCCCCATCACAGGTACAGGAGAGGGTGATGGAGGGGGGCAGGTGGGCCCAGACAGTCCAGTGCAGGGTCCAGGACACAACCACAGTCCGACAGAATGGAGGCAGATAGAAGTGGTAAACCTGTTCTTCAAAAGGGGCCAGCCAGACAGCCCAGGTGAGAATGGAACCCCAACGCAGCACCAGACAGCCTGCCCCGACTGGCACCGAGGGGCCAGCTTCCCAGCCAAAGGCAGGCTCTTTACGGGGGTCTGCAGCAATGCCATAACCTTGTGTGTGACCAGCTGGAACACCGGGCTCCACAGTTGGGGCTGAGGGGACAGCGGAGGTCCTGTCACTCGGCTTCCCTCGATCAGGACCCTTGGCTAAACCCACACAGTAGTGTGCTGGGCCTGAGCCCCCTGAGGACGTGCACGTCAAGGTGTGGAGGCCACTCTCACGGTTATGACCTGAGACATAGGTCACAGGTCACATGGCACACCCCAGGTGTTACTCCAGCACCTCCTTCCCCATGCTGTAGGCCCTCACCTGGCTTTTGTGGGTGGTCAGCAGCAGGGGCTGGGGGCCCACAGCTGCAGGGGAGAGGCTGCAGGCTGGCCTGGCAACTGTTGGTCCAGGAATGCACAGTCAGGTTTCTCTGGAGCCCCATCCTCCCTGGAGGGCTCTGGCAGGCATGGTGTCCCCCACGGTGGCTCATCCTCCAGACAACTGGGTGCGGGGCTTGGGGGGAAGGGACACCTGGCAGGGTGGGCAGCTCTGCCCGGGGTAGCATCCAGGGCTGAGGGAGCCTCTTCTAGGGGGCCTGACAGGGCCTGTGCAGAAGAAGCGGGGTGGAGGACAGAGCCCGGAGTTTATGGGGACCTGCCAGCTCCATCCTGTCCCCCAGGTGGCCCCCTTGCCTTTCCAGGGTCAAGTCAGCTCTGAGCAATGGAGCCTCTGTCCCAGGCTGGCTCATGGCCCTACCTGCACCCCCCAGGCCAGGGACAGGCTGTGAAGAGGGAGAAGGGCCGCAGGGTGGGGGTGGGGGTGGGGTGGGAGCTACTGAGGGGTAGGGGCCACAGTCCCAGGAGGCTGGAGAGGGCTGGGGGCAGGCTTGGGACAGGGCCAGGGAGGGGCTGGGGTTGAGGATGCAAGTGGCAAGTGGGGGTCTGCTTCAGGGACAGGAAGGATCACTCTTCTCCCTCCAGCTTCCTGCTTTGTGTTTAAAGGTTCCCATTTCTTCTGGAATAGTGGCCTTCCCACAGTTTTTGGTTTATTAAAATGTCCTTTTGTGACACAATTCTTGTCTTTTCACTTCCTTTTTTGATAAAAGCTGGCAGCCTTGTCAGACCCTGGGGACTGTGGGGTCCTCTGCGTGGCAGGATTGTGGTTCAGGGCCCAAGGGGAAGGTTTGGGCTGGGGGAAGGCAGACACACTGGAAGAAGTAAGGAGTGACTCTGAGCAATTCCTTACTGCCTCCATTTGTCTGGCAGGGGGAGTTCTTGAGGATTGGGGGCCAGTCCCCAGGGTGGGGAGTTTGGGGGGAGGACCAGAGAAGGAGGCATGCCTGCAGTGTGGACTGGAGAAAGCAGACATCTGCAAGGAGGGGGCAAGTCTAGGTGGAAGGGAGGTCCCCAGGGGAATGTCCCTGTGTGTGGGTGAGGGCTACGGTTTGGGGAATGGTCCCAAGGCCTCCCTCAGAACCAGGGCATGGGGGGCTGGGAGGCCAGAAGTGGGGCCAACTCAAGCCCAGAAACTGGAACCTCGGGGGTGATGGGTCCCCATAGATGCTGCTGGGGGTCGAGGAGGGCCCGGACTTACTGGGGGCCAGGGATGCGTCATGAGGACATCACCAGGTGCCCTCTTTCTCTAGGAGGTTGGGGGTGCTGACACTCCTGGAAAAGGGCCAAGGGCCAGCAGCCTGCACCCCCAAAAACGGCAGAGGTGTGGCCGGCCTGTCCCTAGTCTGGGGGTGAGGGTCTGGTGCCCCGCACATATCAGAGAGAACCCGGGGACCCTGGAGGACCTTCCTCTGGCCTGCAGGAGCGCTCCCCTCCCTCCTGGGGTGCTCCTGGCGTGGTGCCCAAGCCGAGGGACACTCTGTGGGCGCCAGTCGCTCCAGGACAGCGGCGGGGTGGGCAGGGTGCTGTCTGGTGGGAACCCGGGTCTGAACCGGGGCGAACCTACCCGGCGACGCGGCACGCCCAGGCGGCCCCTGGGCCACAAGAGGTTGGGGGCGCGGGGAGCCCCGGCCTGGCCCTCCCCCTCCCGCGTCCTCTCCTCCTCTCCTCTCCTCTCCTCTCCTCTCCCCTCCCCTCCCCTCCCCTCCCCTCCTCTCCTCTCCTCTCTCTCCTCTCCCCTGTCGGGGGCGGGGCCGGCAGCTCCCGCGCGCTCCGGCCCCTCCTCGGCCACACAAAGGCCGGTCTCCATGGCAGCAGCGCGGGCCAGAGCGCAGCGCCGAGTGCGGCCCGGGCGCCATCGAGCCTTGGCGGCGGACGCGCAGGTACGGAGCTTGGGGGACAGGGCCGCCGGGGGCGTCGCGCCGGTGGGGTCTTCGCCGTCGGCGCCGCTCCGCCCGGGCCTGCGGCGCCCGGGCTTGGGGACCTGCGGTGGCCGCTCGGCGGAGGGCTGCGCGGGCCTGGGCCGCCGTCTGCCTGCGCGTCCGGCTGGGCCGGGCCGCTGCCGCCCCACGCTCCTCCCGGGGGCGGGCGAGGGCTGCGGCGCGGGGGCCGGAGAGACGGGCCCGGCCGGGCTGGGGCTCCGCGTCCCTCCGGAGTCTCATGGGGTCCCTTCTGCTTCCGGACCCACTCTCTCCGCCCATGCCCCCCACCTCTTCAGCCGCCGAGATCCGCGCACCAAGGGGACATCGTCCTTGTTGTGCAAGAGCTGGGGCCCCCGACGCTGGCCTGGCCGGGGCTTTCCCCAGGGGCCCGGACACTGTCAGGCCTTGGCAGTCCCCACACCCCCTGGGCAGTGTTCGGGGTGGTGGAGACCAGCACCCAGGGCCTGCTTCTCCGTAGGGCCTCCTCCACAGTCCCAGGTGTGGTTCATTGGTGTGTTATTTGGGTGGACACCCTGAGACCCAGGAAGTCTTAGAACTGGTGGGGGAGGTGCTCAGCTCTTGGGCCTTGCCCCTCTCACCTGCTGGCGGGGCACCTCCACATGCCTCCTCCTGCAGGAAGCTGTCCTGGATGGGCCCTTGTTCAGGCTATTTGGCAGAATTTGGGGGTCCTGCCTCATCTATCTGGGGGTCTCAGCTCCAGAGCCCTGGAGCTTCCTGCCACGTCACTTGACTCCTCTTCCCAGCTCCTTGGAAAAGGAAGAAAGGTCTGTGCCCACTGTGGCCTGTGGCAGAGATCAGGACTGGGGGTGAGGCTGGGCCCCAAAGCCAGTCCAATGTTCTGAGGCCTGGAGGGCTCTCTGGGCCCTCACCTGCCCGAGGAGCTCCCCCTTTAATGTCTAACTTCGGCTCCTGTGCCTTGAAGCACATCAAGTCTATGTGGCTTTAAAATTGAACCTCCTTAGGCACCCTGCTCAGGGGGCAAGAAAGCACAGCTGCCCAGAGTGGGGGCTCTCAGCCTGACCCCTGCCCAGAGAGAGGGAGAGCAACAGAGAGCTGAACAGCAGGTGGGAGGAGCTCTCCCTCTGCTGCCCTGTGGTGAGGGTCCCTAGGAAGTTAGGATCAGCACAGAAATTCCCAGAGAAGACGGGAGGGAGCATGCAGGTGGCCCCCCCCACCCCTGTCTGAGGAGTGAGGGGAGGCCTGAGGTCTGGCCACGGGTTCCTTGCTCTAGTAAAGGAGGGAAGTTACTGAGAAAAACAAGGGTTTGGAATGCGAGTCCCCCTCCCCCCCGCCGGCTGCCTGCCAAGAAGGAATTATTTTGGATTATCCAGCCGTGTCCAGCCACCCCGAAGGGGGAGAGGGATCCACTTCCGGGGCTGTGAGTTGAGAGCCCCAGGAGGGAGGGACAGGCAAGTCCGGGCAGCTCCACCACCTCCTGCAGCAGCGGCTGCTCAGACTGGTCAGGGGGGCGGGGCGGGGTGAGAGGGGATACGTCACCTTTGGTTGGCAGAGGCCCCAAGGTTGGCCCCAGCAGGCCCTGCCGAGCCTGGAGTGTGCCCAGTCCCCTCTGGAGGAGGCCACGGGACAGGAGGAGCTCTGAACCTAGCCAGGGGGTCCCCTTCACCCCCAGAAGCCCCACAGCACAGCCTCAAGGGCCTCTGAGGCCACCCTCCAGACCCTACACCCTGGGTTGGTCACTCACACCTCCCCCACCACCTGCCACATGAGCAGAGCTGAGCAGGCTGAGCAGGCTGGGTGGGGGGTATGGGCCAGGCTGACTGGGGAGGGGCCCTGGAGTCTCTCTTAGGCTGACCCCAACTGACTCATTGACCAGCAGCTGACTGATAGACATGCCCCCCAACTCAGATGTGGCACCTGTCAGCCCATCTCACTGGTGGGGAGACTGAGGCCAGAGACTGGTCCCTGTGAAGAGACTTCTGGGACACTGTCAGGTCAACCCCCTGAGTCCAGGCCTGCGTGTGCCTGAGGCCATGTGCCCAGTGGCCGGCATGGGGACTGTGTCGGGGAGGCAGAGCCGGCAGCTGGGGCCCAAGTGCAGGAAGCCCAGGGGCTTGGCCCCAGCCCAGGCCAGTGGAGCAGAAGAGATTGGATTGGAAGGCACTGGGGTGGGCTGGCAGCCTGGGGAGGGGTCCATATGGCACATGCCCTGTCCCCTGCCTCATTCCCGAGTCCGGGGGCCAGAGCTAATGATCCTCCTGGGGTGTTGGGTGTAGGCAGGGGGATGCACTGGCCAGGAGAGGCTGTGGCTTCTGGCACCCCCCCGCCCATGCTGTCCCTTTTCTGAGCTAGGCAGGCTGCTCTGCAGTGCCAGGCCCTCAGCCATGGAGGGCTGTTTCCCTGGGAGCCAGAGTGCAGTCCTTCCTGCTGCAGCCAGGCCTCCGCCTTGGCCTCGAGGGTGTGGAGAGTAGTTCTCTTCCCTGTTGAGGCCTCCTGTACCCACAGTCTGCCCTGGACGTAGGTGTGGGACAAGGTGGTGAGCTGATCACTTGAGCCCAGCCCTGGCCAGTGAGGGCCTCAGCCTTGACCACCCTTCTGTGAGGTTGGTACTGGTTCACTGGGGGCTGGCTGGGCAGAGTCCCTCCCCTAGGGGTAGTGGCTGTTTGTGTTTGGGGTGGGGCTGTGGGTGGTATATGGCTGGGTCTCTGACTAATTACAGGCTGGGAAGGGTGGGTCAGCGGCTGTAATTGGCTGGGGCGGGGCGCTGGGTGTGTGGGGGTTTGGGGGCAGCTGCCCCTTGCTGCCCTCCTCATTCTGGGCTACACGTAGTTCCTCTATTTTCTTCTCTTCTGTAGTTTCACATCCTCTGGCACAGCCTCCTGCTTCTCCCTGCCCCTGGGGTTGTGAGGACCCCATCCCCTTTCTGCTGACCCGGGAAGGACATTGCCGTCTGGGGCTCCCCCAGCCACAGGTGCAGCCCCAAGCCCCAGGCCCTGGCACAGTGGCCCTCTCGGCCTCCCTGCCTTCTCCCAGTTAGGCAGAGCATTTGAAGGGACTGGCTGGGCCCCTGCCATCCTGTCCCCACCACTACACCCACCCTAATGGGTCTTCCTTACTCTGCTCTGTGGAATTCATGAGGCTGTGACGGTGATTGGACCCAGGCCCTGGATGGAGCCAGGGTGGCCAGGGATGGCAGAGCAAGCTGCTGGTTGGGTTACCTGAAGGTCTGCACCACCCCACAGCCATGTCCTTGTCACAGGGAGGAGCCCACGGCTGGCCGCCTGGAGCTGGGGTTCTGTTTCCCATCTCTCTGGCCCCATCTCTGCAGCTTAAGGACCCCCGCCCCCGAACTGGCCAAGTTCACACCTGAATTGCTTGGTGTCCTGGTTTACCAGGTGAGGGAGGGGCTCGCCCTGGGCCAGGAACAGGGGTGCCTGGGGACAGGGCAAGGCTCAGTGCCCACACCCTCTCTTCCTCAGACCCCTAAGGTCTCATGGCCTCTGAAACCCAACAGTTCCCCATTTTGGTGCCGGCTGAGTCCACCAGGCACAGGGACCTTCAGCTTAGAGAGGAAGGCTCTGTGGGTGCAGCCTCAGTTCTGACCCCAGATCTGCCAGCAGCCTGTCCTAGGGCACATCATGTCAGGGTACAGGGACCAGGCCCCTCTGGCACAGCTGGCCACTGTTCCCATATGGGGTTCTGGGCGGAGAAACACGGTGTCCAATTCAGCTCTCTGTGGTCAGTGCTGCTCCAGCTGGACCCCTCCTCAGCAAAAGCAAGAAAGGAAAAAGGCTTGATGTCAGCCTTTTGGGAGGCCACCTGTGTCAACACAGTCCCCCCCTCCGGGGGCCAGGCAGGGTGTCTGTTCCTGTGGCTGGGACAGTTCCGGCCTGCTGGCCCTGTGTAGGGTTGGGGCCAGACGGGGCACCTGTGGGCTGGTGACTGGGGTTCCCCCCAGATGTCAGGGGAGGGGCTGGAGGACAGTGGTGGCTCATTTCCAGGCAGCTTCGAGAGCTTCTCAGAGGAGGCACCCACTGCCCTGCCCGGCCCTAAGCTGGGTGCTGAAGGCTGAGGCAGTTCCCAGGGGGCTGTGCCTCAGGCAGCACAGGTGGCCCTGGTGAGAGGGCACTCCGTGACTGGCACTGTGCCCACCTGGGACCTGAGCTCTGTCCTTACCTGGGTCCTTGCTTTGAAAGTAGGTGAGTGCTTGGGGTCTGAGGATAGTCCAGACGTAAGAGCATGGGTCCGTCTTGGGGGTGAAAGGGACCTGAGTGCACATGATTCAGAGGCTGTGGGGTGGCATGATGGCGGCCACAGCTTGGCAGGATGGTGGGGGGACTGGAATAACCTGAGCCTTGCAGGGGCTCTCCTAGCCATGGAGAAGGGGGGCTTAGGGACAAATAGGAGGTGGGGGCTCTGTGGATCCTCATCACCCCCAGGCATATTCAGAGCTGGGGCTGCTCTGGAGCCAAGGCCCAGCACTCTCTGGAGAAGATGGTGGCTGCCCCCAGGGCAGGGGGAGGAGGGAAGGCAGGTGGGCCCCCCTGCCCAGCCTCTCCTGCTTGACAGCAGGCCCACCCCTCTCCCACCCAGCGAGTGGGAGAAGCTATTTTAAGTGGAGCTGGGCAAGCTGACAGGACAGGGGCAGGTGTGGGAGGGAGGGGCTCCAGCAGGACCTGTCTTCTTCTCAGCCTCAGAGCTGGTCCCCCAGGTTGACCAGAGAAGTTAAGGGGCTTGGTCTCCCCATGCCCTCTTGGCATGAGGCCTGATTTGGGGACCAACCTGAGGGACCTCAGGACCCAGAAAAGGATTTCAGGGTGGGGGGTTGGAAGACAGGGAGACCCAAGCAGACCTGCCCCCTGCCAGGCCCAGCAATGCTCCCTGGAGGTCTCCCCAGTTCAGCATTGAGACCTGGAGGCTCCAGTGGCCCCCGACTAGCCTCTGGTGTGTCCTTGCTGGCAGCTCCCCCATGAACCGAGCCAGGAACTGAATGGACCCGGCCTCCAGGAGGGAGCTGGTGCATCCCAGGGAGGCCGGGCACCCCCATGCAGCCCCACCACATGCAGGCATCACCTCCCGCTCATTGCCCTGCCCTGCTCTGAGCATTTCCTACTGGGAAATCCGGGTCCCTCTGCCCACTGCCTACCCTCAGCCTGGACTCCAGGCCTGCCCAGGACCCCCATAGCACAGCCCAGTCCCTCTGCCACACCTTCGCCCACATGGGCGTCCTGGGCTGACCAAAGTCTGGGAGTCTGGGGTCTTTCCCTCAAGCTCTTTGTCTTGGCGACAGACTCTGGGTGCTGGGGTGAGCCCCTGTTGGCAGGGCTCTCCCATCAGCACCACAGACATGTGTGCCTGCACACGTGTGGTCATGTGTGTGAGTGGTATCTGGCACGCAGGCTTGGCGCAATGCCTCTAGCTAATTGTGGGGTTCAGCTGTGATGGGGAGGCGGGGCTGGGGTGACCGCCGAGGTACTGACAGGCTGACAGCGAGATTACAGGCCTTGCTCCCTCCTCACTTGCTCAGCCGGCCCCCCCCACCTCCCCCAGAGGTGGAAAAGGGCCTCTGGGCGGGAGTTGGTCCTGGGCCAGCTGCAGCCACCATGATCCTCTGGCTGCCCTGGCCAGCAGTGCCAGGACCTGGCTTCTGACCCACCAGCTGTGGTGGCTGAGCCTGGAAAAGGGGGGATGTGTGTGGGCAGCTCAGAGGTGGGCTGCAGGCAGGGCTGGAGCTGGCGGGCAGGGAGGCAGACATTGGCACCAGCGGCTTTTTGCTGGAAAGGCTTAGATTTAGAGTCCAAGCCCCTGAATCCCCCCCACCCCACTTAGCCCCTCTGTGGCTGGGCGGCTGTCTGAGCGCTCTCCTCGTCCTGATGAGCTGATGGCACCCGGCAGTGGTGACAGGCCTCATTTTTTTGTGCCCTGAATGCCTTGCAGTGTCCACTCCTCCCTGAGCCAGTCTGTCGGGTGGGGGGTGCTAAGCTTCTGATCTGAGGGACTGCCATGTAGGGAGGGGCAGGGGTGAGGCTGGAGTGGGGAGGGCAGAGTGGGGGGTGTGGCCATGTCCAGACAGGACAGAGTGGTGGATGGGACCCAGAAAGGGGCTGTTGGGAGGAGGAGAGAGGTGGTTCTGCAGGCCTAATGCATGTGAGGAGGGTGCTCTGGAGCCGACTGGATTCCACTTTCTGTCCGAGGGCCCTGGATGTGACAGGTGGGCTGTGGCCTGAGGGAAGGCTGAGGAGGGCCATGAAATTGTTTGGGGGAGGCAGTGATGGGAGGGCAGCTCGATTGCTGGCATTGTGGGGGCCCAAGTCTTAGGGCACCCACAATGTGTGGAGGTTGCATTTGGCACAGAGGGAGGGAGGGGGCTTTGCCAGGTAAGCTCGTGGGGTGCCTGAGGGCCAGGGCTACATGCAGAGGCCCTGGGTGACCTCAGGCCTCAGACACAGGGGCTGAGAGGTAGCCTGTGTGCACCTGTGGGAAAGGTCATCATAGGGAGGCAAGTGGGGGCTATGGCTGACCCAGGCTGGGGCCAGGGTGACAGGGAGCACCCTAAGGCATACAGCAGAAAAGCCCTGGTGCTTCTTGGGGCACACCCAGGATCCTTGACTGGTGACATCATCACTGCCAACAGCCAGAGGTAACTTTTCATGCTGGGACCCAGAGTCCCGACTGCAGGGAAGGTGGACCCAAAGGGGGGAAACCAGCCTCAGGAGCCAGGGCTAGAGGGGAAGGGCTGGTGACAGCTTCTGCCTGGGAGGTGTCCTTGGCCCGGAGTCCTGGGGGAGCCCTCCTGGTGCTGATGCAAGGCTCAGGCTAAGCAGTCAGTCTGTCCCTGGAGCCCTGCCCTGCCCCACCCCACCCCTGTTCCCGCTCAGCTTTTGCGGAAAGAGCTCAGCCTTTGCCGCGGTGAGTCCGGCCTCCACCCTGGGTCCGGGGTCAAGCATGATTGGCAGCTAGGTTGGGGGGACGAGCCCTGGGACAGGCAGGGGCGGAGCCGCTCACCACGCCCTTTACTTGGCCCGGAGGACTTAGGTAATGGCCGGCGGTGCACTCCGCGGTGCCCGACGCCAGGTGAGCGCTTCCAGGGGACGTCTCCCTGTGCCCACGTGACCGTCGCCACCGCCGTCATTGTTGCTCGGAGTCAGGCTCCTACCCGCCCGGCGCATCCTGGGGTCCCCGGGCCTGGTGAAGCTCGTCCCGAGAGCCGGAGCCCACGTGCTCCCCTGCAAGTGT
Source organism: Daubentonia madagascariensis (assembly GCA_023783475.1). Taxonomy (NCBI): domain Eukaryota; kingdom Metazoa; phylum Chordata; class Mammalia; order Primates; family Daubentoniidae; genus Daubentonia; species Daubentonia madagascariensis. Next base: position 1,431,744 of record JAKFHU010000127.1, on the reverse strand, counting down.
GCGCCGGGGCGCGGGGGCCGAGAGGTGGGGCGGGGCGCTGGGAGTCACTGGGAGGGCTTGGGCGGGTGACCGCTGAGCTCAGGCGAGTGGCGGCGGGCGGCGCCCGCAGAGCCCCCAGCCCAGCCCTGGTGCTTCCCGGAGGAGCTGCCGCCGCTCGTCCTCACCCCCGCCCCGAGCTGTCCTTCATCGTGGCTCCCAGGTAACCGTCCTGCGCTCTCTGGGGAGTCTGGCGGCGGCGTCGCCTGGGGAGGGGACTCTGCCACCTGGGTCTGCCTGGGAGGAAGGAGGCCTGGGCCCTCCTTACTGGAGGGGGTGCCCGACCTTGGCGCAGGTCGGGTGACAGGCTCAGAGACCCACCCGGTAGATGCCCCTCCTCGTCCCGCAAGCTCTAGGGAACCGCCCCCACCTCCTGGGGCTGAACTCGCCCAGGCGGGTGGGGCTGGGTGCGGGAGGACCCGGGACCCGCTCTGGCCGGGGTCCCCTGCGCGCTCCCTCGGGCTAGTGCCCCTGTATCTGCCCAGGGTCCGCCGGGCTGTAGTCCTCCGAGGGGCGCGCCCGGGGTGGGGAGCTTTGAGTGGGCCGGAGGCCGCCCCCACCCCCGCCGGGTGCGCCCCTGTCTTGCGCTTGTTTTGAAAACGGCGGAGGCTCAGGCTCGGATTTGCCGCTGCCGCTGCCTATTTTGTTTCTTCTGATTTGTTTTACGTTCCTGGCTAATTGCACATTTGCGTACTCGGCGCAGAGCAGAGGCCCCGCCCCCTGGCTGCCCGCTGCCGGGTGGAGGGGGCTCCCTGGCTTCTCTGAGCGCCCTGCCGCCCATGCGGGGAAAGCCACTCTCACAAGCCCCTTGGCCTGTCCTCGCGGTGGCGCGGCCCCCACTTTGTCAGAGGTGGCTTCCCACCCCACTCGCGCATTGGGGGTCCCTAGTGCAGGGCCTGTGTCCTTTCCAGGCTTTTGACCCCTAGATGGGGCCTGCATGGTGCTAGGACCCTCTGCTGGCAGAGGCAGGAGTAGAGGGCTGTACCTCTCCCCCGCCAGCCTGTCCCCCTCCCCCGCCAGCCTGTCCCCACCTGGAGCTCAGCCTGGGATTTAATTGTCCCTTTCTCCGTGTCTGCCAGTGCCTGGGTTGCCTTCTTGGTCCCTGTCCCTGCCTGGGTGCCTCTGGTCCCCTAGTCCCAGCCCTGCCTGGTCCCCCTCTCTAAGCCCACAGCCTGCTGGCCTGGCAGGGAGCAGCCCCCACACTGAGACCTTCATCCCACTGGCCCTGACTGCTTTGTACTGATTTGATTTTAACATTAAGAAATTGCTCAATCTGTGTTTGCTCAAAAATACTGAAAAGAAAAGAACCCCCAACTTTGCCCCACACTCCAGAAACCTCCCCCAGTGGGGCTGAGACCTGGGGAGGGCTGAGGGGTGCTCAGAGCCAGGGCTCACAGCTCCCAGCCTTTGGCCCAGTCTGTCCTTCCCCTCCAGACACCTCTTGTTCACCTTTTCCTGGTGGGGGGGGGGGGGGCAGAACCAGCCTGTGCTAGGGGTCTGGCAGCTGCTAGTTAAAAAAAGGAACCTGAGGAGGGAATGCACAGGGTAGTCAGTGGAAAGGGGCTCATGCTGTTCCCACTCCGTCCAGAGTGTGGGGAGAACCCCAGAGCCCCTGGCCTGCCCTCTGCCCCCTCAGAGTTCTGGTTGGGGGAGGAGACACTTCTGCTGTGTTGGAAGCATGGAGACTGGCTGTGGGGGCCACGTGTGCTTTCAGGCCCCCTGCCCAGCACATCTTCCCTTCCTGGTTCACTAGGCTCTGACCCACTGGTGCCCACCTGGCCAGATCCGGTATTTAGGCCTTGCTCACAGAGGGCCGGTCAATTAAGACCGTAGGCCTTAGAGGGTGAATGACAGTCCCTCTAGTGCAGGGGTCCGGGAGGGCATCTCCGGGTAATGAAGAATAGGTAGGAGTTTTCCAGGGAACAGTAAAGCAGACATGGTAGCATTGTGATACCAGCATTCCCTGAGCACCTTCTCTGAGCAGGCACAGCTATAAGGATTTCCACACACACCCACTCACTCAAACCTCAAGGCAGCCCTCTGAGGTGGGACTCAGAGGCTACACATGGGGAAACCGAGGCACAGAGCAGCTTTGTAAATAGCCCACATCACCCAGCTAGAAAGTGACAGAGCAAGGGTTTGAACCCAATAGTCTGGCTCCAGAGTTGGGCCTTGAGGCCCCTGCCTGCATGCAGCTCTGGGTGTGTGTGACCACAGGGGATGGGCTCAGCCATGGCCTCAGGGGCCTGTGGGCTGGGAGAGGGACCTTTATCTGGAGAAGCTGGGAGGGACCCTCCAAGGGCATCCCGGGGAAGAGGCCAACATCCCTTGGCCTTGCCTGCAGCAGAGTCCCCTCCCCCTAGGGGACCTGGGTCAGTGGAGGGTGGCGGCTTGGGGATATGCCATGGGGAGAAGCCTAGGGGTTAGAGGAGGCTGAGGGAGCAGGCGCAGAGCACACAGAGGCCAGCGAGATGTCCCTTTGGGGTGGCAGGGCTGCATGCACTATGCCACCTCCAGCGCAGCAGCCTCCCTCACTGGCTGCCCCTGAGTCCAGGAGGGTCCAGCTTTCTCACGATGCACCCTCCCGATGCACCCTCCCGGTGGGCCTGCAGCTGTCCTGTGGTTTGGCTGCTGAGTTTTCTGAGGAGCACCCTTTGCTCTTTTCACAAAGGCTGTGTTGAGTCTCCCCCCTCCCCAGCCCCTTGCACCACCCTCACTCTCCCCCTCCCCCCAGCCCTTTGGCCAGGTTAACCCCTCCCTGCTCAGCATGGAGGTGCTGTCCCCATGCAAGAGTGTAGCGCGCATGCCCCCTTCCCACCTCATGCCTGCAGGTCTCCCTTGGACTTACCATAGGTCCAAACCTGGGTCCTGCTGTCCAGGGCTGTGGGCAGGTGGGAAGCATGCAGGAGAGTGTGCTGTGCTGGGCACATGGAAGGTCCTGGTGGGGTAGGGAAGTGAGGGCCGGGGCCTGGTGGGATCTCTGGCACTGAAGGTGCTTTGCTGGCCCCTAACCTAGCCAGGCTGGGCGTGGGCTTGTGGTGGCCCTGGAGCCGGAGCAGCATTCAGTGGCTGAGCCTTGGTTGGGGGTGGTCGCTGCGGGCCTGGAAAGCCAAGTCCTGAGGCCAAGTGGAGCCAGAGAAGTGGGCTGTGGAGAAGCAATAAGTATTATTAGGTATGCCTCTTTGTATTTAGACAAGTAATACATATTTATCAAAAAGTTACTTTGCTGTCGTGGCCCCTCCTCCTTGCCCCCAAAGTTTACTGTTTTCACTTTAGATTGAGGGCTTTAGGACTTCTCAGCAGTTAACCTGTGTAATGACGGTGGGGTATAGTCTCACAGCCTCCCCAACAGGTCTTGGCTCCGCTGGGGTCAACACAAACCACCACCTGCATCAGCCGTGTAGTTTTCCACAGTGTCTTCTGGTGGGATGCTGAGTGGTTGCCAAATTTTCACTACAACAAACCAAGCTGAGAAGTACCCTCGGTCTGTGCCTCCCTGGGGACATGTTTGGATGTTTATCCAGAATGAGAGGATATAATAGCAAGCATTGCCGAGTGCTACAGTGTAACATTCTCCCAAGGCTGTTCCTGAATGAATTCATTTAGTCCTTACAAACCCCTGGGGGTAGCTCACTGTAACTGTCTCCATTCCACAGATGGGGAAATAAGGTACAGAGAAGTTAAGTAATTTGTCCAAGGTCACACAGCTAGTTAAGTAGAATTTCGGGGTTGTGGGTGTGCCTATTTTGAGAAAGCAATTTTTATTTTACTCAAAGTAATACATATAAAAAGGCAGACAGTACCAATAAACTTGGCAGGAAAAGAAGCCCCTGAACAGAGGAGAGAGGGGTGTGCCAGTCTTGTGTTCTGGGAAGACCAAGTGAGTGTGTTTGCACTGGGCTAGGGCCCTGGAGATATCTGAGAGAGGGGCTCTGCAGGGAGCCAGATGGAGGAGGCAGAGGCCAGGTGAGGTCCAGTGGGCTGTTTCTTTCCTCCCCCCCGCCACACCAGGTGCAGCAGAGGAGACAGGTGGAAGCAGGCCAGGCTCCTGGTGTGACCACTGTCTCTCCTTTGCCTCCTAGAGAATCTTCATGCTGTCCTGGAGCAGAAACTGAACTGGACGACTGGAGCCTCGGTGAGGGGGCTATACCCCACCTGGGGAAGGCAGTGGGTGGCTGGGCATTAGACAGTGAGGCTGGAAGTATCTTGAATCACCCCATGTGGTGTCTTTGAGGCCCTGTCTAGGCAGGTTGCAACCACACACGTCCCTCTGCAGCCCTTCCCATGGCATAATGGACAGACAGGTGGTCAGGTGGAGGGCTGAGAGATCAAAATTCAGGGGTGCCATGTGCACATATCTGCTCAATCCCAGGCAGGCACATTGTGACCCTGGGAGGGGTGGGGAGCCTCCTTGTCTATGGGGCACTGTGAGGCCCCCAGTTCCCTGAGGCCAGGCTTTTGTTCAGGTGGAGCCTAGGGAAGCATGTGGGCACTGGGGCACTGGGTTCTGGAACATTACGGTTGGGAATGTCCAGGGGGTGGTGTCCAGATACTTCCTGGGCCAGCAGCAGGCCACAGTTGGTGTGGCTTCTTGAAAGTGCACCTCCGAACTTTGGCCAGGAAGAAGGCTGCCTGGTGCCCCTGAGGAAATCCCCACCAGCCCTGTGTAAGTGGGGGTCCCAGGACAGCTTCAAAACAGGAAGCTCCCGCTGCCTGCCTGTCCTCCTGTTCCAGGAACACCGGCAGCAGGAAGCTTAGCTAGCTGTGCCTGGCGCCTCCTGCACGGCTGGCCTGAGCTTTGCCTGAGCTTTGCTGTGGTCATGGGTCGCCCTTTGCTCCTGGGCCTGGCCAGGCAGGTCACCTGAGGCCGTGTTTGTCTAAGAAGTAGCAGGGAGCTGCCACCTGTGGTCCCACCTCTCCTGCCTGCCACCCTGGAAGGTCTGGAGCCCTATGGTATCTGGGCCAGTTTGGTTTTCCTTGGCAGCACATGTGGTATTTACTGAGCACTTAGGATATACCCGCCCTGGGGCTCCTGGGCCAGGACGAAGATGGGCTCCTGCCCGAGGGGCTCAGCCAGGTTGATGTGAACTGGAAAAGGTTGACCAGAGGGGTGGAGAGCATTCTTCACGTAGTGTCCTGTAGGTCAGGAGGGAGAGGCCCACACACGGGAGGGTGCAGGCTGGAGGCAAGGCAGTGGCCGGTGGGGCCCAGAGCCAGAGCTTTTCCTGAAGGTAGGTGCCCAGGGTTCCCCCTGCTGGTCCAGGCCTTGAGCTCTGGGTTTGGGCAGGCGGGCTGCCCTGCAGGGGGGCTGAAGGGGCGCGTGGCTCCACCCCCGCTCTGGCTCGGCCTCTGCTCCCCCCTCGCCCCCACTGTACATTCCATTCATTCCCAACTTGCAGTTGGGCGGAGCGGGAGCTGGGTGTGGGCTGAGGCACTGCCTCGGACCTGGGGGGTGGCTGAGGCCCAGGCCTTTCGCATGGGGTGGGGGGCTGCAATTGGCCTTAGCGGGTGTGGGATGCATTCTGGCCCCTCCTGGGCACCGGGCTCTGAGCGGAGTTGTGGACTCACTGACGTCCCAGCTGCATCCTCTCCTCTCCCTGAGAGGCAGCGGAGCCAGACAGGACCAGAGAGGAGGACGCTGGGTTGGGCAGGAACCCCCTCCTCCGGGATCTGCCCCATGGTCCTGAGGGGCTTGTGAAATCTTCCTGCCACTGACTAAAGCCACCATCTTCTCCCCAGTCTGATCACCCCCCCCCCCAGGTGAGGAAAAGCAGTGGTCAGAGACTATGCTGCTCCCGCTGCGGGTCAGAATCCCAGACCCACCTACACCAGCAGTATGGCCCTGGGCAGATTACTTCCCTTCTCTGTTCCTCGATTTCTCTTCCTGAGAAATGGGCCAATAATAGCAGCTTCACAGGGCTGTTGCAGGCTCAAAGGAGAAAGTCCATGGAAAGCATCCAGGTCAGAGCCTGGCCCAGGGCCTATCCTGTGGAGATGTGGGCCGTTGCCAGGTGCAGACAGGAGGGACTGTCACTGGGGCACAGTGATATGGAGGGGTTACTTGCTTCTAGTGTTTTCATCTTGTGGCTTGTTCTTTCTATATATAAAATTATTAAACGGGCAATGGGAAAGAATTGTTTTCCTAGGGGATGAGAGTGTATGCAGGGAGGTGATGTTTAAGGTGTCCTTACAGGGTGTAGCAGCCCCTCTGGAGGCACAGGGTCGGGCCCTGCCCAGGGAGTTGGGAATCTGTCAGCGTCTGGCCCCACTCAGCATGTGCCATGGTAGGGCTGCCCTAGATACACGGGAGCCCCCAGCCACGGGTGCACTCAGCTAAGATTACAGTGAGAGGGCAGCTGGTGCGGGAGGCTGGTGCAGGGGACTCTGGCCAGGACAGCGCCGGTTCCCCAGAGGGAGAGGGGCATGGGGCCACCTGGAGGTGGGAAAGGCCTGGAGGCAGAACGGCCATGCCTGCCACTTGCTCCTGAGTTTCCCTGAGATACTGGTGCCCCTGAGATGGGGAGAGAGGACGTGTGTTCTGGGTCCACTTTTGGGGGCCTCAGATCCTCCTCCAACTGGGGCTCCTTAGCCCAGCCTCAGCAACTCACCCCACTCACAGGTCTGCCCTCATCCACATGGACACAGGCCCAGGCCCCTGGGGCGTGCACAGTCATGTTGGCTGCGTGCTCAGTTAGACATGCACACACAGACACAGCCTCCCTTTCTGAGACCTGGTGGGTCCAGAGCTTCTCACAGCTCCCCAGAGTGCCTTCCTAGGGTCTGGCCTCCCCTGTTCCCACATCCAAGGCTCTGCCCTGGCTCTGGGTTTCCCAGTTCATGGGGTGGCTATCACCCTCTCCGACCTGTGTTCTGGTCATTCAGGACAGGAGCTGGACTGGGGGCTTCTGGAGAGGGCCTCAACGGATGGTCCTCTGGGCTGGGCCCTGACCCTTCTCTCTTCCCACAGGGTGCCAGGGGCAATGGCACTGCTGCTCTGGGCCCTAACCCTCCTGGGCCTGGTGGGTATGAGTACAGGCCTGCGGCCCCGCAAGCTGGAATTCTTCCGTAGTGAGACGGAGCTGAACCACATGGTTGTGGATGAGGCCTCAGGTGTGGTGTTCCTGGGGGCGGTGAACACGCTCTACCAGCTGAACGCTGACCTGCAGCTGGAGCAGCAGGCAGCCACGGGCCCGGCCCCGGACAACAAGAAGTGCACGCCGCCCATCGAGGCCAGCCAGTGCCACGAGGCTATGCTGACCAACAACGTCAACCAGCTGCTGCTGCTCGACCCACCCAAGAAGCGCCTGGTCGAGTGCGGCAGCCTCTTCAAGGGCATCTGTGCCCTGCGCTCCTTGAGCAACATCTCCACGCGCCTCTTCTATGAGGATGGCAGCGGTGAGAAGTCTTTTGTGGCCAGCAATGACGAGGGCGTGGCCACGGTGGGGCTGGTGAGCTCCACGGGCCCTGACGGTGAGCGTGTGCTGTTTGTGGGCAAAGGCAACGGGCCACACGACAACGGCATCATCGTGAGCACCCGCCTGCTGGACCGGGCCGATGGCAGGGAGGCCTTTGAGGCCTACACAGACCACGCCACCTACAAGGCCGGCTACCTGTCCACCAACACACAGCAGTTTATTGCTGCCTTCGAGGACGGCCCGTATGTCTTCTTCGTCTTCAACCAGCAGGACAAACACCCAGCCCGGAACCGCACGCTGCTAGCGCGAATGTGCAAACAGGACCCCTACTACTACTCCTACCTGGAGATGGACCTGCAGTGCCAGGACCCCAGCGACGCCCAGGCCCCTGCCTTTGGCACCTGCCTGGCGGCCTCTGTGGCCATGCCAGGTGCTGGCAGGGTGCTCTACACTGTCTTCAGCAGAGATGGCCGGAGCAGTGGGGGACCCGGTGCAGGCCTCTGCCTGTTCCCCCTGGAGGAGGTCCATGCCAAGATGGAGGCCAACCGCAATGCCTGCTACACGGGCACCCGGGAGGCAGCCCGTGACACCTTCTACAAGCCCTTCCATGGCGAGATCCAGTGTGGTGGCCACGTGCTGGTGCGTGTCCTCAGTGCTTCTTGAACAGACTTGGACCACAAGTGTGCCTGGGTTTGCATGTCCCCACCTGGTTGAGGAGGTGCATGTGTGCCGTGCAGCTGGGGACTCAGACCACAAGTGTGCATGTGTTTGCGTGTCCCCGCCTGGGTGGAGGTGAGTGTGTGCCATGTAGCTGGAGTTCGGGCCAGCATGAGCCTTGCACGTGTGGGTGCTGCGTCTCGGTGTCACTCAGTCTGGAGCCAGGTCCGTTCTGGGTATCGAGGGCACACAGCAGTGAGCACAGTGTTGGGTAGGGCCTGGCTCACAGCTCAGAGCCCTGGTGGAGAGGGGCTCTGGGCAGGGTCTGCCTGCCGCTGACATGTTGTCTGTAGGGCGCCAGTGAGAGCTTCCCATGTGGCTCGGAGCACCTGCCCTACCCACTGGGCAGCCGCGATGGACTCACGGCCACAGCCGTGCTGCAGCGTGGAGGCCTGAATCTGACGGCTGTGACTGTGACCGCTGAGAACGGCCACACTGTTGCTTTCCTGGGCACCTCAGATGGTCGAATCCTCAAGGTGAGGCCCTGGGGTAGGGCAGGAAGGCTCCTGACAGGGCCTATCTATGCGCGAGGCCTCTGTCCTCACGTTCCCGCCCTCACACCCACAGGTGTACCTTGCGCCAAACGGAACCTCCTCGGAGTATGGCTCCATCCCTGTGGAGATCAACAAGAGAATCAAGCGGGACCTGGTGCTGTCTGGAGACCTGGCCAGTCTGTATGCCATGACCCAGGACAAGGCAAGCCCAACATAGCCCTGGGATAGCATCCTCAGGGCAAGGGCACCCAGGTCATTGTGACCCAGGCCATCATGACAGGCCTAGAGGGGGCAAGGGAGGGTCGGGGGCGCGTGCAGCCCAGGCCTGGCCCAAGCTACTCTCCTTGGGCTGGCCAGGGACCCCCTGGGCGGGTTCCCAGGCAGTGTTTGTGACCCTGTCTCTGTAGTGCCGTCCTTGTCTCTGCAACTCTGTCTCTGTCTGTCCTGTGCCTTGCCACATCTCTCTCTGGCACTGCTGCTGCCTCATCCTAATGGCAGGGACCCACATAGCCTCTGCAGCCCCCGAGCTTATTGGGGGGTTTATATAGGAGACCCTCAAGTCAGCCCTCACAGCCCCCAGATGTCCAAGCACCCCTCAGAGGGAGTGAGGGCAGAGGGCCTGGGTTGGCCTGGGGACGTTCCATGATCAGGACCCCAGGGCTCCCTGGGAACCCCCATCTGGATCCCAGGCCGGGTATAGCCACCAGGCCATGGCCACGTGGAGCCCACCTTGCATCCGTGCCTAGAACTGACTGACCTGAGCTGGTATCCGAGGAGAGTCGGGTCTGAGGGAGGCTGCACGGCTCTGGCCGTGGACCGCTCATGGCCCTGCACCCCCAGGTGTTCCGGTTCCCAGTACAGGAGTGTCTGAGCTACCCAACCTGCGCACAGTGCCGCGACTCCCAGGACCCCTACTGCGGCTGGTGTGTCATCGAGGGACGGTAAGTGCCCACTGGGGCCTCTGGGGGACATGGCACCATCCTGGGGGAGCAAGACCCAACTCAGGGCTGGGGGGAGGGGGCTTCCAGGGCTAAGGCTACCCCTTGCCCCTGCAGATGCACCAGGAAGGCCGAGTGCCTGCGGGCTGAGGAGACCAGCCACTGGCTGTGGAGCCGGAACAGGACCTGCGTGGTGGTCACCGGTGCCCAGCCACAGAACATGAGCCGGCGGGCCCAGGGGGAGGTGTGCAGCAGGCCTGGGAGCTACTGGGATGTGTGGGGGTACAGCACCCCCCAGGCCCTTCCTCGGGCCCCTTGACCCTGTGACCTGAGTGGGTGGGGGTGTGGCTCCTGTTTGTGCGGGGGGGTGACCACATGGGGACCTCTTTTGGATGGAATGGAGTCAGGTTCTAGAGGCTTCTCTGAGGCGTCAGCTTGCACGTGTGCAGGGGCCGCTCACTGGAGAACGGGCAGGACATGGTGCCCTGGGCCTGCAGGGGCCCTGGTGTGAGCCCACGGCCCCTCTCAGGTCCAGCTGGCCGTCAGCCCGCTCCCTGCCCTGAGTGAGGAGGATGAGTTGCTGTGCCTCTTTGGCGAGTCGCCGCCACACGCTGCCCGCTTGGAGGGGGACGCTGTTGTCTGCAACTCGCCAAGCAGCATCCCCAGCACACCACCAGGCCAGGGTGAGCCCCCCGCCACCGCCCTCTGCCCTGCTCAGCTGCGGCCACTCTCACCCGCCAGCCCTGGCGTGCCCGAGCCCTTCCATCGTGCTCCTTCCTCAGGTTCGCTGGGCAGCACCGTCTGGGCGGACGCCCCTCCCCCTCCCCAACCTCCCCAGCCGGAGACAGTGGGGCTGTCCCCAGCGGCTGGGGTCCCCAAATGTGGGACAGGGCAGGCACCTGCCTGTGTCCCCTGAGTACTGGGGGCAGTGAGGCCATGCAGTGACGTGGGCAGGGACCTGGCAGGCCCTACTGCCAGACTGCAAGGAGCCAATGGGGAAGGCAAGCCCAGCCCTGGAGCTGACACTGAGCCTAGATCAGATAGCGGGCAGCAGGCCCAGTGGAGCCCGTTTGCAAGCAGGCGGGGGTGGGGGGTCCTGGCAGGGCCACACCCAAGACCAGGGGTCTCCACATTAGGCCCTAAGGCCCAGGACGACCTTGCCCTCAGCCTCTGATGGGGCGAGAAGTCAGCACCAGGAGCCCATCTCCAGGTGCCCCGTTCCCCTGCCCCTGGGCCTGCAGCGCCAGCCTTGCCCTCCACTCTGTGGCCACCACCTGACATGTCCCCTCTGCGGTCTGCAGACCACGTGGCCGTGAGCATCCAGCTCCTCTTCAGACGTGGCAGTATCTTCCTCACCTCCCACCAGTACCCCTTCTACGACTGCCGTGAGGCCATGAGCCTGGTGGAGAACCTGCCGTGAGTCTCGCATGCCCCTCAGCCCCCAGCCCCAGCCCTGGCCCAGCCCCTCACAACCCTCTCCCCCAGGTGCATCTCCTGTGCGAGCAACCGCTGGACCTGCCAGTGGGACCTGCGCTACCATGAGTGTCGAGAGGCTTCGCCCAACCCCGAGGATGGCATTGTCCGTGCCCACATGGTGAGGAGCGTGGGGGCCCTTCGGGACCTGGCTGCTTGGCTGTGGCCAGGCGGCACCTGACCAGCCCTGCTCTCCCCCAGGAGGACAACTGCCCTCAGTTCCTGAACCCCAGCCCAGTGGTCATCCCCATGAACCACGAGACAGATGTCACCTTCCAGGGCAGGAACCTGGACACAGTGAAGGTAGGGGCTCCCGCATGAGGGGGAGTGCTCAGGATATGTTGGGGGACAAAGGCAGGGAGGGAGGCCCTTGAGGAGGTGGGCTGGGCAGCCAGGGTGCCCCTTCCTGGGGCAGTGCACTCGGGGGTGCCCTGGGACACCCGTGCAGGGATGGTCAGAGGCTTCTGCAGACATGGGTGTGTCAGGCTCAGGAGTGGTCAGCTGGGACCGGAGGGCCTGAGAGGGCCCAGGAGGAGGCTGGGATACCAAGGCCCCGGGGGCAGGGCCAGCGGGATTGCCTGGTCAGAGTGTCCTGACTGGGCTGTCCATAGGGCTCCTCCCTGCACGTGGGGAGTGACCTGCTCAAGTTTGAGGAGCCAGTGAACATGCAGGAGTCAGGGACATTTGTCTTTCGGACCCCAAAGGTATGGCTGCAGGGCTGGCAGGCCAGGTTGCTGGACCCTGGGGCCCGGGGAGTGTTACCCCTGGGAGGATGAGGGGAAGGGCAGAAGGGAGGCCTCTGGGGCTGGCGCCAGCCAGAGCCCACCCTGCTGAGGACCAGGGTGGCCTCGAGATGCTCACCGCCCTCCATCCCCTGGGGCCAGAGCCCCAGTCCCCTCACTTTCTCTACACGGTGCATACAGAGCAGCATGTGTGTCTGTGGGACACGAGGTGTGGCTCTGAGGCTCGCCAGCTTGCAGCCCCCAGGGCTGAGAGGGAACCATGTGGCCGCACGGTGGTGCCCTCATGACCCCACCCTGTGCCCCTGGTGGGGGCAGGCAGTGCAGCACGTCCCCACGTATCCCCCAGTTGTCCCACGATGCCAATGAGACGCTGCCCCTGCATCTGTACGTCAAGTCCTATGGCAAGAACATCGACAGCAAGCTCCAAGGTGGGGGCGGGGTGGGGCAGGGGGGTGGGGGGTTGGGGGCATGGGGAGCCCGCTGACTGCTGTACTCCCCTCCTCAGTGACCCTCTACAACTGCTCCTTTGGCCGCAGCGACTGCAGCCTGTGCCTGGCTGCTGACCCTGCCTACAGGTGTGTGTGGTGCCAAGGGCAGAGTAGGTGTGTGTACGAGGCCCTGTGCACAAATGCCACCTCTGAGTGCCCGCCACCGGTCATCACCAGGGTGAGCCCCCTGCAGCCTGCCCTGCAGCCCCCCACGGCCCCAGCCTGCCCAAGCCACTGGGTCACCAGGCTCTGCCAATTTGCGGATTCCAGATCCAGCCTGAGACAGGTCCATTGGGTGGAGGCGTCCACGTCACCATCCTTGGGTCAAATTTGGGCATCAGGGCTAACGATGTCACAAGGATCACCGTGGCTGGCCAGAACTGTGCCTTCGAGCCAGAGCGATACTCCGTGTCCACCCGGTGAGTGGATGGCCTGCATCCTGGGCCCTGCTGGCTGGGTCAGTCCCCACCTTGGGGTCCCCGGGGCCTGGCACCTGGGCGGACAGAGAACTGGGGGGTGGGATCTGGGGAGGAGCCGGCCCACCCTGCCTGTCGCCCACCAGGATCGTGTGTGTGGTTGAGGCTGCAGAGGCGCCCCTCACTGGGGGTGTCGAGGTGGACGTCAACGGGAAACTCGGCCGTTCTCCACCCAGCGTCCAGTTCACCTACCAAGTAAGTGCCTGGCCCCGGGGACCTGCAAGGCCCTGCAGTCTGGGAAGGTGATCCGACCCAGGCTGCTGAACGCAGGAGAGCTGGGCTCTGACCTGCCACCTTCCGACAGTCATCACCACCCAGTAGGGCCGAGCACCGGGGGCTGTGTGCGTGCCCCGCCCTGACCCAAGCACACCTGCGGCTCTTTCAGCAGCCCCAGGCTCTCAGTGTGGAGCCGAAGCAGGGACCGAAGGCTGGTGGCACCACACTGACCATCAGTGGCACCCACCTAGACACGGGCTCCAAGGAAGATGTGCGGGTGACCCTCAGTGGCGTCCCTTGTAAAGTGTGGGTGTCACCTGCTGGCTGCCCGGGGACGGGGTGGGGGCACTCTCCCCACGACCCAAGTCTGCCCGAGGGGCAGAGTGGAGCCAAGATGGCCCATCGAACCGCTGGCCAGGGCTGGGGTTGGCCCCAGGGTAGGGCTGACGCAGACCGGCCCCTCCCACCACAGGACAAAGTTCGGGGCACAGCTCCAGTGCGTCACTGGCCCCCAGGCGGCTCTGGGCAAGGTGCCCCTCGAGATCTCCTACGGGGGCTCCCGCGTGCCCAGCCCCAGTATCTCCTTCACCTACTGCGAGAACCCAGTCCTGCAAGCCTTTGAGCCGCTTCGAAGCTTCGTCAGGTGGGCCCTCCTGTCACTGGCTGGGGCGCGCCCCCCCCCCCCCCAGCCCCGGAGCCTACTGCACCCCACACCCATGTCCGGGCACCTCCCTGGCGCCCTCTGCTGACTAGGCTGAGAGGAATGTGGTGGGTCTGGTCTGGGCACCGGAAGGAGCCTCCGGAAAACTCCACTATACCCCCAGATCAGCTTCCTTCTAGGACCCCCTTGCCCTGCCTGTGTCATGGCCCCGTGTGCCGAGCACCGCCCCTGCCCTGTGCCACCAAGTGCTCACACAGACCTTCACCTGCCATCAAAAACCCGGTGTGGCCAGAGCCGGTGTGGTGGGAGCTGGTTGGGTGGGGCCTGCAGGGTGTCTGCCCTTGCCTAGGCAAGCCCATTAAAGGCATCACCCTCCCCAGTGGTGGCCGGAATATCAGTGTCACTGGTCAGGGCTTCAGCCTGATCCAGAGGTTTGCCATGGTGGTCATCGCTGAGCCCCTGCAGTCCTGGCGGCGGCGGCGGGAGGCCGGACCCCTGCAGCCCACAACGGTCAGTCCTGGTGCCGGCCCCTGGCGACAGTGGGAAGGGTGGGGCCTGCACCAGTGGCCTGATGGCCTGGCCTTGACCACAGGTCGTGGGCACCGAATATGTGTTCCACAACGACACCAAGGTCGTCTTCCTGTCCCCGGCTGTCCCTGAGGAGCCCGAGGCCTACAATCTCACGGCGCTGATACAGATGGACGGGCACCAGGCCCCGCTCAGGACTGAGGCCAGCGCCTTCGAGTATGTGCCCGACCCCACCTTTGAGAACTTCACAGGTGGCGTGAAGAAGCAGGTCAACAAGCTGATCCACGCCCGGGTGAGGACATGGTTCTGGGCAGGGCCGGGGCGGGGCTGGGTAGCTGTGAGCCCCACCCCTCCCACTCACCCAACCTCTGCCCCCACCCCTCCCCAGGGCACCAATCTGAACAAGGCAATGACGCTGCAGGAGGCTGAGGCCTTTGTGGGCGCTGAGCGCTGCGTCATGAAGACACTGACGGAGACCGACCTGTACTGCGAGCCCCCCGAGGTGCAGCCCCCGCCTAAGCGGCGGCAGAAGCGGGACACAACACACAACCTGCCAGAGTTCATTGTGCGTGAGGGGCAGGCGGGGGCGGGGAGCCTGCCCACACCTACCCGTGCTGAGCCCACCCCTCCGTGCAGGTGAAGTTTGGCTCTCGAGAGTGGGTGCTGGGCCGTGTGGAGTACGACACGCGTGTGAGCGACGTGCCGCTCAGCCTCATCCTGCCGCTGGTCATTGTGCCCATGGTGGCGGTCATCGCGGTGTCGGTGTACTGCTACTGGTGAGCCTGCCCCAAGTCTGCTGACGCCCCTGCCCCGCCCCTCTGGCCACACCGGCCACACCCACCACCTTCACAAGCCACGCGGCTGCCCAGCGGCGGAGCCCCAGCCCGAGCCCAGGACCCTGCCTGTGCCCTCGCAGGAGGAAGAGCCAGCAAGCTGAGCGCGAGTATGAGAAGATCAAGTCCCAGCTGGAGGGACTGGAGGAGAGTGTGCGGGACCGTTGCAAGAAAGAGTTCACGGGTAGGGGCTCGGCGGGGCGGGAGGGCTTCGGGCTGCCCGGGGCTTGCCGCCAGCTGGGGCACTGCAGGGGCAGGGCAGCCTGTGGCGGGTGGCCAGGGACGCCTCAGCCCGGCCTCCCCCGCAGACCTGATGATCGAGATGGAGGACCAGACGAATGACGTGCACGAGGCAGGCATCCCCGTCCTGGACTACAAGACCTACACCGACCGCGTCTTCTTCCTGCCCTCCAAGGATGGCGACAAAGACGTGATGATCACAGGCAAGCTGGACATCCCCGCCTCGCGGCGGCCTGTCGTGGAGCAAGGCCCTCTACCAGTTCTCCAACCTGCTCAACAGCAAGTCCTTCCTCATCAACGTGAGCTGGGGTGGGGGCAGCTGCGGGTGGGCTGGACAGCAGGGCCTGCGTGGGCTCTGACCACCGGCCCCCACAGTTCATCCACACCCTGGAGAACCAGCGGGAATTCTCAGCCCGCGCCAAGGTCTACTTCGCATCACTGCTGACAGTGGCGCTGCATGGGAAGCTTGAGTACTACACAGACATCATGCGCACGCTCTTCCTGGAGCTCATGGAGCAGTACGTGGTGGCTAAGAACCCCAAGCTGATGCTGCGCAGGTGCATGCAGGGCCCAGGGCTGAGGGTGGGTGGCCATGGCGGGGCACAGGGCTTATTCAGGCAGGTGCCAGCAAGTGCAGGTTGGGGGAGACAGCCGGGGGTGGCGTTCCTGGCCTCAGACACAAAGCCAGTTTCCAGCCCTCCCCACCTGGTGGTCTCTGCTGGTCACTCAGCTGCTCTGCCCTCAGTGTCAGCCCTCTTCAGAATGGGTAGAAGATGACAGGGCCCCCACGAGGGGGCTGGTGCTGCCTGTGTGTGTCCTGACAGGACCTGGGGCCTGGATGTGGAGGCTAGGCAGGCACTAGGGTGGCTGGGCACTTGGAAGAACCAGTTGGGCCTTGTGGGGACTAGGGGTGCCTTGGTACAAGGCCTATCTGCACCCTCAGGTCTGAGACGGTGGTGGAGAGGATGCTGTCCAACTGGATGTCCATCTGCCTGTACCAGTACCTCAAGGTGGGTTCCACCCCAGCCTGGCGGGAGTGAGGGCTGAGGCACGGGTGCTGTGCCCTTTGGGTGTCACCTGCCTGCCCAGCACCTCGAGGTGAGCCCGGACCCTGACCAGGTCTGGGGGGTTGTCCTACAGACCCCAAGTCCCCCAACCCACACCATCACCCTGTGCTGCCCCAGGACAGTGCCGGTGAGCCCCTGTACAAGCTCTTCAAGGCCATCAAACATCAGGTGGAGAAGGGGCCGGTGGATGCCGTGCAGAAGAAGGCCAAGTACACCTTGAACGACACAGGGCTGCTCGGGGATGACGTGGAGTACACACCCCTGGTGCGAGTGCTGAGGATTGGCTTCTGGGGCCAGGGGCTGCACGGGGACCTCGGAGGCTGAGCTGTGGAGCTCGGACTTCCTCACCTGGCCACAGATGGGACCCACAGGGGGTCGGGATGGCCAGGCTCAGCATCAGGGGAGGTGTTGGTCATCACGTCCAAAGGCCATTCACCTCCACTGTTAGTGTGAATTAGTGCACGCGCTATGCTCTGGAGGTCATGGTGCAGGTTCTCCTGGAGAGGGGGCTGTAAGTTTCCCCCCTCTGAGCCAGCTGCTTCCTGGGCACCCCAGCCTCTTGCAGGGCATGCGTGGGGCCTGGCACACCAAGCATGTCTATTGGTGAGTGTGTGCACCCGTGAGAGGTGTGTGCTGTGGGACAGAATTCAGGTTGTGTGGTGTATATATGTGTACATGTATGAGATTGTGTATATTCGATTTGTGCACATGAGGTCCCGTGAGGTTGCATAACGTGTGAGTAACAGTATCCCGCTCTCTGTCCTGCTGAGCCAGGACCAGCAGGGGAACCACAGAGTGGGATCGTCCTGGGTGGTGTTTCAGGGGTTCAGAGCTGGCCAGCCAGCACCTCTGCCTGAAGGCACAGCTGTGGTGGGCGAGACCGAAGGGGCAGAGGGTGGCTCCTGTGCCAGGGGTGGGTGAGAGTGAGGCCCCTCTCCTGCTGACCCTTTATCCTGTATTCCCTGGCAGACAGTGAGCGTGATCGTCCAGGACGAAGGGGTTGATGCCATCCCGGTCAAGGTCCTCAACTGCGACACCATCTCCCAGGTCAAGGAGAAGGTCATTGACCAGGTGTACCGCACACAGCCCTGCTCCTGCTGGCCCAAGCCTGACAGTGTGGTCCTTGGTGAGTGCCAGCCAGAGCCTGCCTGGGCAGGGGTGCCCATGTGCCAAACTCTGTGCCCTGGGGAGGGGTCCTGCCCATGGCCCAATGGTCTCCAGGAGCCGGGCTGTGTTCTCCCACAGAGTGGCGACCTGGGTCCACAGCCCAGATTCTATCTGACCTGGACCTGACCTCTCAGCGGGAAGGCCGGTGGAAGCGCATCAACACCCTGATGCACTACAACGTGAGTGTGCGAATGGCCAGGGTGGGGGCCCAAACACCGGCACAGTGGGGAGTGTTGCCCACTGTCATGACTGTGTTCCCCAGGTCCGGGATGGAGCCACCCTCATCCTATCCAAGGTGGGGGTCTCCCAGCAGCCTGAGGACAGCCAGCAGGACCTGCCTGGAGAGCGTAAGTCCCTCTTGCCCACTCCTTCCAGTGCCTGGAGGTCAGCAGGGACCATGTCCACCTTGGGGCACACGTACTCCTGTCCCCCTCTGCTGCTGTCTAGAGGGACCCAGGCCCCAGACTCCTGGGAGACCCAGGTCTCCCAGTCCTCACCCTGCCCTTGGGCACCAGGCTGGGCAGGGGACCTCAGCTCCCCACTCCCCACAGGCCATGCCCTGCTAGAGGAGGAGAACCGTGTGTGGCACCTGGTACGGCCGGCAGACGAGGTGGACGAGGGCAAGTCCAAGCGCGGCAGCGTGAAGGAGAAGGAGCGGACCAAGGCCATCACCGAGATCTACTTGACACGGCTGCTGTCGGTCAAGGTGGGCCGTTGTGGGCGTGCAAGTGGGCACACCTGGGAGCTACACCTGACGGGGCCACACTGAGCCTTCTTCTCACCCTACAGGGCACGCTGCAGCAGTTTGTGGACAACTTCTTCCAGAGTGTGCTGGCACCTGGGCACGTGGTGCCACCCGCGGTGAAGTACTTCTTCGACTTCCTGGACGAGCAGGCAGAGAAGCATGACATCAAGGATGAGGACACCATCCACATCTGGAAGACCAACAGGTGAGGGCCACTCGGGCCACCCACTGGCCGCCCAGCTGGCAGCAGTCCCTCATTCCCTGCTCCTCTGCCTCAGTTTGCCACTCCGGTTCTGGGTGAACATCCTCAAAAACCCCCATTTCATCTTCGACGTACACGTCCATGAGGTGGTGGATGCCTCCCTGTCAGTCATCGCGCAAACCTTCATGGACGCCTGCACACGCACAGAGCACAAGCTGAGCCGCGTGAGCAGGGTGGCAGCCGCGGGGGGCCTGGGCAGATCTAGGGTGGGGGAGGCTAGGTCTGTTGCCCAGGAAGTATGGACAGTGTCCACAGGTGGGCGGGTGGCCCAGGGAAGCCAGTCGGGTGAGTTTGGGACATGCTGGATTTGCACATTTTGGGCTGGAGCTCTGGACATGGGCAGATGGAAGGTGACCAGGCCGTGGGGCTGCCCTCCTACCCCTTCCCCCACCTCACACAGGCAGAGAAACTGAGCTTTACTACAAATTACAAAACACAAAAAATATAGTTTTCTTGAGGAAAGCGTAAGGAGTTCTGGGCAGGGGTAGCTACCCTGGAGGACTTGCACAGCTCTCCTTTCCCTGCAGGGGCCTGCAGCAGCCTGAGCTCGGCTCCATCAGGGCACCAGCGGCCCCTCTTGGCCTGGGTGTCACTGGCTGTGTCCCCCACAGGACTCTCCGAGCAACAAGCTGCTGTACGCCAAGGAGATCTCCACCTATAAGAAGATGGTGGAGGAGTGAGTGCTGCCCCTGGTCAGACCCCGGGTGCCCTCCCTTTAATCCTTCTGTGGAGCCCCTGGGCAGAGGAGGACCATGGTGGGCAGCTCAGCTCCCAGGGAGGCCTTTGAGGCCCAGCCTCAGGCTTCCACCACCCCACCCATCCTGCATCCCCCACTGCCCACCCATGTAACCCTCCTACCCCTGGGGCGCCCCTACCTCCCACTCCGCAGAACTGGTTATACAAGTTGATCGGGGGCATATTTGCAGGTCCAGCAGCTGGAACACAACTTGGCAAGATTTTGCCCGTAGGTGCCATGGATGTACCCTAACCTGCCTCTCACCCCAGGCTGGGCCAAGGCCCCTCCCCTCCCCACTGCCCCTATATTCTGCCGATGAGGAGAGAGAGGGTGGGGTGGGAGGGGGCACATTGTCCCAGGCCAGGCCACTGTGACTCTTAAGTCATGGGAGGAGGTGTGCATGATTACACCTTCATGTGTGTGTGTGATTACACCTTCGTGTGTGAGTGCAGTTGAGTGTGTTGTGGGTGTGAGTGTGGCTGAGTGTGCATGATTGCACCTGAGTGTGGTGTGGGTGTGAGTGTGGCCGAGTGTGTTGTGCCTGTGGTTGTGGCAGGATAAGTGTGGGCAGTGTGAGAAGCTCTGAGCTGGGCCTGCCAACATTGTGTCTGCTTTACTGGCTGTGTCTGTGTCTGTCTCCGTGTGCACACTCTGCTTGTGTGTGGGTATCTGTCTGCAGCCATGCCATGGGGGGGGCCCTTGTGCCTGCCGTGCCCACAACACTAGCACGAGCTGTCACATCCCAGCCAGCTGCTCTGTTGGGGGTGGCCTCCTGTCCTGGGTGTCCCATGCTGTCTATGCCTGCCTGGGCGCCCCCATAGCCCCTTCCCTCCCCTGGTCTCACTGTCATCTTCCCAGGCACACACGGATTCCCTGAACACGCTCGTGGCGCTGCACCAGCTTTACCAGTACACACAGAAGTACTATGATGAGGTAGGGTCTGGGTCCTTGGGTCGGGAGTGTTCAGGGCAGCCCTTGCCCTGGCCTGGCCTGTAGTCTGAGAGGACCCCCCCCCCGCCCCAGATCATCAATGCCTTGGAGGAGGACCCTGCTGCCCAGAAGATGCAGCTGGCTTTCCGCCTGCAGCAGATTGCAGCTGCACTTGAGAACAAGGTCACCGACCTCTGAGCTCCAACCTCCAACGCTGCCTTGGGCACAGGTGCGTGATATCCATGCCGGAGTCGGGTGGCCCCTCGGGATGAGGCCGCGTGGTCTGTGGCTGAGCACTCCTCTCTCCCCAGCAGAGGACGTGCCCAAGCATCTGGAGTGGGTACAGCAGGGGCCCCACCCCGTGCTGCAGCCTGTAGCATCTCTCCTGAGCAATACTGCCCGGGCACCCACACCAGCACCAGCTCCTCCTGTGGAACCTGCAGCGGGGTGTTCTGTGCCAAGTCTTCTGCGTGATTTGCAAACGTGCCTTATGACGCCATGCTGGGGCAGTTGGGCCTCAGCCTTCTCCCCACACACCAGCAGCCGCCTCAGATACCCTGGGCTTGGCCTCTGGGTGGGGTCTGAGTGCCTGTAGCCCCCGGGGCAAGTTCCCAGACCTGTGTCTGTCTGTCCACCAGGATGGAAGGAGGACAAAAAGCGGTACGGTGCCTTCCTGACCTCACCCAGCCTCCCCAGGGGGGCCAGCGCTCTGGGTGGACTCCAGGGCCACTGGGCCCACCTCAAAGGTGGACGTCAGACGTTGGGGTCCAGGTGGCCAGAGGGGGCCCAGCAGAATGGGAGTCCTGGAGGCCCTGCCCTGGTCTGGGGGGCGGCTGGGAGCTGCTCCACCAGGGCCACCCCACCCTTTTTGTAAATCTTGTTAATTGTAAATCAAATACAGCTGTCTTTTTCACTCTGTTGGTTGACTGGGTTCCTCTGGGGCCATCCATCTGTCCCTGCTCTCCCACCGTCTGGAGGGGCACCAGGTGGTGCCCTGCTGGCCCCACCAGGCACCAGGCACTGGGCTGGACTGCCCATGACCCCCGTCCTGACCTTGTGTTCTCAGGTGGAGGGGTAAGAGCACTACACAGCACAGCTTTAGTAGCTCCGGGAGAGAGGGCCCTGAGCCCCACTGATCGTGGCCATGGGGCACGACGTCAACTGCTTCTCAATTCCATGAGCCACTCCAGGATGACTCAGGACCTAAGCAGAACTCCAGGTCCATGTGCCTGAGAGCAAGTGGCACCTTTGCTGATGGGGAAGTGGGCCGTCCACGAAGCTGGCGATGGGGGGGGTTGCTCCCAATGCCACGGGAGTTCTCAAGGCCAGGTAGAATTGTGATGTGCACCCCGAGGCACTGGCGCTCAGGCACCGCGTTACCCCAGCATGTTCTCACTGAGTGCCTGCTACACACCAGGCACTGTCCTGGGCACCAGGAATACAGCAGCAAACAGGATAGATGGGGCTCTCTCAGGGGCTGTCCTTGTGTGCCAAGAATCCCAGCCCAAAAGAAAGAGGATTTGCCAGTCCCTAAGGAAGAGGCGAGTGTCTAGCTTCAGATGTGGCTGGATCCAAATGCTCACACATCTTGGGTTCCATCCGTCTGCACTGCTTCCTAGCCTGCGCTGGTTCATCCTCAGGCAGCCCTAGCCTCTGCCTCCTGCCCCGGGCACATGGTGGCTGGTAGTCTCTTGACAGGCAAGGCCTGCACTGATCATGGGCCCCCCGGATTGGGGCAGCCCCATCCAAGCCACAGGTAAAAGGGGTGGCTGTCTCTCCCCCAAGAAGGGGGGGGTCCAAGGCAAACAACTGATATCCCCCACTCCAGGGACCCCTGAAATGGCACTGCTGTGCTGCTATGGCCCAACACTGAGCTCCCCCTTCCCAGAGACCATGTCAGGAAATCTGAACAAGGTGCTACTAAGTCAGAACGTGGGGGTGGAGCACAGTCCGGGAGTGCTGAGCTGGGTCTCAGGTAGGGCAGGGAACCTGGAGGCCTGGCTTCCAGACTGGATTCCTGCAGACTACCTCTGCCCCTTCCCCACTGGGCAGTCAGGAGAGAAGAGAAGGGTCAGTGAGGCCCCCACCCCATGCCACTGTGAAGTTTGGGGTGGGGTGAGGCTGCAGGTCTGGCAGCCCAATGTCCAGGCAGGGGTCCAGTGAGAGGTAGAAATTGGGCATAGATGTTGGGGTGCATGGGGGTGAGCAGGCCAGCCTGAGTGGTCAGAATATGGCAGAAAAGGGGTGACCCGCCCTTCCTCTTGCTTTCCACTTCCCATTTTCCTCCCCTTGTAGTGGGAGGAGGGAGAGTTGGTATGAGAAGGGGAGTGGACAGCCCTAACAACCTTTCCAAGCAGAAAACAACCCAAGGCTATCCTGCTTGCACCACCATCACCTGGTCCCTGTGTGAACAAGGCCAGATCTGTCTTTTAGGAAGTTCATCCTGACCTCCAGCCGGGCTGAGAGGGAGCAGAGATGAACATGGGGGAGCAGGCATGGAGAGAAGGGGTGGGGTGTTGATATTTAGGGGTGACAGTGGATCACAGCCCAGGGTGGAAGGAGGCTCTTCCACTGCAGCCCCGCACCACACACACCTGGCCTGCTGACCTCTGCCCTGCCCCAGCCACCCACTGTCCAGGCCCCCCCCTCTCCCACCACCACCTCCCTTCAGTTCTAGACTCTGCCCAGCTATCCACTGCCTCTCCTTGCAGGGCGCCTCCCTGTGCTGCCCTCCACCTGAGACTCACCAGTGGTCACTCCCCTGCAGTATTAGGACCACAGCGCCCCAGCAGGCACCGTGGAGGGGACCTCCTCTGCGAGGGCCATGCAAGCACACTGGGGGTTCCCAGTGCAGGTTTACTGATGACCCGCTGAGTGGGGCTGGGCCCACGCAGCCTGCAGGGAGGCCGCTGGGCTAGTCAGCGCTGACCACTCACCTGGCTGGGACTCCCGGTGGGTCAGCAGACGCCTCCCCACCCCTGGGGAGAGGGAACGGAGCAGCCCCGCCCCTGGAAAGTCGGGGGCGGGGCCGGTCGCCAGGAGAACGGGCTCCGGGCCCCGCCCGGCCGCGGCGCAGACAAAGGCCGCCCCTCCCCCGCAGGCCGCCCGGCCCGCCCCGCCTTCCTCCTCCCGCGGCCGGAGCGCCATTAACTCGGCACCAAACCTCGGCCCGCCTCCGCAGACCCTCGAAAGACGCCCGGGGCGGGGCGCTGGGGGGCAGGGCCCGCGAGGGGAGGGACTCCCGCGTCCTCAGGCCACCCTCAGGCACGCGCCAGGCCCCTGGTCGGACAGCAGCTCGCAGAGGGGAAACTGAGGCCTGGGGTGGCTCGGGACTTCGCCACGGTCGAGCGAGAGGGGCCGGCTGGGACTCGGACCTGCTTCCTTAGCCACTCGTCGGCGCCCCCGGTCCGGATTTGCTGGCAGATGTGTCCCTTTGCCCATTTCTGTCTGGACATGTTTTAATTTGGTTTCCGATATTTAAAAACCAAGAGATTTCACATTAAAACTCGGATTTTGATGTTAAAAAAAGTTTTTCAGGCAACTTGGAGCCTGATTTCCCCTTTTCCTTGGGGGGGGCGGCGGTCCAGCCACGAAGCCCTCCCCCACTGCCCCCTGCTCCCCCAGGGTGGAGGGTCGGTAACCTTTTCTCTGCGAGGCAATGCTTCCTGGTCACTTTCGAGTGGGAATAAAAGTAGATGTGCCCCCCACCGCCGCACAGATGCCCAGGAGGCTGGACGTGGGGAGCCTTCCCCTGGTCAGCGTGAAAGCAGCCATGAGAACTAAGCCTTCTAGGCCAGGGAAGAAACGTGCCTGCCCCGAATTATGCCGCCTGCTTGTGCTCCAAGCGTGACTGACCCTGCAAACTGGCGGCTCCTAGGCACCTGGGAAGGTCAGGGAGGGCTTCCTGGAGGAGCGGACAGCTGAGGAGGAGGGAAGGTGCTGGGCACCAAAGAGGACCCACTTGGGACTGCTTCTCGTGGGTACAACACCCCAAAGGCCCCCTGGCGACGCCGCTGTCCCTGGTCCTGACAGGCCTGGCCCAGCGGCGGCCGGGCGAGGGAAGGTTTTCGAGGACGCCATCCGCGAGCGCCAAGGCCGGAACGTCCTCCGCGGGGAGGAAAGCCAGGCTGCCCGGGATCCAGGGCGCCGTCATCGGCCCCCACAGCAGGGTCCTATCCAACGCCTTTTTGGCTGATTTTTAACCAAGTGCCTAGTTTTTATGAGGTGGTATTCTCTGTCTTGATGAAAAACATTCCCCATGGTTCGCCCTCACTCCTGAGGGGTCGCTGGGAAGGGCGCGCGGGGGCCGAGCAGGCGGCGCGGCCGCGGGCCGCACGCGGGCGCGGGTTTGGGGACGTGCGTGGCCCGCGGAGGTAACCGCGGGAGGGCGGATGTCAGACCCTCGCGGCCCAGCCCCCCGCCCCGGCTGGTTTCCGCTTTGCCGCCGCCGCGGAGGAGCAGGAAGCCGCGCGTTTGTCTCGGGGAGCCCCCCGCCCCGGCCGCGCGGCCGGGAAATCCGCCCGGCCCCGCCCCGGGGCCCCGCCCCGCCCCGCCGCCCCTGCAGCCGCGCTCGGCTCCGCTCGGCTCGGGCTCCGGCGCTGGGCGCGGGGCTGGGCCCGGGCCGAGCGGCGGCCGCTCCGGACATGTCGGGTCCCCGCGCGGGCTTCTACCGGCAGGAGCTGAACAAGACGGTGTGGGAGGTGCCGCAGCGGCTGCAGGGCCTGCGTCCGGTGGGCTCCGGCGCCTACGGCTCGGTCTGGTAGGGGCGGGGCAGAGGTGGGGGCCGGGGAGGGGGTTGGGACGGGACCGCGTGTGCGCCCCCTCCCCGCCCGACGCGGGGTTCCCGGCGCGGGGAGGGGCCTCGCCCTGCCTCCGCCCCCGGGCCCTGCGCGGATCAGAGGAATGAATGGGGGGCATGAAGGAAACTTTCCTCCAAGACGCTGCTCCGGGTGGCAAGGGGGGATCCTCCGGCCCCGCCCGATTCGGAGCGTCCCCTACCCGGCTCGAATCCTGGGGCGTCACAGCTGGCGGGAGGGTGGGTCCCCCGAGCCCCTAAATAGTCTGAGCACCCGGCAGCCCCCTGGGGCTAGCAGGTGGCCTTGCCTGGGTGGGAGCTATTGTTTGAAAAGGGAAAGCCCAGCTAGGGGGAGATAGAGACCTCTCCCCTTAGGATGGTCTCAGGCTCCCCCCTGGGTCTCAGGCACCCCACCAGTGTTTTCTGAAGAGTCTCAGACTCCCGATGGGGTTTAGGCCCGAACAGAGATGCCTAGCATTTCCCCTACAATCCCTGGGGCGTCTACACCACACCCCACTTTTGCCCCAACCAATGGCACTCAGACCACAAGCCCCACCCCTGGCTAGGCCTTGGGGTCCACAGAACTGGCCTGGGGCCCAGACAGACCACAGAGTCTGGATGGGGGACGTCCGGATTGGGTTGAGGCTTCTATTACCCTGGCACCAGGTCTGCAGGGGGTTAGGATGAGGTGGTTACACGGAGTCCTAAGTTGCAGCTTTGATGTTGACAGTGGGGCTGATCCTGGGTGTGGACATTGAAAGGTACCTCCCCCAGCACCCAGCTGGTCTTTACTGAGGCTAGTGCCAGAGAGCTGCTGTCCACTGCAGGGTCCTTGTGGAAGTGTGAAGGCAGAGGTGGTCAAGGGCAGAGTGCTACCCCTGGCCATTGCAGATTAGGAGGGGGACTTCCCAGAGCCCCTCTAGAAGCTGAGCTCAGGAGCCTACAGCAGGGGCTGGGGGCCCAGGACAGACTCCTGTCTTGCATTGCCCTTGGCCTGCCATCAGCAGCCTCAGGCAGGTCATTTCAGCCATTCCAGCACAGGCCTGTCTTATCTCTAAGACCTAAAGGATGGGAAGAGGGTTGGGGATAAAGTGGGAGTGGCCACAGGGGACTTGGATAGGGTCCCGGCTGGACTAACCTCTGGGACTCGACATCTGGGAGTTCCTGAGTGGTGTCAAGTTCCCGGGTGAGGCCCAGGCTCTCTCTCTGCTGCACCTCTGGCCCCCTTTGCTCAGTTCTACTGCTGAGGCTGGTGACGGTGTCAATTCTGTGTCACTTGACTGCACAGATACAACCAGGCAAAAGGCTCTGCTACCCCACAGGAGGGAACACTCCCCTCACCTTGTACCCCAGGACTGACTTGGACCTTCCCCCGCAGGTCACAGGCTTGGGGGGAACAGATGCCCCAGGCACCTAGTCGGCTCTCCTCCACCACCGCCTGGGCTCATGAGCACCCCAGACCCAGCAGGGCTGCCCCTCTTCCCCTAGTGTGGTCATGGGGGTGGCCTACGTCTCCACTCACACTTAGGAGGGCCTAGATGCCCAGAGATGGGAGGAGAAGCAGGAGGGAGAGTAGGGATGAGTGGAACAGGTATTGCCTTCTGCAGGGCTCCAGAAGTGGCTTCATATCTGAGTACTGACCCTGAGGGCAGTGGGACCTGGGGAGGGTGGGCGTGACCTTGTCCCACCTGCATTTGAGGATGACAGCGGTGACTGCTGCCTCTGCAGCGAAGAGTAGGTGGGTGAGGGGCTGGTGTGGAGGTGGAGGGTCTGGATCTCTGGAAGTAGAGCCGGGAGGGTGGGATAGAACCCCCAAAGGCCACTCTCAGCTGGACATTTCTACTGTCCAGTTTTTCAGTTGCAAATAATGGTGCAATAAACACCTCTGACCAATTCTCCCTCCGTATTTTGAATATTCGGAGGCATTGGGGTGAACAGGCCAGTGGCTGTTTTCCTGATGTGTTATTTCCACGCTGGCTGGCGGGGCCTCTCCCTGGCCTCGCTTTGAATAGGGGCCTGGGTTGCGGGCGAGAGTCTTCGGGGCCAGGGGACAAGAGACGATCCAGGACCTCGCGCGGCGAGCACTCGCATGGCGGTCCAGCCCCGAGGGGCTCCTTCCCAGCAAACGCGCGGAGGGGCCGGTCGGTCGGAGAGCGGCAGGCCGAGCTGGGGCGCAGGCGCGGGCCCACGCCCACGGCTCCCCAGCCCGACCTCCGCGCCGCCTCACTCGCCGCCCGCCTCCCAGTTCGGCCTACGACACGCGGCTGCGCCAGAAGGTGGCGGTGAAGAAGCTGTCGCGCCCCTTCCAGTCGCTGATCCACGCGCGGAGGACGTACCGCGAGCTGCGGCTGCTCAAACACCTGAAGCACGAGAACGTGAGCGGGGGCGGGCCCACGGAGGGCTGACCAATGGGGCGACGCGGGCCTGGGGGCGGGCCCACGGAGGGCTGACCAATGGGGCGGCGTTGGCCTCGGGGCGGGACCACGGGGCGGAGCCAGTGGGCGAGGCGAGCCCGAGGCAGAGGGGTGGAAGCGCCCGGGGCGGGGCCTCAGCGGGGCGGGCCAGAGGGCGTGGCCGCGGCCGCTAGGGCGTTGCCCGCCGCGGAACCGCGGGGTAGGGGTTCGCCGCCGGGTCCTGACTCCCCTCGTCGCGCAGGTCATCGGGCTTCTGGATGTCTTCACGCCGGCCACGTCCATCGAGGACTTCAGCGAAGTGTGAGCGGCGGGGCGGGCGAGGCAGCGGCCGGGGGAGCGTGTTCGGGGAGGGCGCGGCGGGGCTCTGTCCTGACCCCTGACCCCTGACCCCGCGCCAGGTACTTGGTGACCACTTTGATGGGCGCCGACCTGAACAACATTGTCAAGTGCCAGGCGCTGAGCGACGAGCACGTTAAGTTCCTGGTTTACCAGCTGCTGCGCGGGCTGAAGGTGGGGGTGCGCTCGGCCTCCCGGTCCCCTGCCGGGGTGGGCGGGGCACGCGCGTGCAGAGTGGGGCGCGAACCTGGCGCTCACCGTGGCCTTTCCCTCCCTGCAGTACATCCACTCGGCCGGGATCATCCACCGGGTAGGTGCAGCCGCGGGGTGCGGGTCGGTCCGGCAGGGCCCGCGCGCGTGTGCCTCCTGCGCTCACGCCTCCGCGCCCCGTGCAGGACCTGAAGCCCAGCAACGTGGCTGTGAATGAGGACTGCGAGCTCAGGGTGAGGGGCTCGAGGGGCGTGGGGTGGGAGGGGCGTGGGGCAGAGCCTATGGGCGGACGTTGAGAACCCGTCATGTCGCTCTAGATCCTGGACTTTGGGCTGGCGCGCCAGGCCGATGAGGAGATGACCGGATACGTGGCCACGCGCTGGTACCGGGCACCTGAGATCATGCTGAACTGGATGCACTACAACCAGACAGGTGCTGTGAACCCGTGCGGGGCAGCAGCTGCCTCCAGGGTGGGCAGGCAGAGTTCACACCTAGGCCTGGGGAGGGTGGAGCCAAAGGCTGAGGACCTTGGGAGGGGCATGCCCAGTCTCGGTGACAGGCAAGTTCTGGAACCAGCATTCAAAAACAGACCTTCAGAGGGGCATGGTGGGTGGTGGGTATCCTCTGGCCTTTGGGGCCTGAGCTAACTCCTGCCCCTGTCCAGGGTTGGGCATAGAGGAGGACAGGGTCTGCCAGTCTTTGGGCCTGGGTGTGACTGAGGATCTACTGTGCTGGCTCCTCCCCAGCTCCCGGAGGAGGGGCTTGGGGTGGGCAGACTAATGGAGGCCCCTCCCATGCCCTTCCCCAACAGTGGACATCTGGTCTGTGGGCTGCATCATGGCTGAGCTGCTCCAGGGAAAGGCCCTCTTCCCGGGAAATGACTGTATCCTTGGCCCAGGTTGGGGAGTAGGGTCGAGCTGGGGTCCCCTCCTGTAGGGTGGGGGCCGGCTGTGGCCCTTTCTGGCAGGTCTTGCTTCCTGTTGCCCCCCCATGCCATGCCACCTTGGGCTTGCCCTCCTCAGCTGTAGGCTCTGGGCAGTGCCCCACGATCTTGTGTGTGGGAGCCCAGGAAGGGTCCATGGCTGACCAGTGGGAGTTTCCTGAGCGAGGTAGACATTGACCAGCTGAAGCGCATCATGGAAGTGGTGGGCACACCCAGTCCAGAGGTTCTGGCAAAGATATCCTCAGAACATGTAAGTCAGTGCCCAACCAGCCACCAGCTCCCTCTGCTGACCAAGCCCCCAGATGCTCTGGGGGAGAGGGTGGCATAAAAATATGGGGCCATATGGGAACACTGGGCATGGTGGGTGGGGTAGAACCCAGGGTAGGCAAGCAACCCCTTTGGGGGAAACAGGTGGGCAGGGAAGACATTCCTGGCACAAGGGACAGTGAAAGCAAAATCACTTTCCTGACAAACAGTGCCCTGGCTGTGGCCAGTGGAGGGGGGCAGGAAGAGCTCTGGACCCTGCTCCTGCAGGCCATATGGGGAGGAGGTCTTGGTCTGCCTGTGCCCTTGCCCAGGCCTGTTGGAATGAATGAGTCTGGGGCTTCTCTCAGAAAGCCCCGTGCCCAGTTTGAGGCCAGGGAGGGAGGAGGTGAGCAGCCCCCAGGTCCTTCTTGTGTGCCCCCAGGCCCGGACATACATCCAGTCCCTGCCCCCCATGCCCCAGAAGGACCTCAGCAGCATCTTCCATGGAGCCAACCCCCTGGGTGAGGACTGGCCCTGGGGCTGGACTGGGCTCCACATCTGACCCTGGATGCAGAGCTGACCCCCAACTGGCTCCCTTGCAGCCATAGATCTCCTTGGAAGGATGCTGGTGCTGGACAGTGACCAGAGGGTCAGTGCAGCTGAGGCCCTGGCCCATGCCTACTTCAGCCAGTACCATGACCCTGAGGACGAGCCAGAGGCAGAGCCCTATGATGAGAGCGTTGAGGCCAAAGACCGCACAGTGGAGGAGTGGAAGGGTGGGCATGGGGGTCCCCAGGGGCCTGGTGTGGGCTTGGGGAGTGGGGCGGGGCCCAGGGGCCTCAGGGCTGCATCCCCCAGTGGCCTGGGAGGAGGTGTCTAGCAGAGGGCCAGCTCTAGCTCCCAGCCTCTGGTTGAGGTTGTGCTCACAGGGTGGGGGCTGGGCAGCACAAGCTCTCCTTTCCCCTCACCCCTAGAGCTCACCTACCAGGAAGTCCTCAGCTTCAAGCCCCCAGAGCCTCCAAAACCGCCGGGCAGCCTGGAGATTGAGCAGTGAGGCACTGCCTAGCAGCCACCCTTGAACCTGTGGAGGGGCCAGAGCCTGCACCCTTCCTCAGTAGGTCAGGTTTCCTCGAGACGTGCCCCCTACACCCCTATGGCCAGGCAGCCCTGCCCCCTGGCCTGGGACCCCTTGTCTTGAGGAGAGTCTACACACATGTAACTGCACAAACATTTGTGCACATGTGAGTGTTATGTGTAGGAGTCTGGGCACAAAGTGTCCCTGGGTGTACCTTGGTCCTCCTACCCCTTTCTGGCCACTTGGCTCTCCCTTGGGACCTCACTGTGGGGGGCCTGGATGCCATAGGAGTCCCCCTAGGGAGTGTGTCTATCTTCTGATCTCCTCTGTCCCAGAGAGCTATGGGGGTCTCAGTGGTTACAGCTGCTCAGCCTGGAAGTGGGGGCTGCCTTGGTAGTTGCTGAGACCCACAGATCCAAGAGCTGAGGCAGGGCCAGGGCACCACCGGGCTTAGCAGGGTCTTCCCCCTAGGGGGTGGCAGGGCAGGATACCACCAGGTGTCAAATGAGAAAGGCTGCCTGGAGCGTTGTGTTCACCTGTGGTGTGTGTGGGCACATGTATATGAGCATGTGGTCCCAGTGTTCACATGTCAGGACATGTGCTGGTGTGGGTAAATCTGTGGGCACCCAAGGGCCAGCAGCCACAACAGGCAGGAAGCCTGAGTTTGGATGGGTGTACTACTGCCTCCCCTCCTCTTAGTTCCTGACACCACAAGGGGTGATGAGATCCAGGCTAGGGGCTCCTGTGGGCCAAAGGGCAGCTACATGAGCAAAAGCCAGGGCTTTCTTCTGGGACATAGGAGCTGCAGCTGGTCCCTGAGGCATGGGGCACACTCCAGCTGTTGGGGTGGAGGGTGGGGGATGCAGCCCTGAGCATGCTAGGGCAGGCAGCACGCATGGATGTGGACTTGGACTTGGACACTTCTGCCCTGGACCTTGGCCCAGAGCTGACACACTTCCGCCCACTCTCTACCTCTGCCCACGTTGTGGCTGCAGCTGGTGGTCTGAGGTGCTCTGGTCTGTGGGTCAGCCCTCATCTTCCCTTCTCCCAGAATGGAGCTAATGGAGTAACCTCTGGGACAGGACTTCTCAGAGACATCGGGTATGGCTCCTCCCTGGAGAGGTGGTGGCCTCTTGCCTGGAGGGGCCCAGGGAGGTCTGGGGCCAAGTGCCTGCACAAGGGGTGCACAATAAAGAGGATCCCTCCTGCTCAGCTTGCGTCCCAGGCTCCAGGCCCTGCTGTCCCTGCTGTACCACATACCTCCAGCTGGCCTGGCCCCCCCAGATGCCTGCACTGGCCAGATCCTTCAGGCCCCCAGGCAGACAAACAGCCATCTCTAGCACCCTCCCTGCTCCCTGGAGGGTCTGAGAGCCTGGGGAGACCAGGGGAGGATGTGGCTGGAGGGCAGGTCCTGAGGCAACAGGGTGGGATGGCTACCCACACAGTGACCCCAGCTGCCCTGCAAGGGATTCACAGGGCAGCCTTGGTTCCTGGCCCAGACCCAGCTTCTCCCCTTCTCTCAGTGGTCAGGGAGGCCAGCTGGGGGGCAGTTGGGTGTTCCTGGGAGCAAAGGCCTGCCGTTCCCCAGTGTTGGGTGGGGTGGGGGAAATAGCTTTCCCTTCCTTTCTGGTTAAGGGGAGGGAGGCCACTTCAATGCAAGGGGTTCACCTGCTGAACCCACTCCTACTGCCCATTGCAGCTCACATGGGGAAGGATCCAGGCCATGCTGGGGAACAGCGTGTCCCTAGGGATCAGGGACAGTCTGTGCCTTTGCCCTGGGTCTTGGGGCAGGGATGGAAACCACCTGGGAGCAGGACCTCCAGGGGCTTGGTCAGTGTGGTGGCCAGTCCTGGGGGGAACCCTGGAGACCAGGCTGGGCCAAGTCCAGTGTTTGGGGGTGGGGGATGGGAGCAGAACTGGGACTGGGGACACAGCCCCACTTCAGGAGCCTGGTCTGACACGGGACACTGCTGGACCCCTGGAGATAAGGGGGACAGCTGGAGGGCTTCCTAGAGGAGGTGAGCAGAGTGCCACAGGCAGCCCAGGGCAGGAAAGGCATGGGATACAGGTGGTTGTGGTTTGAGTGGCCCCAAGTTGCCCCTGCTCACTGGTCACTAGCTCGTGAATGCTCCGGATCACCGGCCCAAAGCCCAGATGTAAAGCTATTCTGGCTGAGCTTGAGCTGCTGAGCTGCTGATTCATGGTGGGCAGGCGGGGCACAGAGGGCGGGGCAGGGGGCCCAGGGATCCTGTTACCCACCAGCCTAGTGGGCTCCTGGAGTGGACCCCATATTCCCTCCTCAGACCTGGATCACTGGGTTGGGAGGGGGTGTGGGCTCTGCCCTCCAGGAGCATCTGGTCCAGGATGGGGCCTGCTCACCCAGAGTGGTCAGGCTGAGGGCCAAGCAGGTCCCGCCCCTTCACTCCTGGAGGCAGGCACAGCTTCCTGGAGAGAGTACAGTCAGGGAGGCTCAGCCTGGGCTTTTTGTTTTTTTTTTTTTTGAGACAGGCTCTGGCTCTGTCACCTGGGCTAGAATGCAGTGGCATCATCACAGCTCACTGCAACCTCCAACTCCTGGGCTCAGGTGATCCTCCCGCCTTAGCCTCCAGAGTAGCTGGGACTACAGGCACATGCCTCCATAGCTTGCTAATTTTTCTATTTTTAGTAGAGACGGGGTCTCACTCTTGCTCAGGCTGGTCTCAAACTCCTGGCCTCAAGTGATGCTCCCACCTCAGCCTCCCACAGTGCTGGGATTATAGGTGTGAGCCACCGAGCCCAGCCTCAGCCTCAGCCTCAGCCTGGGCTTTGAAGGACAAGCTGGGCAGGGGGTGGGAGAGGCAGGGGACCAGTGCTTGCCAATGCTTGGAGCAGGTACCCCACATGCCAGGTGGGGAAGAGGAGGAACTGGGGGTAAAACAGGGCCCAAGGGCCAAACTGGAGGCTTGGGGTGAGTGGCTACAAGGATGGGGGTTGGGGATGCAGTCTGAGAAGTCTGGGAGACAGAACTAGCTCCCCTCCATAGAGAAAAAGAGATGCAGGCAAGACAGGTGCTGTGGCACCCCACATTTGGTGGGGCATCCCTGGGGGTGAGGTGGGAGGTGGACATTAGGAACACAGGGTCAGCCCAGGGGCCTCAAGGATGGGGGACTGGGTGGGGATGGAGTGGGAGGTGGTGTTTGGGCAGGTGGTCAGTGCCCAGCGCTGGGGGTGAGCCCAGCACCCTGGGGTGGCGGGTAGTAAGGAGCAGCCCCCCCACCCCCCTCCAAGACGCCTCACCTCCATCCATGGGCTGGGGAAGTTCAGCCAGAGGGCAGAGAGCTTGGGGTGGCACTCCCCTCCCCCTCCCCTTTCCCCACCAGCCTCCGGCCCTACCTCCCCCGCCACCCCGTGCAGCCCGCCTCGGGTTTCCGGAGGGGCCGGAGGGCGGGCGGGGGCATCACGTGCACACGGCCAGGGGGCCGGTTGGTCCGTGAGCGGGGGAGGGGCCGTGCGCTGCCTGGGACGGGGCCGGGGTCTGGCTGGGGTCTGCACCTTGGAGAGCCGGGAGGGCGGCGACCCGGAGAGAAGATCTGGCCTCAGCGACGGGCGGGCGGGCGGCTCCGTGGCCCGGGCGCGCGCCGAGGGACCCCCGCTGATCTCGGGTCCTCTGTCCTCCGGGCGCGGTGCCTGCGGGGTCCGCAGCGGGGGCGGCGCCTGGGCCCGCCATGAGCTCCCCGCCGCCTGCCCGCAGTGGCTTTTACCGCCAGGAAGTGACCAAGACCGCCTGGGAGGTGCGCGCCGTGTACCGGGACCTGCAGCCCGTGGGCTCGGGCGCCTACGGCGCGGTGTGGTGAGCGCGGGCCGGGCGGCGACGGGCCGCGCGGGTGTCGGGAGCGGGGTGCCCCGGCCTTCCCGCTAAGCGGTCCGCCCCGCAGCTCGGCCGTGGACAGCCGCACGGGCGCCAAGGTGGCCATCAAGAAGCTGTACCGGCCCTTCCAGTCAGAGCTGTTTGCCAAGCGCGCCTACCGCGAGCTGCGCCTTCTCAAGCACATGCGCCACGAGAACGTGAGTCGCCCTGGACCTTCGGCTCGGGGACACCGCGCCCAAGGCCGCGGCTCATCTCCTCTGCCTGGGAAGGTCGGCCCCCTCCACCCAGCCCCCAGGCAACCCCCTGTGGGGGCGGGCCGAGCCAGGGCCCTGTTCTAGGAGGGGAGGGAGGGCGGAGCCCAGTGCCCCTTCTGCGCCAGTTCCCGGGAAGGACTCAGGCCCTTGACTTCTTCTAGGGCAACGTCTGGCTCCTCAGCCCGGGTCCTGGGCAGGGGCTAGGCTTAGAGGATCCTCCCCTCTCACTCCAAACCCTGCCTCCGGCCAGGAACCCGGTGGTGAGAGGGCATGTTGCAGGGGGGAGGCGGGTTTTCCCGGAAGGGGCACCTTCCTTCTTCCCTATCCCGGGGCCCTGTCCTGAACCCACTTGGGTCTGGTCCACCTCCTGACTCTTCCAGCCCGGGCAGGGCGAGGCAGGATGTTGGAGCTGGGCCCCCTGGCTCCACCATCTCAGGGGTCTCCCGCGAGGGGTTTAGGGAGCTGGTGTTCGGCGAGAACTGGGCACAGTGGTCATCACACAGACACCTTCATGTTCGTGGGGGGCATATCTGGGCCCCCATTCGGGAAAGGCCTCTTTTGTTTCCTGTCCAGGGGACACCACACGTGGTTGCCCCTGGACCTCTCCTGTTGCTGGTGCTGGTGCTGGTTGCTGAGAGCTTTCGCTCAGCCAGGGGAGCTCTGGTTTCTTAACACAGTCCTTCCTGGACCGTCACTCCTACTCACGTCATTCCTGCCTCAACCCTGGCCTGGGCACTGAGACCCCAGCTCCTGACACTTGTTCTGGACCTTCCTGGGTCATTGGAGCCACCAGCCCCCTGGGAGAATGAGTCCCTGTGTCCACCAGCAAACTGATCCTGTTGGTTCCTGGCCACTGCCACTCTCTTGGCTGTTCTGGTGGGCCCTTAATTCTCTCAGACTCCCCATGTCTGCCCCGGCCCTGGCTTGCCCCCTTTCTGTGTGAAATCCCCTTGTGGGCACCAACCCTGCCTCTGCCTCACCACATCCTTTAAGTGCAGCCTGCTCCCCAGGTGTCATTCAGCCCCTCCCCCACGGCTCCCCACTCCCGCCCACCCACCCGACCCGCCTGGCCCTTGCCCCCGTCCAGCCAATTGCTCACTGCCTATCTCTGGCCCAGCCTGTGCTGGGGTTGGCCCATTGTGCTAGTGGGTCCTGCTGTCCCCACTGGGCTCCTGACTGCCTGCGGCTGGGACACTCTGCACCGTGTGGTGCCATTTTCCCCTGAGAAGCCTGAGGCTCTTGCTGGTCTTGCTGGTTAGGGGAAGGAGGGGCTGCCACAGGCCCAGTCGTGCTGCCCCCGGGCACTCTCCCTCCCCTTAAACCCTGGCCCTCTCCTCTGGGCCTCGATTCCGTCTGGTGGACCCCCTAACCTCCGGGGCCCTGTTCTCTGTCCTCGTGCCAAACACTCTCCCAGGCGCCCCTCAGGCTTTTGGTTCTCACGTCCCATCTGCAGTGCCTGTCTCCAGCCCTTCTGTTTCCTTCTCCTCCCCGCCCACCCTGCTGCCCACAACGCTGGGCCCAGTGGCTGCTGTGGCCACCCAGCTGTCCTTCCATCTGGTACCCATTCTCGCCTCGCTTGGTCTGTCCCTACATTGAGGCGGGAGGATGCATTTAACATCCAACCCTGTTTAAACCTTTCCTCATCAGCTCTTAGGATTGAAGCCAAACCTTCACCTGGTGTGGGAGGCTGTGCCTGGCTCACTCTGGCCTCTTCTCGGCTCCTCTCTGGCCTGGGCCTCAGCCACCTGGCCTCTCTCCCCAAGTTCCTCAAGCTCTCGAAGTGTTCTCCCTCCTGCCTCGGCCACTGTGCACGAGGCCTCTGCCAGGTGTCCCCCCGCTGGCACATCCACCTGCCTCTTGGCTGCTCAGCTGTGCAGAGCTCTTCCTCGAGGCCTCCCTGGGACCTGGAGGCCCTGTCCCCCAAGTCCACCCAAGTGCTGGGAGGCAGCTGGCACATTACCTGTCTGCTGTCCATCTTCCCCAACCAGGGGCTCTGTGGGGACCAGGTGGTCACAGTGCTGCCCACCCCTGAGAAGAACCTGCCGGTATTGGCTCTCTTCACCTGGGCCTGGGTCTGCTTGGTTAGGGAGAGGAAGAGGGTAGGAAGGGCCAAGGGGCTGGAGCCCTTTGGTAGCTCAGAGCCAGCACAGACTTGGGGCTGCCCCTCCCCCAGGAGATCCTGGCTGTCACCATCCAAAAATAGCCTTTGTCTGTGGATGTGTGTGCCAGGGCTGGGCCACACTGCCAGTGGGCTGAGTCAAACCCAGTGGACAGTGGGGGTGACCAGAACAGCTGTGTGTGGGGGGTTCCTGCCCAGAAGGCAGTGCCACCCTTGTAGGTGCCCAAGCCCCTGAGCCTTCTGCTGCACCCTGAACCTCACCTGGTGCTCTGGCCCTCTCCCCAGGTAATTGGGCTGCTGGATGTGTTCACTCCTGATGAGACCCTGGATGACTTCACAGACTTGTGAGTGCCAGCCTCGGGTACTGGCTTCAGGTTCTGGGTTGGCATGGGGCCCCCTTCCTGCAGCCCGAATGGGGGGTGCACACTGCCCACCCCCTTGCCCACATGCCCCTGGTACCTGTGGCACTGGCATGGCCAGCGGAGCTGGGGCCTCTTCTTCCCTCCAAGCCTGGCACCTGGGCCGTCTCCAGCACCAGAGGTGTGAACCTTGGGCCTGAGCATTTATTAGCAGGCAGGTCCCGTGCTCAGGACCCTGGCACTGAGTGTGTAGCTGTAACTGGAGCTCTGACCTTTCTGTTGGTGGGGAGGGGGGAGAAGTGGCAGGGAGGACCCACCCTGCCCTTGCCCTATTGGGCCCGCCTGTGGCCAGCCACCCCTGGATTCACGCCGTTGTTGGCCAATACCCAAGGGCCAGGCCTAGGCAGGGCTGGAGAGGGCAGCAGGCTCTTTGCTGCCTGGCCCACAGAGGTCACAGACTACACTGGCCTCAGTGTCCTGGGGGGCTAAGTGTGGCACCCCTCAGTCTCTCTCTCTCCACCTGCCCACCCTGCCCCTCTGACCCACACATTTTGCCACCCCCACCCTCACCCCCAGGCCCTCTCTCTCTGGTACCCAGTTCTAAAATGGAAACCGATCACCTCCTTCCCCGGCTGTGAAGATTCGTGCTCTGCTGCCCTCAGGATGCAGCCTCAGTCCCTAGCCTGGCACACAGGGCCCTTCAGTTGAGAGTCCAAAAACCCCAAAGTAGGCTGGGCACAGGGGCTCATGCCTGTAATCGAAGCACTTTGGGAGGCCGAGACGGGAGGATCATATGAGGCCAGGAGTTTGAGACCAGTCTGGGCAGCGTAGCGAGACCACATCTCTAGAAAAAAAACACACAAATTATCCAGGCATGGTGGCATGCATCCATAGTCCCTGCTACTCAGGAGGCCGAGGTGGAGGATCCCCTGAGTGCGGGAGTGAGTTGTGATTGTGCCACTGCACTCTAGCCTGGGTGACAGAGGAAGACCCTGACTTAAAAACAAACAAAAAACCCCAAGCAAAGTCCCCTCCCCACCTGACATTCTAGTTAGGGTGGGTGGGAGGGAAGTGTGGGCATTGCTGAGAGACAGGTGGGGCCAGACCATGGATGGAGCCTGGCACTACTGGGGGGTGGGGCTGAGTACTTGAGGGGTGGGGCAGCAGGACCCCGAGGCTGGTGGGGCTGGGTGCTGTAGGGTGACTTTTTGGGAGGCAGATGCCTGCTGGAGCAGGGTCTTCCAGAGTCTGAGCTGGGGCCCAGTTGGTGGGGCCCCGGGATCCAGGGGCTGGCCTTAACCTGCTGACCGGGCCCCGGCCCCACCCAGTTACCTGGTGATGCCGTTCATGGGGACTGACCTGGGCAAACTCATGAAGCACGAGAAGCTAAGTGAGGACCGGATCCAGTTCCTGGTGTACCAGATGCTGAAGGGGCTGAAGGTGGGGCCATGGAGGGGGCCATGGGATGTGGGCCGGGCTCTGTGGCTCCAAGGTCCCCAAGGTCCCTGAGCTGACAGCTACCTACCCCCTCTCCCCTGCAGTATATCCACGCTGCTGGCATCATTCACAGGGTGAGTCCTGGTAGGGGGCACCCATTGGCCCCTCCACTGTGTGGGTATGGGAGGGGCTCAGTCCCCCAGCATCTACCTCTCACCTGTAAGGGGGATTGGTGGGGTCTAGTGGGGAGTGTGCAGGATTGCCTGAGCAGGGCCCCTGTCAGAAGTCTGCCCTGGGGGCCCAGGCACCTCTGTGGGGGGGCGGGGGGTGTAGGCCGAGCCTGGTGGCCCCGTCTTTAGGTGCTGCCTGGGCTCTGGGCCAAGCACATGCTCCAGTGGGCTGGGCACAGTGGCCACCTTTCCTCTGCCCCCAGGACCTGAAGCCCGGCAACCTAGCGGTGAACGAGGACTGTGAGCTTAAGGTGTGTGTTGCCTGGTAGGGAGAACCACGGGACAGGGTGCCAGGGGTCCCTGCTGACCTGCCCACCTGACCGCCTGCCCTGAGGCCCAGGCAGGGGCCCCAGACGCCAGGCTCTGGGCAGTGGCTGAGCAGCTGATGGGCAGCTGGGCCTTGGGGAGGCCCTTGTGGGTGGTGTGTCAGGCACCCAGCATACCTGCTTCAGGGAGAGGGTGGGGTGTTCTTGGTCCCCCATGCTTGACCTGGGGCAGGGCTGAGGAAGGCTTCCCAAAGGTGAGCAGGGGTGGCAGAGTGGGGAGGGAGACGCCCAAGGCACCTGCTCCTGAAGTTGGCTGGGCTGGGAAAAACCCAGGGGTGGTGTGTGGTACCAGGCTGTAGCTTCAAGCCCTGGAAAGTTGGTAGGAGGCTCCAGCTTAGAGGCTTCAAGTTCAGCCCTCTTGGGGTCAGGTGGCCTGTCTACTCCTCGGGAGTCCCCTTGTCCCCACCTTCCCAATTCTTCCCACAGATCCTGGATTTCGGCCTGGCCAGGCAGGCAGACAGTGAGATGACCGGATACGTAGTGACGCGGTGGTACCGGGCACCCGAGGTCATCTTGAATTGGATGCGCTACACACAGACTGGTGAGGCACTGCCCGGAGACGTGGCCTCCAGGTGGCACTGCCGCTTTCCCACTTCCTGATGGTTGCCCCCAGGGGCAGCTGTTGAGCTTGGGTTGGGGGCCATGTCTGTTTCCCCCTCCCCTGTCTTTGTCCCCACCCCCACCCATGGAACACTGACCGGGGCTTTTGTCTCAGTGGACATCTGGTCCGTGGGCTGCATTATGGCAGAGATGATTGCAGGGAAGACGCTGTTCAAGGGCAACGACCGTATCCTCCAGCTGTGGGGCAGTGTGGGGGGAGTGGGGGGGCCGTGGGGCAGCATGGGGGGGCGGTGGGGGGGACCGTGGGGCAGTGTGGGGGTGGGGGCTGGGCTCCTCCCCAGGCTGCGGAGGTGGGGGCCTGCTCTCTGGTCCCCAGCTGTGCTCCTGACCTCGGTGCAGACCTGGATCAGCTCAAGGAGATCATGAAAGTGACTGGCACGCCGCCACCTGAGTTTGTGCAGAGGCTGCAGAGCGCGGATGTCAGTGTGGAGCTGGTGGGGCGTGGGGTCCGTCCTGGCCTGGGGCTGGCCCCTCACCTGCTGTCTCCACACAGGCTAAGAACTACATGAAGGGCCTCCCCGAGTTGGAGAAGAAGGACTTTGCCTCCATCCTGACCAGCGCGAGCCCCCTGGGTAGGGCAGGGGGTCTACCCCGGGGGGGGGTCATGGGGCATGGAGGGTGGGGCTTCCCGAAGCCTGGCCTGATGCGCCCTCCCCCCAGCTGTGAACCTCCTGGAGAAGATGCTGGTGCTGGATGCGGAGAAGCGGGTGACAGCAGCCGAGGCGCTGGCCCACCCCTACTTCGAGTCCCTACACGACACGGAAGATGCGCCTGAGGCCCAGAAGTACGACGACTCCTTCGACGACATGGACCGCACGCTGGACGAGTGGAAGCGTGAGTGGGGGCTCCGGGCAGGGCCCTGCGGGGGCCAGGTTCAGAGTCCTGGACCCCCTTCCCCAGGATGCAGCTGCAGGTCAGGTGAGGAGAGGGTCGGGAGGTCAGAGGGCAGTGGAGGGCCACGCGGCCTGGTCAAGGTGACCTCTGGCTGGAGCTGAGGGATGGGGGAGGGTGGCCCCCAGACTTGCTACACTGCACTTGTTGCCTCGCCTCCCCCATGTCCAGGCTAGAGACCTGGACCACCCTGGAGCCCCCTCCACGTCCACCTGTCCCCAAGGCCATTCTGCTCACAGCCCTGGCATCTGTCCTTGCCCCATTTTAGGACCCCTCCCATCTGGATGACTGCACATACTTGGTGTCCTGCCCACAGCTTTGGTCTGCCCCCGGCCACCCCCAGGGCCTTGCCCTCCCTGTGCAACCTGACTGAGCACTCCAGTCCCCTACAGCTGTGTCCTCCACCTCTGGGCTTCATGTGGGCTGTCCCTCCCATGAAAGCCTGCTCCGAGTGCTGGCAATGCCTGCGTGGCCTCAGGCTGCGCTCAGGGAAGGCCCATGCTGGAACTGGCCTCCACTGTGCTCTGGCGTGGTGGGCCATTAGGACTGGGCTGGTCATCTCTGTGGCTGCATGGCCAGCCTGGGGGGCACAGTACCCCAGCCTTGCCCTACCTCTGGGCTGGGTGGGTTGAGGTTCTCAAATTGTGTTCCTTGGGACCACAGGGTTCCTGGGTGCCTCCAGCAGGGGCTCCACCCTTATCTGTGCTGTGTTGTGTGCTTATGAGTTTGGCTTTGTTTGATGAAAGGTTTCTGCTGCTAAAAAAGATAACTTGAAAACCACGGGCCACAGGATCCTCTCTGTGGTTCCCACCCACACAAACTGTGGCTGGGTGCTTTTGCTTTCACAACAGCCCGTGGTGAACATGTGGCCTATTTGTGGCAGAGTGTCCCTGGTCAGCACTGCAAGCTCTCGTTGCCTCCTGTTTCCCTGGGAAAATCCAAATAGATAGCAGTGGCCTCTTCACACAAACCTTCCCTCAGTGGACTGGCCCCCAGTCGGGGTTAGAGAAGGGCCCCTAAGGCACTGGCTTCCACCCTGTGTGCTCCAGGAGCTGACAACTCCCTCGCTGTGCTTATCCCCCAGGTGTCACATATAAAGAGGTGCTCAGCTTCAAGCCTCCCAGGCAGCTGGGGGCCAGGGGCTCCAAGGAGACGGCTCTGTGAAGACCTCCGGCCTCTGGGGTGATGGTGGGGGTTTCTCGCCTTGGCCTACCCCCTGGGAGGGGGATCCTGGTTACCACCTTGACCCTGGCTGGGGCTGGCATCCCAAGGCATCTACTTGGAGCAGACCCCCTTGTTCCATGGACCCCCTCCTCCCCCAAGCCTGTCCTCTGCTCTCTGGCACCACCACAGCGCCTTCAGGAGTGTCTGAATTTTCTGGATAGGATCTCCGCCCGACCTGGGGATGGCCTCCAACCCCTGGAGCCTTGGACCCTTCTGCTGGAATGCAGCAAGAAACCTCAGAGGTGGCAGGGCCCAGGGTCAAGTCCTGGCCTCTGAGTGCTGCGTGCTCCGGGCCCTGCTGGAGAGGAAGGACAGAGAGAGGGTGCAGGCCCCAACTCAGGGTCAACAGTGGGCTCTCCTGCACCCCCAGCCTGGAATGTAAATCAGCCTGTGATGCGTCCACATGGCTGGAAGGGAATAAACTCTTGTAGACCACCCACTCTAGCTATGTGTCCTGATGCTAGGTCCCCACCTTTGGGCCTCCTCCCGAGGGTCCCACCTCACCCAGGTCACAAGAGCTGGTGCCCACGTCGCCAGTCCTGTGCCAGTGAGCCGTGAGCCCCCACACTAGGGCTCTGCTCCTCCCCTCTCATGGGGCGACCTTCCTCTGACAGCTTGGAGTGCAGGCTGCAGTGTGTGGACCCTGGAGCCAGGCCTAGTTGGGGTGGGGTGTTGGGATCCAGCCTGGGCCTCAAGCCTGGCTGATCTCCCGGCATCCTCCATGGCCAGAAGGTTCCTGGGGAGGTAGGAGACACACCAAGCACCTCAAGACACCTCTGGTCCT
The DNA here is from genome assembly GCA_023783475.1 of Daubentonia madagascariensis. NCBI lineage: Eukaryota > Metazoa > Chordata > Mammalia > Primates > Daubentoniidae > Daubentonia > Daubentonia madagascariensis. Next base: position 1,389,468 of record JAKFHU010000127.1, on the reverse strand, counting down.
GCAGCTGGGTGGGCCCCTCCCCACCACACTGTGGCCCAGCGGCCTACCTGCCCTCTGCAGGCCTCAGCACTTCCGCGGTGGGCAGGGCTCTCAGGCCACACATGGGCTCCTGCCGCCCTCTCTCCTCCTGCCTCCCACCGGGCAGGTACACCCAGAGCAGGGTCAGATTGGGGGCACAGCAACTGGGGGGGGCTGCGGGGGCAGGCCCAGGGCCCCCTCCTCCAGCTGGGAGTTTGGATGGACATGTGCACAGTTGGCCCAGCCAAATTTGATCAGATGAGTTGCCACAATGGACACCAGCCTTCTCTGCCTGGGGTCACTCTTGTGCCTGTCCTGCAGACCCCTGCCCAGACTCTGTGTGCTCCTTGAGCCTCCACAGTTGGCTCAGAGTGGTCCTGACCCACCGGATGTCCGCGGCCCCCATAGCCCCACTCCCTGCTGGAGCAGGTCCAGCGGTTTCTGCTGCTCACAGGAGGGAGGCCCAAGTGGGGCGGGCCCTGCCTGGCAGGGCTGACCAAGGGATGGGACCGGGGGCCCCAGGACCCTGCGACTGAGCGCCAGATGTGCACTCTGGGCATCAGTGCCTGCCCCAGGGTTCTGGGCAACGCACCAGCTTTCCTCTTGTCTTGGGCCATCCTGCTCTGTGGCACCCCCTTCCTTCATGCTCTGTGTGCCCCTTCCCTGCCTCAGGCCTCCTGCCCTCCCTGCCTCTCCTGACACTGTGCTGGCTCCTGTCTGGTGTCTTGGCCTCTGCCCTGACCCTCCAACTCTCCATCTCCTCTCCTGCCAGGGGTCTCCCTGTCACTCCCTTCTGAAACTTGGGGGCTGAGCTGCGACTGCCGCCTGGCACCACCTGCCTCCCGCCTAGGGGCCACTACCCCTGTGGACCTTGCCTTTCCCCCTTCTTCAACCGTTTCCTCCCCAGCCCTGGTGGGTGGATCCCGGGCCACATTGGACATGGGGTGCTGCCAGTAGGTCTGACCCCAGGCCTTTGTGGTCAAGGTGGACTTGAGGGAAGTTTGGGTCAGAAGGGAGCATGGACGGGTGGGACTGGTCCCTCCGGGGGGGCCCTAGGGACAACCCCAGAGGGCCTGGGCACACCGTTCTCCACCCTCACCCCGCTGCCTGCCCTTCTCCACAGCAGCTCTGGGGGTGGTGAGTGCCCCTGCTCTGGGGTGGGAGAGGTGGGGCGCAGAGGGAGGGCAGGTGGTGGGGCCTCCTCCTGCCCGTCCCACTTTGGGGCGGGGATTGCTGCAGCCAGGGGCGGAGCAGGACCCAGTCCAAGTCACAGGAAGCCGGAAGCCGGGCCTGGGGCCATCCCTGTCCTCTGTGGCCTCGCTTGGCGCCATCTGTGCACTGGGAACCCCTGAGCTGCCTGGGTTCTGGGTGTTCCTGCCCAGGCCCTGTTTGCTACCCGGGCTCTGTCCCAGACAGATCCCAGGCACCAGGCTTCTCCCTGGGTTGCAACGTGGGCATAGGTCCTGCAATCACTGCAAGGGAGGGGTTTGGGTCCTGCCGCCCCAGAGTGGCCCAAAGTGACCACGGCACAGCCATGGGGACTGCGCTTGTGTACCACGAGGATATGACGGACCCCCGGCTGCTGTGGGACGAGTAAGTGACCTGGCAGATGTGGGGGACGGGGAGGGGGCTCTGGACACTGAGCTCCCTGTCTGCCCCAGCCCTGAGTGCAGGATTGAGTGTCCTGAGCGCCTGACTGCAGCCCTGGACCGCCTGCGGCAGTGTGGCCTGGAGCAGAGGTGCCTGCGGTTGTCAGCCCGAGAGGCCTCAGAGGCAGAGCTGGGGCTGGTGCACAGGTCAGACCAGCTGGCCACATGCCCCAGGAACAGCCTGCCTATGAACCTGGGCTTTTCCTAAGCCTGCCAGTTTCACCGTTGGGTGGGTGGGTGAGTGGTTCAAAGGCAGGAAGAAGCAATGGGGAGGGCACTCCAGCACCAACCCCAGCCCCTCTCTCCCTGCTCCTGTGGTGACCCTGCTTTTCCTGCCTGCTTGCCTGTCTGCTGTCTGCAGCCCGGAGTACGTGGCCTTGGTTCGGGGGACCCAAGTCCTGAGTAAAGGGGAGTTACAAATGCTGTCTGGACAGTATGATGCCGTGTACTTCCACCCGGTGCGTGCCCTCCGTACATACCCACCCGTCCAGATACACATCCACACACTTGTGTGTGCTCACACCCGTGGCTGCCACCCCCAACCAACGTGCCCTTATTCATGCACGTGACAACACCCCACAAACCCTGCTTGCTGCCACTGCTGGCACCTGGGACTGGCCTGGCCTGTTCTGCCCAGCAGTTGGTGCCCTGTGGCCTGGCATGGGGGCTCACCTGCACCTCTGCTCCCACAGAGTACCTTTCACTGTGCCCGTCTGGCCGTGGGGGCTGCGCTGCAGCTGGTGGACGCAGTGCTCATGGGAGCTGTGCACAATGGGCTTGCCCTGGTGAGGTGAGAGCTGCCCCCCTCACGTGGCTGCCCCCTCGTGGGTGGCCCTGGGAGGGGACAGGATGACCCTGATGTGTGTGATACCTTGCTCTCACCCCCAGGCCTCCTGGGCACCACAGCCAGAGAGCAGCTGCCAATGGGTTCTGTGTGTTCAACAATGTAGCTATAGCAGCTGAACATGCCAAACAGAAACACGGGCTGCACAGGTGTGTGCCAGGCTGGCTGTAGGGGTGGAGGACCCAGGCCAGACAGGAAGGGGTGGAGGAGGCTGAGAACCCACCCGGCCTCTTCCTAGTCCGGGCTGGAGGTGGGAGCCCCCCTCCCAGTGACCCCCAGCACTGTCTGTCCCCAGGATCCTCATTGTTGACTGGGATGTCCACCATGGCCAGGGCATCCAGTACATCTTTGAGGATGACCCCAGGTGAGCTGGGGGTGGGGACACCACCTTTCCTTGCAACCCCACTTTCGGGGTGCACGGCCTGGCCTGGGAAAATCCAAGCAGGGAGACGCAGCTGTGTGCTCAGGGGTCGGGGTTCTGTGAGGAGCCATGGAGTTGCTGAGGGTCCTGACCTCTGACCCCTGACCCTGGCTGGCTGTTTGCAGCGTCCTTTACTTCTCCTGGCACCGATATGAGCATGGGCGCTTCTGGCCTTTCCTGCGAGAGTCAAATGCAGATGCTGTAGGGTGGGGCCGGGGCCGAGGCTTCACTGTCAACCTGCCCTGGAACCAGGTGCCCATGCTCAACCCCCAGGCCCCCCACCCTACGGTTCTGGGCCTCCAGAGGGTAGCCTGGGGCATCCTGCCAGGGTCCTCATTGGCAGAGCTGGCCCACTGATGCATCCCCCACCCCACCCTGCAAGGTTGGGATGGGAAACGCTGACTACGTGGCCGCCTTCCTGCACCTGCTGCTGCCACTGGCTTTTGAGGTGACTGCACAGTGCGTGGGCCCCGGGGGCAGGCAGCTCCCCAGGGCAGGCGGGTGGGATGTGAAGGCAGGAGCGGGGAGAGCCTCTCAGCAGGGGTGGGGTGGTGAGGCAAGCCGCACCAGGCTTCCCTGCACCCACTCCAGTCTCCTCCTTCCCGTCTGCACCCTGGCATGGCCTGTAGTTTGACCCTGAGCTGGTGCTGGTCTCTGCAGGATTTGACTCAGCCATTGGGGACCCTGAGGTGAGGGCCTGGCCTGGCTGGGGAGGGCCTCTGGGTCCTGGGCCCTGCCCTCATCACACACAAGTCTGGTTCCAGGGGCAGATGCAGGCCACACCAGAGTGCTTCGCCCACCTCACACAACTGCTGCAGGTGTTGGCCGGCGGCCGAGTCTGTGCAGTGCTGGAGGTGACAGGGGAGGGCATGAGGGCCAGAGGCTTGGGGCCAACCACCCAGGGGCATGGGAGCCTAGTCCTGTGTAGTGACACCCCTGCCCTTCTCCCAGGGCGGCTACCATCTGGAGTCACTGGCACAGTCGGTGTGCATGACGGTGCAGGCACTGCTGGGGGACCCAGCCCCACCCCTGCCAGGGCCCCTGGTGCCATGTCAGAGGTGTGAAAAGAGGGGGGTGGAGAGGGCTGGGGTGGAGGTCAGGCCTTGCCTCACCACTCTTGCTTCACCCCCACAGCGCCCTGGAGTCCATCCAGAGTGTCCGAGCAGCCCAGGCCCCTCACTGGGTGAGCCTCTGGCAGCAAGGTTGGTGTGGCCTGGGCCTGGGCTGGGGGTATCCCACCTTGTGCCCCCTTGCATTAGCTGTGACTCTGAACTGTCCCTAGATGTGGCCCCTGCACTAAGTCCCAGCACCTGCTCCCCAGAGGGGAGTCTCCTGCCTGTGCTGTCTGGGGGTCCTACATGCAAGGCAGCAGCAGCTGTGCTGAACGCCCTCCTGGACCAGCGGCGCCTCCACCCCACACCCCCTGTCCGCACAGCCGTTGCCCTGACTGTACCAGATGCCACCCTGGTCCTGCCCCCTGATGTCCTCTGTCAGGAGGAGTCAGCACCGAGGGAGGAGGCAGAAGCCTGGGCCCGGTGGGCAGGGCCGGCCTGGGGAGAGGGGTGGGGCTGTGTCTGTGCATGTGCCTGTGTGTAACTGACATGCAATCACTTTGTGTCCACATGTCCTGCCCACCGCAGACCACATGCGTCCCTGGCCCAGGATGAGGCCCTCACTGCACTTGCAAAGGTCCTGTACCTGTCAGATGGGATCTTGGATGGGCAGGTGGGTACACCTGGGAGGGGCTGGGGGTGCCATGGACCTGGGGGTAGGGCCCAGGACCTGATGGTGATGTGTGGCCAGTCCAGAGGGGGGCTGGGTGGTGCAGAACCACAGGGACATGGATGTTGCCTTGTGCCAGGAACCAGTCCCAGAACTGCCCCAGGGATGGCATTCTGAGTGTCCCCTGCCTCAGCCTCCTTAACTAAATGCTCTTTGGCAGAGACATAAAGGGGATGATTTAAAGTATATGTTTATCCTACATTCTGTGCTCAAAAATAAAAAAAACAGTATAGACTTAAGCGTCTTATTTTCAGAAACAGAGTGATTTGACCTCAGTGTAAGGGAGGATTGCTAACAGCCACATAGGGACCAAAAGAAGGCATGACTGGGTCTGTTTACCTGGTTTGGGGGTGGGTGGCTGGTGCCTTATCCCCCATGACTGTTGAATCATTTCATAGGTGAGCAGCGGTATTGCAGCCACCCCAGCCTCCGCTGCAGTGGCCATCCTGGATGTGGCCATTCGGAGAGGCCTGTCCCACGGAGCCCAGAGGTGAGCTGCCGAGGTAGGGCCTGTGGGTAGCCCCTACCCCAGCTGGCCACATGGGGAGGGCTCTGGGAATGGAATCTGGGCAGTGTGGACGCAGCCTGTCCTGGGGCTGATTCTTCTTCCAGGCTGTTCTGCGTGGCCCTGGGACAGCTGGACCGGCCCCCAGACCTCAACGACGATGGGTATGACTCAGGTCATGCAGCTATCCAGTCGAGCGTATGGATGGGCATGTGGCAGGGCCTCCAGGGGGATGGGCAGGTGGGGCACTATGGGTACAGAATGGGGCCTTCCTCAGCTGGGGTTTGGGATGGGACAATGCCAGGTGGGTCTTCAGCACAGAGGGTCAGCAGTCAGAGCACCCCTACCCCCCCCCAGGGCCCCCTAGCTCCTCTCCGCCTTGCCTCTGCTGCCTAGGATCAGGAGGGTGGGCAAGGCCTCACACACATGCACTTGTGTCCATGGTGTTCCCTCTCCCTGGAAGGAGGACTCTGTGGCTGAGCATCGGGGGCAAGGAAGCAGCTGTCCACTCCATGTTCCACGTCTCCATGCCACTGCCAGGGGTGAGTGGCCATGCCACATGGCAGTGGCAGGGCAGGCGGGGGGGACCCCATCAGTGTACGCAGCTGCCCTCACTGGTACTGTCATGAGGGCCAGGCCCCTGGCCCCTCCTGGCTCCCTGCTCACTTTCCAGGAGGTGGGGCAGAGCCAGCAGGAGGGGTGTCCCTGCATGAGGAGCTGGGGCCCTGTTGTCCCCACAGATGACCGGTGGGTTCCTGAGCTGCATCTTGGGCCTGGTGCTGCCCCTGGCCTATGGCTTCCAGCCTGACCTGGTGCTGGTGGTGCTGGGGCCTGCCCATGGCCTGCAGGGCCCCCACGCTGCTCTCCTGGCTGCAACACTGCGGGGCCCCGCAGGGGGCCGAGTCCTGGCCCTGGTGGAGGAGGTGAGTCGGGTGGTGTGGACCCCCGTGGGGTGGGGGCTGGGGAAGAACAGTGACAGCTTGCCCCTCGGTGCTGGCCCAGGAGTCCACGCCGGAGCTGGCAAGGATCCTGGCCCGGGTGCTGCATGGAGAGGCACCTCCCAGCCTGGGCCCTTTCTCGATGGCCTCTCCGGAGGACGTCCAGGCCCTCAGGGACCTCAGAGCGCAGCTGGAACCACAGTGGAAGATGCTGCAGGTGGCCGGTGAGGCTGGCTGAGGACGCGCGGCCCTGCTGGGCGCGGCGGGGAGGGGAGAGCCTGGGCCGCTCGAGCAGCCGGCCATGGCGCGCCCCTCCCGCCTCCTGCCCTAGTGCCGTCCTCCCCTGGCAGCGTGGAACCGGCCACGGCGGGAGCGTTTACACCACAGAAATAACACCTCGCGCCACCCCGAGCCAGCTGCTACGCTCACCGGCACAGCACTGCCCGCGGCCTCGGCGGCGAGGGCCGGGCCGGAGCGCCCCCTCCCCGCCCCCGTCCCGCGCCCAGCTCCGCCCCGTCCACCCCCGCCCCCTCCCGCGCCCAGCTCCGCCCCGTCCACCCCCGCCCTCTCCCGCGCCCAGCTCCGCCCCGCCCCGCCCCCGCCCCCTCCCGCGCCCAGCTCCATCCCGCTCCGCGGCGGCCCCGCCCCACGTCAGTAAACTTGGAGAAACCAGAATCTGACTCCGCCTCCTTCATAGTCGTCTCGCCCGGGGCTCCCAGCGCGCGCGACCCGGGCACCAGCCGGAAGTGCGCTGGGGATAGCCGCAGGGGCGGGGCCAGACCGCGGCTCAGGACACGCCCTTCCGCGCGCGCCGGCGCCGTCCCTTCCCCGGTGACGCAATTCCGGCGCGCGGGCTCTGGCGATCCCGATGGTCGCGTGGCCGTGACGCGGCGGCGGCGGCGGGAGCGGGAGCTGAGGGTTCTCTTCTCTGGTGAGGCCTGGCGATTGGGCGGGCATACGGGCCAGACCGGGGCCCCAGCCCGGGCCGCCGCTCCCCTCCACCCCGGCAGCGCCCCCAGACTCTCTCTCTAGTCCGCTAGGCCTCGGGCGGCAGCCTCTCCCGGCCGTGCAAGGGGACCCCGGGAACGCGTGCAAGGCCGCGTACGTCCAGCATGTACTGCCCGGGTGCACATTTCGTTCTTCGGATTTGTCACGTTCTGTGGTCCCCTGAGGGTTAGGGACTACTGAATTAGAAGAAAAGCGCCGAGCTGGCGCTCGGTGGGCTGCTGCGGGCCGCCCTGAGGGCCGCCGGGGCAGCATGGGCGGGCTGGGAGGGCAGAGCGAGCTTACTCCGTGTAGAGAAACCCATTTAAAATGCAACTTCTGAGCTTCAGGGTTAAGAGACTACCTGTTATTCAGCCCTGTCTGACCCTCTCCCACTCCTTGTCTTTCAGAATGTGAAGTGAAGCCCGGGTGAGGTGTTTTCTCACAAACTGGAGGCCCGGAGTTAAGGGGTTGGCATGGCCAGCATCACCCAGCTCTTCGATGACCTGTGTGAGGCCCTCCTGCCTGCTGCCAAGACGCACCTGGGCCAGCGCAGTGTGAACCGGAAGAGGGCAAAGCAGAGCCTCAAGAGGGTGGCCTACAATGCTCTTTTCACAAATCTTTTTCAAGATGAGACGCATCAGCTGCAGCCTGACCTGTCAAAACTCCCAGTGAGAAACAAGATCCTCATGTTGTCCTTTGACTTGAGAGTGGGTGGCCTGGGCCCCGAGGCAGACCGTTTGGAGGAGCTTGTGGAGGAGCTTGAAGCAGCCCCTTGCTGTCCATTTGTGGAGGTGGGGTCTGTTTTGGACCTCCTGGTTCAGCTGGCAGGGAGTGGTCCCCCTCAAGTACTTCAAAGAAAAGGGGGTTACTTCTTGAACAACAAGCATGTTGGGAGAAACATTCCATATGGTGGCTACGATTGCCATGACCTGAGTGTGTTTGAGATGGACATTCAGTCTCTGATCTCCAGAGAGGAATTTTTGTGTCACAGCATGATCCAGGAAACACTTCAGGTTATGGAGGCTGCTCCAGGCACCAGCCTGCCCACTGTTGGGCTCTTCTCATTTGGTGACCTTTGTAGTGATAGATTTGAGAGAGACACCCGGGTCTCCCTCTTTGGTGCCCTTGTGCACAGCCGCACGTACGACATGGATGTCCGGCTGGACTTGCCCCCGGTGCCAGACAGTGCAGACCTCTCTGGACTGGCCATTAAGGTAGAGTGTTTGTCATCACCACCCGCCCCCCCATCTCTCTGGGGGTTTGGAAAATGCCTTCTTTGGCTTTTTTGTTATCATAGTAAAAGTAGCGTGGCTTCAGTGTAGGTCACCTGGTGGCTGAGCTGCCTTGAGGTGGGGATGCTGGAGTGGGCTTGCTGGTGCCACCCTCCTCAGCCAGGATGGCACTGCCCACCTGCAGGCCACAGCAACATGCTGCTTTTCATCTTTTACCTAATAGGGCATGTTGTTAAGTCACTTCTGTTCTCTAGAGTGCCTATTTAAATTTAAGTTAATTGAAATGAAATAAAAAATTCAGTTCCTCAGTTGCACAAGTCACACATGGCAGAAATATTTGTTCATGCTGCACGTGCATTTTGATATACTTTTCCCACATAATGTGGGGCTTTTTTCCTATGTTATGTAAATCATTACTGACCTTTGTGCTTTATTGCTTTATAAATGTTGCTAAAACTGTTAATTTTCAGTCATTCCATTACTATGAGATATTTAGGTTACTTCCAAATGTAAATGATGCTACAGCAAACATCGTGGTGTACATTAATTTTTTTGTGTCTAGTATGAGTTTTTATGCTGGGTTCCCCAAAATGGAATTTCCAGGTCAGAGGCGTTTCCTAAAAATTTCATTGTAAGTTATATTGAGGCTTGTATGTTATAAGGAATTGGAAATTGACAGTTTTAGTGAATTTTTAAAAAATTCCTTAAATGACTTATTGGGGGAAAACATTGTATAGACATATGTGCTAGGTCTTTGCCTCGGTGAGTAAATGGAAGTATGTGGATAAAGTTCCTGGCATTCTGATTGCACTGGGATGAAATGTGGGCACAAAGGAATGGGTAGTGACGTGCTCTTCCCTGTGCTCTCCAGGTTCCTCAGAGTGTTGATCAGTGGGAGGATGAAGGGTTCCAGTCAGCATCCAATTTGACCCCTGATTCCCAGTCTGAACCCAGCGTGACCCCAGACGTGGACCTGTGGGAAGCTGCGCTCACCTATGAGCCCAGCAAGCGGAGGTGCTGGGAGCGAGTTGGATGGTGTGTGAGCTTTTCTCTGCCTTCATGTGCACCACCCCCAACCCCTGTGAGCATGGCCTTGGCATGTGGAGGGCATCGTCTGTTCAGTGAGCCCAGGCAGGTCAGAAAAGATTAGGAATCTGGAAATTTCAGCCAGACTGGTGTACAAAACTGTCTGAGTCCTGGGAGTGAAGGGAGATGCAGGGGGAAACAACGTCCAGCCTTTAAGGAAGTTCCTGCATTGCTGTAATCTGAGCAGAGCAGTCAGTAGACAATTGACTTACTACCAGGGCTCCCAGTCAGAGGTAGCTGAGGGCTGCCTAACAGGCCGTGTGGTCAGTGCCAGGAAGAAATGCTGTTTGGGCACGGGGTGCTGACGAAGGAGCCTTTTCCACATCGGGGAGAGTTGGGAGTAGCACTCTGGCTGGTGAGAAATTCTGGTTGTAGCAGCCTTTCTCTGACTGCTAGCAGCTTGCTCCCCGGACAGAGTGGCTACTCACTCCCTGGGCTCATCTGTGTTCAGAGGCCTCTGCACTCAGGACGTCTCAAAGTCTTTGATGTGCTGGCTGGAGTAGAAGACACACATTTCCCTGTTTTGGGGTCATGTAACCCCCTTTTCACATCGAATCCACTTGTGATTCTGTGGAATACCAGTTTGGGGAGTGCTGAATTAAAGAATCAGGGCCGGCAGGGAGCTGAGTGCCTCCTCGTGCTGCCCCCAGGTTCCTCAGTGTCCCCTGGAGGGGAGCATGTGCCCAGTGGGCTCTTCTGGGTGTGGCCATCTGCCCCCAAGTGGTGCCTCCAGGGACCCCTGGCTCCCTTCTTCCCAGCACAATGGTGTGGGCAGGTGTCTTGCTTTTCTGCCCTGTAACATCCTGCTAGGGCCTCAGTCTTGTCTTTTTGCATGTACAAAGCAAATCTGATGGTCCTGCTCTCTGCTAACCCCTCACATGTTTAAAAACTGGCCCTACGAGTTGCTGCTTTTTTGTGCAAATATTTGCTAGTGGTATTTCATTTATTAGCTCACACTTTTCTAGATTTAGTTTTTTGAGTCACTGTTTAGGAGACATGATGGCTCGTCAGTTCACCATCCTTGTCACCCTGTTCTGAATGCACTGAATCCTCTTGGTGTGCCCTGAAAGCACAGAACTGACCACAGAGCTCCAGCACTGAGGAGCAACCTGGTGGTGTTTCCTACGAGGAGGACTACAGCTAACATTCCTGAGGCACTGGTGTGTGCTTGGCAGCATGCTTAGCACAGCCTGGGCAGCTTCTGCAGGGACCCTTCCCCAGGGCCTCACAGAGCAAAGGTGCTGTGGTCATCCTGGTGACAGCAGCTGTCGTGGGACCTGGACAGGGCCATGTGGTGGCTGGGCTTGAGTTTACCTCTCCCAGCCTTCTCCACTGCCCTTTTGGTTGTAAACCTGGCCCACGACCCCTGACATTGCAGACGGGTCAGCCTGAGGCTGTGGTTCAGGTTCATTTGGCAAATCTTTTGATCTTGTTTCAGTTTAAATCCAGCCACCTGCTAGTTTTCTGTTGCCATGAGCTCTGACCTACCAGCTCAGCGGTGGCTGAAGAAGCTGCTGCCCAGCCATAAGCAGAGCCCTTTCTGTCGTGTCCCCAAGACCCCTGGAGGGCCACCCTTCCCCATTCACCCTGAGAACCAGCGTTAGCCAAAGGCTTGCTGCTCTCCCTGCTGCTGGGCTGCAGGGGCTGGGCTGAGGCCAAGGCTTTTCAGAGCCTGGGGTGGCGGGTTTCTCTGTGTGCATCACCCGTGTGGGGGGAGTAGTTTAGTTACGCTTAGGGCTGTGTCAGCTGCGGGGATGTGTGGGAATGTGGTGTTCTCACACAGTGAGCCCTGGGATGCTGCCCTGTGTTTTCCTGCTATCTGTCACTGGCTTTTTTCCCTCAGCTTTGATTCACCAAAGGTGGCACATGGCTGTGGCAGTGCTGGGGGTTGGTCCTGGAGGAGTCAGGCAGAGGCTGCGGCGGGGAGTGGGGTGGTGCCCACAGCCTGCACACCTGTGCGAGGGACATCCCCAAGGGGGCAGGCAGAGGGGTTCTGAGAGGGTTTTCCTGTCTTCACATTCTTCTTGCCCTGAGGGCTGGTGGCCAGTGTCTGGGGTCGGGAGTTGCCCCTACCTGCTGGCTGGATGCCTCAGGCCTGGTCTTCGTCCTTCGTCCAGCCCCTCCAGCTCACCCTCCATGTGAGGGATGGGCAGTGCCACCTGCCAGGGCAGAAGTCAGAGCTCATCACTGCTCTGCCTGCAGGGCCTCACGGTTGCCCCTAGTGTGGAACAAGGGCTGACCCTTTCTGAGATGTCCCCTGGGTGCAGTGGGGGTGGGTGTGAGTGAATTGAAGGTGTGGGGTGTGAGTGTGTGAGTGTGTGCAGTGCTGTACAACTGTCTCACAACCCCAGGCAGGGCAGCATCAGTTGGCAAATTTTCCTTGGTGATTGCCTGTGCCCAGGGCTGCCTTTCACCATTCCACCTTGTCTGTTTGTCTTAAAAATTGGAGGGATTTTTCCTGTGTCCACCTGTTGTGTTTTCTTCAAGTGTGAAAATAAAATTTATCTCCCTATTTATATCTAACGTCTTTTACCATCCTAACCTTTTCTGAATGTGTAGTTCTGTTGTACAGCGTATGTTCACATTGTTGAGGCACAGATCTGCTGAGCCTTTTCCTGTTGTAAAACTGAAACTCCATTCCAATTAAAAAACTCCTCTTTCACTCCTGCTCCCATGCCCTGGTGGCCACCATTCTACTTTCTGTCTTAGGATTTTCACTACTGTAGGGACCTCATATGAATGGAATCATACAGTATTTACTCTTTTGTGACTGGCTCATTTTACTCAGCACAATGTCCTCAAGGGTCAACCCTGTTATAGCATGTGTCAGAATTTCCTTCCTTTTTGAGGCTGATGAATATGCTGTTGTGTGGGTGGACCACATTTTGTTTATCCACTCGTTCCTCATTGGATACTTGGATTGCTTCTACCTTCTGGCTGTTGTGGATAGTGACGCCATGGATGTGGATGAATGTGGGTGTGCTGGCCTTGTGATTGTCCATGGAAGAATGCCTTGTGAGTGAGTCATCATCCTGAGGACCTGTGGTGTGGCCTGTGGGTGCTGTTCCAGGGCTGGGCCAGTGGGGACATGCCCTGTCGCTCCCTGGGTCCCAGGCAGGTACCCTGGACATATTTCCACACAGAGTTGTCCAGATGGAATTGATCACAGTCAGCCTTGAGGCTGGTGGACGCTCATGGAAAGGCTGGGTGGTTGGGTGGCATTCATACCTGGTTGTATTTCATAGACATTTATTGTTTTTGAATCACTCTCTGCCTTTTGTTAATACCCTAAGAGAACACACACCTGGTGCCAAGATGTGGTCACTGCGTCTGCTTGCAGCTGTCTTCTGTCTCCCTCACAGCCCCCCTGGCCACAGAGAGGAGCCCTACCTTACAGAGGCGGGAAGGGATGCCTTCGACAGGTTCTGCAGGCTCCGCCAAGGGGAGCTGCAGGTGCTCAGCGGGGGCCTCCTGCAGGCCCCGCAGCCCGTGCTGATGAAGGAGTGTGAGCTGGTGAAGGATGCGCTGAATGTCCTGATTGGGGTTGTGTCCGCCACGTTTTCCCTCTGCCAGGTGAGAAGTGCTCACTTCTGGTTGTGGGGCCGCCCTCCGCCAGTCACTGTGCAGGGCGGAATGAGGCCCAGAGCAGTGCGTGGCAGGAAAGGCCTGCTCTGTGGGCCACAGGTGATTATGGCCACAGTCATCCCATTTCAGTTCTCAAAAGTGTTAATTTATTAATGTCCTTTTAAAAACCGAACAAGAGTAAGATGCTTATTGCTATCAGTGCAACAACAGAAAACACATCTGCCCCATTTCCGCTCCCATCCTGGAGAAGTGCTGAGGTGCCTTCTGAGCCTTCTCAGTGCTCCCAAGCAGTGCGGACTCCGCCTTCAGGAGCACCGGCCTCACGGAAGAGTGTCACGTGATTTGGGAACTCTGCCGCTGCTCTTCTCGCTTAACCACCGACGTCTCTCCTGGCCAGTGTGCTGGGGCTCTCGGGTTCTGGGCAGGAGTTGTACTTCATCCAGCCTTCTTGCTGGGCGCTTAAGAAGTAAATGGATATATTTGGAAAAATGAAGTCTTGTTCTATAGCTTTTTCTTTCATATAAGTGCTCATCCTCTTTCTGTATCTTAAGTGTTCTTTGTGGTGGCTTCTCAGACTTGAGTGTGTACTAGAAGAACATCCAGCAGTTGGCCCAGGTGCTCATGAGCAAGTGCCTCAGGTGATGCTAGTGCTGTTGCTGAGGGCACCTGTTCCAGAACACCGTTTTCATGGCTCGTAGTGTTCTGTTGTGAGAATAGCCTTCCTGTTTGGAATCAACTTTCTCTGTCTTTCTCTCCCCCCACTTTCTCTCTTTTTGACTGTGGTAAAATACTCATACCATAAAATTTACCATCTTTTTCTTTTTTTTTGAGACAGAGTCTCACTCTTTCATCCTGGGTAGAGTACAGTGGTGTCATCACAGCTCTCTGCAACCTCAAACTCCTGGGCTCAAGTGATCCTCCTGCTTCAGCCTCCGAGTAGCTGGGACTATAGGTGCCACCACCATGCTTGGCTAATTTTTTCTATTTTTAGTAGAGATGGGGTCTCGCTCTTGTTCAGGCTGGTCTTGAACTCCTGAGCTCAAGTGATCCTCCCACCTCATCCTCCCAGAGAACTAGGATTACAGGTGTGAGCCACCTTGCCCGGCCTAAAATTTAACCATCTTAACCATTTTTGAGTGTATAGTTCAGTGGTATTAAATACATTCATAATGTGGAACCACAACCACTATCCACCTCCAGAGCTCTTTTCATCTTGTAAAAATGAGACTTTGAACCCATTAAGCAATTCTTCTTACTTTCAGCCCTTGTAACCTCTGTTCTACTTTCTGTCTCTATGAATTTGCTTATTCTAGATCCCTCATACAAGTGTAGTCATACATTATTTGTCCTTTTGTGTCTGGATTATTTCACTTAATAGTGTTTTCAAGGTTCATCCATATTGTAGTGTGGGTCAGAATTCCCTTCCTTTTTAAGGCTGAATGAATTTGATCGTGTGTATAGACCACATTGTGTTTATTCGTTCATCCCAGTGGACACTTGACTGCTTCTACCTTTTGTCTATTATGAATAATGCTACCATGAACATGGATGTGCAAATATCTGTTTAAGTCCTTGCTTTTAATTCTTTTGGGTGTATACCTAGAAGTGGAACTGCTAGGTCATGTAGTAATTCTGTTTAACTTTTTGAGAAACCAAAAAACTGTTTTTCTATGGTGGCTGTACCATTTAACATACCCTTTGTCAATGTGTGAGGTTTCCAGTTTCTCCACATCTTTGCTAACACTTGTTATTTTTGTTTGTTTGTTTTTCAAATAGCCATCCTAATGGGTGTGATTTGGTATCTGATTGTGGTTTTGATTTGCTTTTCCCTAATGAGTAGTGATGTTGAGCATGCCTTTATGTGTTTATTGGTCATTTGTATGTCTTCTTTGGAGAAATGTCTGTTCAAGTCCTTTGCCCATTTTTGAATCAGGCTTTTTGGTTTTTTGTTGTTGAGTTTTAAGAGTTCTCTATATATTCTAGATATTAATCCCTTATCAGATACATTATTTGCAAATATTTTCTCCCATTCTGTGGGTTGGCTTTTTACTTTGTCAGTAGTGTCTTTTCATGCATAATTTTTTTCATGTGGACCAGTTTGTCCTTTTTTTCTTTTGTTGCCTGTGCTTTTGGTGCCATGTCCAATAGATCATTGCCATAGTCCAAGGTCATGGAGATTTGCTCTTTTTTTTTTTCTTTCAGGGACAGGGTCTTGTTCTGTTGCCTAGGCTGGAGTGCAGCGGCACCATCATAGCTCATTGTAACTTCGGATTCCTGGGTTAAGATTTGCTCTTATGTTTCTTTTTAAGAGTTTTCTAATTTTAGCTCTTAAGTTTAAGTGTTTGAGCCATTTTGCATTGATTTTTTTTTCATGGTGTAAGACAAGAGTCCACCTTGGTTCTTGTGCATGTGGATATCCAGTTGTCCAGCACCATCTGTTGAAAAGACTGTCCTTTCCCCAGTGAATGGTCTTGGCACCCTTGTTGAAAATCAGTTGGCAATGTATGTGTGCGGGTTTATTTCTGAACTCTATTCTATTTCATTGGTCTATGTGTTTATTCTTACATCAGTACCACACTGTTTGATGACTGTAGCTTTGTAATAAACTTTGAAGTGGGGAAGTGTGAGTCCTCCAACTGTGTTCTTTTTCAAGATTGTTTTGTCTATTTTGGGTCCCTTGAGAATTCCATATGAGTTTTAGGATGGATTTTTCTATTTCTGCAAAAAAATGTCGTTGGTATTTTGATAGGGATTGCATTGACTGTAGATCCCTTTGAATTTTGTTGTTATCTTTCTAATATTAAGTCTTCCAATCCATGAACATGAGATACCTTTCCATTTATTTAGATGTTTAATTTCTTTCAGCAGTGTTATTTATTTATTGTGATTCTCTGATTGAAACTATTGGCAGCGTTTTATAGTTTTCATTGTAAAAGTTTTTTGCCTCTTTGGTTAAATTTATTCCTAAGTATTTTATTCTTTTGTTACTACTATAAATGGAATTATTTTCTTAATTTTCTTTTCAGATTTTTCATTGCTAACATACAGAAATACAACTGATTTTTGTGTGTTGATTTTGTGGCCTGCAGCTTTGCTGAACTTGTTAGTTCTCAAAATTTTTTAACGGAGTCTTCAGGGTTTTTTATATATAAGATTGTATCATCAGAAAATAGATCATTTTCCTTCTTCCTTTTTAATTTGGATACCTTTGATTTCTTTTTCTTCTCTAATTGCTCTGGCTAGGACTTCTAGTACTATATTGAACAGAAGTAGCAAAAACAGGTATTCTTGTCTTGTTTCTAATCATAAGGGAAATACTTTTAGTGTTTCACCATTCAGTATGATGTTTGTTGAGGATTTTTCATACATAGCCTTCATTGTGTTAGGGAAGTTCCCTTATATTCCTAATTTATTGAGTTTTCTCAGGAAAGAGTGTTGAATTTTGTTAAATGCTTTCTCTGCATCAGTTGGGATGATCATGTGGTTTTTCCTTTTCATTTTATTGTGGTGTATTACATTGATTGATTTTTTTTTTTTATGTTGCATTCCTGGAATAAAACTGACTTGGTTATGTGTTTTAATTTAGAATATTTAAGATGGAGAGCACCCCTTCAATGTTAGGAGAGACACAAGATAGAAATAAAGATCTTATAGGTCTGGGGGTGAGGGGTGTATGTGGCACACTTGGAGGCCGCAGCCACACGGAGGTCAGGGAACTTGTGATGAGAGAGAGGAACGCATGAGCCAGCACTTTTATTGGGGTCTGGGGTGTTATCCAAATATGGTTTCTGCAGGAGTCCCAGGAGGTCACGCTGTGCCCAAGAGGCAGTCGCTTTGGCATGCTGGCATAGTCCACTGGGGTGTGGGGTCAATGGGCCAGTAAGTAGGCTGTATGTGGCTGTCCCATACGTCAGTGATCACCAGGAGGCAGAAATCTGAACTGACCGCATTGAGGCCCTGGGAGGTGGGGGACTGGAAACTGGGGAGTGGCGGAGCCCTGCTGACTGTAGGAGAAAGTCCACGTGTGTTCAAGATGGATGCCGAGGCAGCGTGAAATTACAAGAATTCACTACGTCATGGTATATAATCCTTTTAATGTTCTGCTGGATTTGGTTTTTTAGTATTTTATTGAGGACTTTTGCATCTATATTCGTAAGAAATATTGGCCTGTAGTTTTCTTTGCCTGTATTGTCTTTGTCTTGATTTGGTATTAGGGTAATGTTGGCCTCATGGAGTGGGTTAGGACGTGTTCCCTCTTCAGTTTTTGGGAGAGTTTGAGAAGGATTGGTGTTCTTCAAGTGTTTGTGAGAATTCACCAGTGAAGCCATCTGGTTCTGGGCTTTTCTTTGTTAGGAGATTTTTTTGTTATTTTTTTCTTAAACTGTGGTAAAGTACACATAACGGAAAATTTACTCTCTTAACCTGTTGGGAGGTTTTGATTACTGGTTCAATCTTCTTGTTATAGGTCTGTTTAGATTTTCTATTTCTGTTTGAGTCAGTTTTGCTACTTTGTGTATTTCTAGGAATGTGTCCATTTCATCTAGGTTGTCTGATTTGTTGGCATACAGTTGTACTTGTATTTTCTTATAATGTTTCTTATTTCTGTAAAATCATTAGTAATGTCCCCACTTTAATGTCTGATTTTAGTAATTTGAATCTTCTTTCTTTTTCATAGTCATCTTTTTTCTTAATCATTCTAGCTGAAGGTTTGCCAATTTTGTTGATCTTTTCAAAGAATCAACTTGGTTTAGTTGATTCCCTCTATTCTTCTACTCTCCACTTATCTCTGCTCTGATCTGTATTATTTCTTTCCTTCTGCTAGTTTAGGGTTTGACTGCTCTCTTAATGACATTTCCTCAAGGCGTACAGCGTGGTTATTGACTTGGTATCTTCCCTCTTTTTTCATGGAGGTGCTTAGAGCTGTAACCTGGCTCTTAGCACTGCTGTGGCCGCTGCGCTGTGAGGGGCCCTCTAGGGGCTTCCGTCCCCTGGTTATAAACAATGTTGTGCAGGGTGTGTCATCACAACTCTTTGTGAACATCTTCCATTATTTCCTTTGGGCACATTCCTAGGAGTTGAATTATTGGACTTCCTGGCAAAGATGTTTTTAAAACTTCTGCCCCAAGAAGGTTGTCTGTGCGTACTGGTGTTATGTGGAAGGCATTCTGTTTTTCTGCACTCTCTTCCACAGTTGGTGTTTTAAACATGTATTTTTCAGTGTTGTCAGTGAAAAATTATGTCTTGTTTTGGTTTGTATGTTTTTTGTTACTAGGGGTGGGACAGTTTTGAGTATGCCTTTTGGGCATTTTTGCTTTCTGCTTTTAGAACTTCCTGTTTGTGTGTCTTGGTTTGGGTGCCCAGTCTTGGGGGCACTCTGGGTAGTTCGGTGGTTGGGGTCTGGGTGCCTGGCCTCTGTGACCTCTCCTCTGCCCCTGCCCAGCTGGCCCAGGCCTTCGTGGTGAAGCGTGGCGTCCATGTGTCAGGAGCGTCTCCTGAGAGCATCAGCAGCCTTCTCTCGGAGGTGGCTGAATGTGGGACCTACTACACACGCCTGAGTCACTTTTCTCTGCAGCCCGTCCTAGACTCCTCATACAGCAAGGGCCTCGTGTTCCAGGTATGGCCCTCAGCCTCATGGTTGTCACACACCTTCGTGACAACTGTGTATATATTCTGGAAAAGAGGATCACAGGGATCCTACTCTAAGACCACTGAGTCCAAACATTTTATTTCCTTGGTAACACCCCAAACCCGAGAGTTACTGTGTGGGAATGGGGTGACTGGGGCTGATGTTTGACCTCACTGGTCATTCCACTGGACACCTGGAACAGATGTGTTTGGGTCATGGAATGGGGAGGCAGGTATGGCCAACATTCGGCGGCCCAAGAGGAGGACCAGCTGATGTGGGGTGAGCAAGCGTGTGCGTGAGCTGCCCGCTCCCCACGGGCCCCAGCGTGTTGCCTGATGGGTGGGGCAGGGCTCCCATGTCTGACTTGTTGGACTTGTGGGTGCTGGGGTTTCTGAGCCAAGTCCAGCCCGAGGAATTACTGTTCAGTTGAAAGACTTGCAGCCGTCTCATAGGCTTTAGATGCCCACAGGATAGCAGGGTGTGGCCTTGGTGGGAGAGGGCAGGCATGTAGACAAGCAGGGCGTTTTGGGAGAACTGGGAAGAGGGTGTCAGGAACATGGGCAGAGGGCACCAGGCTCCAGGAGGAGCTGGGCTATGTGGGTCCCTTTGCACGTTGGTGCCGTGGTGGGGCTGCTGGGTGACAGGCGAGGTTTAGGTTTTAGGTAGTGTAGGCTGGGGAGGTGAGTGTGGCCCGAGCTGTATGGGGGGACCTTCTAGGCAGAGGAGCAGTGAGTGTGGAGGTCCCCAGGACCCTGAGGGCCGAAGGGTGGAGAATGGGTCAGAGTGGGCACCCAGGGCAGTGGGGGGCAGAGGGGGAAACTGAGGTAGGCAGGACTGTGGTTCTGGTTTGTCCGGCACTTGTGGGCAGGCCAGGCCAGGCCATATGACTCCTGGAGGTGTGCGGGCTGAGGTTTATTCCAGGGTGTTCCTGTCCTGGCATGACCTGAGGGGGCCATGCTGCTGTGGCTTAGCCCAGGACACTGGTGCCACCCAGGCCACTGTGGTCCGAGCAGCTGAGGCCCTCCAGGGTTAGCGCCTATGTGCAGAGCCCCACCCTTTCCAGCATCACCCCAGGACCCCAGCTGAGCTGCAGTGACAGGCTTTGCGGCAGGCCTGTGGCTTCCTGTGAAGGGTCCTTGCTTCTGGCTGGGCTGGGGTGGCTGGACTTAACCCACAGATACCCATAGCTTGGAAAATGGAGCCCCAAGGTTGAGGCGTGGAAACAGAGCCCCTTCCCCAGCGCTGGTGCACCTGAGGCCCTGAGCCCATGGCCTTGTCCGTGTGCCCAGCCGCTCTCCTCCCAGCCCCTTGCCCACAGGCCTTCACCAGTGGCCTGAGGAGGTACCTGCAGTACTACCGGGCCTGCGTCCTCTCCACACCACCCACCCTGAGCCTCCTCACCATCGGCTTTCTCTTCAAGAAACTGGGCCGGCAGCTCAGGTGAGCCTTGGGGGCGGCCTGGGGCTTGCTGGGCGGTGGAGGGTCAGCCCTGCTCCCTGGCAAGGGGGGCCCATGAGATCAGCTCTCGGCGGGTGATGGGACGGCCCTTGCCTGGCTGAGCCCACTGGGTGTTGGGTGCTATGGGTGTCTGCTGTCGGCCCACAGCGGCCAGCCCTGTCCAGGCCTGGGGCTACTGCCTGAACAGCATCCAGGGTTAGTAAACAACCAGGCAGAGTGTTGGCAAGTGCCATCGGGATGAGGGATAGTGAGGGGCTGGGGTGCGGCAGGAGTTGCATGAGGTGAGGGGGCCCCGGCCCTGGTACCTGGGGGGGGGAGGGAAGCTGGGGGCCTGGAGGGGGTGGGTTCTGGCAGATGTGTGGTGCTACTGTGTGCAGCACAGACCCAGGTGCAGGGGGTGAGGGGGCCGCAAGGGATGTGGTCATCCAGGCCAGAGTAGGTGGTGACCTGGGCAAAGTAGTAGTGGGGGCTTAGGTGGAGCCCAGGTGTGGGGCAGGGGAGTCATAGATGTAGGAGGGCTTGAGTCCTTGTCGGAGCCTGGGAGTGGGTGGGGAGCTGGGTTGCATGTTGGTGTGGGTTCTGGGAGGTAGCTTAGATCTGGGTTGCTGGGATACACGCGGCTTTTAAAGCCTGGGTGGGTGGGTCAGTCACTTTGGGGAGCATGAAGATACACAGAGATTTTGCTCACCTGGTATGTGGTCCAGGCCTGGGGACCCAGAGCCCCAGCACTTGGTCTGATCCACCTCTGGGTCTAGGTACCTGGCTGAGCTCTGTGGCGTGGGCATTGCACTCCCGGGAGCCAGCGGAGGAGGGCCCAGGGCTGCGTTCCCCACTGTGAGTTGTGCCTCCTTGCTGAGTGTGGTGGCCTGGCCAGCTCCAGGAAGTGGGGGCAGCTGGGCGTGGCCCCCTTAGGGCTGCTACCGGGCAGGACTGCCCCTGTACTCCAAGCTCTGAGTGTGCTGAGCCCACCTGCCTTTGTCATCTGCAGGGAGTGAAGCTGCTGTCCTACCTCTACCAGGAGGCGCTGGATAACTGCAGCAATGAGCACTACCCCGTGCTGCTGTCCTTGCTGAAGACCAGCTGTGAGCCCTACACGCGGTGGGCAGCAGGCCTGGGCCCCCAGATGGGTGGGGTGGGCTGCACTCAGACCAAGCAGATGTTTGAGAGTATCCTCTTGCCAGACGCCTGCTGAGTGCAGGGATCACACGTCAGGAGTGGGGCAGGCTAGGTGGACTCTGGCTGTGGGTGTCCTGGGCAGGCCATGCCCTCCTCTGCCCACCACACCCACCTCACTGCTGGCTATGCTCACCCCTAACACCCAGGCACGCCCACCTCACTGCTAGTGTCCTCATTGTCCACAGGTTCATCCATGACTGGGTGTACAGTGGGGTCTTCAGAGATGTTTACGGTGAGTTCATGATCCAGGTGAACCACGAATACCTGGGCTTCAGAGGTAAGTGGAAGCTGGCTGCTGGGCAGTAGCTCCACAGCTGTGGGCCTGGGGTCAGGACCATCATGATACAGGCCACGTGTGTTCTCTGCCACATTTAGATAAGTTTTACTGGACCCACGGCTATGTGCTCATTTCCAAAGAAGTGGAGGACTGCGTGCCTGTGTTCTTGAAGCACATCGCCTACGATGTATACGTCTGCGGCAAGACCATCAACCTGCTAAAGCTCTGCTGCCCCCGGGTGAGGAGGCCCCGCACCTCCCGGCACAGCTGGCGAGGGCCTTGTGCTTGGGGAGGGGAGGGCTCTGAGGGCCCAGGCTGAGTACAGCGGCTGTGCCTGGTCCTGGTGCTGCCTCGCCCCCCCAGGGTCTGCGCAGAGCTCACTGCGGGTTCTCTCTCTTCGGCAGCATTACCTGTGTTGGTCTGACATCCCCGTCCCTCGCATCTCGGTGGTTTTCTCCCTTGAGGAGTTGAAGGAGATTGAGAAGGACTGTGCCGTCTACGTGGGGCGGATGGAGAGGGTGGCTCGCCGCAGCTCCGTCAGCAAGGAGGAGCAGGTGCGTGGCCAGGGTCTCGGGGGCTTTCTCTGCACCCCTGCGCCTCCTGGGTCTCGGGCTGGTGGGGAAGGGCACTGGGTGTGCAACGTGCAAGATAGGGAGTCTCCCTTCTGGCGTTTGCCATCCCAGTGGTGGCTGGGTGGGTGCTGAGGGGGAGCCAAATGCCCAGGACAGGGGCTCTGTCCTTTCTCCTGGGCCTGGGTGGCCTGGCCTGAACCCCAGGCTTTGCTGACATGGGCAGCTCTGCTGGGGTTTCCCTTGGGCCGCCAGCTCTGGGCAGACTCTGTCCTGGCTGAGCTCTGGGACCGGGGCCCGAGGGTCATACTCAGGTGGCCTCTGCAAGCTCCCCTTCTGCTCGGAGGGATGGGTGTGGGATGGGGCTGCGTGTGTCCTGCATGCTTGGGGGATTGTTGCTGGGGTCAGTGCCTTTCCCAGGAACACTCTTCCTGGCCTGGTCCCCAGTGGGCAGCAGGGAGCCCTGGGCAGGGGCAGACCCAAGAGGCCAAGTGGGGGAACCCCTCTCTGAGACCCCCTGGTCTCCCTCCAGGGTAAGCACACTCAGCCTGGGGCCTGAGCCCCAGATGTCTTTCTGAGCCTGTCAGCTCCAGCTTGTCACTACTCAGAATGGAGGGCATATCCCTGTCATTGCCTGGTGCCCTCCTTGTGGCCTTGGGTTGTGCATCCCACCTGCTGACCCTGAATCTGCAACAGCATGTTGAAGGGGTGGACGTGACAACAGTGGGTGTCCCAGGCAGCCATCCTCTTTCCCAGGCCATCCCCGGTGAGGAGAAAGGATTAGGACATTTTGTTTACTGATCATCTTTCTCAGGAATTACGTATGGAGATTGCAAAACAAGAATTAATTGTCCACGCCCGGGAAGCAGCATCCAGGGTCCTGAGTGCGCTAAGTGGTGAGCAGCGGCCCAAGTCCTCCCCTTTGCGGTCTGGAGGCCCCTGTGGGGACTCCTTGTGACTACGCACCTCTCACCCGTCCCAATGCAGACCGGCAGATGTCGGAACAGATGGCCCTGGACGCCCGGAAGCGAGAGCAGTTTCAGAGGCTGAAAGAACAGTTTGTAAAGGACCAGGAGGTGGGTATGTCCCGGACCTGCGGGGCTCAGGCTTGCAGAATCCTGATGTAACAAGCCGGGCTGTGTGTGTGGTGCAGCGACGCCTGGCGGCCAGACGGGAGGAGCTGGAGGACGACTTCAGCCACGCCCGCGAGCTCCGAGACAGGGAGAGAAGGCTGAGATCCCTGGAACAGGAGCTGGAGCGGAAGGCGAGGTGGGTGGCAGGGCTGCAGGCCCGGGGCGGGGTGACAAAGAGCCCCGTGGCGCTGGTTTAATCTTAGTGAAGGTGACTTGACTTTTTTATTTTGAAAAATGTCAAGCATACGTTAAGGTACAAAGGTACATATATGGAACCCAGGGCGCCCACTTGGATTCAGTGCTTATGGCCATTTTGCTGTATTCAGAGACCCTTAGCTGTCCTGAAATGTCGTCTTATGGTTGGTTTGCATGGAGTAGAATCAAGGCAAGTCCACATGCTGCGTTTGGTGTCCTGTCTCTGTTTGTTTATCTTAATTCTAAACAGCTCCTGTTTATTTTTAGGCCTGTTATTGGCCTGAAAAAGAGATGGGGCATTTGTCCAGCACAGCATCCGAGAGTCTCCTTGTGGTGTCACTAGCTTGTCATATTATCTGGGAGCAGAACTGGCGCCTTGAAGGGGTGGTTCAGCATCTCAGAGAAAGCCCTTTGGGGGGAGGCTGCACACGTCCTCCTTAGTCCTGCGGGATGACCCGTCACCCCGACCTTGGCTGCTATTCATGGAGCCAGCAAGGGGTGTGCGTGTAGGTGGGTGTGTCTGTGTGTATACTTGTGTATGTGTGTGCATGCATGTGAGCAGATCTTCTCCTGTATGTACATGGAGAAAACAAGGTACAGAGACCATGTTCTTGGCCTGTGGCAGGCAAATTAGAGATGGCCGGTCCAGGTTTGGGTCTAGTTGCCCGCTGGAGAGAGGCTCAGTCTCTGCAGTGACAGGCAAGGCAGGCTTTGAATTCAGCAAATAAAACATTTGCGTTGGTTTTGCTTCATGTACTTTTATGTATTAATCTCAGTCTTTGGGGTTTGCACCTGCAGAATGGGAAGAGGCCCACCGTGCACCTCAGAAATGAGGCCTGGCTTCCCGAGAGGCTCCCTGCTCGTCCCCTTGCTCAGGCTGTGTGGGGTCTCATTCTGGTGTTATTAAACAGATGTGGGCTGGGCACTTGCCTGCCAGGGTCTCCTAGTCTGGTAGGTGGAAAGGCCAGGTGATGCCCCTGCAGCTGTTGTGAGGGCCCAGAGGGAGCGGCCACAGCAGGGGTCTGGGGAGGTGCCCACCAGGAGCCTCTTGTGGACATCCCAGCCAAGGGGTGCCTGCTGCATGGGATGACTGGTGACCGTGTCCTCTCTGGGCATGGCTCCAGGCAGGCACTGGTCGACCATTACAGCAAGTTGTCTGCAGAGGCAGCTCGGCGGGAGCAAAGGGCGCTGTGGAGAATCCAGAGGCACCGCCTTGAGAGCGCACGGCTTCGTTTTCTCTTAGAAGATCAGAAACACATTCAGGTATCGCAGCAGTTTTAGATGGCAGCTCTTTCCCTGGTTTTGGGGGTCTCTGAACTCCCTGAAATTGCACACAGATGTCTGTGCCTGTGTAGGGTGGGGTTGGTAGTTCTCATCAGCTGCAGGAGGGCACTGTGCTGCCCCCTTTGTGACACCCCATTGCACAGATACAGATGATGAGGAGCTCACGGTGCTGAGCACTCCCATAGCCCAGCCTCCTGGCTAAGCCCATCATGAGTCTCATTTTGCTCAGTGCACATGGCTGTCATGGGCAGCGGGGGCTGTGGCTGCTGTGTGGGGGCTGTGCTGGGCTGGGTGCCAGCTCTGCTAGTCACCCCTTAGCTGCTGCTCTCATCCTGCCGGCTTGAATTTCAGGGGATGCTGAAACACGTATCAGAGGTTCACAAGCCCCAGGAGGCGCTGGCTGTCCTCCCAAGTACACACTCCCAGGTGAGGGGCCAGGGTAGGACCCAGGGCGCCCTAGTTCTGGGTGGGGTGTGCTGGGCCTGGCTGTCCCCATAGTCCTTGGCGCTTGGTGAGTGTCAGCCACGGTCGTAGAGCTGAACTTGTGGGATGGTGTTAGGTGGCCGGAGGGACCATGAGGTCAGATTGGGTCCAATGGCACTTATGTTTCAGGCCATGTCTCCAGGTCCTGAGCACCCAGACGGAGGCCGAGGCTGTGATTCCTGGCCCAGAGAGCAGCACTTGGCCACCTGGGATTGCCCAAGCAGGCTGAGCATGTCGATGCCACAGCCCGTGGAGGCTGCAGCAGTGGGGCCTGGTGGCATGGGGCCCCAGCAGGTGGCGGGGGCTGAGCAGCCCGTGCAGACCAGCGAGGTCCCTCTCCTGGAGGAAGTGCTGCAGACCATCAGCACAGACCTGCCCTTCTCGGCTCTCGGGAAGACACCCGTAGTAGCTAGCATTCAGCCCTCTGGGCTGCAGGAGTATGATTTTAGTACCATCCTGAGGCCAGCTGTGGCCACTTCGCCTTCACCAGGGCCCTTCCAAGCTGTAGAGGGCAGCTTGGGCAGCTCAGGACAGCAGATGTGGGGGGATACTTGCCTGAAGCTGGATGCACACGTCCCTGACACACAGTTGGCTCTGCCTCAGCTACACCCACCCAGGCATGTCACTCCTGAGGGGAGCAGCTGGCCCACAGAGCAGCTCCTTGGGCACATGTCAGGGGATGGTATTCCCACAGAAGGCTATGCTCCTGGAACAGCTCCATCCCGACCACAGTGGAACATCCACGGACACGTGTCGGACGCCAGCATCAGGGTTGGGGAGAACGTGTCAGACGTAGCTCCCTCCCGGCCACGGTGGAACATCCACGGACACGTGTCAGACGCCAGCATCAGGGCTGGGGAGAACATGTCAGACGTGGCTCCCTCCCGGCCACGGTGGAACATCCATGGACACATCTCTCAGTCCCACGTGATGCTGGGAGTGTTGTCACCAGAAGCTGAACCCAACATACCCAGGCCCCACTGGATCCCCCCTGGCCAGATGTCCCAGGCAAGCCTCAGACTGGGCGCACAGAGCCCTGCCCTGGAATGTGGGCCACAGTCCCCTGTAGAAACGGTGCTCGCAGTCTCCTCTTCCAGCTCGGGCAGCGGGGAAGAGAGCAATCTCCAGACCTTGCCTTCTGCTGTGGCCAGGCCCGACACTCTGGGAGACGGCGTTCCTGAGGAACCAGGTCAGAGTGGGGCAGGTGGTGGTCAAAGGTGGGGCAAGAAGAGGAGGCAGCCTGTGAAGGTGTCTTCAGGGTTCCTTTGTCAGCCAGGACGTGAGCTGCTGTTCTGGGGCTGTAGGAGATACAGCCTGAGCCAGGGCTGGCCCCACTGTCCCCTCAGCAGGTGCTTAGCCCTGACACCCCTCCCTTTTGTGCCCACCCAGGCCCAGGGAGGAGTGGAGACCCTGAGGACTTCTCTCCAAGTTGGCCTCTGAACCTGCAGGTCAGGGTGGACACATCTCAGGGGCTCTGGGGGTTGGGGAGCACGCAGTGAGGGCTCGGTCACTCTAGGTCCCACGTACTGTTTTCCTTTTTCAACACAAGGGTGGGGGACCGGGGAGCAGTGTGCTGGGTGGGGAGGCAGTTCTTTGAGGTTGGCCTCTTTGTAGGAAGATGCGGCTGCCCAGAGCAGCCTAGGCTCTGGCAAGGAGGCGGCGGAGGCGGAGGCGGAGGCCCGGCGCTGGGGCTGGGAGCAGGCCTACCTGGCAGGCCTGGCCAGGCAGTACCCCCTGGAGCAGTACCCAGACAGCTATGAGTGCATGTGTGAGTGGACCTGCCGTGGCAGGTGGGGAAGCGGGAGCCCTGGGACCGTGTGTGCCACACACTGACAGTCTGGCTTCCTGCAGCGGAGCCTCCTGCTGCTCACTTGCTACACCACGTGTTTCCGCGGGTCTTCACCTTCCCTGTGGACCCCCAAGTCCAGTCAGCCTCGGATGAGACTGCGGTGCAGCTGAGCGAGCTGCTGACACTGCCCGTGCTGATGAAGCACTCCATCACGGCCCCGCTGGCCGCCCAGTGAGTGCTGCCCACCCCCCTGCCCTCTGCCTGCCCTGCTGCCCAACCCTGACCCCGGCCTCCCACCCGCAGCATCTCCTTGGTAAACAAGGCCGCAGTTGACTACTTCTTCGTGGAGCTGCACCTTGAGGCACACTGTGAGATGCTGCGGCACTTCCTGCTCATGGAGGACGGCGAGTTTGCCCAGTCCCTCAGCGACCTGCTCTTTGAGAAGGTGACCCCAGGTGCAGGGTTGGGGTGGCGCTGGCTGCAGAGGGAAAGTCCCTGGGGAGGGGAGGCCACTGCTGACCTGTGTCCCACAGCAGGGTGGCCCTGTCCCCCTGGCACAGAGCATGGGGCACTGGGCCCTGCTGAATGGCTTGGGACTCCTCAGGATGCCTGTCCCTTTCCTGCTTCAGCTCGGGGCCGGCCAGACACCCGGGGAGCTGCTCAACCCGCTGGTCCTCAACTCCATCCTGAGCAAGGCCCTGCAGTACAGCCTCCATGGGGACACCCCGCACGCCGCCAACCTCTCCTTCGCCCTCAAGTACCTGCCTGAGGTGTTTGCACCCAACGCCCCGGATGTGTTGAGCTGCCTGGAGCTCAGGTACAAGGTCAGCAGTGGCCCTCACCATGTGGATGCGAGGGGGGCCTGCCCCATGGGGCTGCGTGCTGAGTGAGGCTTCCTGAGCAGGTGGACTGGCCCCTCAACCTGGTCATCACCGAGAGCTGCCTGAGCAAGTACAGTGGTATCTTCTCCTTCTTGCTGCAGCTGAAGCTCATGATGTGGACACTCAAGGACATCTGTTTCCACCTCAAGCGCACAGGTGAGACTGCCTGGGACCCGCCCCCAGGGGCGTGGGGCTTCTGCTCACTCTCTGCCCTCTCCCCAGCCCTAGTGAGCCACATGGCCAGCTCTGTGCAGTTCCGCCAGCTGCAGCTGTTTAAGCACGAGATGCAGCACTTCGTGAAGGTCATCCAGGGCTACATTGCCAACCAGATTCTGCATGTCACCTGGTGTGAGTTCAGAGCCAGGCTGGCTGCGGTGCGTGACCTTGAGGATATCCAGCGTGCACATGCCGAGTACCTGCACAAGGCTGTCTTCAGGTGAGGCCAGCGACACCTGGGGCCGCATCACCTCCCAACTCCCGGGTGCAGCCCCCCCAGCAGCACTGCCTTCCCTGCAGGGGCCTGCTGACAGAGAAGGCGGCGCCGGTCATGAACATCATCCACAGTGTCTTCAGCCTCGTGCTCAAGTTCCGCAGCCAGCTCATGGCTCAGGCCTGGGGTCCAGCCGGCGGCCCTCGGGGCGCTGAGCACCCCAACTTTGCCCTCATGCAGCAGTCCTACAGCACTTTCAAGTACTACTCCCACTTCCTGTTCAAAGGTGAGTCCCTGGCCAGGTGGGGCTACAGGGTTGGCCAGGGTGGGGTCCAGAGCTGTGGGCGGAAGTCTGAGCTGCTTGCTGACCCCCAGTGGTGACCAAGCTGGTGAACCGTGGCTACCAGCCCCACCTGGAGGACTTCCTGCTGCGCATCAACTTCAACAACTACTACCAGGACACCTGAGGGCCTGCTCCTCGGGCGCACGCGAGTAATAAAGGTGCCTCAGCCTCTTGGTGGCTGTCCTCTTTTCTCTTCTGGGCTGGGACAGGGCAGGAGGGAGGAATGACCACACGGAGGCGGACTGAGGAAGCCGGTGGTTTATTCAGGGGCCTGGGAGACACATGGTGGGGGCTGGAGGAGCTGCCTCATCCTGGGACCAGCCCCCCCATCCTCCACACGCACAAGGCTGAGCTCCGGTCCTTGCAGGGAGCTCACAGGGCTGGGGCTGTGCTGCGGAGCTGGCATCAGACAGAGACGGGTCAGGTCCTGACTGGACGTCTCTGCCATCACAGAGAGGTGGGCGAGGCGGGCAGCCCGGCACCATCTCAGCAACTTCACAGCACTCGAGGGCCTCGGAGACTCCAGGAGTGTGGAGCACCCGAGGCCATTACGAGGATCACGTCACACACAGTTCTGCTGCCCAGAGTGGGGGCTTGCTGCTGTAGGAGTGCCTCCTGCCGGCTGTCCCTCCACCCTCCTCAGGCTCTGCGGCTGCCACCCCTTCACAGTCGTAGGGGGCCTCCAGCAGCTTCAGCACACGCTGCACCTGGGGGAGAACAAGGGTGAGGGGGTCTGAGGCTGTCCCTCCCTCCTGGGGACAGAGCAGGGGCAGGTGTGTGCTTGCCTCTGAGAAGTCTCCGCCCTCAGCAGCCTCGATGGCATTCTGTGCGATGTAGTTCCTCAGCACATACTTGGGGTTGCTGGTGCGCATCACACGCATGCGCTCGGCCTGCCAGGTGGCAGTATCCCTGACACCCTCCTTGTCCTTGTCCAGCCGGGCTCTGGAATCACATCCGGGCTGGTCTGTCCCAGCAGGTGTGGCCCACAGCACACCCCCACTCCACCCCAGCTATCTGTAGCCACCTTGGCCTGGCGGTGTGGTGCCCTGGTGACTGTGGGCTCACCTACCTGTACTGCTGGAGCCAGCCGGCCCAGTGCTCCCTGTTCCTGCTCTGCAGCTCGGCCGGGTTCAGCTGCTCCAGCTGAGCCTGCTGCTCCACACGCTCCATCTCCCTTGTGATGTTCGCCTGCGTGCCCATGAGTGCAAACAGCTGTGGGTTCGACTGTGCCAGCATCAGCATCATGGAGAGCTGCCTGCACGAGATGGGCAGTGTGAGGCTGTGTCCTGTGCCTGTTGGGAGGCCTTGTCCCCAACCCAGCCCGGAGCCCTGCTGTGGTGGTGAGCCCAGGTGGGCACCCACCACCCATCCCCACGTTCTGCTGAGGGCAGGGACAGTCTCTGTGGCTTGGTGTTTCCACCTACATCCTAACTGAATGCCAGTTTCTTCCTGGACAATTGCTGACCCCCAGGGTTTAATGCTTGTGGGATGGTCACTGCTATTAGGACTCTTCCCTGGCAGGCTTTGTGCTCAGCAGGTCCTGTTGGCCTGTGCTCCTATGGCCCCTGCTCCCCCAGAGTTCCTTTCTGTGTGACCAGAGTCTGTTGTTACCACAACCAGCACTTTCCATGCATTACCCTGAACAAGGGAAGCACTCTTTGGATGGGGCATGCTCTTCCTATTGGGAGACAGTGCAGGAAAGTATGGTCTGTCTGGGAATCTGAGTGCCCGTCATCTTCCCTGGTAAACCGGAGACTATTCTGGGAGGCCCACCTGCAGCAGAGACTGCAGCCACCCAGTCGTGCTATCTGGCCTCCCTCACACCTGTGTCAGCATCACTTGTCTTCTCTGTGATCAACAGGCCCCAGTGCCACAGAGACAGGACCTGACTGCCCAATCCCTGGGATGGGAGTGGCCACCTGGGCCCCCAGACTTGACTACACAGCCCCAGCCAGCTCCGTCTCCAACACTCCCTTCAAACCCACTTTCTGAACATTCCCCCCTTTCTGGAAACAAATTCTAAGGAAGCAGGACCCAGGTACCCACCGAGGATCCATCTGGGGTCGGAAGGCAAGTCTCAGCTCCTCCAGGGAGGCACACTGTGCAATCAGCATGGCCAGGAACTCTGCCAGGGACTCCGGCTCAACTGGGAAGGAGCTCAGTGAGTAGAAGGTGTTTGTGAAGTCGGCACCTGGAGTAGAGGCTGCTCAGGGCACAGGCCCTGCACTTCCCCCTCAAGGCGCTGTCCCACTGCCAGACTGACCCACACCCTCTGTCCGACACGTGCCGAGCCTGACGCAGTGGCAGGTTCTGGAGCGCCTGCCCCTCCCCCATCCCACTCCTCGGCCTCCACCCATCTGCACCCAGCTCGACCTCTGTTCTCTGCACCCACAAGTCCTCTGTAAGATGGATGGATATGGAGAAGGTGCTGTGGGGGGCACCTGTCCCCAGTCCTGTTGTCACAATCACCACTGCCAGCTTCGGGAGCTACAGAGTGCTGAGGAGAAGCCCAGGGCTCGGCACATGACAGATATTACGAGGTTCTCAACCTGACTTGTTCAAACACGGTCACATGTCAGCATGGTAACCCTAAGGCAGTATCTAAAAATTAAACAAAAGAAACTGACATGGGAATCAAAACAGTATATTACAAAAACAAACACAAAGGTGGCAATAATGGAGGAAATGAGGGACAAAAAAAGTGTAAGACACAGGAATAGCAAAATGGCAGAAGTACTTCCTTACCAGTAATTACTTTAAAAGTAAGTGGATTAATCTCTCCACCAAAAGGCAGATTGGCAAAATGGATAAAAAGACATGTTTCAACCACATGCTGTCTGTAAGAGACTTGCAAAATAGTCAGAGACATAAACAGGTTGAAAGTGAAAGGATGAAAAAATACCTGGCCAGGTGTGGCAGCCCACGCCTGTAACCCCAGCACTCTGGGAGGCCGAGGTGGGAAGATCACTTGCGCCCAGGAGTTTGAGACCAGCCTGAGCAACATAGCAAGACCTCCTCTCTACCAAAAAAAAAAAAATTAGCCAGGCCCACTGTTGTCAGGCGCTGCAGTCCCAGCTACTCGGGAGGCTGAGGCAGGAGGATCACCTGAGCCCAGGAGTTGGAGGCTGCAGTGAGCTATGATGATGCCACTGCACTCCAGCCTGGGGGACAGAGTGAGACCCTGTCTCAAAAAAAATCCCATGCCAACAGTAACCTAAGGACAGCTGAGGTGGCTATACTTATATCAGATAAAATAAACTTTAAGTCAAAAACTGTTGCAAGAGACAAAGAATGGCATTATATATGGGTAAAAGAGTCAATTCTTACGGGCCCAGCATGCTTCCACTGTGCAACTCTGCTTCCTGTAAGAGTCAATTCTTAGAACATGGAGAAAGGCAAAAGAAAAAGTCAACTCACAAAAATGTAAAAATTATAAACGTGCACTAAACAATAGAGCCTCAAAATACACAAACATTCACAGAATTGAATGGAGAAAGACAACAGTTCTATAACAGAAGTTGGAGACTTTAATACGCCACTTTATTAATAAAGGGCAGACAAAAGATCAATAAGGAAATAGAGGACTTGAATAACAGTATAAACCAACTAGACCAAACAGACATATGTAAAGAATACCGAACAAGAGCAGAATATATAATCTTCTCAAATGCACATAGGACATTCTCCAGGATAGACCATATATTAAGCCACAAAACAAGTCTTAATAAATTTAAAAAGACTGATATTTTTTCCAACCACAGGGTACTGAAGCTACAAGTTACTTAAAAATTTGTACACTTAATTTGTTCAGAAGGCAGATCTCATGTTAGTCTTATGTTAAGAGGAAAGAAAACTAGAAAATTCACAAATAATGTAAAGATTAAATATCATACTCTTAATCAACCAGTGGGTCCAAAAAGAAATCACAGGGGAATCCAGAAACTGCTTAGACACGTATGAAAACAAAAACACGACGCACCAAGATTTATGGTATACAACAAAAGCAGTGACGAGAAGGGAATGCACACTTGTTACAAGAGGAGACCTCCAATCAACAACCTAACGGTACACTGAGGAACTAGGTGTGAGGATAAAAAGAGCAAAGACAGACCACAGTTAGCAGAAGGGAAGGAAATAACAAAGCTTGGAGAAGATAAATGCAAAAGAGAATAGAAAAATAATAGAGAACAATCAAAGCAAGAGTTGGTTCTTTGGAGACATCAGCAAATGCTCTTAGCTGGTGGAAGAGGATGTGGCCACTGATCATACAGAGTCAAGGGCTGCGCGAGAGCACTCCGGAGACACGTGGCCTGACTCACTCACGCCAGGTATCTAAAGTACTCAAATTCATGGAACCGAAGTGCGGACGGTGGCTACTAGGGGCTGCGAGGAGGGGAAATTGGGAATTACTACTCGACATGCATGAAGTTTCAATCAGGACGCACAAGCTTTAGAGATCTGCTGTACAACATTGTGCCAACAGTCAACGATAACATGTGGTACACTTAAAATTTAAGAGGGTAGATCCATGTTACTACCACAAGATTTTTTTTTTTCCCCAGAGACAGGGTCTCACTCTGTTGCCCAGGCTGGAATGTAGCGGCACAGTCATAGCTCACTGTAACCTTGAACTCCTGGGTGCCAGCGATCCTCCCGAGTAGCTGGGACTACAGGCACGTGCCACCATGCCCAACTATTATAAAAAAAACTTTTGTAGAGATGGGGTCTCACTATGTTGCCTGGGCTGGTCTTGAACTCCTGGCCTCAAGTGATCCTCCCACCTCAGTTTCCCAAGCTGCTGGGATTACAGGTGTGAGCCACTGTGTTCAACAACTTTTTTTTTTTTAAAGAATACCATGAACAATTATATGGCAAAATTAGATAACCTAGATGGCACAGACAAATTCCTAGAAACACAAATTACTAAAACTGACTCAAGGAGAAACATAAAATCTAGATAGACCTAAATCTAAATAAAATGAGTAAAAAGATTGGCCAGTAATCAAAAACTTCCCAACAAAAAGGCAACGACCAGATGGCTTCACTGGTGAATTCTACCACACATTTAAAGAAGAAGTAATACCAGTCCTTCTTAAACTTCTTGGAAAACTTAGAAGAGGAGAGAATACCTCCTAACGCATTCTGTGAGGCCAGCATTGCCTTAATATCAAGGCCAAACAAACACTACAAGAAAACTACAGGCTAATATCCCTTATAGATGCAAAAATCCACAAAATACTAGCAAAATCCAGCATGTTAAAAGGATTATAACCAAAAGAATAAAGCCATAGGATCATCTCCATTGCGGGAAAAAGCACTTGACAGCTCAAGAGCCTTTCATGGCAAAAACACTCAAACTAGAAGAAAACTTCAACCTGATAAAAGCTGGACACTTTTCCTCTAAGATCAGGAACATGACAAGGATGCCCACTTTGGACACTTCTGTTCAACATGCAACTACAATTTCTAGCTAGAGCAATTAAGCAAGTTAAACATATGATCCAGCAAACCCACTAACCACATACCCAAAAGAACCGAAAGCAGATGCTCAGATATTTTCACTCATTTTCATAACAACACTATACATAATAGTCAAAATATGAAAGCAGCCTAAGTGTGCATCAATAGATTATGGATAGGCAAAA
This sequence comes from Daubentonia madagascariensis, assembly GCA_023783475.1. NCBI lineage: Eukaryota > Metazoa > Chordata > Mammalia > Primates > Daubentoniidae > Daubentonia > Daubentonia madagascariensis. The sequence goes on along the minus strand of JAKFHU010000127.1, from coordinate 1,355,132 downwards.
TGTGGTATATCCATACAATGGAATATTAGCCTTAAGATGGAATAAGATTCTGATACATACATGGATGAATGTTGAGGACATTATGCTAAGTAAAATAAGCCAGTCACAAAAGGACAAACACTATTATTCCACTCATGACGTCCTACAGTAATCAAATTCATGGAGTAGAATGGTGGGTGCCAGGGCCTGGGGGAGGGGATTAGTGTTTAGCAGGGACAGAGCGTCCGTTTGGGAAGGTGGAAAAGTTCTGGAGATGGATGTGGTGATGGCTACACAGCAACATGAATGTGCTCAATGCTGCTGAAGTGTGCACTTGAAAAGGGTAAACTGCGTATTTAACTACAATGAAAATACTGAACCCCCGCTGTGGTGTGTGCCTTGGGCCCTCACCAGTCAGGCGCATGATCTCCAGGAGCTGGGCCACTAGCACTGCATCCTCCTCCTGCTCCACTCCCACGAGGCCCAGTTTCCTGCGCATCTTCTGCAGGTAGTGCCTTTGGAACTCGGCATCAAACTCCTCAGCCAGGATAGCCTCGCCCAGCTCAAGGGGCAGCTCTGGCTCCAGGGCCTCAGCCAACTTCTGCAGGTTCCACTTGCACACCTCAGGCTGCTTGCTGTAGGAGTAGCGTCCAGTGTTGTCGGAGGCGTTGCACACGTGGTCAGGGTCGTACCTGCCGTAGGGCAAGAGAGCTACAGCGCTGCCTGGAGGGACACGCCAAGGGGACAATGCAGGCCCCTGGAGGGGAGGCCAAAGGCAGTGCTCATGGGTCCGCCCTCTCCTGCCCTGTCCCCTGGGGCCCTTTCCTACAGGCTCAGGTCAAGGACCCTGGAGTTGCCGTTGACACTCCTTTCTACAGTCAGCTGCCAGCTCCTGTCAGTTCTGCCTGAGCACAGGGAAGCCGCGCTTGCTTCCTGCTCACGTCCTTTAAATCCATTTTTTTTTTTTTTTTTGAGACAGAGTCTTGGTCTGTCACCCTGCTAGAGTGCAGTGGCATCAGCCTAGCTCACAGCAGCCTCCAACTCCTGGGCTCAGGCATCTTCCTGCCTCAGCCTCCCGAGTAGCTGGGACTACAGGAACGTGCCACCACACCCAGCTGGTTTTTCTATTTTTAGTAGAGACAGGTCTCACTCTTGCTCAGGCTGGTCTCCAACTTCTGGCCTCAAGCAGTGCTCCCGCCGCGGCCTCCCAGAGTGCTGGGATCACAGGCTGAACCACCGCGCCTGGCCTAAATCCATTTTCTTTTCATTTCTTTTAAAATTATTATTTTTAGGCCTGGCGCGGTGGCTCACGCCTGTAATCCTAGCACTCTGGGAGGCCGAGGCGGGAGGATTGCTTGAGCTCAAGAGTTCGAGACCAGCCTGAGCAAGAGCGAGACCCCCGTCTCTAAAAAAAAAAAAAAATTATTATTTTTAATAGCCAAATTTAGTAGTGGGGGTTGTATACCAACTTCAGCAACACTAATGTTAGTTGGTTCTGATAACCCACTGCCATCGGGCCAGGCTTTCGCTCCATTTTCACCCAGCCACGCAGGAACCCTTTTCAAAATGCTAAGACAGTTCACGTTTCTTTGCTCAGACCCCTCCAGGGGATTTCTACTTCCAGGAATGGCTGACTAGGCACTGCCAAGAAGGAAACACAGAATGAGGTGTCACAGGAACAGCAGCACGAGCCCCGAGGCCAGATGCTGGTCTTCCCCCTGCCACCCCGCAGGAGCCAGTTCCTGGGCAGGCCCAGGCCACTCACCTGTCCAGGAAGCCGAAGGGCCCGTAGTCGAGGGTGAGCCCCACAATGCTCATGTTGTCAGTGTTGAGCACACCATGGCAGAAGCCAACACACTGCCACTCGGCCACCATCCGTGCAGTGCGCCTCGTCACCTGGGGCAGAACAGGTACTGGTTGCTCCCTCCTCTGGGCCCCACCCTCTCTTGTTCCAGAGTGAGGGCAGCCCTCCCGCCCTTCTTCCCACCGCTGGCACCAGCTGTGCTTCACTGAGCAGTTCTCACTCTCCGGGCACTTCCGGGGGGCCTGTCCCAGTGTCTTCTGTAATCGCAGTCACGGAGGAGACTGAGATTTTGGAAGGAGAAAGAGTTTTTCGAATAAGTTGGAACGTGTGGGTTCTAATCCTCACTTATACCATCTGTTCTTTTATATGCTCACAAACTTGGCTTTTACCCAAACCAGAAAAATGAGGGAACCCTGACAGTCCCCTGACTCAGACCCAGTAGGAAGACCCGTGGAAACAAGGAAGTTACCTGTCCTAGGTGCAGGCCACTGTGCCCTGTAGGCTGCTGTCCCATCTCCCCCCTGGTGCCACTAGGGCCAGGGTCTGGCTGCCAGCCCTGCTCACTTGACCCCCAATCAGACAGTAGCCCATACACAGCCTGGCACCAGCACGACTTCAAAAACAGGAGCCCAAGATGCAGGGCAGCACCCAAGGGCCTCTCTACCCAGCGCCCACCCAGACACCAAGTCCCTTGTTGAGCACGGGCCCTGCACACACATCACCTCCCAGAAGGCCATGGATGCTCCCAGGAATCAGTCAGCACTGTCCTCTTGCTTCACTGACAGAAAGACCAAGGCTCAGGGGGCAGAGTGACCAGCCCAAGCCAACCTACCATGTCTGCACCAGAGCCACGAGGCTGAGTCCCACCGGCCCTCCCAGTATCCTATGGCCCCATCATTTGTCCACATGGATTGGGCCGAGGTGGGGTTAAGGGACTGCTGACCCGGTGCAGGATGGAGCCCCACAGAAACCTGCCTGGTGCCCACTGCTACCCCCAAGCCACATGGTGAAATGGGCCTGCATCTGGCTATGGTGAGCTGCTCCACGGGTGGTCTGAACCCCACCCCCACCCCTACATGGCCTGAGACTTCCTCTTCTACCTACACCTGCCAGTGCTGCAGGCTCTAGCTGGCCAGGTGAGGCCCGGGTTCCCCCACTGCACTCCAGGCATCCTGTGACCAGGAGGAGGTCAGGTCATGTGAGGGACATGTGTGCTGTCTGTGGGGCAGGGACCATGTCTGACAGCTCTGGGGGTGGGCCCAGACCGAAGCCAGGACAGTCAGCATCTCCCCCAAATTAAAACCCTGGGCTAGCTGCTCCAGGGGCCGCTGTGAGCACTGATCCTTGGGGCACCCAATACCCAGCAGTGTGTCCTCCCAAGCCAGTTCCTTCTCTCCAGCGCTCTCCACCAGCTGAGGCCCCACTAGGCCCCTGCAAGTACACCGAGCATGTCAGCAGGCACACAGGGCCCATCAATCCACTGAATCAGTGACTCTGGGCTTTATGAGAAGTCTGCCCACAAGTCCCAGGGAGGGGATGGGGCTTGGGGGCTGAAGGGGGTGGTTCAGAGAAGGGCAGGGACGCCCGGTGAAGCCTTTGTCCACCAGCTGTGTGTTCAGCAGTAGGTGAGGGCGCCCAGCACCCACCCACCTCCCGGAAGAAGGCAGCATTCCTCTGCACACTGTCGCTGGCGTAGGCAGCCTGGATTTCTGGGTAGAAAGAGCTGATCACATAGTCCAGCATCTGCACTCGAATGTCGTTTCTCCCCACGCTGGGGCCTGTGCGCCCAGTGTGCTCGTCTGTGGACTTAAAAATCTCAAAGGATCCGAACCTGGAGGGAAGACTTGAGTTTTCAGTAGGTCAGACACGACCCCAGCCCCTTGTGAAAATAAAAAAGAGAAGTCAAAACAAAAGCAAACAACCAACCAAAATATATCTTGGCTTTGAATGACACAAATACAGACAAGTTTCACTGTCAACAACCAGCCACTGACCAAGCCCTTCCTCTCGCAGTCTGGGGCACGAGCAGGGGAGGCCACCTCCACCCCCTGGCTCAGCGAAGAGGGTTTTGTGCGCCCTTCCACGCTGAGGGACACGGCCTGTCGCCGGCACCCTTGGGCGGGGGCAGGGCCAACTGCAAGGGACAGTGTCAGTAGTGGTCAGTGGCACTCTCAACCAGGGTGACTGTCCCCCAGGCCAGCTCAGCCAGTGTGTGGATGTTTTTCATTGTCACACTGGGGTTACTACTGGCAACTAGTGGGCAGAAGCTAGGAATGCTTTCAACACCCCGCCAGGCACAGGATGGCCTCCATCAAAATGCCCACCATGCCGCTGTAGAGGAGGGTCGCCAGGGTGAGGCAGGTCCCTGCCTTGGGTCCCTCCCCTCCCCAGAGACCAACACAGTCAGCCTCAGGCATGGGCGGCTGGCAGCCCTGGCAGATCGGGAGAACCCCAAGACTGACCAGGACCTTTGGGCAACTCGGTTCAGGTAACCAGGACTGAAAAGGTGTCGGATGCCAGGCAGCAAGGTGACATCAAACACAGGAGCCAGCCCCAAGGGAGTCTAAACCAACCAGCGGCTGGACCATCCCCAGGATGACCGCCAGGCACTGGAATACGCCATGCATGTAAAGTCTGCGTATTTACAGTGCGCTAAATGAGGCCATTTCCTTGGTCAAGTGTGAATAGGTCCTTGTCATAAACCCCCAGACAGCAGCTCTGTGCACGTGCCTTCCTAGAACCTCACGCTCAGGCAACCCCTCCTCCCAGGAAGTACCACTCAGGGGCTCCCCTCTGGTGCCCAAGCTCCTGCACCCCTCACTGGTGCCTCAAGGCACCAAGCAGGCAGCCTCGACCTCTGCCCTCTGCTTCTCCTGCTCTTTCTAGCTATGACAGGGCCTGGACAGGGACTGTGGGCACAACTGTCCACACACAGGACAGGACCCTGACCCAGAAAGCCACCTGCCTTTTGCACTGTAAATCCCTCCCAGTGGGCAGAAGCATCCACTTTGTAGACAGTCTGCTTCTGAGACTGCTCTAGGGACAGGCTTGACTTTCTAAGAGGCCAGGGCTGTCACCTCGGTTTACTGGTTCTACTAGACTTTCCAGCTGCGTGAACACAAATCTCTGATGACTCTATAAGCAAGTGCACATAGAAAGGCCTAAAGGACCCCAGCATTACCTTATAAAAGTAGAAGCTATACGCAACACAACTGTGCATTTTTCATATTTTGGATTACCATCATAGAACACATCGCGCACCACTGTGGACTCGGACGTGACACAGGCCCCAGCCCGCGTGGTGGGGATTCCCAGGTGGAACATGGCTTCGCTGCACAGGAACTCTCGGATGCTGGACCGTAGGACTTTGCGACCATCAGCCCGTCTGAAATCAAGCACAAGAGTTCCCTGTGCAGGCTGGGCAAGGGCCCCTCCACACCAAGACGCGGGCAGCAAACAGAGCGGCGTGAGGAAGGCTTCTTAAAGAAACACTAACATCGCGTGAACACTCTGGATGATACCACACACTTGGAGCCCCACGTTGCCCAGGTCTGGCAGCCACACTACAGAGTGTGGCCTGTGGCTGGGGACCAAGTCACTGCTGAGGACAGTGAGACCAACAGAGCCAGCAGGAGGCCTCCCAGGAAAGACCCCGCTGGCTCCAAGTATACCCTCGAACCTGCAGTTCTGTTTCTGTGAATTTATTTTACAAAAATACAATCATCTACACGTATACACCAGCATTATTTGTAGTAGAGAAAACACTGAAAACAACCCATGCGCAAGTGCTCCTCAGAGTAAGGTTGACACTGTCTGCCCTGTTCTCAGACATGGGGGCTAAGCGACGCCACAGGGCAGGGACGTGACCCTGGGCAGGGGCCTTGGAACAGGCAGGTCGGCCCAGGGCAGAGGTTCAAAGTGCTAAGCTAGAGGAACCGGGCAGTGCAGAGAGAGGAGGAGCGAGAGCTTCATTACCAGGAACAGAGCTCTGCACGTGGCAGCCTGTGCTGCTGCAGCAAGAGGCTCGGGAAGGCTGCGCCACACACACTGGGTCTGTGAATGGGCTGCGGGCAGGGGAACGCCACTTGACTTGGATAGTCTTGTATGGATTGAACTTTTTGTTTATACCAATTCTCTATCATTTTTTTAAAAAGCAGGTGTTCCCAGCCTCCGCCTCACTGCCATCACTCTCTAACGCCAGTACCGCCCCTGGCTCGCGAGCTCCAGCTGCAGGAGCAGGCAGTGAGGAGGTGGCAGCAGCACGGCTCCTACAACGCAGGGGGCTGCAAGCCCCCGGTGGTGGAGCACTCAGGAACCAACTGGCAACAAAAGCTGCTCAAAAGCGCGCCCTCTCCTGAGGGGTGAAGAAACCATCGCTGCGGGCGTGGCACTTCGTGAAATTAGGCACTTTGTGAAATTAGGTGTTGTCACAAGTCCACTGCACTGCTGATCCGCAAACGTCCCTGCCAGCATCTGCTGAGAGATACTGCTCAGGACTTAAAGCCAGAAGGGTGCAGCCGCTGGTGCTCTGCAGCAGGCAAGGGAGGCCGCTCTGGTGGCCTTTCTGAAGACACCAAGCTGTGTGCTGGCCATGCCAAACGGGACGAAACCAGGTATTGGCAGTTTCTCCATTTTCATCTGTATGTGAATTTATAAACGTGGGGATGTAAAGCAGGAATGCAAGTCAAAATGTTTCAGTAAACAAGCTTTGGCAGTTCAACTTTATAACGATTATAAATAAACCTCTTAAGTTCTTCAAGACAATGCCAGCATATGGATTTTTAAAAAACAAGTGAATTTCTTATTGACAGGAAAAGAAAAAGCAGAATATAGAAAAGGAAAGTGGGTTGGTCCAAGTGCAGTGGTGCTTACAACTAACTGATCACAACCAGTTACAGATTCCTTTGCTCCTTCTGCACTCCACCGCTTCCCTGGACCAGCCTAAAAAAAAAGGAAAGTGTTGGTTGCCCAGCAGAGCAGCTGGCCCGGGGAAGCCACGTCCTCAGCCCTTCCTTATAAGATGGGAGGACACGCTGACCTCCAAGCGCCCTGTCCAGTATCCAAACAAACCAACAAAGGGAGTCTGGAGCCGCATGCTGTGGCCAGGTCTGGCTTGGGATGCGGCAGTGTCCAGCACCGTCCTGGCCAAGAAGGCACCTGCAACAATCTAGAAACATCTCCCCCTAAAGAATAAAAACTCGTGGAAAGACAATGCGCACGACCTCTGTTATGCCTGGACGCCTAAGCTGGCGAAGGCACGACAGGGTGCACTGCTGCCCAGAGGCCTGAGTTAGGGGGTGCTGGGTGCTGGGCCCAGGGGTCAGAAGGCACTGAGCCCGGACCAGCACTCAGGGCTCTGCAGGCCTCTGTGGCCCTGGACATACCTGGAGCTGCCATGCTCTCATCTGGGAGCCTATGTGAGCCACACCTCTGGACACCTGGCCTGGCCAGGCAGTCACCACAGGCTCTCTCAAGTGTGACTACGACGCTGCTCTGGGACTGCACCACCCTGTGCCAGTGGGCCCAGGGGACCCTCCATCCTGCCTGCTCTCCACCTGTCTTCTGGAGTGTGCAAGGAACTGTGCCAGGGCCTGAAGGGCCAAGGTAACCCGTCCTGTCGTTCTACCCCTCCCTGGCTGTGGGAATTACTCCTTAGCCCAGCTAGATTTCACGTTAAGCCCAAAGCCAGGGAAGCCAGCACAGCCAGAGCTCATCTTGAATCTGGTAAAAATGATCCTGAAAACAAGCAGCCTGTCTTCTTGTCCAGGGCAAAGTTCCCAAAGCAGAAGCCAGAACCGAATGATGATTACACAGCAATTCATTCCCAGGGACAGACACACCTGACAACAGCCCCTTCTGTGCATCGGGACTGGTACCCACACGTGGGCCCAGGTGAGGAACAAGCTCCTCCATGCCTGCCAAGAGAGGCCATCCTAAAGCCCCAACACCCACAACAGGCCGCAGTCAGAGGGAAGAAGCCACCTGCCCAGTCCCCAAAACCCACACCTCAGGGCTCCAGCACAGCCACTTTCGACTTCAGCCTCAAGTCCGAGAGAACCATGGAGGCCAGGGGCTGTGGGACACATTGCAGGGAGGCAGGTGGGGCCTGAGTAAGGGTCAAATGACCGCTCCCCTTCTTTTTCAATGTTTTTACTGTGGTAAAGTACACATAAAATTTACCATCTTACTCATTTTTAAGCGTACAGATCAGTGGTATTAAATACATTCATAATATTGCACAACGGTCACCACCATACATTTGCAGAAATCCTTTTGTCTTGTGAAATTGAAACTCTGTCCCCATTAAGCACTAACTCCCAATTTCCCCTTCCCCCATCCCCTGGCAACCACGGTCTGTCTCTGTGCTTCGACTGCTCCAGGTCCTTTATGGTCACATGATTACGAACGGAGTCACACAGTGTCTATCTTTCTGTGTCCGGCTTACTGCACTCAGCGTAACATCCTCCAGGCCCATCCATGTTGTGACAGGTGTCAGAATTTCCTCCCTTTTTAAGGGTGAATGATACTGTTTGTATTTACCGCATTACGTTATCCGTTCATCAGCAGGTGGGCACCTGGGTTTCTTTCCACCTTTCGACTATTATGAGCAACGCTGCTACGAACGTGGGTGTACAAGCATCTCTTGGAGACCCCACTTTCAATTCTTTTGGGTATATACCCAGAAGTGGAATTGCTAGATCCTATGATAGTTCTGTGTTTAATTTTCTGAGGAACCACCATACGGTTTCCCAGTGGCTGTATCATTGTACATTCCCAACAGTGCACGAGGCTTCCAGTGTCTTCTCATCCTCACCAACACTTATTTTTTTTTTAATAATTGCCATCCTCTTAAGGTGTGAGGTGGTATCTCATTGTAGTTTTGATTTGCATTTCCCTAAAGATGAGTGAAGTTGTGCATCTTTTCATGTGCTTATTGGCCATTTATATAAGTCTTTGAAGAAATGTCTAGTCAAGCACTTTGCCCATGTTTGAATTGGTTTTTTTGTTGTTGAGTTTTGCGAGCTCTCTATATATTCTGGATATTAATCCTTTATCAGCTTTATTTGCAAATATTTTCTCCCATTCTGTGGGTTGTCTTTTTACTTTGTTGATAGTGTCTTTTTATGCATAATTTTTTTAATGTGGTCTAATTTGTCCATTTTTGTGGCAAACACAGAGGCAAAAATGATCCAATAAATCATTGCCAAAATCCAAAGTCATGAAGATTTGCTCTTATGTTTCAAGAGTTTTCTAGTTTTAGCTCTTACATTTGTTTCATCCATATTGAGTTGATTTTTGTTCATGGTGTGAGGCGAGGGTCTAACTGAATTCTTGTGCATGTGGATATCCAGTTGTCCAGCACCATTTGTTGAAGACTGTCCTTTCCCACTGAATGGTCTTGATACCCTGGTCAAAAATCATTTGACCATATAATCAAGGTTTTGTTCCTGGGCTCTCTATTCTATTCCATTGGTCTATATATCTTTCTTTTTGTCAGTACCACATTGTTTTGATTACTGTAGCTTTGTATAATAGTAAGTTTTCAAATCAGGAAGTGTGAGTCCTCCACTCTTCTTTTTCAAGAGTGTTTTTGTTCTTCAGAGTCCCTTGAGACTCCATGTGAACATTAGGATGGGTTTTTCTATTCTTTCAAAAAACATCATTGGGATTTTATAGGGATTGCACTGAATCTGCACATCACTTTGGGTGGTATGGACATTTTAACAACATTAACTCTTCCAGCTGGGTGCAGTGGCTCATACCTGTAATCACAGCAACTTGCGAGGCTGAGGTAGGAGGGTACTTGAGCCCAGGAGTTCAAGGCCACAGTGAGCTGTGATCATGACACTGTACTTCAGCCTGGGTGACAAAGCAAGACTCTGTCTCCTAAAAAAAAAAATTGTCTTCCAATCCATAAACATGGGATGTGTTTCCACTTATTTACGTCTTTTTAAATTTATTTCAGCAACGTTTTATAGTTCTCATTGAGTAAGTCTCTTACTTCTCACAGCCACTACAGACTTTAGACTCAATCTTGGAAAATTGTTGGGGCCAGGGATGCTGGGACACTTGCGGGGAGGGTTATAGGAAGGGCTTGAGTAAGGGTCAAAGGACCCTTTTCTTTTTCTTTTTTCTTTTTTGAGAGACAGGGTCTCACTCTGTCGCCCAGGCTGGAGTGGAGTGACGCCATCATAGCTCACTGCAGCCTCTAACTCCTGGGCGCAAGTGAACTCCCGCCTCAGCCTCCCAAGTAGCTGGGACTGTAGGGGCACACTACCACACCTGGCTAATTAAAAAAGTTTTTTTTTTTTTTTAGAGACAGGATCTTGCTATGTTGCCCAGGCTGGTCTCAAACTCCTGGCCTCAAACAATCCTCCTGTCTCGGCCTCCCAAAGTGCCAGGATTACAAGAGTGAGCCACTGTGCCCAGCCCCCTTTTCTTTTTAAAGGAAAAAATATTCTAACAGACCTCAGGTCTGGAAATACTGACTTAAAACTCAAGTCTTCAAATATAAAAAGCCATCTTCCAACAACAGATTACTCTCACAAAAAGGTTTGTCTTTATAACTTAAATTGTCATCAAAATGAAAACATACAATTTAAAGATGCTCACAGAATAAGCAGGCCCCAGGTAGTGAAGCATTTACACATCATCCCAAGGGTCAGAGACTCTCCCATTGGCCCCTGGTACAGACAACTCCAAGCAGGTTGCTGGAGGTGGGTGGTGGGGGTGCCAGGCTGTGCTCAGTAAACTTTCGGACACAGACGGAAAGGTGTGGAGACGGGGGTTGAGGAAGACCCAGTTATTCTGAGGATCTTGCTTGGGAGATGGGGCCTGGCGAGGGGATGCTGAAGGGAGAGGAGGAGAGAGCACAGGGAGTGGGCCAGATGAGAAATGGATTCAGTATTTCTTTGAACATAAAATGCCAACTTACATGTATCTTTTTAGTCATTCAACAAGCATTTAAAGAACATGAATTAAGTATATGAACCCTTCACTGAAAAAGAGCAAAACAGACCTAAGTTCTGTCTGTATGCAGAAGGCAGGACAGCATGTGGGATGAGCTACCCCTGGGCCTGGCTGCCCAGATCTGGACCCAGGTCCTGCTACGGACCACCCGTGTGCCCCCACACAGGGATCTAAACACTGCCCACCGCACTTCGGGGTCAAGCAGGACTGGCCCCTAAGAATGTCCACGGGGGTGGGGGGTCTGCAGGGCCACTGTCCCCGGCCCCAAGCAGGCCTCTGGGAAGGAAACACGCGGCAAGGCAAGGCGTGCTGGGGGAGGCGCCCGCCCAGCGAGCAGCTCGAGTTAGGCTCTTGCTGCCCGCGGCGTGGCCTGCGCAGCGGGCCGCCATCGCCCCTCTCCGAGCACCGGCGCGCCGCAGGCCCGGCGCCCCCGCAAACACCGGCGAACGCGAGCGCCTGTTACTCGCGCGAGCGACTCCACAGTCCTCGGCGGTCTACGAGAACGGAGCACGGCAGCCGTCCGTCCCGCGCCCTGGCCTCGCCCCTTGCCTTCCCCCAGCCGCTGCCGGCCGCGCCGCCGCCCCCCTCCAGGCTCGCCGCGCCGCCGCCCACCGGAAGGGCCCACGGGGAAGGGCCCACCTGGAGAAAGGCGTGGGGCCGGCACCCTTGAGCTGCAGCTCCCAGCGCTCGCCGGCCGCCGTGCACACCTCGCCCAGGTACATGGCGGCGCCGTCGCCCAGCTGCCCGGCGAACTGGCCGAACTGGTGGCCGCAGTAGCAGTGCGCGGCCGGCTCGGCGCCCGGCAGCAGCGCGTTGCCGCTGAAGAAGAGCGCGGCCTCGGCCTCGGCCTCGCGGGCGGCGGCGGCGGGCGGCGCGCCCAGGCCCAGCAGCGCCAGCGCGGGCTCCGACAGCGCCACGAGGCGCGGCTGCCGCAGCGGGGCGGGCCGCACGCGGCTGAAGCAGGCCCCGGGCACGGGCCGCGGCGCGGACGGGGCGCCCTCGGGCCTGGCGGCGGCGCCTCCACGGGCAGCGCGCGCAGGGCGCGGTTGTCGAAGCGCAGCCCCGCCAGCCAGCGCGGAGCGGGCTCCATGGCGGCGCCGCGGGCGGCGGCCGAGGCGGGGCAGGGCGCGCGCGGCGGGCGGTGGCGGCCGAGGGGCAGCGACCCGGCGCGGACGGCCACGAGCGAAGCCCCGAGCCCGGCCCTGTGCGCGGCCATCGGCGGCGCCGCTCCAGGCGGAAGCGCCCCAGCCCCGCCCCGCGCATGCGCGGGCCGCGCCCCCAGGGGCCTGGCTCTGATTGGCTGCCGCGTTGGCCCGTCCGCGCCGGCTCTGGTCCCGCCCCGGGGCTGCGCGTCCTCCGCACTCGGCGGGAACGCCGCGGAGAACTAGAGGGACAGCCCAGAATGACTTCGTAAGGGGCCAGCCGGTCGCTGGAGGTCCGACCCAGGTGACACGTGACGGTCCGGACTGCTCCAAGTGGGCTGACATGAGTGATGTCCCCAAAAGACCACCAGGGGTGCTCCCCAACTTGGGGTGAGGCCAAGGCCAGCCCCAGCCCCCACTGCGCTGAGGATCCGCGCCCTGGACTGCTCGGCTGGCCGTGCACCGGGAAGGAGGGACAGAGGCCAGCGTTTGTTCGGGTCTGGCTCAGGGTCAGTGGCGCTGCCCCGTAGGCCGGGGCCCCAGCAGCACGGGTGGGCTGGATGTTGACCCACACCTGACGGTGTTCCTGGGACCAGTAGGCACAGAGCAGGAGCTGGCCACCCGAGGCTATGCATGGGGACAGTTCTGCACCAGCAAGAGCCCCAGGGCGAGACCAAAGCAGAGTGTGGACAGAGGCTCCAGCCAGGTGCGCTCCTGGGCAAGGCCTGTCTCGAGCGTGACTGCGCATGTGCACCGCGTCCCGTGCCCCCCGGTGGTGCCTCCTGCCGCCCTGGGTTTTTCCTTGCGCTGCACTTCTCTGTGAAATGATCTCGTTTCCTTACGTCCCTGTTTCTTGTGTCTCTCTCACCTGCAGTCTAGGAGGGCAGGAACTTGATGACTGGGGGGCCAATTCCCCCAGAACAGCGCCCAGTGCTCAGAGACACCCCCAGGAGGGTTAGGGTGGGGCGAGCACAGGAGTTTGGGGTGGATGTGACAGAATGAACGAGCTCGGCCCACTCTGAGCTGACCCCCTTCCCATCTCCTCCCCACCTTGGTCCTGAAGTAAAACCCGAGACCCTGAGCGGAGCCCCGGGATCCTGGACGCACGCGCCAGCTCCCCGGCTGGGTTACTCCTTTTTTTAACTATGGTAGAAACGGCTTTCACTGGTGGCCTTCACTGGTCGCAACTGCAAGTGTAGGAGGAGGGCACGGGACGGCTCCACTCTGCCGCCGCCCTGGCTACTCTTTATTCCGGCAATCCCACAAGTCTACACTTCGAGGAGCCACGTCTGGAACTTTCTCCTGGGACCAGAGCGTGCACCTCTAGGACCCTGTGTGAACCCAGCTCTGCCCCTGCAGGGCTGTGACCACGGTAAATCCCTCACTACCTTCTGCCGGCGGCGGGGGCGGGGGGTGGGGGGGACACCAGGATGAGGACAGCGCGGTGAGGTCCCTATCATGGTGACCAGGGAACAGTGGGTGCTCGGTGCCCTGGAGCCCTCTCCTGCAGGGGCAGCAGCCCTTCCCCTTAAGGCCCATCCTCTGGGGCCTTCCCCACCTGGCCTGCTGGCAGATCCACCCGCCTTGCTTTCCAGCGTCTTGCTCTGTAACTGCCGTGGGAGACCTGGCCAGAGCCTGGCGCTACCCCTTCCTCTTCCCAGGCCCTGGGCCCTCCTGACCCATTTCCTCACCCCCACATCAGTCTTGTCCACACCCTGGAATCTGGTGGGACTGGGTTATTGAGGGTCCATGAGTATCAGCGGGCAGCCTGAGGGGACGCTTGGTGGGTGATGAGGGTTCCAGCAGGTCAGCATGGAAGAGCAGAGGCTCTCCTCAGCCCTGGTGACTGTGCCTCTGGCCTCACCACTGAGCTCCTGCATGGCTTCCTCCAAGAAGCCCTCCAGGGTGCCTGCTGCTAGCCAGGGGACAAGTGGCTGGGCTGAGTGGAAGCTGAGCCAGCTCCTTCCCCATCCTGACACAGAAGGAGGCAGCAGCAGACAGCAAGGCGTGAACATTTAATGAGTGAGGCTCCACCTGCCTGATCCCAGCCGGCACCTAGGCCTCCTGGGTCTGAGTCGTGTGAATGCGCAGCATGCTGGCACGCAGGGCCTGCCCGTCGCTGCCCACAGCCCAGCGTAGGCTGGAGGGGGCCCCTGCATGCCCTGGCCATGGCCCGTTGAGGTCGGCCTGGCCACAGCTGCTGTACCACCAGCCGGTGCCTGAGCGATCGCGGCTGCAGCTGGTGAAGATGCGGGTACCATCCACACAGTGGGTGCAGCCGTCATGGTCGCGGTCAAGTGTGCTGAAGGCACTGCCTTCCTGGTTGTCATTGTGGCCCGAGCCCCGGAATGCATCCCTGCGTGGAGTGGGTGGTGGGCTCAGCAGACCCTCCGTCCCATGCCCCCAGGGCTGCCTCAGTATCTGGGACCCCCAGGGCAGGCACTTGGGGAGCAGCAACCTTTCCCAGGGTGGAGACTGGGGAAGTCAGGGGTCTTTGGGGTCCCAACCTCCCCTCCCACTCCCAGCCTGCTAGAGCATCTCAGGAAAGGAGAGTCCCCTGGCAGCAGTGGAGGTGGCTAGGAGAGCTCCTGCCCTCCCAGAACTCACCAGCATTCCCTGAGTACAGACCCAGGCTCAGCCGGTAAAATTTGTCCTCGTTATCGACATGGAAGTTGTCATAGTGGGCCCAGAGCGTGAGGTTGTCCATGTCCCTCAAGTCCACACTCAGTTCAGTCTGCAGGCCCGGCTGGGAGGTCAGGTCTGAGATGTGCTCAAGCCCCAGCCAGTGGTCACCTGCAGGAGCAGGCATCGGGCTCAGGCCTGCACCCCCCTCTCGCTGGCTGCACCTCCTGTTAATGCTTGATCTATGCTAGAGGCCCCCCACCCCCGCCCACATCCCTCCCTGTGTTCCCGGAGGGGATCAAAGCTACAGCCCTGTGCCCCATGGGCAGCACAGTCTCCTACCTTCCAAGTCACCGAAGCCCTGCTTGTACTCCTGCCAGCACCTCTCAAAGTCCAGGGGCTTCTTCCTGCTCCAGTCCCGGCTCTGAATCACCGTCCAGCCACCGTCTTCACGCATGTCACACAGAACCTGGCACAGATAGAGGCAGTCACTGCCTGGCCTATCTACACAGGCCTGCCCTTCCCTCTCCCTTCAGAGAGGACGTTCCTGCTCCCTAAGCACTTTTTATTTGAAAAATGCATACCTTGTTTTTCAGCTTATCAATGTAATACAAGCATGCATTGTAATAGAAATTCAGACTTTCAGAAATGGGGTGAAGACCTACAGTATCACCCCAGGCCCTGCCCACAGGTGATGTCTGTCATTTCATTCTGCTTTGTGCTGTTCTCCTCCCTTCACATTGTATCCTAGGCATCCTTCCTGCCAGTCTTTAGAGTCCTTTCTTATTTGTAAACACCGCTGTGCTGTGGTGTCTTTGCTAATTCCCGTAGGGGGTGGACTTTGAGGTTTCCCTGGCCCCTCCAGATTATGAATAGTGCTCAGCAAATGCCTCTGTGCCCAGGTATGTCAGGGGAGGGGCTCTCGAAGGAAGTCACGGTGTCCAAGGTGCCACCGGCAGAGCGAGGCTTTCCTCTTGCCAACCACAGATACTAGTACTTCTTTTGTTTTTGCCAAACCGATGGGCACAAAACATCTTATCGGTCACTGTTCCCCCCACGCTGTCAGGCAGTGCTCCTGGATGGGCTGCTCACCTGGAAGGGGGCGCTGGCCCCCTCTGGCTGGATGGTGTACATGCCGCTGTGGGCCCTGGGGTCGTCCACCCAGATCTGAGAGCAGCCCCTCCCTGCCAGGGGTGTGGAGCCAGGCAGGGTCGTCCCCCCAGATCTGAGAGCAGCCCCTCCCTGCCAGGGGTGCAGAGCCAGGTGGGGTCTGCCACCCTTGTGCTGGCAGGCAGCTGCCCATGCCCTTCATCTCAGGACACTGCTGTCCCCTCTCCCATGTGGCCATGCCTTGGCCCCTGGGTGGTTCCTGCCCTGCTTGCCCCAGCCCTAGCCAGGGCTTCAATTCTGCCTTCCTCCCGCTGCCCCAGACACCTCTCATCCCTGGGTCCAACGTGACCCACACCTGCTGTGCTGGTGGTTCTGCCTGGGCTCTCCCTGCCTTCCCCAAGCCCGGTATGCCCTCCTGACAAGGGTCTAGAGCAGCCTGTCCTGATGCCCTGACTGGGCCCCTCAGGGAGGCACAGACTGGACAAGGCCCCTCCTTCACATGCCCCACCAGGCAGACCTTGGGGTTCCAGCAACACCGCCTGCACCTATGGATAGAAGACCCCGGTCAGTGGCAGGCTCAGCAGCCCTGAAGCCCCCAGCCCACCTTTGGGCTACTGAGGCCCACCTGTCGGCTATTCTTACCGGCCCTTGCTGCTGCACCATCACGCTGCCCCAGGCCAGAGAGATGTAGAGGACAGCACAACCCAGGACAAGGCAGGCAGCCATACTCCCTGTGGGGGCAGACGTGGGGAGGGTCCACCCAGCAGTGAAGCCCCTGCACCACCTCCCTCTGCCTGCAGGATGGCCCACACCACTCTCCACACTCACTGTCAGTCTCTTTCTGGGCAAGTCCCAGCTGCTGGTCCCACTGGGCCTTTTGTTCTGAAGATGGGCTGGCCCCGCCTCCTCTCCGTGTCAGGGTGGGGTACTGAGCAGGACGGGAGCCCCTCTGAGCTTCCCTTGGCTGGCGCCCTGCCCACCTTGCCGGGCAGGGCCATGGCTGTGTGCCAGGGGTCCTGCAGAGAGGCAGGGGGCAATTGCCCCCAGGACCCCAAGCAGTGCCCTCAGCATCCTGTGGTCCCGGGAGCACAGAGAGAGGCAGCCAGGACCTCCATCCCCAGCACCTCAGCCCCATTTCCACATATTTCACAAAACAGGAGCTTCCAAAATTAGAATTTATTTCAGTGTCTAAGGAATGAATCCACGAGTGTGGCAGCCCCTGTGCCCCACCGGGCTCACAGCTGGGGGCTTCACCTGATTTGAGTCAACACAAAGACAGTCAGAGGCCGCCCTGGGCCCAGGCTGGGGCTGTACAGCTGGTGAGTCCTGAAGAGATGAGCAGGAGGGCTGGGCCCCACACATGGGTGCCACCTGGGCAGGAGGGCTGAGCAGGGTGGCCCTGACCATGGCCCCAAGTCTGTGGCCCCCACAAGCCATCTGTCCATTGAGGGTCAGGTGGCCCCTGTGCACCCCCACTGGAGGCACAGGAAGCAGGTTCCTGCCAGCACAGCAGCTCACACCTGAGGTGCCAGCCTAGACCCCCAAGGCTGACCTTCTCAGGATGGAGACCCAAAAAAAGAGAATTCCTTTTTGTCCCAGTCAGATTTAAGGCTTGCATTTCCTGACATTTGCTTCAGTTTGTTTTTTCTTTGAAGTTAAAATTACCTGAGTAAAGATTTTCAGACATTTAAAAAAGCCAAAAACACAGAATCTCTGCAGGCAGAGACAGCCAGGGAGACAGCAGGCCAAGCCCAGGACACAGGGTGCATCTGGGGTTAGCCAAAGCTCTCATGGGCCACGCTAAGGAGCTGCGGGGGGCACCCAGCCCTTCCCAAACTTGCCTGGTCCCAGAACCCACTGTGAGACATTCCTGGGCCAGATGCTCCTGTAGCCAGGGCACAAGAAGGCACAGTGAGGTAGGGGACAGTGGCCGGCTGGCTACACCCCACTGCCTGGGGGGCCGGAGGGGTGCAGTGTGCCTCAGCCCTCCCCCCAGCCCCTGCCACCCTGGGAGCTGGGCCATCTGGTTCTAACGCCAGTGAACGGCCCCTGCAGCATGCGTGGGGGAGGTGAGGAGGGGGCTGTGGGAAGCCTGGGCTCAGACAGTTAAATAATCCTTTATTTGGGTGGTGTGGGACCGAGAGAGCAGGCGTGGCTTGGCCTGGACCCCCATGGGGGGTGGCAATGGCCTCAGATGGGCTTGGCACCCAGGGTGCTCCCTCAGGTGGTGCTGGCTCCTCAGGAGCCCCTTAGCAGCCACTGGAGCAGCCATTGCCCCTAGGTGTGGTCATCCCTTTGCGGTGCCTCCTACTTGTGTGGTCGGGCCGTGGTAGCTCTCTGGAGGCAGTACTGCGCGGCCGGCAGCGACAGCACCAGGCTCACAGTACGGCGGCCCATCCAGTACAGGCCGTAGCCCAGCAGGCCGAAGAAGGCAGCCTTCACAGCCAGCCGGGACACTCTGCCGGAGACGGACGGTGGGGGGACACTGGGGGAGGGAGGGGAGGGCTGGGCCTGGCTGGGGGTGGGCTCCCCATGCCCCAGCCCCCATGCATGGGGTCACTGCCACGTGCAGGTGTTGCTCCCTGGGGTCCAGCCTCTGGTTGGGGCTCTCAGGGCGGGACCTGGGCGAGGGGAGGCAGGCGCTCACCTCATGATCTCCTGGATGTTGAGGTCGGTGCTCCAGTTCTTCTCAATGCCGGGCACGTGGCCCATGCCCACGACACCCACGACCACGGCAGGGACGCACTTCCTGGGCTCGGCTGTGGTGGAGCAAGTCAGCGCAGGCTCAGGAGTACCTGAGAGCCCCAAGCCCACGAGGACCGTCAGCTCACCGTCAGAGGTGCGAGGCAGCTCGAGGCGCCGGGCGGCCTGGCGCAGCACGTACGTCAGGTAGACGTCGCGTTCCGAGACAATAGTGCGGTGCAGGTCGGGGAACTCGCCGATCATCTCGGCCATCATCTGCTCCAGCAGGTCCTTCTGCTTGCAGCGCTCCACGTCGTCCTTGCTGGGGCACAGGGTGTGGCTGCCAGCCCCGCAGGACAAGCCAGGCGCAGTGGGGGCGGGTGCTGTTGACCCAGGGCAGGGGCCATGGCACCATTTGTTTGGGATTTACCATGGAAGGAAGGGGCAGGAAGGGCCAGGAAGGGCCTTGTTTGAGGAGGCTCGGCTGACTGGAAATTGGGCAGGTGTGGCCACACTAGGACGTGCTGCATAGCCGGCCAGCCTACCCTGCAAGTCGCCCCTGTGCCACGGTCCACTGTTCCCAGCTGCCCTACCTGATTGGGTCTGACAGGAAACACAGTCCCCAGGCCAGCTTGACCTTCTGCCAGAAGGAAAGTGCAGCGATGGCCCTCTTGAAGGTGACGGGGATGGGGCGGTCACCCAGGTGGAACTTGCAGAAAGGCACCTTGCTGGCCTGGAGCAGAGGCTAGGCGTTGGGGAGCGGCGGGGGGCCTGGGCAACTCCCCCCAGCCACGACCGTGCAGTCACGCCCCACGCCATGCCCCGTGCCTACCTCTTTGAAGGCCTCCCTGAACTCGCCACCAGGGGCCATGCCAAGCTGCTCGGTGATATGTGCAGACACCTTCAGCAGCAGCATCTGCATGAGCCCAGACATGAGTCCGTTCTGCAGGGAGAGGGGAGGCCGGGTTCAGCTGCGCACAGCAGATGGGCAGAGCTGAGGTGCAAGGACAGTGAGGTGGCCCTACCAGCAGGCCCAGCCGTGTGGCAGAGGTGTGGGCTCTGCACACAGGGCTGTCCTCGGGTCCCTCCATGCACAAGGTGCAGGGCTACCCTGGCATGGAGCATCCTGGCCTCAAGAGTCACTTTTCAAAGGCAGCTCCTCTTAAGAAAAGCCGTTCATAAAACATCAAGGGTTGAAGAGGCACCGTCTCACACTGTCACAGATGCCCGACCCTGGGCAAACACGCTGGGGTCCAGGGCCTTGCCAAGGCAGCCCTGTCACTCCCAACATCTGCCCACAGAGGCCAACAGACAGTGGTACGACGACACCAGGCATGGACGCCAGGCACGCCCATGTCACACTGACCACAGCACGAGGCTGACTGCCTCTGGGTCTTGCCAGGCTGGTTGGGTCAGCTCCCCCAAGAAGGGTGAAGCTCTGGAGACAGGCCCACCTCTCTCCTCCGGGCCAGGGTAGAGGGTCCTCAACCAGGCAGAGCCCCAGGGAGCGCTGGGCCCACCCCAGGCCCGAGACCAGGAGGAACCCGGGCTCCAGGTGCACAGGTGCAGAGCCCCAGGGGATGTGGAGCTCTGCATGGCTGCAGCAGCCCCCGGACCCCTCGCCTGCGCACCTGCCTCACGGCCTGCTGCAGCTTCTCCAAGCTGATCTCCTTGGCCTCGCGCAGCAGCGTGCTCTCGTCCATCTTCAGCATGGACACCCGGTATTGGCAGAGCTCCACCACCACCACATCGGGCTGCAGCTCCCGGATGGTCTGCAACAGCCACGGGTCACACCCTGCCCGCCCCCCAGTGTCCTCAGCAGAGCTGACGCCAGCACCAAGAGGCCCCGCCCCAGGGTGGCCAGGGTTGAGGCCACTCCGGCACTAATGCACTCTGCTGCTGTGAGACAGCTCAACTCTTTAGCAACTAAAGAAAGAAAGTTATGAAACAGGTTCACTTGTTAAAATGGAAAAAGGCATAATGCTCTCACAGCTCTGTGGCCGGAAGCACACCCTCACCACTCCTAGGGGACCACAGACTTGGAAATGCATTAAGTGTCGAAGGAGGTGGTGTGTGGTGCCCAGGGCCCCACTGTGAGGCCCCTTGGGCTCCGGACACAGGAGCTCACCATTAGCCGTGACCCTGTTGACGGCTGGGTGGCCTGCGAGGTCAGGCCAGTGTGCTGCGGCGCTCACCTTCACGACGTCTCTCTTGCTGTCATCACTGAAGTGGGCTGTGCCCACCACGTACACCCTGCTCCCGTCCTCCGCCACCAGCTGGGTCACAGTGCGTGGCAGGTTGGGCCGCTCACGCCGCCGCTTCAGTTTCATCTCCAGGAGCAGGTTGAAGGCATCCACATCGGCTGCAACGACAGCAGAGGCCACGGAGAGTCTGGGTACAGCTGCCAGCACACTGGCAGCCGGGGCTCTGCAGACCTTTCTGGGTTCCCAGGACTGCACAGGTGTGGGGTAGGAGCCAAGTCTCGATGTGAAACCCAAAACTCATGGGGGCACATGCTTTCCAAAAGTGTCAGGGTCCACATGCCTGGCCAGCCTAGGTGACAGCGCGTGCCATGAGGGTGAGGCCCAGGCTGCTGTGGGGAGCGCCAAGGAGGAGGGACAGTGGGGACCAGGTGCCCCCGAGGGCACTGGCCTATCTCGGCTCAGCTGGGGGAGGGGCTCTGAGTAGGCACAAGTTGGGGCCCATCTTCAGGAGAGGGGGCTCCTGCTCCACTTACCCCACTTGTGCTCAAGAGCCTGCCCTCTGATGTCCGTGCTGCCTGTGGCCTAGCAATCTGCATCTGGGCCCTCCAGGAGGCTCCCGGTGGCCAGGTGGGGCACCTCTGCCCCAAGGCACATCTTTCAGCCTCGCAGCACCCACCTGGGTCTCAGCCAGGGCCCTGCTCGCCCCAGGCCGCTGCCTCCCCACCCCCTATGCCCCAACAACCCAGCAGTGGGGAACATGCTGAGGCCCGAGGGAACACGTACACAGGTTCTGGGATTCTCCAGAAAGCACCCTGGGCACTGGCTCCGAACCCCCTGCCGTCACCACAGGCTCCACGTCGGCCTGCAGAGGGAGGGAGAGTTCAAGCACATGTGCCCATGGGCCCTGGACTGCCAGAGTCCGTGTGGCCGCTCCAAGAACTGTGGGCCTTGCGGGTCACACACTCCCAGGAGTCCACTCCCTCGGCCACCTGGGGGTCTCTCCCTTCACCACCACCACCTGGCAAGGCCGCCAGGCCACCCCGCCCCAGGGCCCCTCTCCTGTGGAAGTACTTCCTGTCTGACTCCAGAAAACGAAGTGAGATTCTTCTTTGCAGAGAAGCAGCCAGAGCGACCCCAGGAAGCCCCACTCTGTGTAGCAGCAGTGCAGATGCTACCGGGCCCTGGGACTGAGGTGGTTCTGGAAGAAGACCCCGGCAGCCCCTAGTCACTCACCTCCTGCGGTGGCTGCTCCTCTCCCTCCATGGCAGGCGGCAGCTCCCTGCACCGATGGAGTAAGCCTGAGGAGGCACAAGAAGGTGGCACTCTCACCCGGAGCCCAGGGCCTGGCACAGGGCTCACCCCACGTGGGGCTGCACTGTGGCCTCCCCACCCTATACCACGGGCTGCCTCCGGCCAACCACAGGCTGCTGAGGCCCAGGGTCCTTTCGGGTAGGGCCTGGGCAGGGGCACTTGCCATGAGCAAAATGAAGAAACGGGTGTGCAGGGCGCACTGCTGTGGCACAGGAGCCAGAGCAGAGCCAGAGATGCCCCAACCCTCGCCCTGGCACCGTGAGCAAACACAGAGAAAGAAGAGAATCTCTGTACCATGTTGTGCAGAGCTCCTGAGAGAGGGATCATTTCAGGACAGAGGAATGTGGCTGCTGTCCCCCGGCATGGACCCCAGGGCCTTTGTACTAAAGCCACTTCAAAGAAACCCCCAGCCCCTTCAATAATGCCAGTGCAGGTGACGATGTCAGTGCAACTGTCAGCACAGATGCAGGCAGACTCGGGGAAAGCAAGCAGGTTAACATCACAAGGAGCTGAGACTTGCCCCAGCTTAAAAGAGAGAGAAACACAACAGGGAAGAAACCATGTTCGAGGCCCTGACGAGGCCTGAGGCAATGCCCCAAAGAGGGCCGCCCAGCTGCACATGGGTCTTCACTGAGTCTCTCAGAAAGAAACCTGGAGCCCAGGATGGGGGTGGAGCCGGAGGAAGGAGACGTGCACTGTGCAACAGGGACACATAGAGCATCACTGACACCCCCAGGGCGGCTGAGGCTGGGGTAGGGACCAGCGGTCACATGAGTACTGGCCACGTGCCCTGCCCTCCACGGGGCTCTTCATGGACCTGCTCAGCCGTGGAGCCAAAGAGGAGCGATGTGTTCACAAAGTCAATGGACTCCAGGTAGCTCCTGGTGGATGGGGGTGTCACCACCTCGTGGGGTCGTTAAAACATTCAAACTAAAATTTAGAGCCTCACACAGAGCCACAGGAGCCGATGAGCGTGCTGACCACACGACAGGGACAACCAGCACACACAGCACAGAAAGGCCACAGGACGCACACAGCTCTTTTAACAAACACTGCAAGGGAAAAAAGCCCTGCTGGGCAGGGGCAGCAAAGGGCCGCAGCTGGACCCCGACTTGAGGAAGTTGCTTAGAAATGAGCCCATTGGAGAAACCTGACAAGTGCCTGGACGGTGCAACAAGAAGGAACTATGCTAACTTGTCTTTTGTTTTGTTTTCAAGTGTCTGCATCCATCAGAGACACGTGTTTATGGGTGAAGTGCTACGGCACCTGGCACGTGCCTCAGAGGACCCACCATACGCATGGGTACAGGCAGAACGAGCCTCTGGCTGACCGCCCAGACCCTGCACAATTGCCCAGGCCACTTGGGTTTCACTACTGCTGCACAATTCTTGAAACTTTAATAATAAAAAGGAAAGATGAATAATAAAACAAACGTGATACTATCTCAAGCTCCCTTCCCCTCTGTACCCTGCAGCCACATAGTTGCAGCAAGCACAGACCTGCCCCCTGGCAGGGGTCCAGGCTCAAAGACCTGGGCCTGACCCCACTGACCTCCAAGTCCCTGCACCTCTGAGCTCTGGTTTCCTCATCTGCAAACAGGAAGGAGCTCTCAGCAAGGTGTCTGGGAGGGTGGCTCAGGGGCTAGACAGGCAGGGACACCTCCGAGCAGGGGAAGGGGGTCTCTCTTGGTGCAACTGAAGTCCTGATCTGGTGGCCAGGGACACACAGATGTGCCCTGGAGCCAAGAAGGGGGCAGCCCTTCCTGAGGACAGCAGGCATCCTGGAAGAGGAACTGGCTTGGGGCAGGACAGCAGTAGGGGTTACCAGGCCGGCTCTGAACCTGCCCTCCCCCTGCGGAGCCTTTGCAGAAGGGAAGCGGGGCCTGCCCAGTGGGCTCAGCCCTGGGTCTGAGAGCCCAGCTCACCACCTGAGCAGAGTGTTTGTTACACTCCTCTCCAGCAGGGCTGAGTCTCGGCACCCACCCCGCCACGGGCACCACAAAGGTCAGCACATCCAGGAAGTGGCACTGCTGGCACCAGTCACAGCAGCCAGGCCTCTGCCAAAGCCCGGGGGCATCAGTGCCCCTGAACGTCACCCAGGGGCTTCCTCCTTCCCCTGACCACAGGTCAAAGCCCTCCACTGATGCAAGGAACCAACCGAAACACAAACAGGAAGGTGTACTGAGGACAGCACTGCAGCCAGAGGCCCACGCGAGTGGCCTGACAAGGAGACACCCTGAGTCCAGCTTAACACACGGTGGCAAACGGTTCCTGCTCACAAGCAGCACAAGCAGCCACAGTACCAGGGAAACACTTCTTAAAAACATCCTGTGCAGTCTGTGGAGGCTTCTGAGGGCCTGAACAGGAGGCACCCACATTGGCTGCGGCCCTTCCCCCACGGGCGTGGCAGCCTCAGCCCTCTGACCGGCCCCACCCCTGGGGGCTTGCCCAGGGTGTGCCTGCGACAGGGCACAGGGCAGGCCCTTGCGCCTGCAGCAGGGACTGGTCCCGCTCCGGCCACGCTGTGGGGTGCGTAGGTCTCACAGAGGCTTGTCTGGCCGGGAGCCAAGCTTTGAGCCGCATGATGGTGAGGCCCCATTAGCCCCAGCCCTGCCGGGAGGGGTCAGGCAGGAGGGCCACCGAGGCCCCTCCAGTGCCAGGAGTCCGTGATTCTGAGCACGTCTCCTCTAACACTATCACATCCTTGCACTTTCCAATACTCTGGTTTCCCTCTCGGGCGCTCCCTTGCTGCAGTGCCTGGCGAGCTCTAGGATGTGACTTTAGCAGGATACTCATCCGCCCCTCCCACCCTGCTCACCGTCTTCTCAGGTAATTATGGCTGTGACCCAAGCCCCTTCCAGCTGCTTGGAGGTGAGCAAGGGGCTGCCCCGCCCCCCAGTCCCCCAGGCCGCTGGCCCAGTCTCCACCTCCCTGCTCCCAGTCTGTATCCTTCCCGGTTTCCTCCCACACAGCCTCTGGACTGCTGTTCCCACAGGGCACCACCTGAGGGTCCAGACCCCTTGCTGCCACCCTCCAAGGGATGAATGTCTCTCCTCTCTAAATCCCCACCAGCTGGCACAGATCCGGGGAGTTGACACACAGCTTCTGGTCCTGTTACCTGGCCACACTGTGAGGCCAACATGTGGGGAGCCCATGGAGCCCGGCAAGAAGTCTGCAGACCTCCTGCAGACCAGCTGTGCTTTGCTTCCCCCAGGCAGCTGGGGTAGGTGCTGAACACCAGCAAACAGGCCAGTTGCCAGCAGCTGTCCTTTGGGGGGACGGCCACAGGGTTGGTCAGACCCCAGACCCCCGACTTAACACTGCCGCCTCGGGCAGGGCGCTTCAAACTGCTAAGCCTCAGTCTAAGGCAGGACTTGTAGCACCTGCCTCCAGGGCCAACAGACCCACCTGTCCATATAGCAGGCCTTCTCTTGGTTGAAAACAAGCCACTTTCAAATGCTACTTCAGCTGTGACCCTAGACCTCTCTGAGCTTCTCTGCTGGGGTATGGTCTGTTCCCAGGGTGGAGGACAGGGCCAAAACCCACAGGACAGGAAAAGAACTAGCAGCCTGGTTTCAGGAGACCCGACACCGTCTCTGAAAATACGTGTTCCCCAAGCACTGTTTCCTCATCCATAAACAGGGACAACACAGTCATCTCTGGCTTTGGAACTATAATCCCACATACGGATGAAAGAATCACTTGCACGATGCCAGGAGAACAAACCTCAAACGTCTGAGAATTCCCATCAGCTCCCAAGAGCCACCTCCTGTCTCACGCACGAGAGAAGGGGCGAGGCCCAAGGGGCAAGAAACGCCCCTCACACTGGGGATCCATCTGGGGAGGAGTACAGCCCTGCGACACAAAACTCAGAGTAACACCCGCTCAACACTGGGTCAGGTCAACGTCTGAGACGCTTGGTGGGCACCCGTCACAGCACACCCGACAGTCAGTGTGAGTGGCAGGTGTGGCCCAAAGCGCCGACCTCCCCTGACCCCTGCACTTCGTTTCCCAGGCTGGCACCTGCGGCCACCGCAAACCCCTCCCGGGTCTGGCGGACCTGCCGTACGCAGCTGCGGCAGAGCTGGGAGCGAGGCCAGGGAACCCTTGCTCGCACCTGAGCTGCAGGTCTGACCAGCTCCTCGGCCAGCACACCCGGCCACCCTCCGGGCGCCTGGTCACCGTCCAGTGCCAGAGCCCCCACGCGGACGGCCTCTGGGGGCCCCTCCCGCCGGCTGTCCGGCAGCCTCTGGCAGCACAGGGCCACGGCCATCTCGCAAGGCTGGCCAGCAGCCCCGGGCCGGCCCTCCCTGCCGGTCGCACCGGGGGGCGGCAGCAGCAAAGGGGCAGCGGCCCGGGAGAGCGCGCCGCACGCGGGCAGTGAGCCGGGCAGCCGTACGTCCGAAAGCGGGGAGGAGCCCGCCTGGAAATACGCAGGCGCCGCGACCGCCAAAGGCAGCCGGGCACTGCTGAGAGTTCTACCTGCTTCCGGGACGCCCAGGCAGCTTGGACCGCCAATTTCTGGCAGCAGTTTCGGCAAAGGCTCCCGCGGGAGCTTCAGCGCGCGGCAGCTGCGAAGACCTCCCGGGCGCCGGCGGGGACACCCGCGCCTCCTCTGCCGTATGGCAGCCTCGCGGTGCTCAGGCGAAGGGCAAAGGCGCCCGCAGCCACGCACGCCGCAGGGCCCCGGGGACCGCAGGGGCCGGGCCGGGCCTCCGCGCGCCCCCGCCCCCCGGAACAGGCCGAGTCCGGCCGCGCGGCGCTCCAGGCCCGCGGGGGCTCCGGGTCCGGCCGGGCGCCTGCTCTGAGCCCGGAGCTGACCCTCCCGCTCCTCGGCCGCCGGCCCGCCAGACCCGGGCCCCGACCGGCTCGTTCTCCCGCACGCCGAAGCCCGCGCCTCCCCCACTCCGGCCCGGCCGGGCCCGTCCTCAGGCGCGCGGCGTACCGAGGCGAGGCGAGGCGAGGCCGCGGCGCTCCTCAGCCGGCCTCCATGCGGCTCGCCGCCCCCACCGGACGGGGCGGGCCGGGGCCGCGGGGCGGGGCGGCCGGACGGGCCGGACGGGCCGAGGGCGCCGGGCGGCCGCGCGGCATGCCGGGAAGGGCAGTCTCCCGCCCGCCCGGCTTTGCGCCCGGCCCGCCGCCGCAGCCTGCACTTCCCAGGGGGCCGCGCGCGAGCCGCCGCCCCGCCCCGGCGGCCCCGGGTCCTACGGGGCGCCGGCGGGCGCCCAGGGCCGGCGGTTCGAGTCCCGCCGCCCGCGGCTCCGCGGCCTTGCGACGCTCGCTGCAGTGTCGCCGCAGCGCCCCGTGCGCGAACTGGGGGTGACGTTCGCAGGCCGTGCACGGGATGGTTTTGCGTCGAGCGATGTTGAAACACTAGTGTTCTGTGAGCCGTCAACCCCGCACGACAGACAGGGACAGCCGCAGTGGGGTGCGCAGAGCACGCGGGCTCAGGGATCGCGCCAGCGTGGCCTCGACCGGCCCTTCCAGGGCCCGCTCCTCCGGGGGTCGGCCGAGCACGGGGCCCGACGCTTGGGGGGCCTGGCGCTTGGCGTCCCCGAGGGCGCCGGGGGCCCAGCTGGCTGCGACCACCCACACTGCTGACCCTCGTCGCCCCGGGGCGTGAGGGCGGGGTGGGGGCTGTGCGGGCGGGCCGCGGGGTGGCCCCAGCGCGTCCCGGCCCCCCACGCCCCCACCCCTGGAACCGCTGGCCGCGCACGACCGGGGTCCCCCGCCCCCCGTCCCCACCCCGTCCCCGGCCCCCGGCCCGGCGCGGCTCCCCTGCTGGCCTCCAGCTCTGCGCGGGGCTGCGCTGGCCACAGGTGCGCCCTGCGGGCTGGACGGCGCGGACAACGGGGCACCAAGGACGCGGCCGGGCTGCGTCGTCAGGGCCCGCCCACGACCGTGTCCTGCAAACGCCGGCTTCTTGGCGGCCCTGGGGCTGGGGCTGGGCCAGTCTCCGCGGATAGCCGCTGTGTCCTCCCGCCCATGCCCACCGGCAGAGGGAGGAGGGACACCTCAGGACCAGCTACTCTCTGCAGCCAGGGTGGGACCTCAGGAAGGAGTGCCCAGAGCAGGTGTCCTCAGCCGGCACTGGCAGGAGGGCAGTCCAGCCCCGGCCTGACTCAGCCCGCCAGCACCCAGAGCTGGGCCGCCACCTTCCTTTCAGGTTCCAGGAGAGGCCCTGGCCCCAGCCCCAGGCTTCTGAGGAGCTGCTCCTGGCACTGGTGACCACACAGTGTGCAGGTGGCCCCCCTCGGGTCTGGCGGCTGTGGGGCATAATTCCCACCCACTCCCGCCAGGCTGGGCTCCCCTCCAGCAGGCTGGGCTGGCTGCCCCCCAGCTCTCTCACGAGGCCCCGTGCGGAGGCGTATCTGCCAGGCTGCCACCCGCCTCCCTCACGCAGCTTCCGGGGCCCTGCAGGGCCTGGCCTCTGTCTTCCTTGGTGAAGGACACCCACTTCCAGCTGTCTCCAACCATTGCCGTTGTTCGCCGCCTTTGTGCCAGCACTTTGTGGTCATTTCTGCCTTCCCGACCACGTCAGCCACATTCACCCAGGAGGGCAGTGGGCGGTGCTGGGTCTAGAGCAGACACCGGCTCCACTCTACTCGATCGGCAGGTGGTGCACTGAGGCCCACTCTGGGCCACTTTATAGGGTCTGTGGTGAGTCTGGCTGAAATTCCCAGCAAGGGGCTGGTGCGGTGAGGGAGGCCTGGCCTGGGGCTCTGGGTTCCAGTCCTGGCTGTCTGGGATGGGTGCAGGGTTCTCCCGGAGCCTCTCCTCTCCTGTGAGAGGGACGGTGGTGCCTACCTACCTCTGCCCAGGGTGGGAGGGGAGGGGGGGGACGGTATTGCATGCAAACCATGTCCCTGGGCTGCCAGAACCAGCCTACTGCACTCACCAGGGCAAGGTGGCCTGTCGGAGAGAGGAAGACACGCGCCATCCCAGCCCCCTGGCAGGCAGTGGACAGTGGAGGAGGAACTGGAACTGCCCTCCAATCCCCACGAGGGCTGCGCAGGCTGTGAGGGGCAGGAACTAGCAGAGGGTGGAGCTTGAGTACTGGCAGAGTGCTCAGCCATGCTGGCAGGGAAACTGAGGCAGGTTCTTGTGCTTGGGAGAACATGCCAGGGATGGGTTTGGTTTTCTAAAGATCTGTTTCCAAGCATGCTTTTGTTTGGGCAGGTTTGGTTCCTTGAACGGCAGGGCTCAGGAATGGCCAGGTGGTGGCGGAGGAAGTGCACCCCGACCCTGGGGCCTGGCGTGTGGAGACCCCTTTGTTCATCGAGCAGCCAGAGGAGGGGATGCTTGAGCGAGCCATGGGGGTGAGGGAGGACACGGGGAGAGGGGTGGCCAGGGGAGCAGTGACGGGGGGCCCATGCCATGCCAGAGGGTGGCCCTGGGGCCCTTAGGAGCAGTGAACACACTTGGTTTGAAGCCATTTGTGCTGCAGCGGGGCCTCCTCCATCCCCACCAGCTTCATGGACTGGACACAAAGAAGGGCTGGGTCTGATATGGAGCAGGACGGATCATCCCGAACTGGACAGATGCCACAGAAGCAGGCATCTGGGGCAGAGGCCGGAGGCCGGAGTCCTGTGAGGGCAAGGGGTCTGGGGCTTGTTCAGCCCTTAGCCGACCCCAAGGGGCCAGCAGTGCCCTTCAGGCCTCTGCCTGCCTGCTTCCAAGAACTTGCGTGGCTCACAGGGACACCGGTCTGGGGGTCTGGGGATAAGATGGCAAAGTTCGCCTGGGAGAGGCGGGAGGTGTGGCATCCCCAACGCCTCAGCAAGATGTTTCCTTCTGCAGGACGCTGACCAGGCCATCTCCTCCCCAGCAAAGGCCCTGTGCAAAGAGCCAGCTCCACACAGCAAGGGTGGCGTTTGCTTGTAGCACGAACCTCTTTCCAGACAAGACTTGGTCTGAGATGTCCTGCCAGGCCAGGGCCCAGAGAAGGGGATGGGCAGGGTGGCCACTGCCCTTGGCCCTGGTCCCACCAAAAACACTAAGGTGGCCCTGTCCACCCCTGCTCTGCTCGAGCTCAGCGGCCAGTGTCCTCAGCCCCTGCCTAGATGTTCTGTGGCTGTGACACCTTCCTTCACTAGCAGGGAAGCAGGGCCTTCGGGGCAGGTACAGGCGCTGGATTTGCCACACTGCCCAGACCAGTGGGCACCCTGAAGGACTCTGGGACTGCCTCCCACGCAGAGCCGAGCCCCTCAGGGTATGCGAGATGAGTTGGGGGCTGCCACTGGGCAGGGGTCATGGGTGCAGGCAGGTGGGGGTGACACAGAAGCCCAGGCAAATGCTGTCACCTGAGGCCAGCATCACTCAGGTCCCCTTGGGTCACCTCCTGCCGTGCCTGCCTCTCCGTCGTGGTGGAGCCTGTTTTCAGGTGTGGGACCCAGAGGGAGGGGTGCTGCCAGGGGCTGTAGGCTCACCCACTGCAGGACCGGGCTGGTCTGGGGCACGTCTGGGAGTGTCGAGTACCGTGGGGAAGCCAGGCTGGGCAGTGTGTCCTGGGTTCGGGTGTACTAACCGTGCCTGTTCTGTACTTCTGATGCTGTGACCTCTGGGGCCTCACTGACCACCCAATTCAGAGCCCCCACCTGCTCTCTGGGCTCTCACACGCCAGCAGCCAGGGACAGCCCCCACCCACACCCGCCGAGGTTATCCGTGCTGGCCCCTCCTGCGGCTGCCGGCCCTGCCTGGCCCGCTCCTTCTCAGGAAACCACAGTACCTGCTTTGCCAGGTCTCCCCCTCGCTCCCGCCCCCGTGACAGGCCCTGTGAGGCGTGGCTGCCCCTCCTCTGGGGATCCAAGTAACTTCTTTTCAGTGGTGGTTATCTCTTGATTTGTTGGCCTCACCATGCCTGAATGGTAATAAAACCTCCATTTTAGGGCTGGGCATGGTCATGCCTGTAATCCCAGCACTTTGAGAGGCTAAAACAAGAGGATCGCTTGAGGCCAGGAGTTCAAGACCAGCTTGGGGAACATAGCGAGACCCCATCTCTACAAAAAATAAGAAAAATTAGCCAGGTGTGGCGGCACGTGCCTGTAGCCCCAGCTATTTGGGAGACTGGGGAAGGAGGATCTCTTGAGTGCAGGAGTTCGATGCTGCAGTGAGCTATGATTGTGCCCCTGCACTCCAGCCTGGGTGACAGAACGAGACGCTGTCTCGAGAAAAGATAAAATAAATAAATAATAAATAAAGCCTCCCTTTTAAAACAGGGGATGCAGTCTCCAGCCTGCGTCCACGTGCCTCACTCCTACGCTCAGGCTGTGGTGGCCACACTTGGCCACGGCAGTGAGTATGGACACTTCATCCTGGGGACCCTGGGGGAGCCCTGCCCTGAACACCCCAGGGCTGCCCCAGGCCAAGGGCACAGGTGGGCCTGCTCTGACCTCAGCTGAGCCTACCTATGCGATTCGTGCCCCACGACCCCCCCAGCCTCTGCGGGGTCCTGCCTCCAAGGAGCCTCCATTCAGACCCTCAGGTCACCTGCTGTGGCCTACAGGGCATGTGGCTCCATGAACACCCACGGGACCAGCTTGGTTCCACCAACCTCTGAGCCTGGCATTGAAGGTTCCCTGCATCCTGAGGCTGCACTAAGGGCACCTCCTCTGGGAAGCCTTCCTGTATCCTGCAGCTCTCCGTGCCCCTAGCAGTCTACCTCACACTCCCCTGCCCCCAGGGGCAGGAAGACCAACAGGACGTCTCACTGGGGGGGTCATGCGTTTGTCTCCCCTGAGCCTGTGCGCCCAGGGGTTTAGCACCCGAATTGTCTCCACATCCAGCTCCACGAGGGGCAGCCACGTGCCTCCACCTTGCCATGGGCACAGCAGGTCCCCAGGGTGACCTGCAGGGGCAGCAGGTGCCTCTCAGGGCCCCTCCCTGCACTTCTGGATGAAGGCATCCTCCCCTCTCCCCAGCACCCCCATGACGCCGGTGAGTCAGGGGCACAGGCCTGGAGCCTGGGCAGGAGGCGGAGCGCAGACGGTTATCAGAATAATATTTATTGATATGCTCAGTGCTACCTTGTTAACTGCGGTCACGTTGCCTCCATGGCTGAGGTAATGGGGCGGGACCCGCAGGGCGTCGGCCTGGGCTCCCATGGGAAGCGGCGTGGGCCTTGCTGGGCAGCTGGGGGCCCGGGTGGGGCACGTGGTTATTGCATTGGATTTGTTCCCTCGCTCGCATGTGGCCCACGCCTGCTCACACATTCGCTCACGCGCGGGTGCCCTCGCACGCACACACTCAGGCTCAGGCTCGCCCCTGCACGTTTGCACCCACACCTGCTCATGCACACGTGAACCCTCGTGCACACACCCGCACGCTCACCACTCACACACACCAGCCTTCGTTTTAAGCTCATCCCAAGTCTCCTGATGGTAAATGTCGTTAGTTACAGTAATCACAGTAAAATAAAACCTATGTCAGGCGACAAGGAGAAAGTGCACGTCTCGCTCTGACCCGGGGGGGCACTGTGGCCCCTGCCACGGAGGGCATCAGGCCCCTGCAGGGGTGAGCCCCTGAGCATGTGGCCCCTGGGTGTGGCCAGCCCAGCTGGTGCCACCATCCCCCACTTCCTCTTGGCTCACCCCAGGCTGGAGCAGCCAAGCTGGGAGAACTGGGCCGTCCTGCCGCAGCCCGGGGGCCCATGACAAAAATCGATTAAAAAAATAAACTCTTCGTCTTGCAGCCCCCCACCCACAGCTGAGTGCCTGATGCAGGGGGTGGGAGGGTGGCTCCCCCAGGCCACCGCCTGCCCCTGCCCCTGCCCCAGCCAGCGCTGCGACGCTGCCACGGGGTGGCTCCCCTGTCGATCCAGGCTGGGTGCTGAGCCCCCAGGCATGCGGACAGGAGGCTGGGGGCCGGGGGGCAGCGCTGGGTGAAGCAGAGGCTGAGTCCACGCAGGGTGGGGGCCAGCCAGGGGCCCAGCCAGCCAGGCCACACACATTCCTCCAGCGGGGCTTCGGCAACCCTCAAAACTCCACAGTACTCACAACTGTTCTCGGCTCGTCGAAGGTGGCTATGAGGATCTGCGGAGGGGCGGGGATGGTGATGAGGTCGCCCACGTCCTGGGGCACCCGGGGACCCCCTTCTTCTTCCTCCCGGGCCTCGTACAGCGTGTTGATGTGCAGCAGAGGGTGAGTGGCGTTTCGGCTCAGGATGGTGAGGGGCTCGGCCTTGGCCAGGCCAGCTGGTGACAGAGGGGCTGCCGTGGGGGCCACAGGGGGCGAGCAGATGTGGAACGGCCCCCCAGAGGGAAGCCCCGCCCGGGCCGGCTCTGCCGGGTATGGGATTTCCTTCTCGGGTAGTGGAGCCTCTGCAAACAGCCGAGAACACAGGCATCTCACACAGCGGCCCACCGCTGCCCTCCCGGGACCCACCCATGGCAGGCTGGTGCGGGGGCCGGGCTGGGGTCGCCCCGCGACACCCCTGCACACGGCAGCCTGCCTGGGACGATCCCTGGCTGTCCCAGGTCTACGCTTGTTTGCAGAGCTTCCTCCTGGGAGCTCTACCTGCCTGGGAGCTTCACTCAACCAAGTGTGGCTGAGGCCAGGGGAGGGCCTGTCCTGCCTGTCGTCCTCACTTGCTGCTCCTCAGGGCTCTCCAGGGTCCCGCCTGGCCCCCGACTCGCCTCCACCTTGTCTCACCTGCCCACCCCTGCTTTGATCGAGCCAGTTCAATCCTTAACCTTGTTCACGAGATTCGGTTTGCAGGCACCCGCTCTCCCTGGTGCCCTGGACAGGCTCCCCTGCTGGTGCTGCGGATCCCTGGCCCACCCCGTCCTCCGGCCCCACCCGGCCCCACCCAGCCCCTACCTTTGGTGGGTGCTGTGGCCAGGCCCAGCCCACACTCCTCTGCCTGGGACAGGAAGCCCCCTTCCTGGCTCCTCGAGGTGGGCAGGGCAGCGGGCACTGCCTCAGGCTTGGCCTTCTTGGTGCCCAGGATGTAGGGGTGCACGTCCAGGGAGAAGTGGCGGGCATGCTTCTTGTCGGGGGCGGGGGGCGGTGCAGGGCTTGCGTCACCCCCACCACCCTTGTAGTGGTGGGCTGCGCGCGCGCCGGCGTCCAGCAGGGGGGCAATCAGCGTGTCCGTGGCTGTCTTTCTGCGCACGGGCTTGGGCTTCTCCGCCTTGCTGTTCTCCACGCGTGTGATGGTGAGCTGCTCCTTGAAGGTCTGGGGCAGTGGGTTACTGGTGGGGATCCACTTCATCTTCTTGCGGGGCCGCTTGACCACGGGCGGCTCAGTAGAGCCGTCAGGCTCGGCTGGGTTGGCGCTGGGGTCCACAGTCTGGATGCCCGAGTCGCGCATGGTGGGCGTGGCGTCGTGGTTGGACTGGGCCAGCGCGGCCAGCAGCTGCCGCACCACGTTGTCGTACATGAGGTCGCTCTCGTTGGTGATGAAGTCCAGCCGGTTGAGCGACTTGATGTGGTCCCGGTTTTCATTGCAGAACATGGCCAGGATGTTGATGTCACAGAACTGTGAGCGGCGCCACTGCCGGCGCGTCTTGATGCCCACCTTGTGCAGCTTGTCGAAGATGAAGTTGCTCTTGCGGAATATGAAGAGGTGAATGAGGTTGACCAGGATGATGAGGTTCATGAAGCAGAGAAGCACGATGTCCACGCCCGCGATGATGCGCTGCAGCTGCACCGACGGCAGCTTGCAGCTGACGCGCACTGCCAGCCCCCCGCCTGCCGGCCCATCCGGGGACGCACCCAGCGCGCACGTGAACTCGTTCTGCTTCTGCGTGGCGTAGTAGGTACACAGGTAGGAGATGGGCACCACGCTGAGCAGCAGGATAAGCAGGTGCCGCGCCAGGTACAGCTTGGCCAGGAAGTTGCTGCGGCCTCGGCGCTCCAGGTACTTCTCGAACAGGTTCTGCTCGGGGCTCTTCTCTTTCTCTGCGTTCTCGATGATCTCGCGCCTTTCGCGCTCCGTGATGCCGGGCCCCTTGGACTGGATCTGCTTCTCGATCTTGGGGGCCCGGCCCTCAGCCGCCCGGTGGTAGCAATTGTCGATCTCCTGCAGCAGGAAGTTGAGCTCGGAGGTGAGGCGCGTGGAGGCCAGGAATTCCCAGCCCAGCGCGGGCACGTACATGATGGCGGCGAAGGCCAGCAGTGCGTAGGGCAGGAACTTGTGCTCAAACAGCGACGGCCACAGGCTGGCGTCCACGCCGGGCAGTGCATCCCGCAGCTCCGTCCAGCAGTAGCCACGGGCATACAGCGCCTGGTCACGGGTGAAGTTGTGCGGAGTGTAACAGTAAATGGGTTCCTCTGGGGGCAGAGAGGAGACAGGGCTGGGGCGAAGGGAACGGTGGGCCTGGTCACTTCTCCCACAGCTGCTGGCCTTGTGCAGGGCCACTGTTCCCCAGACGCAACCCCCGCCTCTCCCAGGCCGGCCCTCTCCATGTCCTGACCGTGGTGCTGAGGGGTCTCACCAGGAGTAACCCCTGCAAGCGGTCAGCTTCAGCACAGCCCCAGGGAACCGACCAGAAACCTCGCGCCTCGAGTCCCACTCCAGATATCACAAAGACTCTGTGTGCACAGTGGGAACCAAGTCCCAGAGAGGACCAAGACAGGCCACGCCACTCCGCTAGGGTCCCTCTTCCGGGCCCCGGCCGCCGGCCTTGCACTGCCCCGGGACTCTCTCTTTGAGGGAGGAGGGTGGCTCCGATGGTCCTACCTGGCCAGAGGCTGTTATGGCAGCACAACTTCCAAGAAAAACCAACATAGGCTCTGCCTGCCCTGAGGGGTGTTTCCCTAAGACCCAGTGTCCTGGGGACCCTGGACATTGGTGGGCACAGGCGGGAAGATTCACCAGCTGGACTGTGGTGTCTGCCGCCAAAATGGAAGAGAGGGAATCTCCCGAACTGCAG
Organism: Daubentonia madagascariensis; assembly: GCA_023783475.1. Lineage (NCBI taxonomy): Eukaryota > Metazoa > Chordata > Mammalia > Primates > Daubentoniidae > Daubentonia > Daubentonia madagascariensis. Next base: position 1,319,436 of record JAKFHU010000127.1, on the reverse strand, counting down.
GGAAATAGTTGCTCCTGAACTTTGTAGTTTTCCTCACATGCCTGTCTGTGCCTGCAGATACGATGGGCACCAACCAGTGGCCAGAGAATGTTGTGGACACTCAGGCGGCTCTCAGCCCAGCACCAGGGCCTGCCTGGCCGGCACCTCACTTTTTAACACTTCTCCAGAGCAGAACTTGGAAGGCTCAGACCTGAGGGCCTGGCTGAGCCCGCTCACGCCCACCCCTCCCACACACGCACGTCAGGCCCACCCCGGCCTCGGCCCCTGTGCCCTCACCCCACGGGAGCTGAGCCCAGGAAGCGGCCTGTGCTGAGCCCTGCTTGTGCTGGGAAGACCAGCGTCCACTGTCGGTGCTGCGCAGGGGCCCAGGGGCTGGGGACGGCAGCCGGCAACACACCTGGGCATGGGGCCCCCCCAGTCTCCAAGTGCCTCCAGCCCTGTGAGCCCCACCGGCCCCAGTATTTGGGGGTCTCAGCTCCTTGCTGACCTAGCACAGGGCTCCTGGCTGTCACTACCACCACCCACAGCCATCCACCAGTCTAGACGGCCTGCACAGTGTGGGTTTGCAGGGGGCTTGGGCTGGGCCTCAGGGTCACCAGGATGTGGCCCAGCCAAGGACAGGCCCAGGGGCAGGGCCCACAGCGGGTGCTCAGACCTCAGCCCGGGGAGGGTCCTGGGGACTCAGGAGGGATCGGGAGGGGCGTGGACAGGCCAGAGCGAGCTCTGCTTAGACGGGCTGGGGGCTGGAGCAGAGCTCTGGGAAGCTGCCACGTCCACACGAGGCAATGGTGGGGAAGGGAGCCTGGAGAGCCCACCCGCAGCCCAAGCCCTCAACGAGCAGGGCTCAGAGAGAAAACCGGAAAAGGCAAAGGAATCAACTCTCTTGGTTGAGAAAACGGCATTTTATTACTTTTTGTCCTTACAGCCAATCCCAGGGCCAGAGAAGGGTGCTCTTCCCTCTGGGGTAAGAGAACAGGGACAGGTCTGTTTCCTGCCCCGATTCCGGCCTGGCCCTGGCAGCCACATTGCTGGGTGTGCGTGCCTGGCGTGGGAGGAGGGCCACAGGGAAACAGGAACAAGGGCTCCTTGCTCTGGGGCCTGGGGTGGCCTGTCCTCACCCAGGCTGGATGGAAGCAGGGGCCCACAACCCTGCACATGCCTGGTGTGCTGCCTCCATGGGGGGATGGGGTGTGGGAAGCCCCATTTGGACTCTGGGCTCCTCAGGCCCGATACCATCTCCCCATCTTCCCGGCAGCAGCAGCAAAGGAAGACAAGCCCCAGCTGGCCACTCTGACCCTCAGTTTCCTCATCTGCTCTATTAAGGATGGTGACACGGCTTTGCACAGGCACTGCAGGGGAGAGGCCCAGCCCCAAGGGGGCCTGAGGGAACATCTAGCAAGCCCACCCTCCTTCTGGGATCTGCCTACACCTGCAGAGGCACACAGTGCTCCACAGTGCCTCCACAGCAGGCACCCAAGGACGTGCCAGGGCCAGGCAAGGTCGGCCCCTTGTATAGAGGGTGCTGCCAGTACTGGGTGCTGGCCTGCCTGGGTGGGACAGCAGGGTGGTGGCTGCTGAGCCCCAGGGGACCCAGGGATCTCAATCTGTGGGCCCATCCCAGACACTGCAGCTGCCACGGGGCTCTCTGCCCAAGGCCCCTCCTCTGGGACCTCCCAGGGACGGCAGGGCCCCTGGGCCTGGCCTATCCCGACAGGTTAGACGGAGCCACCTCCGAGGGCCCCTTTCTCGGGAGGGCAGTGCTGCATGGACCCAGAAAGAGAAGACATCCTGGCTTCCCGGCCAAGAAGCCGGCTTGGCAGCCAGGTGCCCGCATGGCCTGTCCACATGGGGTCCTCCCAGCTGTGACAATGCCACAGAGAGGTCAGGAAGCCAGGTGCCCAACACAGCCTCAGGGAAGAGCAAATCTGAACTGGTGTCTCAGCACACTCCACACAGCCCCAGGCCTCAGGTGGAAGCCCTGCCCTCGACAGCATCCCCCCAAGCCCTGCTCTGGGTTTGGGTCTCGCCAGCTCAAGCACATGTTCACCCCCCCGTGCCCGTCTGGCCTCCAGCCTGCCCCTGCGGTGCAGCCTGCACATGGCCCCACAGCTCCCTCCACCCCTGCCCTGCTCCACCTGGGCAGTGGGGACACCCCCAGAACCCCTCCACTGTGCAGAGGCTGCTCCCTCCTGCTGGCCGGACCCTGTCCCAGTCACCCCCAGACCACTGTCACCTCCTCCCAGCCCCTCACCCAGGGAGGCCCTGACCCTCTCAGACTCCCAAGGCCTTCAAGGCCTCCACGTGGGGTGCTGTGGCCGGCGGGATAATGGCCCCCAAAGATGTCCATGTCAGCCCCTGGGACCCGATGCTGCATCACGCTGCATGTAAAGGGGACTCTGCAGATGTGCTGTGGGATACGGATCTTGTTGGAGAGGTGGTCCTGGATTGTTCGGTAGGACAACGGCATCTCAGGGTCCCTGGGAGGGGGAGCACATGAGGACAGACACAGACGGAGAGGGAAGTCTCCGTCCTGCTGGCGTCCAGGCGGGAGAGGCCAGAGCCAGGAACAGGCAGCTGTTCTTCCAGGAGCCTCCAGCAAGGACACCGCCCTGCCCACACTCGACGTCAGCCCCACAGACTCATTTCAGATTTCTGGCCTGCAGAACTGTAGTGTTTTAGGCCACCAGATTTGTGGTACTTTCTTCTGGCAGCCATGGGAAGGTAACACAGGGGGTGTCTGGCTGGCCAATTATCAGTGGTCTGCCTCCTCTGCAGGCTGGGGGGTGAGACCCGTCCCCACCCTGGCACCTTCCCCAGTGGCACGAACAAGCATCCTCCCAGGGGCTGGGGGCCCTGAGGGGGTGAGACCCCATGTAGGATGGAGAGGGTGACCCTTCAGAGGCCAAAGAAGAGGGTGGATGGAGGGGCCCAGCGCTGCCCAGGGGGACCGCCCCAGCTCTTCCTGGGCGGGTCAGGACAGGGGGTCTCCACTCCTCACAGGCCCCCCCTGGAGACCCTGGGACTTGGCCTTCGGCCTGCAATGGTACCACACCCCGAGAGCAGCCGGCCACGTGGCTCCTCAGGCCCAGCCCACACCCGCCCTCCCGGGACCCTGAGACCTCAGAGAGGACCCAGCTCCAACGGCTGTGCGCATGCTCCTCCGTGCTCACTCCTTGGTGCTCACGGTGCAGAACACCCGCCTCCTTTCCATTTTGAAAAAAAAGTTAGAGGGCTGAGCCAGGGAGAACAGAACACAGACTTGGGTGACACTGCCCAATTCTATCCGGAAATACCCCAAATCACTTTGTCCGGGACCCAGTCATCTGGCTATTCTAGGAAAAAGCAGTTGTTGGTCCCCCTCGGGGTCTGAGGAATCTGGTGACCCACTCTCCGTTGTCCTATGTCTGGGCTCTGCAAGCCTGGGTGGGCCCCATGGCTGAGCGGGTTCTTGGGGCGGGGGGACAACTGCACAGCAGCCCTGCCCCTACTACCAGCAGGTCTCCAGGGGAGGCACAGGTGTCTTCCAGAGCCCACCCTCCTCCCCACCATCCCCGTGCTCTGCTGGACGGGGACCATCAGTGCCACAAGGGAGGCTCTTCCTAAAACAGGAGGACCCGCCTGCACAGAGAGGCCCTCCTGAGAGGGGGCACCAGGCCCTGGCATCTGGGTGGGCCCCAGGCTGGGGCTGACCCTGTGCCGACTCTGCCCTGTCCTCATCACAACCCCGAGGGTGACGGCACATGGTCGCCCTTGTGTCCCCATGAGCAGACTGGGGCACACAGCAAGGATGCGGGCACTGGGTCCCCCAGGAAGTCTGCCCCTGTGCCTGCACACAGGACCTGCCGCAGCCAGGCTGGGGGAGCAGGGCTTGGAGGGAGGGGCACCAGCGCTCACCCCCAGCAGCCCTGCACCTGCCTCCCTGGGCTCAGACCCTTGAAGACAGATGCTGATATGGGGCCCCCCTCAGGGCAAGCACCTCTGAGAACCCTGGCATACACAGGGTCCTTGGGTGTGCTCCTGTCCAGATGGGCTGAGGCAGAGGCACCCCTCCTGGAAGGTCAGAGCTTCTGACCACATCCCTCCCAAACCCCACCTCAAGCCAGAGCCCCCACGAGCTGGCAGGGCCCCTGGAATCTACTCCATGGCCACGTGTGGCTCCCACACCTTGATTTTCCTTGTGTCTGGGGGAGACCTTGCCCCAGGAATTGGCCCATGATCAAGGGACCCAAGACACATCCCGAGTGAGGCACCAGGGCCAGCTCTCAGGAGACTCTGCAGCGCCCCAGGTAGCCGAGGCCCAGGGAGCCACTGTCCCGTCCCGGGAGCTGACAGAAGCAAGAGAAAAACACAGGGATGGCAAACAGGACGCGGCACTGCATGTCGGCCACCCCACCAACAGAGAAGAGCGAGCAGGGAAGCCTCCACCAGCCCCCAGCTTTTTCTGTGACTTGAGAGAAGATTTCCTTGGGGAAACCTCAGCCCTGCTAGCCAGGCACGGTCCATAGGGTGGTTTCAGATCCCGGAGAGCCGGGCAGCAGGTGTCGACACCCACATGCCACTGCTCAGAAGCCTGTCTATGCCAGGGCGGAGAGAAGGGCCCAGGCTGGTGGGACCTGGTGGACACACACGTGTCCATGTGCAAAGGCAGGTAGGTGGGAAGGAGCAGGCCCGCCGAGGCTGAGGACACAGTCAGGACTGAGGTGAAGGACACACTTGGGGAGACCCGAGCAGCCCCGGCCAAGCTAAATGCAGGGGTGCACTGAAGCCCCTCTTGTGATGAGCTGGACCCAGCAGAGTGCCAGAGTGTGGGGGCCCATTCAGGGGTCACCTGGGGGGGCTGGGTCCATGCACACACCCACGTCCAAGCCCACCCTAGTTTGCCTGTCTGCCGTGGGTTGGACCATGTCCCTACAAAAGATACACCAAAGCCCTAAGCCCCGCCCCCGTGAACGTGACCTTATTTAGAAACAGGCTTTGCAGATGTAATCAAGTTCCAGCGAGATCATACTGGGTCAGGGTGAGCCCCAGCCCTGTAACTTGTGTCCATATAAGAAAGGGAAATTTGGACAGAGACACGGGAAAGATGCCCGTGTGAAGACAGAAGCAGAGACTGGGTACCGCGGCCACGAGCCCAGAACACCAATGATTGCCGGGGCCTCCACAATCTGAAGAGGCAGAAGATCCTCCCTGGAGCTTTCCAAGGGAACACAGCCCTGCCCACGCCTGGATTTTGGACTTGTGGCCTCCAGAACTACCAGAGAGAAATTTCTGTTGTTTCAAACCACCTAGTTTGTGGTACTTTATTACTACGGCCACTAAAGAAGACGAAGACAGCATCTGTGCCTGCCCAAAGCGTGATGGCAGAGTGTCTCAGGGTCTGGGCGCCGGTGTCCAAGGTGAGAGACCAGCATAGGCCTCCTCCACCCCCACGGTGGGGTTGTCCAACCCCAACAACGTCCCCTCTCAGGTCTGGCTCTCCAGGTTATAGGGGACTCCTAAGAGATAAGGTGTCCACGGAGGTTGTGAAGAACCAACATCAAACAGCGTCTGCCGATGTTGCTCAAGGACCCGGCTGCAGGCCACATGCGCAGCCCGTGGGTGTCTGAGCCGTCAGTCCAGACCCCATCTCAGTCTCCACCTGGCCCCTCCTGGGGAGGGTGAGGCCCCGGGAGCCCCCTCCCTCAGAGCCGCTCAAGCATTAGGAGGCCCTCCAGGTGCCCCCACAGCAGCCCTGACCTCACCAAATCTTGTTCTGCTGACCCGCACCTCAACATCTCCTGACGTCCATTTGCCCGTCCCTCTGTCCCTGCCCCTGCCTTTGTCCGGCCCCCTCTCCTAGCTGCTCCAGCACCAGGCCCCCCTGCCTGGGTCACGCAGGTCCAGCCCCCCATACCCTGGGGGAGGCTCAGCCTCCACCTGAGAGGTGGAACACGTGCCAGCCTGCAGAGACCCTCCACCTCCCCCACCAGTCCAGCCCAGGGACCCTGCCCAGCAGTGCCCGCTCTCCACCATCTCTCGAGTCAGCTCTCTGTTCTGAATACCTGGCCGCTCCTCCAACCCCTCAGCCCCCGCTGTGACATTCTGCCGGCCAGATGCCGCGTCCCCTTGGCATCTGGGACCACCGGGTCCAGGACGGGCCTAGTCCCACTGCGGGGCTCAGGAAACGAAAAACAATAAGACAGAAGAGGGGGGCCTGGGAGGCAGCCCCGGCGACCGCGACACCTGCGAGGATGGGGGCGGGTGCGGGAGGTCTATTGGGAGACCTCTGGGACGCGGCCAGACCACCGTGGGCGCGGCTGGCTGGAGCGGCTGCGTGGCTGGAGACGGACGGGGGGAGCCCCCGCGCCCCGACACCCGCGGACGCGCCCTCCCGCCCGCGCCCCCCGCGCCGCCGGCCTCACCTGCGAAGTTCTTGGTGAAGACCAGGGTGACCAGCAGGATGGGGACGAGCACGGTGCCGATGGTGACCACGCGGTCGAACGGCAGCTCCAGCTTCAGCTGCAGCAGCAGCGCGGCCAGCGCGCCCGCCTTGTCGTCCTGCGCGCCCGGCAGGATCAGCTCCCGCAGCTTCTCGCCCGCCAGCAGCGCGGTCGCCATGTCCGCCGACTGCTCCAGGAGGTGGTGCATGGAGGGCGGGGGCGCGGCCCGCGGGGGGCGCGGGCGGGCGGGCGGGGGGCGGGGGCGGCGCGGGGCGCGGGGTGGGCAGGGGCTGCGCGCCGGGCGGGGCGAGGGCAGGCAGCGCGGGGGCGGGGACGCCGGGGGAGGGGACAGCGGGGCGCGGGGCGCGGAGCGGGCGCCGGGGCCGGGGGCGCTCTGCCGCCGCGCCCGCGGGCGGGGGCGCAGGTCCCGCCGCCGCCCTCGCGGCCGCCCGCCTCCGCCGCAGCCCGGGCCGGCGCCCGGCGCGTCCCTCCCGGGGGGGCGGCGGCGGGACCCCCGCCCGGAGCGGCGCGCGGCTGCGGTCCCTGCGTGGGGCCGCGCGGCCCGCTCCCGCCGCGGGGAGGGGCTGTTTACCTGCGGCAAGTCCGCGGCGTGGCTCCGCCCCCCCGCCGCGCAGATGCGGCGCCGGCGATGACTTTGCAAAAAATGTTTAAATTAAATGAAACGAGTTAATAGTGACTGGTCCTTCTTCCTGCGCGCTCGGGGCAGGCTGGACGGGGGGGCTACGGTCGCCCCGGGGGCGTGCGGGGGCCTGCGGGGGCTGCGCGGCGGGGACGGCGACAGGGGGTTGGCGCCCGCCCGCCGCGCCGCAGCCCCCGCCCGGCCGGGGGTCCGCGTCCTGCCCCCGGGCCTCTCCCGGGGCCGCCCTCTCTGCGCGCCCCCTGCCACAGAGGCGCCGGCGGGTCCCGGACACCGCCCTCCCCGCGCGGGCTGCCCGCACGCGGACGCTGGGGGCGTCGGCCCCGCCGGTGCCCTGCGCGCCCCTCTCCGCAGCCGCGGCCCCGGCTCGCGCCCGCGCAGGCCCCCCGCCGCGGGCGGCCACATCGCTCCGCCCGCAAGGCCGTGCGGTCCTCGGTCAGCGGGCCTCCTGCCCGGGCCCCTGCCGCCCCCCCCCCCCCCTCCAGTTCCCGACGCCCCTGCCTTTCCCGCTGCCCCTGGGGACCACCGCGCCCCACGCGGGGTCTGCCCCCGGCTGCCCGCACGACCCTCTGGTTCAGCGATCCCTTCGTGCTGGTCCCCTTCTCGCTGTAACAGGGTGTACGTGCGCTCTCTTGTCAAGTATTTAGTGTGGCTGGAGTGTTAACTTCAGTAGTTCATCCAACAAATATGTCTCGAGCCCCAATACGTGCAGCTGTGGGGGCACTGCTGTGAACAAACGTTTGGCGTATTTTACTTTGCTTCCTGCAGAGTGAGTCCAGTGCGTCCAGTCCCCCCCCCATAACCCAGTCCCCCTGGATAGCCCAGTCCCCGCGGATAGCCCAGTCCCCACACATAGGCCAGTGCCCACACATTGCCCAGTCCCCGCAGATAGCCCTGTCCCCGCAGATGCCCTGTCCCCACGCAGATGCCCTGTCCCCGCACATTGCCCAGTCCCCGCACATTGCCCAGTCCCTGCACATTGCCCAGTCCCCCCGCAGATGCCCAGTCCCCCCGCAGATTGCCCAGTCCCCACACAGATGCCCACTCCCCACACATAGGCCAGTGCCCACAGATGCCCAGCCCCCACAGATGCCCAGTCCCCACACATAGCCCAGTCCCCCCAGATGCCCAGTCCCCACAGATGCACAGTCCCCACACATTGCCCAGTCCCCACAGATACCCTGTCCCCACACATTGCCCAGTCTCACAGATGCCCAGTGCCCACAGTTAGCCCAGCCCCCACACACCGCCCAGCACAGTGGTTCTCCAGGCCGTCCGAGCGAGCGCCCCGCATTCTCACATGGGGAAGGGCAGTCTCTGCTCCTGTGCTCTGTGCAGCTCTGGGCACTCCCACTTGCTAGCGTCTGCCTTTCCCGGGGTGGAGTGCAGCTTCCCGGTGTCTTCAGTTTGGGTTTCTGGATTACCAGGGGTGTGTGCATGGCCTGTCCAAACCGCTGCACTTCTGTGGGGGCTCCGGTCTTTCCCGGGTGGTTTGCAGTTCTTTGTGCTTTCGGGAGAACTCTGTGGCCCTGAACTCCCGCCTCAGCCTCCCGAGTAGCTGGGACTACAGGTGTGTGCCACTGCACCTGCACAGCCTCTGTTGGGTTTTCTTTCTGCTGTCGCAGAGGCAGTCTGGTGTCCGTCTAGGAGGGTGACAGTTCATCCTTCCCACTCATTCTTCAGTGGCCTCAGAGAAGAAGCATCAGAATATGACTTTGTTTCTGTTTTGAGGTGAATGGTTCAGTCAAAGCAGCTTGTTATTTGGAGATGGTGGTATTAGGAGACTGAGACCCAAATTCCAGGGGTGATGTTGCTCATGCAGCACATACATTTTTAGCTGGGCCAGTGCGTGCTGGTAGGAATACAGCTTAGTTTTTCTCCGCAAAGTGAACTGGCTTTCCTAACACTAAAAAGTACCCTTTTCAGATCTCCTTTATCGAGTGTCAGCCCTGCATTTGTAAGTGAGTCTCTCTTGATGTTCGCTGGCTCACATGTCTGTCCCTGCACCTATGTCAGTGTGATTTTATAATAGTGGCTTTGTAGTGTACCGTAACGTGTGGTTGGGCAAGTACTCCCTCTGTTCCCTCTCAATAATAACTTGGGTATTCATGACGTTTAATTTTCCATATACATTTTAGAATGACTTGGTCGGTCAAGTTTCTGAAAAAGAAATCTAGCTGCAACATTGAGTTTGCCTTGAATGTATAGATTAATTTGGGGAAAAGTGAAATCTGTGCTATGTGAAGTCACACTATCCATTTATTTTATTCTCCATATCCTGTAATGAAATTAGAATTCTCTCTCTCTAAAGGCGTTATTGCATTGGTTTGTTAGATTATTTCCTAGATGCATCATAGTTTTTCTCTATAATTAGCATCCTATTTCCTGTTATGTATTTTAGTTGATTATTCTGTACCAAACACCACTATTAATTTCTAGGTGTGAGCTCTCGGAGTCGGCATGTGGGCATTTGCAGGTTTTGGAGTTGTTGCATTTGGTTTTCGTGGTGCCCCCATGCTGGGAGCAGCATCTGGAACAGGGGGGGTTTTTGGTAAACGCTGACCGTGATCAGTGGATGTGACCCCACACCCCGTAAACTGTCGGGCAGTTATTGTCTTGGCATCTTACGGAGGAAGCAGTGGGAGCTTGAGAGAGGGAGCAGAGCTGAGACCTGGACCCCAAACCCTGCGCCCTTGCCGCCCCATCACAGCAGCAATCTTGGTGCTGTCTTCGTTCCCGAAGAAGGGCCTGGACAGGCATCAGGTGGGGGACAGAGCAGAGAAGGGAGCAGAGGTCCTTGTGACACCTGGACAGATCCTGCAGGGATCCCGGCAAGCCCCTGGGCGTCCAGCCCTCTCTCTCTCTCTCTCGTCACGCAGGAGGATGCATGGGAGGGTGGAGAAGAGGGTCCACCCTGTGGGCATCACGCTGGGGTGGCCCAGACTGGAGGTAAACTCTTCCCAAATCCTGTCACAGGGGAAGGAACTCGGGTTGTGGGAGCAGCCTGTCCTTTCTTTTGGTGATGCATTAACATGAGGGTTTGACACAGAAAGATTTTGAAAGATTGAGTGACAGTGTTATTGCAAAACTTTTATCCCCATCTCTTTATTTAGGTGAACAAGTTTTCTTAGCTCATCTATCTGTGAAGATGAAAAATAGAAAAAAAAATGTAATGACAAACCATCTCATTTCAGCCCTAAGATTCTCCCATGAAGATGAGCTATTTGCAAGGAAGCCCCATACTGATCATTAAATGATGCATTTCCAACTCAATTTTACTTCCATGCCTAGCTATTTATGAAAATTGGTAATATACATGCGTCATTTTGATTGGGAACTTGTAATAATTGTAAGAGTATCAATTGACGATATTCTTGTTCCTACATTCAGCCTTGTGGTTTCACAAATAAAACATCTCAGCATCGTGTGTACTTGCTCAGGAGAGGCCAGGTCGTGCTGCAGTCACAAGCAGCCCACTCTGGAATGGCTTACAACAGCGCTGGGTCATTTCACCCACACAGTTATCCCAGGGTGGGGGCAGCTCTGTCCCCGTCACTCTGGAACCTGGAGCCACCACCCCCTATGCCAGGTGCCCAGGGCAGAGTGGGTGGTGAGCTGTGCTCTGCTCTTAAAGCTTCCACATCAAGTGACGTCGTTGCTTCTGCTCGAGCTTCCGTGGCCAGTGCTGCTCACCTGGCTCCGCACACCTGTGGCGATGGGGGAGGTGGGACCGAAATCCCATTCTGTGCCCAGGAGAGGAACAGAAAACATTTGTGATGCCCACGTCTTTTCAACACGAGGCGCCTTGCATTAAGATGCAATCGTGTGTGGGAAGTGGAGTAGAAACACGAGTTCAAGGAGGTGTTTCTAGCTGTGGCAGGACAGCTGCTGTGAGTGCCAAGTCACCACGGCCTCTCCTTCCATTGGATACACTGGAAAGGCTGCTGTGACTGTCTTGCTTCATGATATGCTTGAGTTTTATTACAAGCACGTTTAAAAAGAAAAATTTTAGGTAACTTAAAGATAAGTGTGGTGACACATTGATTTTAAGTTTCATTTAGGAGATCTCCAAGCAGGAAAGTTTAAAACCCCTGCGCAGACCACACCTGCCTGCAGGGCCCACTTACCTTTGCCTCCCAGGTGGGCCAGGACCTGTTCCCTGAACTACCTGGCACACTGGGGGTGGGGGGCTCGCCATGTGGACTGGGGCCCCGCCGGGGCAGGGCCCAAGCACTCCCGGGCCACCCCTTCCTCTCCCCACGGCCTCCCTGTCATCCAATAGTCATATAGCAGCTCCTGCCCGAGCAGGTGCAGCCTTGGGACACGTGGACATTTCCCGTGAGGCATGGTGTTGGGCGCCTGCGCGTGAGGAGGTGGTGTTGGGAGGAGCTGAGGCCCGCGGGTGCAGGGCTGACCCAGCTCGGCTACTTGCTGGTGGAAGGCCTGGGAGAATCCCACCCGCTGGTCACCGAGCACTGAGGACGGTGGCCCCGCCTCGTGCACTCAGACGTTGGCTCCCTCCCCAGGGCTTCTGGGGCCCCGCCGGTCACCTCTCAGTCCGCCCTGTCCCTGCTGCTCCCCTCATCGGCTCGTGTGCCAACAATGATCTCAGGGTTCCCCGGGGGGCCTCCCCGTGGTGCAGCGTTGACAGGACTCTGCAGAGGGACCAGGCACAGCGGGCAGGACGGGAGATGCTGAGGACAAAGGGTAAAAGAACGAGCCCTGAGGGGGCGGCGTGTGCAAAGGCCCCGTGCAAAGGCCCTGAAGCAGGTGTGTTTGGGGCCGGGTGGCCACGGGTGGGATCAGGTCTGCTTTTCCTGGGTGTGGTGGGGGGTAACTTCTGTGTGGACAGTGTCACTCAGGAGGATAGGCAGAGCAGCGGCCCGAGGAGGATTCTGGCCGGAGCTCCCCCGGGCTCTGTCCCCAGAGGTGGTTTGTGTTGAGGGAAGCTGTTGGGGAGTCCTTTGTGCAAAAGGAGTTTCCCCAAAAGGAGAACACTGGCCAGGCGTAGTGGCTCACACCTGTAGTCACAGCACTCTGGGAGGCTGAGGCAGGAGGATGCTTGAGCCCAGGAGTTGGAGGCTGCAGGGAGCTGTGACGATGCCACTGCACTCCAGCCTGGGGGACAGAGCAAGACCCTGTCTCCAAAAAAAAAAAAAAAAAAAAAAAAAGAACACGCTGGCCCTCAGCACCTGGTCAGCAGCACCTGCCCTGCTGCACCTGCGACCAGGCACTGCGGCCCTTGGAGTTCTGGGGACGCGGCAGGAGGAGCTCAGGGAGGAATCAGGTCCCAATTTCTGTCCCCAGATCTGCCTGGGGCTGGACCCCTCCCCTCCCAGCCTCAGGGAGGCCCCCCTGGCAGTGGGGCTCATGAGACCGCCTCGCCTTTCGTGGTGCAGTTCAGCTCTGGAGACACACACATGTACAAACACATGTACATGCACACTCACAATTTGTGCACACAATGTACACGCACACACACGTATGTGCACACACACACTGCAGTGGTCATGTGTCTGACAGCTACCTGGCCATGCCACAGGGACCCGGGGCTGAAGCTGGAGGCCATGAGCTGAGCTCTGCCTCGTGTGCGCCAGCAGATCAACGCCAGGGATGGCCGAGTCCACCTTGAAAGGGGCAAAGGCCCAGCTCTGCTCTCCCTGCCCAGCCCCCAGGGAAGGCCCTCCTCAGGGCACAGGGCCCCTGCCAGGCCAGGGGATGGCCACGGCCTTGTCCATGCCACAGGACATCACATCCCGATGAGATTCCAGAAGTGGCTCCGGGACCATGGCCTCAGGAGCGGGGAGGCAGTCGGTGGGGGCTCAAGAGCCTGGGAACAAATGGACAGGAGAGGCGAGGTGGCCGGCTGGCAGGGGAGGGAGAAGTGCCCAGTGACGTGGGTTCTTTCTAAAGAAAGGAGTAAGATCATGAATCCAGAAGTAGGTTCAGAGCCTTGAGCAGATCACAGAGGTGGTTGGGGGGAGGGGTTGCAGGAAACCTCAAGGGTCACAGCTAACCCTTTAGGTGCTGGTAAATAGGAAACCAGTGGGAGTTCCTGAGTGGGGCAGCTGTGACCTGCAGACCCCCACATGCAGTGTGGGTTGGGGCCTGATGGAAATGCAGACCCACCTGCTCCACCCAGGCCGAAGGCGACCCTGGGAGGTCTGTGTGCTGGCCCAGTGAGGAGCTCTGCTCCTGCAGGTGTGATGGGCCAAAACCACTGCAGCCCAGGCCAGGCTGGGGCGAGCGGCTCTCCCACCCATGCGCCAGCAGTGGCCTGGAGTCCACATACTAAGGGTCCAGACTGGTTCTTTTCTCCATGTCAAGGCCACCTCGTGGCCCCAAATGGCTGCCTCAGTGCCTGCCATCACACCTGCCCGTCAGCAGCAGGGAGGAGGTGGGGCATGGCCTCCCCGTGAAGAGGCACACAACCCTTCTGCTTACACCATGGGCTAGAAACCAGTCACAAGCCCACACCTAACTGCTTGGGAGTTGGGAACTCTGGTCTTTATTCTGGGTACTCAAGGGTCCAGCTAAAATTCAGGGGTTCTACTGTGACAGCAAGCAGCAGAGGACAGGTATTGGGGGCACGTGGCTGTGCCTGCCACAAGAGACGAGAGTGGATCGAGAAGACTGGGGCTCCTGTGGCAGTGAAGGTGGCCTGGGCTGCGAGGGAGGCAGGGCAATCGGGACACAGCCACGTGGAGGCAGAGAGGGTGGCAGGGTAGGGTCCAAGGGCCATGCCTGCACAACTGATTCTGCAGGAAGGGCGGGTTTGGGTGCCCGCTAGGCGCCTGCCTGGAGAGGTCGTGCCAGCTGCTAGATGGTGCCTCCAGAGCCGTGTGTGTACACGTGTGTGCATGTGTGTGTGTGGCTCAGGGAGCATCTGGAGCCACAGGCCTGGAGAGGCTACGCCGAGAGCCCAGAGGCTGGAAGGCTGGACCTGGAGCCAGCGTGACCGCCAGCAAAGGGTCACCTGAGCTGGGGAGGGCAGGCTTCGGGGGGGATGTCCCGTGTTGCTGTGAGGTGGGCAGTGGGCAGTGCTTCCAAGGAGGTTGACCCTGGGGTCAGAGGGCACTGGGTCAAGGGGCAATCTCAGCACAGGGAAGGGCTGGTGGAGAGACATTGAAGCAGGGAGATGCCTCTGTTGAGCAAGTGGCGGCAGGAGGAGGCCTGGCCATGGGGGGACCGCAGGTCTTGTGGGGCTGCTGGTGTTGAGCGAGCTTGTGGGAAAGAACAAGGTGCCCCACCTCAGGTGCCTGCACACGGGTCACCAGGAGAGATGATGGGTTTCTAGGAAAGTGCCTCCCAGTCACCCGTGCAGTCCCCTCCCCAGGCTCTGAGCAACTAAGACGTGCTCCTCACTGACAGGATGGGTAGAAGGGACCCAGCGGGGGGAAGGGGACAAGTCCTTGCTGACCACTTGGGCTCTGAGCCCTGGCCTGGCCAGGCAGAGGGTGGCTGGGCAGTGGCTGATGGGGGAGGGAGGCTGCTCTGCTTTTGGGTGGCTCCGGTCCACCCCAGGCCTGTGTGTCCTGGGGCAGAACGGCAAAGTCCTTCCTGCAGCCCAAGGCAGAGGGCAGCTCCCAGCCCAGCGTCTCAGATGTGTGGAGCTTCTGCTGAGATGGGATCTCAAGGCTGGCACAACATATGACACCCCACACTGAGTTCTGGCACTTCTAATCCAGCCCTGACTCCCGGGTCCCTCCCACTGCAGGGGCCACCTTCCCGTCCACCGCCAGCTTCTACTCCTGCTTCCTCAGCCACCCACAGTGCTGGCTCTGGAGTCAGACCCTCACACAGGCTGACAGGCCAAGCCTAGGGTTGCTGCTCCCATCCTGGGAGGCTGCTCCAGAGGGGCCCATGAGGACTTCCTGGGCCCACCTGAGCTGCTGCCCCTGGCCCAGAGACCCAGGTTTGTGCCACGCCAGGCTGTGACCAGGCCCTGTACCCAGGGCCCCGGGGCTGGGTTCACGCTCTGTTGCCATCTTGAAATTCTCGATAATCCTGTCCTTGAACTGGTGTTGGCATGAGTCTGATGGGCCCGGGTGCCCGCAGGTGAGTGGAGGCCACGCTCCACCTGCATGCCCTCGAGCATAGAATTCTCGTGGAGCCCCCACCTGCCTGCGAAGGGCTGGACCCCTCCACACTGCTCCCTCCTAGATTTTGAAAGAGCCAGTTCCCCAAGTGCTGTAACTTCAGCAACAGAGTGGAGGTGACCGCCCACAGTGTGTGAGGCCCGTGCCGGCCTCTCTGGCTAGATGCCCCCAGGACCGGCTGGCCTGAGCAGGGACCCACCACTCCTGCTGGGGATGACAAGGGCAGGAGGGTGCCCAGCGCGGCCATGAGCTCCCTCCTCTCATGCGGCTGCTGTTGGGCCGGCCCTCACACAGACCAAGTGCCTGCTCCTGCTGGGGCTCTGCCTGAGCCTCCATGTACCTCAGCACAGCAATCCCAGCTGCCTTCCTGGAAAAAGCCTTCAATTTCCAAACACCACTGCTCACTCGGAGCCACAGGAGGTGCCGCTGGCAGTCCTTCCATGGGTGCCGTCTGCCTGGAAAACACTTCCTCCCACACAAGGTGCTCCCAGGTGCTGTGGCCGCAGACCTCAGTGCAGCCCACACCTTTGGAGAGCAGCTGTGACCCCAGGCATTTCGACAGAACTTCAGACTAGTGATTTCTGCTTCTGAGGCAGATGCTGCATCCTAAGACCACAAACCTGTCTCTCCTGGAGGAGGGTGGCGGGCAGGCCCATGGCTGCTTCAGGCGGCTGCTGCGGTGAGTCTGCCCGTGGGGAGGGCAGGCGCAGGCCAGGTCAGACCCTCTCGGCCCGGAGGGCGTGCGTCTGGGCAGCATCTCCCAGCCCAGGGCTTTCTCTGTGTTTCATCCTGACTGCTGCCAAGCCCACTTCCCCGAAACTTTGCACCCCAGGTTTGGGACAGTGTGGGACTTGCCCCTTGTGCTCCCTGCTGTGTCAGTCCTGCCTTGCTTCTCCTGGCCTCACCCAAACACACCATCAGCCCCCAACTTGGGGTTTATTTCTGGCACAGAGATGTATGTCTAAGGACCCTGTCCTTAGTGCCTTGGGGTGCAGGTCTCCAGACCGGCACCATTCACCAAGGAACCACCTGGCCTGCGCACAGCGCTGGCATCCATGTGGTGCAGAGATGGCTGCTCTTGGGCAGAGGGGACTGGTGGGGACTCCAGCACAGCCCCACCCAGCTGTACCCTCTCTGGGGCCCAAGGCAGGCCTGGATGCTGCCCCCAGGCGGACCCTGTGGGCTTTGCACAGCTGGCCCATGCCCTGTAGCTTTCTGCTGAGCAGAGCTGGTGGCCTTGCCTGGTGCTTGGCACACAGCTGGTGCAGGGCAGAGTAGAGGATAGGGGACCATCTCCAAAGACTGCACCCAACAGTGGTCAGAGGTCACAGGAAACCCTGGTTATCACCGACACAGGCACATCTCGAGGTAGAAAGGCGGGTGGGGGTTACTTGAGCATTTATTTCAGGGGTAAGTGGCAGTGACCACCTGGTGGCAGAAACAGGCCAGCTTGTACCAAAGTCAGCAGCAGGAGCAGCTGAAAACCACCCTGCAGCCCCCTCCCATGCACACAGCCCTGGCTGTGAGAAAAGGACAGGCCACAGGAGTCACAGGGCAGACAGGACTGGCAATGCACGCTGGGCCAAGCCGAGCCCAGGGGTCCACAGGTGAGGTACACGGCAGGGCAGCCACTGAGGTCAACTGGGCTCCTGACATTACTCTGGTCTTGAGGATCCTGGCACTGCTGGGTGGTCAGGGGCAGGGGGCATCACCTAGGCATAGCTGCATGTGGAGAAGCAGACGGCCAGTGAGTTGAGCTCCTTTGCCAATATGGGTTTTACAAAGGCGCAGTGTTTTTACTCCGTTAGGCTACACAGGGGAGAGCAACACTGACCCTAAATGTCCAGGAGGCAGGGCTGCTGCAGCCCAGGAGGCAGGATGAGCTGAAGGCGCTCGGCTGGGGCCTGAGGCTGTAGCAGTCAGGTGTGTGCAGGGGTCTGGGGGGCAGCGGGGAGGGGCAGGGTTGGGTAAGTCCTCAAGCCCATCCCTTAGGAAGACAAGAAGTGCTCACCTTTGTAGAGACTGCAGTTCCGGAGGTAAATTGCACCCTGTGTAAACACCATTTGTAATGCTGTATTCCAACAAAGCCCCAAAGCAGGGGTCCTGCGGAGAACAAGAGGAGCCTGGTGCTGGCACATCTCCAAGGCAGGGCCTGTGGTCCAGGACCCTCCCCAGCCCTCTCCCTTCAAGAGAGTCACAGCCCATGATGTCTGCAAACTCACTCGGACAAGAACATGAGGGTTTCCCAGCACAATCAGCAAAGCTTTGGGTCTGGTGATTGCAACATTAAATCTTTTCGAGTTGGACAAGAAACCCAAAAAATATCGATCATCTTCAAATCTGTCTTCATTTGACCGTACCTAAGAAAACACAAAGATGAATAAAAATGGTATTTGAAGTTTTTTGTGGCATGATATATGAAAGCATTTAAAAATGTTAATAGCAGCATGACTGCATTTTTGGTGGGCAGGGAGGAGCAGAGGGGAGTGGCTTCATCACCACTCTGTCTATAGACAGGGAGACCCCGTGCTAAGGGGTTATCCCTGGATGGTGGGTTTTAGGTGATTCTTTTAGTTTTTTGGTATCTGAATTTTCTAACCTCTCTGCAATTAACATGTACTGTTCAATAAAGATAATTTCAAATAAAAAATGGAGTCTTGGGAACTGAACTAGGTTTTTGTTGGTGGCACCCCTGGAGGTGTGGTGTGGGCCTGGCACCAGCCCTCCTGCGGCCCTGCCCTCTGTCCTTCAGCTGCCTTGCGACATCCTGTCCCTCCTCCTCTGGCACGTCTACCAACCTGTCCTGGATCCCTCCTCTTTACTCTTCTGTCTCCTGATGTTTGAGTATTTTTTTAAGAACCTCTGTAGCTCCTGGGTCTAGAGGCTCCACCCTGCAACTGCTCTCCCGCCTCCCTGACCAGCCTGGCAGCTGCATATCTGAAGGCGACTTCAAAGCACACTGGTTATCCCCACTAAAAACAGGATACCTACAGTGGAAATGATGATAACCAAATATTCTTGCCCTTGAAACTCCTCTACTGATCCAACCTTTATATCCATCAGATCGACATTTCGCAGAAGAATTTTAATTTTCTCCACCTTTAAAACAGATTAAAAGTAAGATTAAAGATAACACTGTGCAAATCTGACCAGTTCTTTCACATCACAGTGAAAACCAAGTATTAACCCATGTGCAACACACTGCTTTTCACTTCTGCATCCTATTTCTTCAAATCTAAATTAATTAGAACACAAATCCTGACTTTAGACAAATTGGGGAAAGGGGTCAATATTCATCAGGGGAGCAAGTTTCATGGGGAAAATCTTCCCTCTCCACAAGCATGTGGCAAGGATGGAGGAAACACATGAGCTGAGAAGTGAGAAGATGCGCGCTCGCCCTTAAAACCAAGATGTGCGTCTTGGTGGGACGGTGCCTGAACCCACAGCTGGTGAGGCCACAGGGACGCTAGCAGGTTGCTGTGGCCAGGACTGCAGGGCCCAGGCACTGAGGCTCATGGGAGCAGGGATTGGCTCCAGGAGCACCTCGCGGGGTGAGGGGGCAAAGTGCAATCAAGACCTTAGCTGAGCCCCTCTCTGAGGGATATGACACCCTGAGCGCTAAGCACTGGCATATGGGCAACCACCAAAGCAAAGCATGGGAGGAAAATGAACATCGTAAGCAGCAGCCAGCTAACTCCACAAAGAGAAGATGCTCCTGAAGAAATGGAAATAACCTGAGCAGTCTAAAAAGGACCTTAGGTTGGGCACGGTGACTCATGCTTATAATCCCAGCACTTTGGGAGGCCGAGGTGGGAGAATCACTTGAGGCCAGTAGTTTGAGACCAGCCTGGTCAACACAGTGAGACCCTGTCTCTATGAACAATTAGCCAGGCGTGGTGTGCACCTGTAGTCCCAGCTACTGGGAGGCTGAGGCAGGAGGATCACTTGAGCCCAGGAGTTGGAGGCTGCAGGGAGCTGTGATGACTCCATTGCACTCCAGTCTGGGTGACAGAGTAAGACCTTGTCTCTATAAATAAATAAATAAATAAATGGACAGACAGATAGACAGGACTTTAATTCAAGTATGTTCAAGACCTTTGGAGAAAACAGAATAAACCCACAAGAACAGGTTATGTTGGTAAAAAAATAAAAAAGGATCAATTTGAAATCTCAGATAAAAGAGTACAGTAAATAAAATAAAACTCAATGGATGGACGAGATGCTGAGTCACACAACCAGGAGAGGTGTGGTGAGCGAGTGGCCATTCGGCCTGAGGGCAGTTCTCATGGGCTGCCCAGACAGGTGACAGACAGACATCCAGAGGCCAGAGGGTGGGCTTAGCTGGATGTGTGTCCACCAGCAGTTCTAGAGCAGAGACTGGAGGGAACATGGGGGCCTAAGGAGGGAAGCGAAACACTGTCCAGAATCACACCCAAATATTTTGGGGTGAAACTACACAACACCAAGAATAAAGGGAACTAAAATTATGAAAAAAAGACATTACTTAAAAATAAATCAAAATTAGGCAGAGAGTAGGTTCCTCAGCATAGTAGGTGCCAGAAGACAATGGCAAGGTACCTTCAAAGCACTGGGGAACGGCCGAACTAATATTCAAGCATGAGGTGGGCAGATAAATAAGTTTTTAGATTAGTTCTAAGATAATTTGCCACTCATAGGCCTTTGCTGAAATAACTATTCAAAGATGAATCTCAGAAGAAACACAAATCCTGAAAAATAGGAGATGCAAAAAGAAAAGGTAAATATAAAAACAAACCAAAAAACCCAACCAAGTAAGATATATTGATTAACTGATGCCAAGGAGAAAAAAATATATTTTTGGGAAAAAAAGTGGAATTTCTACAATTCACAAGGAAGAAGGCAAAGCTAAGAATCACCATGGGGGGGGGCTCTCACTCCCAGATGCCAATGCGTCATGAAGCTCAGGTCACCAAGCTTGTGAGGTGCTGCTGGAGGAGCCTTCAGACGGCGTGGTGTGCAGTAGGGGGACACTCCACTCAGGACAGGCCGGGCCGGTCGCGCAATGCTGATGGGGCAACTGAGCACACACGGGGGAAAAAATAAAACTGAGCCCTTCCTCATCCCACACTCAAAATACACTGCAAGTAGATTAAAGATCTGAATGTGAAAAGCAGCACCAAGACTTTCAGAAGAAAGGTGGGAAAATACTTTACAACCTTGAGACAGGGAAGGATTTCTTAGGTAAAACACAAAAAGCACAAACCATAAAGGAAACTATTTATATATTTGACTACATTAAAATTAAAAACATATACCTAACAAAAGAAATGACACAGAATGCAGCTGCAATGACATCTGACACACATACGACCACCAAAGACCTGCGATATAGAACACACGTTGAAAAACTACAAACTGCTGATTAACTCAAGATTAATTCAAAGTGGACACTAGATGTAAACTGGCCATTTAAGGAAACAGTGAAGAAATGGCCAATAAACATAAGAAAAGGTTCTCAAGTCACCATCTCAAGGACATCTCGCAATGCACCCCTCTCCTGTCCTGGGGGACACCCGCCATGGGGTGTGGACCCGGGACCCTGACCATGCCTGTCCCTCGTGAGTCAGGGCATCCCCTGCATGGCCCCTGCGTGTGGGCCTGAGGAGGGCTTGTCATGACGGGACATGAGGGGCAGAAGGAGCAGGTAGGGTGAGGTGAACCAGGCAGACGTGGTGAGCACCTGCTGTCCCCACAGACCTGTGGAGCTGTGGCTCCCATGCCCCTTCACAGACCAGTAAACCAAGGTGGCACTCGCCCAGCTGGCCCTGGGCTGTGCAGGCAGCAGACAGCAGCATGATGCCGTGGTGAGGGGACAGAGACAGGGCATGGGGCTCCACATCCTGCCCCAGGGACCCCAGGCGCCTTCCTGTGAGTCACACAGCAGAGCTATGAGGGACTGAGCCAAGCTCCAAGCACCAGGACTCAGGGTGTGGAGCAGGCCAGCGGGGCCCTGCAGGAGATGCGAGGAGGAGGGTGTGAGTGATGGGGTGCGGGGAGGGCTCCCTGCACACAGGCCTCCCCCTGGCGACCTCCCTCCTGCCCACCGAGGGTCTGACTTCATCACCTGTTGACTGCTCGGCCTGTCTGGTCAGATGAGTGACTTGCTCATTTAAGGAACTCGGAGACCTACTGGGCGCTGGCTTCTGTGCTGTGTACTGGGCAGAGTTCCAGCCCATCCTCAAGAAAAATCACGGTTTAGTGGAGAGAGACCCACTAACCCAAGGTGGTTGTGAGTAGTAAGGGTTAGCATGGAAGCCCTGGGAAGCTTCGCTCTGCTCGGGAGGCAGAACAGGCCAAGGGCAGTGACGCCCGAGCAGAGTCTCAGTGGGGGGTAGATGCAACTCTGCAAAGTGGAGGTCGCCCCAGCAAGGCATGTGGTGCTGTGCGGGTCCCCGAGGTGTCTCGGCCAGCCTGAGGTTGCACAAGCTGGGTTCCGACGGACTTGACAGGTGCAGCTGAATGGCTCCAGGTTAGAACAAAGCCCGGACATGGTGGCGACAGCTGAGTGAGGACATGGGAAGATTTACTCCCCCAGAAGCAACTGTGTGCTTGGGAAATCAACCCAAGATGTACACAACCTAAGAAGTGTTTATGCGTGAAAAACTGCGGGCCTTTGGATGACAACAGTGGGAGCCCAGGGTGCTGTGGTCTGGGGCCCCTCCCCCGGGTGGCGGGTGAGGCCATGCTCTGAGGGCCGACAGCTCCATGAGCCACAGCTGGGGCTGGGCACACACACCCAGGAGATGGGAAGGGTCAGCGCAAAGGAGCAGATGGGGAGACTCAAAACAGCGTGAGCTCTGTGCTCGCCCCACGTGGACCCACAGGCAGGGGCGGCAGCCTTATAGCCTCGGGTGTGGAGCACAGCTGCTGTCTGATTGCTGGTCAGCCGTTAAGTTGTGCAGACACAGGGGTCACCCTGGGAAACCAGGCTTAAAGACAATAATTAAAAAAAACTCAATATGGACATTAGCTGTCACCTACCATGGGGAGAGATGTTGCAGATTTAGTTCAGGCAGTTACTAAACAAAGAAACAAAAACAAAACAGCAACAACAATAATCTCCAAGGGGGGGTGTCATAATCCAAATTTGTTGCAACATATTTTGTAAAATTCCTAGTTTTCAACAAAAAATTACAAGACATGCAAAGAAACAGGAAGGTGTGACCCTCTCAAGGAAAAAAGCATCATAGAAACAGCATTTCCAGATGGTGGACTGGGCAAAGACTTCAAAAAGAAGCTATTACAAGTATGTCCAAAGAACTAAAGGAAACAGTTTTAAAATATTTAAGAGGAGTGTAACAGTTAAAAGGTCTAACTACTAAACTGAAAGTTCGCGAGAAGGGCTCAACAGCAGTTTCAAAACAGCAGGAAAAAAGTGAATTTTGGAAACTCACGACTGGAAAAAAATGGATGAGCCACAGACCTGGGGCACCCAGCAACCCAAGGCACAGGAGGGCGCTTCGGAAAGGGAGAGGAGGGGCAGAAGAATGCGAAGAAATATGGCCAAAAGCTCCTTAAATTTGATGAAAAACATTAATCTACAGATCCAAGAAGCTCAACAAAATCCAAGACAAATGTGAAGAGACCTACAGCCAAACTCCTCACATGGGGAGGGGCTGACTTCTCATCCGAGAGCAGCGCCCAGGAGGCAGTGGGTGACACGCTCAAAGGTGCTGAAAGAAAAACAAAATGAATGACAACCAAGAATTCTACAGCCAGAAAAATTACCCTTCGAAAAGGTCAAAGAAAGACATCCCTAAATTAAACCCCAGTGAAAGAATTCGTTGCTGGGGGTTTAGGAGAAATACCCGAGGAGGACCTTCAGTCTGAAACAACACAATAGTAACTTTTTTTAATCTCATAGGCCAAGGATTAATTTTCTTCACTCATTTCCATCTGAAAGGATTTCGTATAATATTTACCACTTCAAAAAAAAGTAGCAAGAGAATCAAGAGAGGTAAATTGGTCACTTAGTTGGGAAAGACAAAATATGAAAGGTTAAGTACTAATTAGGAGCATAAATGTGTCTGCACTCAGAGACAGCCCAGCAGGTGTGCAGAACACGCCTGGGACACTCTAGAGCTTATCTGGAGGGAGTGTGTTCTCTGTACCCACAAGTCAGGCCAAGCTATGTAGCAAACAGCCCTACAACCTAACAGTTAAGAGACAGGGCTCTGGGTTTCAATTTGGTTCAAATCCAACTAGCTACGTGACACTCAGCAAATTACTTACCTCCTTTAGGCCTTTGTAATCTCTTCTTTACCACCAGGAGAACCAAGTACTCACCTTGTGAGGTCCCAACTTCAGAAAAAAGAACATAGTGTGTTTGAAGGGCTCTGCACAGGGTACCGTACACCAGTAGGTGCTCAATAAAGGTTTTCTGTTATCATGATTCCTATGGGATCAATCTTTTCTTCTGCTTTGTTGGGGGGTTTCTTTCAGATGCTTTGTTTGGTGGTGTGCACACCACAGGGATAAATGTGCAATAACTAAAATCTATTTGCTGGCATGGAAGGCATCTGCGCTCCAGCAGAACTCCAGGACAATGCTGAGTGTATGTGTGGAGTTCCCGGTTGTCCAATAAATGGTGAATGTTACTGGGACCAGCACGTGGGGGCCAGGGATGCTAACACCCCTGTGATATACGACAGAGCCTCATGAAATGAGAACTGTCCCATTCAAAAATACCAAGAGTGCCCCCTCTGAGAAACACTGGTTTAGAGCTGGAGTTGGCAAACTTTTTCTTAAAGGGCCAAATATCAAAGATATTTTGTAGTCCTTATATAGACTTTTAAAATGTAGCCATTTAGAAATATAAAAGCCATTCTAGGCTCTGGGCCCTAGAAAAGCAGTCAGCTGGGTGGAACCAGCCAGTAGGCTGCAGTTTGCCAACCTGTCATCAAGAGCATCATTCGAGTGTGGTTCTGCTTCTTTAAAACCTGCTGCTCTTCACAGTGAGCCTGTCCCTGCTTCCCACAGACCTCCAGGAACTGAGGAGGGGCCACAGGGACCTCACAGAATGAGGCCGTCTGAGTGAGGTACCTGCTTCCGGTAGGGTGTGATGACACCGATGTTGCTGGCAGACACTTGACTGGAGACGCTCCGGGCCAGGAGACAGCAGTAGCGCATGGCCTGGACAGCCTCCGCAGGGTTGAACCACGACGGGCTTCTCCCTTCACGCGCCTCGTTGCCCTGAGGAATTAGGAGAGAAAACGTCATTTATGCTAGAAATGTCTGCCAAGGGCCTCTGGCCAAGGGGCTGAAGTAGGTGCTGAGAACACAGAATGAGTATGATGGGAAAACCCTGCTCTCACTCAGAGTCTATATTCTAGCAGGGCAGATGTCATCACATCATCACAGAGCTGGGAAGTTACTCACAACTGTATCAAAGGCTACAAGAGAGAAAGACTGGCTACAGGGAACACCCCACAGGGACTGACCCACAGGAGAGGAAGCCAGGGAAGGCTCCTCTGTGGAGGCTGGGCTTGTGCTGCACGAAGGGTGTGCAGGGCCTGCCCAGCAAAGGGCAGGGTGTGTGCCGGAAGGGCCTGTAGGGCCCAATGTGGCAGGATCACGGCACGCCAGGCCAGGGAAAGAACACCAGCACGCCAGAGCCCAGGGAGCCTCGGCGAGAGCAGATGGCACAGCTTGACAAGGAGGCCACCAGCCATGGTCGGGCCACGGCAGCTGCAGCGAGGCCCTGCCCCAGGCCAGGAGCTCCCCACGCGCGCTGACTCTCACCCTCCCAGCTCACCCTCAGCTACACCCAAAGCACCTCCATTCGAGAACAGACAATGCTGCTTATCTTCCTTAAAGATTAATGGGATGTACTGGCATAAGACAGACACGTAGACCAATGGAAGAAAACAGAGAGCCCAGAAATAAACTCTCATGTATATGGTCAAATGATTTTTGACAAGGGTTCCAGGACCATTCAATGGGGAAAACAGTTTTTCAACTAATGGTGCTGGGAAAACTGGGCATCCACGTGTAAAAGAATGAAAACAAACCCACACCTTACACCACATACAAAAATTAATTCGAATGGACCAAAGACCTACATCTATGGAATCTAGGAAGAACACATGGGAAAAGCTCTACAACACTGGATTTGGCAATGATTTCTTTGATATGAACCAAAGCCACAGGCAACAACAAAAAAAGACTACATCAAAATTAAAAATTTCCATGCAAAGGACACAACCAACAGAATGAAAAGATAACCTATGAAATGGGAGAAAACATTTGCGAATCGTATATAAGGAGTTAATATCCAAAACATATAAAGAACTCTTAAAACTCATTGACCAAAAAAACAACTCCTGGGCTGGAGTGATCCTCCTGCCTCAGCCTCCCAAGCAGCTGAGACTACAGATATGCACCACCACGCCCGGCTCATTTTTTAAAAACATTTTTTGTAGAGACAGGGCCCACTATGTTGCCCAGGTTGGTCTCGAGCTCCTGGCCTCAAGCAACCTTCCCACTTCAGCCTCCAAAAGTGCTGGAATCACAGGCATGAGTCACGGCGCCTGGCCCATACAATGAAAAATTATTCAGCTTTTAAAAGGAAGGAAATTTTGATACGCACGACTACACAGACAAACTTTGAGGACCTTATGCTAAGTGAAATAAACCAGACACAAAAGGACAAATACTGTATGATTCCACTTATATGGGGTCCCTAGAGTAGTTAGGTTCATAGAGACAAAAGTAGAATAGTGGTTGCCAAGGGCTGGGAGGAGGGAAGTTATTGTTTTATGGGTACAAAGTTTCAATTTTGCAAGATAAAAAAGTTCCGGAGATTTACTGCAAAACAATGTGAATATACTTAACACTATTGAACTTTACACTTAAAAATGATTAATATAAGTTTTATGTTAAATGCACTTTACCACAATTAAAAAAAAAGTGAACACCAGGTAAATCAGTAAGAATATTAATTTTCAGGATATATTTTTTGTTATTGTTAAGCCATATAATTTATCTCTTTAGATTTATAATAAATGATTGAAGTGCCTTTAAAAAAAGATTAATGAGATGGAAACTTATAGCAGAACTTCTACATTGATGAGAAAAAAATTCAAGGAATTGCAACCAATCACCTAGATAAAGTAACGGAGAGAGGAAACACACAGGTAACGAGGCAAAGACCAAGGAGTAAAGTTAAATAATCAGAGACTGGGCTGATGTGTCTCGTTAACACATGAACTGCCGTGGGCGCTGTATTTAACTCACACTAGTTTTGAGCCCGAGGCCTCATGAAGCACACATAACTCAGACGGCTCTTTACCTTGGAAGCTGCGCGGTGCGCAGGCAACTCACGTGCCATGCTGCAGCATACGTGTTACATGC
This sequence comes from Daubentonia madagascariensis, assembly GCA_023783475.1. Lineage (NCBI taxonomy): Eukaryota > Metazoa > Chordata > Mammalia > Primates > Daubentoniidae > Daubentonia > Daubentonia madagascariensis. Next base: position 1,292,869 of record JAKFHU010000127.1, on the reverse strand, counting down.
TGGGTGCCTCTGGGCAAAACCCTGCAGTTGGTTCCTGAAAATCTTACTTGTTGATGTTCTTATTGTTACAATAAATATTGACAATTTAACTGCATATAACTCATGCACAGAAAACAATAAAAAATAACAAAGTTTTCATTAAATTAGAAAGGATCGTTTTGTTTTCAAAGTTTTTATTTTATTTTCATAATAAAAGACCATGGCCCCAAGGAAACAATTTTTTTTTCAAGTGTGGCAATGTGTTAAAAATAGTGACTCTCAAATTGGATTCTGCTTCTAAGAAATACACCTAAGATGAAATGATAAAGAACAAAAATAGAGAGCAAAGAAATACCAGGTATAAAGAAAAAAGATGTGGCAATTTAATATTACCAGGTAGAATTTAAGACTAAAAACACAAAAACAGTATAGAAGGACCTTACACAATGAGGAAGATGAAACAACGATAAATTGTATGCATTAAACACAGCAGTTAAATAGTAGGTCATCAAATATGAAATGTCTGATTTCAAATAAAAAATGTAGTTTATTATATCTCAAACAAGAAGCAGTACAATTAATCAAGTATGCACCTAAACTATCAACACAGTTTTGCCATCTTAACGGTAGCTGGTTTACGCAGTAGCGAAGAAGCCTGTAGAGCAAGTAGCAATGAAATCGTGAAAGGCGTTTTCCACGGCTTGTTGAGAATTGAATATTTTCCTTGCAAGAAGTGGTCCAAAGCCTGGAGGAAGTGGTAGTCAGTTGGTGCAAGGTCTGGTGAATATGGTGGATGACACAGTTTCCAAGTCCAGCCTCTATAGTTTGAGCAGCGTTGTTTGTGTGACATGTGGTCCAGCGTTGTCTTGCAAGAGGACTGGCCTGTCTCTATTGACTAATCTTGGCTGCTTAATCACAAGCATCCCCGTCATTTCGTCCAACTGGTTGCAGCAGACACCCGCTGTAGTCGATTGACCAGGTTTTGTGAAGCTGTAGTGGATAATACCAGCGCTGGACACCAAACAGACACCATTAGCTTTTTTTGATGAATATTCGGTTTTGGGCTGTGTTTCAGCACTTCATCTTTATCCAACCATTGTGCCGAATGCTTGCGATTGTCAAAAAGAATCCACTTTTCATCACACATAACAATACGGTATAGAAATGGTTCGCCTTTATGTCATGACACCAGAAAAAGGCAAGCTTCTAGGTGATTTCTCTTCTGATGCTCATTTAATTCATGTGGTACCCATCTATCCAGCTTCTTTACCTTGCCCATTTGTTTCAAATGGTCCAATATTGTTGGAATAGTAACGTCAAACCTTGCTGCTAACTCACATGTAGTTTGAGATGGATTCACTTCCACTGCAGCTTTCAGCTCATCATTATCCACCTTGGTCTCAGGTCGCTCACGTGGCTCATTTTCAAGATTAAAATCACCAGAACAGAACTTCTCAAACCATCGACATATTGTGAGTTCATCAGACACATCCTTCCCAAACACTTTGCTGGTATCTCGAGCTGTCTGCGCTGCATTGGTTCCACAATGGAACTCATATTTGAAAATAACACAAATTTTTGACTTATCCATGGTTTCACAAAAATTGCCTTAAAAAAATGTGAAAGATAATCACAAGCCAAAACGTGCACTTGAAAGACTGAGGATGCACCTTCACAATTAAAAAAAAACAAAAACAAGAAGTGTCAAAGTGAAATGTCAGAGATAATCAACTGTCAAACTTAGTACTTAAGGAAATTGGACATTCCATGTTTAATAACCTAATATATAAGGCAAGAAAGATTAGAAATTCAAAGAGAATTTGATGAAAAGCACAATTACAATGTGAGACTTCACTACGTTTGCCCAGGAGGGTGCACCTCACGGACAGATTCTAGGTCAGGGTGCAGAAGAGCTGAGTTGCAGTGTCCATGTACTTATTTAACCAGATGAACAGGAAACTTTATATCCCTAAGACAGGGAATGTAACATTTTTTTGGTATGCCCTCAGAGCATCTACCAAAACTGACACCTAATTGGCCACACATTTTTTAAAAGCAGTAACTTGAGTTTATAGGCCAAAGTCTTCGATCAGAACCTAATAAAATTAGAAATAAAAAGAGGTGACCAAAAATTTCTTTGCTACTTGAAAATTAAGGAAAAAACCCTCTCATCACTCCTGAATAAAAAAGGAAATCAAGAGAAAGTCCCACTGTCTGGAGAGCCATGGAAGGTGGGCCTCCTGAGGCTTAGGGAGCCGCACAGCTGTGTACAGGGCACAACAGGAGTGGAGGAGGACACGAACTAACTGTTCACCTGCAGGGAGTTTGAAACAGTAAGGTAAGTAGACATAAATCAATAAGTTAAGTTAGTAAGGACAGATAGTTACAGATAAAGCTGAAAATAACGAAGCAGAAAATGGGAAAATATGAGGAAGTCCAGAGCTGGTTTTTCAATTAGACCAGAGGTTGGCACATCTTTTCTGTAAAGGATCAGACAGGAATTGTTTAGGCTTTGTCAGGGCCATTCTGCCCTGTTCGACTTTGCCACTGCAGCACAAAGAAGCCTGAGATCTAGCGACCTGTCTGCAGTAGAGGCAGCTTCTTTATGGTGCCAAGACCACCACTGCCTTGGTGGCCTGTCCTGCAGCGTCCTACTGGCAGTTTGAGGCAAGGCACGGGCAGGCACAACCGTGAGAGCACAGGTCCTCCCAGAGCTCACCAGACACTGCTGCCAACAAGGTAGCGGGGAGAGAGGGCGCTGGAGGGGAGGGGGTGCTGGAGCAGACCTACCAGGGTGGAGGGCGAGCGTGCAAGGAAGAGTGGGCCATGGGGTGAGGCCCTCTCTGCCCAAACAGCAAGGGCCATGCTCTGTGAAGCTGAGCCTTGAGGAAGCTGTGGGGACCCACGGCCTCAGCTCCTGTTTTATCATCAGGGCCCAGAACAGAGCCTCGTATATAATCAGGCACTTGGAAAATGCTTACTAAATTAATGCTCCTGGATGCTCTGTTCCACCAACTTATGTCTTTTTTTGGTGAACTCTTTATTGTTTTCATACTATATACCTTTATTTACTCTAACTTTCTAGTATGTTTTGTTATCTAGAGAACTAAGTAACTCATTTTATAAAACTTTTTGCACAGTTACAACTCCATTCTATAATCATTTTCCCATGAAAAGGCCTACTATGATTTTTACTTAGATTGCATTAAAGATATGGATTAATGTGAGAGAACTGACGGCTGTAAACACTGCTCTCCATTCACGAAGACACCAGCCTTATCTCACGCATGCAAGGAAAACTTTGCAGTTTTTTCTACAGGATCTTGTTTGGTTCAGCTCATTTCTCATTTAGAGGGATTCCCTTTACTATGATTTCTTTCTTTTTTTTTTTTCTTTTTTTTTTTAAGAGACAGAGTCTTGCTCTGTTGCCATGGGTAGAGTGCAGTGGCGTCATCACAGCTCACTGTAGCCTCCAACTCCTGGGCTCAGGCGATCCTCCTGCCTCAGCCTCCCGAGTAGCTGAGACTACAGATGCGCACCACCACGAACACCTAATTTTAAAAATTTTTGTAGAGACAGGGTCTTGCTACATTGCCCAGGCTGGCCTTGAACTTGGTGAGACGGAAGCCCTGTCACCCATCACCCCTCCCTCATGCCCCATAGCTGGGCTCAGGCCTGTGCTGCCTGCCTGTCCTGGCTCTCTTGGACACTCTGATCCTTGGGGGAGATGGCCCAGCAGGGGGGCAGTGCTATCTGTGGTGGCAGTGTGCATCCTGCTGCCCAACTCCCTGGGTCCTGCCTGACTCCCCAGCCTCCTAGCTGACCCCTGAGCCCTCAACACCTGCAGGAGCTCTGCTGGCTTGGCTCTCTCTTCCTGCCACCCAGTGCTCGTCTGCTGCGAGTATTGAAGAATGGTGCCTGTGATGCCCGCTCGGTGCTAGGCATCATTCCTGAGCCCTTTTTTGTAACTCACCTGGCAGGAGATGTCAGCACCTGGGCTCAAGGGCACAAGCCCTCTGATCGCACTCCATTCTCTAGAGACCTGAGGCATCTGCCCCACCGCAGGCACCTGGTAAACTTGGCAACTGACTCCATCAGGCGAGACTCGCACGAGTGCACGAGGCCCTAGGCTGAGACAAATGACTTCCTACTACACTCTCCTGTCATGGCACAGCCAGGCATTTAATAGTTCAGAACACAACTCACTCTTACACCGTGGAAGATGAGAGGGAAACCTTTTCTAGGTAATTTCTCCCAGCCCAGCAAAGAGGCCACCACTTTGGGGTCTGCGCACACTTGGAGCTCCCTGTGATAGAACAGCCGAGAGGGCAGTGCCAGCAGGGCAGCGTGCGACCTGTAGTTCTTCACAAGCTTTGTGACCTATGGGAGAGGACAGGCAAGGGTCATAGGCAAATAAGCACAGGGGGCATTAGAGGTCTGCGTGGCAGATGCGAGACCCAGCTCCATCTCCACCCCAAGGGCAGCCTCCCTGTGCCCACCCACCCTGCAAGTGCCACCTGCCACCAGACTAAGTCCCTCAGTGGACTGTTGAACCAAAGTTCCATTTTAGTAGAAAACGTGAACATCAGGAAAAGAGAGGAGATCACCTCTCTCTGTTCTTCTCTGGGGTCTGGGTGTAGCTGAGGAGAGTCTCTTAAAGGGTACCCAGAACCCAGCAGTCAGGCTGGAGGCAGGTAGATGCCTCCTTTGTGCGCTGCAAGCTTCGCTCTGGACCTGCTGTCTTGCTACCTCGGACTTTAAACAAAGCCCTGTGAGCCTTGTCTCAGCTTGGCTGCAGGGAAGGAAGAGCTCCCGGGCCCTGGGTCATGGACCTAGTAACCCTGAGGGTTCCACCAGCCCTGAGCAGGCCTAGCTGTGACCTCACTGATGGACAGCACACGTATGTGGAACAGCTTTATTGGGACGTTCACTCAGCGCAGGTTTTCTTCCCTTGGTCCTAGTGTGAGAACACTAATCGGCCCCTTGAGTTCTCCTGACTCAGGGAACAAACTTTAACTCAGTAATTAGAACATGTCCAGCCCCCAAGGTCCTACTCAAAACTCCAAACTTGATCTGGTATCACAACAGGTCTGTTTTAGCTGGATGTGGGCAAGTAATGGGAAAGGGAAAGGAAGCTTGCTGTCCCAGGGGTCCGTGTGGCTGCAGCCACTTTTGGGAGAAAAGTGAAAGATGGGGTCAATGGCCAGGCCCTTAGCAGGACAAAGCCTTTGTCTCCTGTGGGCCAGGGGTCTGCCTGTGCTTGTGGCCACATGCTGAGCATGTGCCTTGAAGGCCCGGGTGGGGACGGTGGGGGTGGCGGCGTACTGGCCTCTGTTGTGCCTGGGGTGGCATGTCAGCTCCACCTGCGTCTCAAGGGTGGCTGCCCCCCACCACCAAGAAGCAGCTGGCAGGGGCACAGGGGTACGTGGAGTGTGAGATGCACCTCCCACAGCAGCAGAGCTCTTGGGCATCTCTGGGTCCAGCTGTTGTTCACAGTCCCACATGAGGCCTTCCTCAGCCTGAAGACACCCCCAGCCCCCCACCGTTAGCAAATGAGAATAGGTTCCAATCCCCCTCCCTGAAAATCTGCCAGTAATCACTGCATCTCACTTCCTATTCAGTGTCAATCCTAGTGACAGAGTCGGATGGAAATCCATCCTTTGTGTGTACCACAGGAGTTTGGAGAGCAAGGCCACTGGGCACACTGTTCAGTGACGGACCCCACAGGCCCCAGCTCAGTGCTGGGGGCTCCCAAAGATGCTGATTCCAAAGTCCAACCCTCAGAATTGGACACCAGGTTGACTGAGCACCCAGCACCTGCACTTTGATGAGAACTCTCTCTTTTAGGTTACAAAGTTACTTCCTGTTTTTCCCATGTTAACAGAATAACACAGATTTAACTTCTTTTACTGTCTCTAACCCTACAGAATCTCAGACAACAGCTAGACCACCTGGAATTCCTGGACCCTGCAGAGGACCCCGAGGAAGCACATTTCTCAGCTCCTGGAATGGGAAGGCAGGTTAGAGGTGCCTGAACCCTGTCCAGGAGGGAGGAGCGAGTCTGACCATTTACATATTTCTGTGATGTTCCTGCTGCCAGGCCTCTTGGGGAGCCCCTCCTGGGGGGAGGCTGCCTTTCTGCTGGGGTGAGAAGACCCCTCACCTGTGCTCTCTGCTCAGGGCAGGACTCAGGTGGACAGAGGAAGATGAGGCCTCACAGGTGATCTGCCCTTGGTGGCCTCTCCCTGCAGGTTTTACTTAACACAGTAAAGGGTCTGTGAGCTCACCAACAAGGGGTTGTAGGCGCCACAAGCACCAAAAGCGTTTTCGTCTCTCAGATACGCTGGTCGAGACATCAATCTCTCCAACATGGACACGTTCAGCCCGTAGGCCATGGCCAGTCTGGACTTGATGACCGGGCCAAGCTGCATGGGGTCTCCGGCAAGTACGATCTGTGGCACACGAAAGGGTGGTTCAGCTCTCCAGGGAGACAGTCAACAGTTGCACACATGGGTCACGTGAACAGTGGGGAGGAGTGCTGCCCAGCAGTCCGAGTCGGGGGCAGGCCGGGCCTGATGGTCACTCTGGCTGCAAGGGACTGGGAAGGAAGCTGGGAGACCAGGGAGGATGCAGCTAGAACTGCTCATGCAAGATGACATTGGACAAGGGCAGCAGAAACGCAGGAAAAACCAAATGGGCCTGAGACAACAGCCCCTACCTGCGCCACCCAGCGTCCTACGTCTGCCCTACGCCTGCAGCCTGGCCTTCTTTCCTGATCTCCCCAAGCAGTGAGAGACCCGGGGATGTGGCCTGTCATCTGGAAGTTTCTGCACACCTGGCCCTGGCAGACCCCCTGCCCTTCTGCCCTGAGGCTCGGCTTCCCCACGCTGCCCATCTGTCTCAGCTGGACGGGTCTTTGTCCTCGTTCCCTCCCAAGGCCCCTCCCATGCGCTTGGCCTCACAGCACCTGGTGACCTGGACGGGGTGCAGGACCCTCAGGTGGGCCTCTGAGGATGGGGGCTCAGAAGGAGCAGGTGCCCCACAACCCCCTGCAGCTGAGTGCACAGTGGGGGACAAGGGAGTTTAGATGGTGCCGCATCCTGACCAGAGGTGCCCCAGGAGGAAGCAGGACAGGAAAGGGGACCTCACCTTTGCGTAAGCAGAGCTGGCGGGTCCCCAATACCTAGAAGGGCTCTTAACTTCTGTTTTACAAGTGAGTAAGTCAAGACAAAGTGGCCCTTCTCCTTCTAGACCAAAAGGAATAAAGTATGTCACTGAATAACAGAGCCACAGCCTCCAGCTCCTGGGGGAGGGGGGCCTATGGTAATTTCAAGTGACCCCTGTAAGGCCGAGACTGTCCCTGACAGGCCCACGGCATCTCATCCCTGTGGGAAAACAGGGCAAGGAGGGAACAGCACACAAAGTGAACCAGCCGACAGGCCTTACCTGGCCGTTGACGTCTGAAATCAGCCCGAGAGGAATGAGGCACTCTGGTTCGCTCGCCTGCCCAGCCTCGTCCACAAACACGTGGGTAAAGTGTCCGACCCTAGAACCAAAGAGGTCCTTAGTGGTGATCTCTGTTAATCTGTTTAGCGACTGGGACCTGTGGCACACCCTGGCAAGGGGGGTCCTGGTGGGGCTGCTGGTGGGGTCTGGGTGTCACCAGGCTTCAAGTGCCGTAGGCCTATCAGGCGACATCAGCTGCCCACACCAGCAGCTGGTGCTCTGTAAGCAACGTGTGTCTGCTTAAAAATTTGGAGAAAAAGAGGGGCAAGGAGCAGGTGTGAGCAAAGCACAGACCACCTCACAGGGCAGCCTGCAGGGGCAGGGTCTCCAACACACTCGACCTCTACGTCAGATTTCTAGAGATTAATCAAAATGCTTGGACTTGGGTCCTGGCTTCACCACTTCCTCGCTGTGACCCTGGGCAGCTGCTTCACCTCTCTGTGGCTCCATTTCCCCTGTGTCACGTGGGACGTGGCTGATGGGAGCATGGTGCGCACGGGTGCCACGGTGCCGCAGCGAGGACAGGCCTGACTGAGCAGTGGGCACGGGCAGGGCTGCTCCCTCCAGCTGGTCCCTTGCTCCTCACCCGGCCTCACGAGCTGCCCTCAGCCAGGGCACTGCCCCAACCCGCCGTGCCAGCAGGCTGAGGCCCCGTGAACCCAGGGCACATCCCGGTCAGCCCTCACCAGCCCCTCACCACAGCCGCCGTGAGGCAGCACCATCGAGGAAGCACCCGGATGCCTGGGGAGGCAGATTCAGAGCGGAGAATGAGCCTGGGCCACGCTGACACCTGGCAGGAGGAGCCACGGGCCTGGCCCACGAGCCAGAGCTCTCCCCTCTCCACCCTGACACGGGGCAAATCCTGCCACCTCCACGCTGCAGGAGTCCCAGTGTGAGACAGGACCCCATGGTCAGACGTGTTCCTGCTTCCACTCGTGGTGAGCTTACATCTTCCGTGTAGGCCTGGATTTACAAGTCTCAAGGCAACAACTTCACGCGTGATACCCATTAATCTCCCTTTTCTGCGAAAGATGAGGAAATCAGCCATTTCCCCACCTCATGTCCCAACTTCTGTTGAAAAACATTATGTATCTTTCCTAGAATGTAAGCATTCAGGTTTTCACTTCTGTATTAATTGCACTTATTTAAAGTCACTTCTACCCTATGGCATCGTTCCTGCTCCAGAGCCCCCTGGCCAGCCCCAAAGACCTCTCCTGCCTGGGATGCTGGCACCTTCCCTCCCTCTGCGCTCAGCTTCTCCAAAACGGCCGCCTGCCCTGGCTGGGCACCTGCTCCTCCCACCCGGACACCAGCCCCTCGGGAACAGAGTCCACCGCGTGCACATGCCAGCCCTGCCCTGCGCAGAGTCCTCTCTGCCAACGAGCTCTGGCCCTAAAACGGAGGCAGCTGGTTTGTTCTTGCTGGGACTGTCTTTATCAGAGGCCCTGACCACGGGCTCATCGACACATGTGAACATAAAACCCTCCCTCTCGTTTAGAGCTGGGGGCTCCAATGCAGAAGCTGCATGTCATCTCGGGCACCTCGGGATGGCTAGTCTGAAATGCAATATGCTCAAAGACTGGGACCAAAAAAAGAAAATATCTCTTCAGTCATCTTTTATACTCATTACATGATGAAATGACATTTTGTACATATGAGAGTAGCAGCAATTCCTAACACAACAGACAGGCCTGGCCAGCTGTGCACTGTTCCTAGGCAGCACTGTTGGCCTCTGGTCCATGTGGTGCTGGTGGACACGTGCAGCCCACAGCAGAGGCAGGCAGGGGCTGCAGGGGCAGCGGGAGCACAGGAAGGCCCGGTCTCTGGTGGTCATCCTCACAACACTGCGACGCTGGACACCACCCTGGGGAGGCCCAGCCAGAAGCTGCAGGGGTCTGTCTCTGGACTGTCAGTGAGGGTAAGGCTCTCCTCTGAGGACCCTGCTTCTCCCTCCCACCCTCAGCCTGCCCCACACTGCCTGGTGCTCAGTCACTGAGGGGGCTACTTGCGGCCTCCTCCCCACCTCCCCCCATGGGTCCCAGAGTGCCTTGCTCCCTGCTCCCCTGGGCGTGCAGCCCTGCCTCCCAGCACCCAGGGCGTGTCCACCCATGGCGGCACCCCTCACTACTCACCCCCTGCTCGTAAGCCTTTCAATGGCTCCAACCTAACCAGCGGTCAAGTCCAAAGGCCTCTTCACCACCACGGGCCCTGGGCACCAGGCCTCCTCATCCCTCTCCTCTCCTGCTGACCTTGCTCACTAGGCTGCAGCTCTGCAGTCTCCTTTGCGGTAATGTACTCAGGGCTCTCTAGCCACAGGGCCTTTGCACGTGTGAGTCCATCTGCCTGCCCATCCCACTGTTGGGTCCTTCGAGTCTTTGGGGTCTCAGCACAAACACCACTTCCCTGGCCCTGTTCCACTATGGCCCCTCCCTCCCAGCCACTCTCACCCCAGGGCCCTGCTCCGTCCTCCACTGTGTCTGTGTCATCAGCCTCCCCTCAGACAGAAGCCTGAAGAGGACACAGACCTCTGTCCTGGGAGACCCCGTGCCCCACCTGATGCCAAGACGCTTACCTCACTCCTATCTGGTAAAAAAGCCCTGCGCTGCTGCATGTTGTAATTATTATCCGGAAGCGTGAAGCTTTCCAGATATCTTCTCCATCTTTGCAATACGGTTTGATAGCATCAATGATTGTCTGAGGGCAACAAGGGGTGGAGTCAGATTTTTTCCAAATTATTAAGTATTTCTTCAAATTGGACAGAATCACAAAGCTGAAAGGAGTTCTAAAAGATAATGCCCTGTTGCCATTTCTTAGTTATGATTACATAATGATTTAACATTGTTCCCTTAAATTATTTTATACTTCCGTATCAATTCTGTCCACGTTTTGTGGACTCTAGAGTCACAGATATAACATAGAATCCTGCGGACACTTCCTGAAAACTACTTCATACATTTTCTAGATTTAAGTTCTTTTTTAAAGCAATACTTTATAAGTAAATCAGAAACTTCTAATTTCCCTAAAGGGATAGTTATAACCAAACCAATAAAACAGAACTAAAAAGAAAAAATACATTTAGGGATCAAATAAGAGGAACATGAGAATTTAACAAAGCTAAAAATGCCCACAATAGGATTGACAATCCATACAGACAGCGTGAGATGTAATGAAATATTCGGGAATAAAACTCTGGCATTTAACAGTGAGTCACGGCACATGGCACAGCAGTTTCTCAAACAACCTTCTGTGGCAACGCCCCACCCCAACCCTCCTTGGCTTATCCTGCTCTCCCAGGAGGTGGTCCTTGTGACCCCGCCCCACCCTCATACCTGGGCTCACCTCCTCAAACCTGCAGGTGGCATTCACCCGGACCATGGCCGCTGGCCTCAGCACCTTACTCTCATGCAGCCGCAAACACACAAGGTCAGCAGCGCTGTTAGAGGGTGCACAGACCAAAATCCGACTGTCCGGCAAAGCAAAATGTACCTTCATCGAAGACACAAGAGAGACCAAGGATTATAAATATCCACCCTACAAAGTGGAAACCATGAGTTTAACATCCAACACACACAGGCTCAATCACAGGGACTCAGCTGCGTGGATGCAGATTTTAATCCCTAACATCTCTGAGACACAGGCCCAAGCGATACGAAAGTGACAGTTGGTCTCATCCTGCTGCTGCTGACATCTGAGCTTAGGTGGTCAAGTTCTCTGAGCCCTCCAAGATTCTAAACCATTTTCTAAGGCAGAAGCCGAGCCAGATTCATTCTCACGCATCCAGCTTGCAGCACGGTTCTGGGGCAGGTACTCAGTATGTTTGTTAATCTGAATTATACACAAATGCTAAATACAGACGGTCTTTGACTTATGATGGTTCAACTTATGATTTTTTGACTTTATGATGGTGTGAAGGCAACATGCATTCAGTATGCTCCTTGACTTAGGATGGGACAACGTCCTGATAAACCCATTATAAGTCGAGGAGCACCTATATACAACATTTTGATAAATTTAATTTCAAATATAAATGGAGATGTCAAAAACTTCTGCAGAATGGTGGCTTTTAAGTTACTGTATAACTTCTCTGTGGCAAAATTTCATGTGATCAAACAGTTTACTACTCTAAAAATGAAGTTTCCCTCTAAACCTATGAAATAAGCTTTTGAAATCCTATATATATAAAAAAACTTAACTAAGTATTATGAAATAACAGATTTCTTAAGCTCTTCACAACTTCTGATTCCACTATTTAAATGCTTGCTTCCTAAAGACAGACACAAACAGTGGCACAGACCCATGGCATTTGCGGCGCCTCCTCACCTGCAAGACGGCCTCTATTATTGTCACTGTCTTCCCAGTCCCAGGAGGTCCAAAAAGAACATATGGGAGCGGGCGGCAGTCGCCACTCAGAATCCTTCTAACTGCTAACTTCTGATTTTCATTTAGCACTGGATTGAAAAATTCCTTCTCTCTTGCTTTAGGGGTCTGAATTTCATCTACTGTATTCAAAGTGGAGAAACAGTTAGATTCAAACAGCTTTGAACAGCTGTGGAACACATCCTCACCCAGGTCAGGCATCAGCACAGACTGCGTTAAAGGCTAAAACAGAACCACAGATGGGGAGTGGTTCTTCAGCGTGACCATGGACGTGGCAAGAGCACCACGTGTTCCCTTTGGTAGGTCATCTGTGTTTCACTGAGCAGAGTCAGGAAAACTAACTTAGCTTTCCAAGAGGAAAAAAATAGGCCATTCAATTTACTCTTCTGCCTTAAATATGCAGTAGAGACATGATTTTAAAATCTTCACAACATCTTAAGAGAGCACATGGCAAAAATAATCCATAACCTAAGTCTTTTTAAAGTATCTAACTCAAAACACCGAGTCTCCACTTGGTCTCCAGCCAAGGCAAGCCTATACCTCTCTCCTGACTGTTCTTACTCCCGTGTGACAGCATGTTTCTTGTGAACTAAAATGAAATCTTAAGCCCCCCATCTGACTGAATGGACCCCCTCTTGGCCAAGGGGACCCCAGAAATACCCTACAGCTGAGTTGCTGGCCAGGAGAAGGCAGGTCAGATATGCCCAGGCACGATCCTTGAGTTGCTCTTCCCTCAGCCCCCACAAACACGTACCCAAATCGCTTGTCTCTGCAGCCAAGGCCACCATCCCTGGCAGGTCCTTGGCACGAACACACTTCTCCTTCGTTCCACGTTTAGTTTGGTCCTTCATGGTTTTCCTATTCTAGAAATTATCATGCAGAAAAATGGTCAAAAAACCACCTTTGTGTTTACACTGGCTTAAAGAGCAAGCACAAACGTCTACTAGTGTGTTCTACTTATTGTATTTACCTACCAGCTCTATGGATGGATCACAAGTCAGACCCTTTGAAACAATGAAAATTTAAAAATCTGAGGAAAACCTGTTAAAAAAGGTTATGTTTTTGAACTCACTTTTAAATATAAATAAACTACATTTTGTGATTATGAAACCAAAACAAAGGGTTATATTTTATTTTACTAGTATGTCTTCCCTTGGCACATCCTTCCTGCTCTCAGGGCCAGCTACATCAGGGACACCCGCACTGCTCTCCACAGAACCTCAGACGCCGTTCAGAGTGCAAAGTGTCAGCACCGCCTCTCTGTCAACTGTGTTCGAGATTCTGCACAAGAATTGGTTGTCTGTGTGTGATTAAACAAGTAGAATTTGTCCCGGACCAATGGAATTTTCAATTTTTCTATTACAAACAATTCCGTAATTCACAGCTTTGCCCATATATCTCTGTGCAATCACTCGATTACTTTCATAGGATAAATTCTATGATCTGTAAAATTGCTACATCAAAACTTTTCACATTAAAAATTTTACACACACTGCCAAATTTCAGTCCAGAAAGTTATACCAATGTACCCTCCTGCTACTGTCCTGTGACTTTTGCAGAGCATAACTGACTTACGATACGGCACACATGTTTAAAGTGTATAATTTGACAAGTTTTGACATCTGTACATACCGTGAAACTACCACCACAATCAAGATGATAAACAGACCCAGCAATCCAGAAATTTCCTCCTGCCCCTTTGTGAAGGTCCCTACCATTGCTCTGGTTTATGTGTCCTAGAACTTTATATAAATGGAGTCATACTCTTTTTTAGTCTGACTTCTTTCACACGGTATAATTAACTGTTTTAGGGTCCATTTGTGTTGTGCTGACACTCATTCCTCTCACTGCCGAGTAGTCTCTGTTGTAAGAACACACCACAATCTGCTTATCCACCACCTGCTGATGGCCACTGGGCTGTCCCAGTTTTCAGCAATTACAAACGAAGCTGCTGTCAACTTCATGTATGAGTTTTTGTGTGGCCACATGTTTTTCCTTCTCTAGGGTACATAGCTAGGACAGAAACAGCCGGATCATACAGCAGGTGCACATTTAGCTTTCTTAAGAAGTGGTTTTCCGTGGTGGTGGTGCCACTCTCCATTTCCACCAGCAGGATATGTAAGTTCCAGTGGCTCCACATACTTGCCAAAATTCATATGGTCAGTCTTAAATTTTGGCCCTTCTAACAGGTATGTAGTGGTATCTCATTGTGGTTTTGTGTTTCCCTAACAACTAATGATGTTGAACATCTTTTCATGGGTTTATTACCATCTGTATATATTCTTTGGTAAATTGGCTGTTGAAGTCTTTGGTCCATTTTAAAAAATTGAGCTGTTTTCTCATTGAGTTTGCAGGGTATTTTAATATACATCCTGGACACAAATTCCTTATCAGATATGTGATTTCCAAATATTTTCTCTGTCACTTTTCCTTCTATTACCTCAACTATGTCATTTTTGGTTTTCTAGAGACAGGGTCTCACTATGTTGCCCAGGCTGGCCTTGAACTCCTGGGCTCAAATGATCCCCCGGCCTCAGCCTCCTGAGTAGCTGGGAATGCAGACCTGTGCCACACCCAGCTATTTAACAGTGTCTTTTGAACAGCAAAATATTTAATTTCACTCTCCAATTTATCAACTTTTTCTTTATGGATCATGCTTTTAAGTGTCACATCTAAAAACACTTTGCCCAACTGAAGGGTGCAAAGATTCTCTGCTATGTTGTTTTCTAGAAATTTTATTGTTTTGGGCTTTTCATACAGGGCTATGAATCATTGAGTTAATTTTTGGACATGCTGTGAGGTATGGATCAGGCTCACATTTTGGCACGTGTGCTGCATTTATACATCAACGTGGCATCTTGATAATACTGAGTCTTCTGACCCACAAGCACAGCACATCTATTCATTTAGGTCTTCTGTCGACTTCCATCAATATTCTGTAGTTTTCAGTAGACGGTCTTGCACGTCTTTTTTTTTTTTTTTTTTTTTTTTTTGAGAAGAGTCTCGCTTTGTCACCCAGGGTACAGTGCAGTGGCGTCATCACAGCTCACAAACTCCTGGGCTCGAGCGATCCTCCTGCCTCAGCCTCCCGACTAGCTGGGACTACAGGTGCCACCATGCCTGGCTAATTTTTCTATTTTTAGTAGAGATGGGGTCTTGCTCTTGCTCAGGTTGGTCTCGAACTCCTGACCTCAAGTGATCCTCCCACCTTGGCCTCCCAGAGTGCTGGGATTACAGGCGTGAGCCACGGTACCCAGACCTTGCTTATCTTTTGTCAGATTTATCCCTAATGTTTAAAACATTTAGATACTAATTTTTTGTTGGATACTAATTTTCAATTTCTTAGTATTTACTCAAAGTGTATAGAAACACAATTTACTTTTGTATACTGATCTCGTATCTTGCAATCTTGCTAGCATTGCTTCTTAGTTCTGACATTTCATGTTCCATCTGATTCCCTACATGATGCAGACATCTCTTTTTGCCTCGTCGCTGGTCTATAAGGCACGACGTTGAACAGAAATGCTGACTGGATGTGCCTTGATCCTGACCTTGCAAGGACAGAGCTTTTACTTACTTACCACTAAGTAGGTTGTTTGTAGGTGAAGGAAGCTCCTTTGTATTTCTACTTTGCGCAATGTTGATCAGGAATGGATGTTGGGTTTTGTTAGATGTTTCTTCTGTGTCTACTGAGATGATTATATGGTTTTTCCTCTTCGCTAATACGATGAATTACATGGGCCGACTTTTGGAGTGTTTAACCAGCTTTTTCATTCCCAGGCTGAGCCCTTCTTCGTCTGTTTATGAGAGATGCTGGGATGTAGTTTTATTTTCTTGTTGTATCTTTGTGGTGATGTTTTGGTGTCAGTGTAATGCTGGCTCATAAAATGAGTTTGGAATTAAATTTCCTTGAGTTGAACTGTTTGTTTAGAATTGGTTTTATTTCTTCCTGCAATGTCTGGCAGAATTTGCCAGTGAAGCTATCCAGACATGGAGTTTTCGTGGAGAGATGGGGGTAATTTTTAACTGTAAGTCTAATTTCTTAAATAGATCTACGGCTATTCAATTATGAATTTCTACTTGAGTGAGATTTGTTAATTTGTGTCTTTCAACAAATATGTTCATTTCACGTAAGTTGTTGCCTTTATTAACACAAAGTCGTTTGTAACTGTATTAGGGTTCTCCAGAGAAACAGAAGCAACTGTGTGTGCGTGTGTGTGTGAAAGAGGGAGAGAGGGAGAGAGACATTTATTACAAGAAATGGGTCATGCAATTATGGAAGCTGAGAAAATCCCAAGACCTGCACGCTGCAAGCTGGAGACCCAGGAGAGCCAATGGTGTGAGTCACTGTCTGAAAGCCGGCAGGCTCAAGGACCAAGAAAACCAGATGTTTCAGTTCGAGTCCAAAGGCAGGAAAAGACCGATGTCCCAGCTCCAGGCAGTGAGGTAGGAGGAGACTTGTGTTAATAGCAGGGGTGGGGCGCGGTCAGCCTATCTGTCCTATCCAGGCCCCCACCTGACTGGAAGCACCACCCACATCACGGAGGGTAATACGCTTTCCCAGCCTGGCAATGCGAATGTCAGTCTCATCCAAAGACGCTGTCACAGACACACCCAGAATAACGTTTGACCAAGTATATGGGCACCTTGTGGCCCAGTCAAGTTCACACAAAATTAACTCCCACAATCACAGTCCCTTACCTTTTGAATAATATCTGTAGACTCTGTAGCGATACCACATTTCTCAATCCTGACATCGATCGTCTGTGTCTTCACTCTCTTCTCTCCCTGAGCAGTGTAGCTTACGGTTTAGCAATTTTATTGATAATCTCAAAAGACCAGCTTTTGGGTTCATTGATTTCTCTGCTGTTTCAGCTTTCTATTTCATTGATTTTTACTACTTTTTTTTTTTTTTTGAGACAGGGTCTTTCTCTGTTGCCCAGGCTGGAGTGCCGTGGCATCATCACAGCTCACTGCAGCCTCACACTCCTGGGCTCAAGTGATCCTCCTGCTCCAGCCTCCTGAGCAGCTGGGACTACAGACGTGTGCCACCACACGTGGGTAATTTTAAAATTTTTTGTAGAGAAAGGGTCGTGGTATGTTGCCCAGGCTGGTCTCAAACTCCTGGGTTCAAGCGATCCTCCTGCCTTGGCCTCCCAAAGTGCTGGGATTACAGGTGTGAGCTACGGTGCCTTCCCACATTATTGTTAACTATAGTCACCCTACTGTACTATCGAACACTAGATCTTATTTCTTCTAATTGTATTTTTGTACCCACTAACCTACCTCTCTTCATCTTCCCTTCCCTCTGTTTTTAAAATTTGCTCTTTATTACTGGCTTTAAGGAATTTGATTATTATGTGCCTTGGTATAATTTTCTTCATGTTTCTTGGACAATTTGTTGAGCTTCCTGGATATGTGGGTTTATAGTTTTCCTCAAATTTAGAAAATTCCAGGCATTATTATTTCAAATATTCCCCCTATTGTCTCTTTCTGGGACTCTAATTACATGTACATGAGGCTGCTTGAAGTTGTCCCACAACTCGATGCTCTTTTCAGAGCAATTTTAATTTTTCTTTTCTTTTTAAAGAGTTTTCTTTGTTTCATTTTGGATAGTTTCTACTGCTGTGCCTTCAAGTTCACTAATCTTTTATTCTGTATCGTCTACTCTGCTGTTGATTCTGTCCAATGTATTTTTCATCTTAGGCATTGAATTCTTTATCTCTAGAAAACAGACTTGTGTCTTTTCTGTATCTTTCATGTCTCTATTTTATGTGCTCCTGTCTTCTTATACTTTTTTGAACATGTCAAATATATCTATAATAACTTTTAAAGTCCTTGTCTGCTAATTCCATTGCTATGTTATTTTTGGGGGTTGGTTGCAATTGATTAAATTTTCTCTTTATGGGTTGTGTTTTTCAGTTTCTTTTATTTTTTAATCAGGTGTCATACACTGTGAATTTTACACCTTGTTGGGTGCTAGATAATTTTATATTCCTCTAAACATTCTTGAACTTTGTTCTGGGATGCAATCACATTACTTGGAAGCAGCCTGTTTCTGCTGAGGTGTCACACTTGCCGGGCTGGGCCAGAGCAGCCTTAGTCAGGGCTCACCTTCTGCACCCCTGAGGCAGCGCCCTCCTCAGCACTCTACCTGGGAATCATGAGGTTTTCCTTCCCCAGCCATGGGACAGACTGCTCCTAGCACTGTGTCAACTCTGAGGACTGTTCACTCTTCCTAGCTCCTTCTTTCCCAGCCCCCGGTACTTTATGCACATGCGTGTGCCGACCAGCGCTCAGCTGCAAACTTGGGGACCTCCAAAGATCCCTAACAAGCTCTGTGTCCCGCCTCACCTTACTCTGCCCGGTCAGCTTCAACCACCTGGTTCTCACCGCATTTCCAAATTTTGACTCCCCAGCTGGACCAAGGGCTCTGCTTTTCTGCTCTCTGGCCTGGGCAGTCTCTGATGGCTGTAAATGGGGGTCACCTGATTTGTTTCCTCTCTCAGGAATCACTGTCCTGTGATAGCTGATGTCCAATGTCTGAAACTGTTTTATGTATTTTATCCGGTTTTTAATTGTTTCAGGCAGGAAGGTAAATCTAGTCCCTATAATTCCATCTTGGCTGATGGATGGAATGCTCTTGCTAATCTGTAAGAAGATAACATGCTACATTTTAAAATATTAAGATTCAGCCAATTAACAACATGCCCACCTAAACAGCAACACCTCCCCTGCCTCACACCCTTCCTGAGAATCAGGCAGTAGAAGGACCAGCACCAAGGTGATGAAGCAGAGGCATCGCATCTGTGCCAATGAAGATCCCTTTCTATTTTCGGAACAAAAGAGAGATCAAATATAAAATACACAGCAGATGATTTTCATGGATAATCTTTGCTGTTTCATCTACATAGTATTAATATTTTCCATGATTGTGTAGGCATTCTAAAGCTATCATTTTTGCATTTTGGGGAGAGGCTATAAAATGGTAAAAGGGTTTCTAAATATCAGATATAATTTAAAATTTTCTATTATTATACATGCTCACAAAACCATATTTCAACAGTACAGAATTATAAGTTGTAAGCTCTACCATGGGATAAATTATTTTTCTTGTTACTAGAAACACAATCATAAATAAAACCACTTCTATTTTATTCACAAAATTATACTGAGAGCCTAGGACAATACCAGGCATGTAACAGGCACTATATTACTATTTATGGAGTGACTGGATTGTAGAAGTGAAAAATAAAATATCTTTGCAACATTCACAAAGATTGTAAATGTTAACAATTTGCTGGGGGCTTCCTTCCAGTCATTTTCTCTGCACACACAATCACATAAATGTACCCGAGTGTATACAAAACCCACATAATTTCTGAATAAACCTATAAGATCATACAAACACCTGTGTCTTGCTTTTCCCCAATTAATATATTGTAGCCATCTTAGCCCTACATACAATGACATATAAACTTTACCACTAAGTCTATTTTATGAATTTTTAGTTGTATTTTATCTGTGATTTGGGGTTGTAAACTACATTCCTCTAATATTCCAGTCAATTGAGAGCTAATATAGCTAGAAGTGAGTTTGTAATATTATCTATTTAAATATATAAAAGTTATCAAAGCACTACCTTGGTGGTAGATTGTCCATCATTTTTGGTGTCTTGTGCATGGTTCCAATTCCCTGTCACTTGGGGAGACTGTAAAATGATTTCTTCTGGAAACAACACTTATAAAATAAGAAAAGGTAAGAGAATAAATATTATAGAAAAGCTTAGAAATAAATGTTTATGGCTGATCCTAAAGTAATTCACATTCTAATCCATTCCTTTCTGGACCCCCTTGTATACTATTTCTAAACTATAGAATTATACCAGTACTGCATAGTCTTGGTAACAAAGCCATTTACTTGTCTATCTGTAAGTACAAAAATGAATTACATTACAAGGGGAAAATAAGAGCATGATGAATTTGTTTTTAATTATTTAAGCATGCTATTTTTAGTTGCTTAATAAGTTGAAATAGCAAGAAAATACTGAAATTCCCCAATAGAAAATTAAAAACATGTGGTTATCACACAGTTTTACTTCTAATATTATGATTGAAGAGACTGTTTTACACAAAATTTTACACAAAGCCTATAAAAATACCCTGGGAAGATGTAACACTATTGTTCTATAAAAATAATACCTTTTACACCTAAGTGGATGACTTGTTCAAGTGCAAAGTGGCACCGTCTGCTTGTGGTCCTGCCAGAAATAAAACAACATAAAATAATTAACCTTAAGTTTAGAATTATCAAGGCTAGCACAGGTCACAGAAATTTGAATATGTAATCTTTGAGTCAATATAGTAATGTACCCTCTACAAATTACTTATAAATAGACACCATATTAGAGGTCACGTCCTACAGGTCTCAAAGGCACCACTGGGAAATCTGAAGGACTGAGGGGTCACTTTACTACATATGTCTAAAGAAAACATAGAAATTAGAAGTTGTATACAAAAATTTAAATAGAAATATCCTACGTATCAGGACAGCAGGAACTCCTTCCTTTCTGGGAATATTTGTTCTAATATATAAAGTGAGCAACTAAAGAAAAAAAGAAAATACAGCTTATGAAGTGTGAGGGAAATATTAAAATTACTGTATCAAAAGAAAAGTAATTTTGAGCCAGGTGTGGTGGCACCTGTAGTCCCAGCTGCTTGAGAGGCTGAGGCAGGAGGATCGTCAGAGCCCGGGAGTTGGAGGCTGCTGTGAGCTACCATTGTGCCCCGCACTCCAGCCTGGGCGACGGAAGGAGACCCCGTCTCAAACAAACAAACAAAAACACAAGACAAAGACACACAGAGGCAGAAAGCCATGGGAAAAACCAAAACAGACCAGGGGACTAAGAGGGCAGCAAACAGGAGTTCTGAAGGAGGACCCGGAACAGAAAGGAACTTTCCTAAGTACCAACTGCTGTTCAAGAGGAAGACTCAGTATTGCAAAGATGCTGATTCTCCTTCTATTTTAACATCATTGTATAAAGATGTGAGAGTATTTGTTGCTTCCCTGTTTGTAACAGCAAGAGCTGGGAGCCCAAGTGCCCAGCACTAGGAGACTGGCTAAGGGCTTGGGGGCATCTGCCCGCAGGACGACGTCCGCCCAGCACCAGACACCTGCACTGGGAAAGAGAGGGCCTCACGTCAGTGCCCGCGACTTCTACCCTCGGAAACTGGAAAAAGAAAAGCAAATGAAACCTAAAATAAACAGGAGAAATAAAATAATGAGGATCGTAGCAATAATCAATGAAACAGAGAACAGAAAAACACCAGAGAATACCAATAAAGCCAGAGGCAGAGTCTTTGATAAGGTCAATAAAACTGACAAAGCCCCGGCCAGGCTGATGAGGGGAAGAAAAGAGAAGACACAAATCACCAATATCTGGAGGGAGAAACGTGACGTCATTACAGATACTAAAAGGATAATAAAGCAACATCATGAATAACTTTATGCAAATAAATTAGGCACCTTGGAAAAAATGCACAAATTAAGGAAATTCCTTGCCAACCTCCATAAGCAAGGGCATGCAAATTGTACCTATGTCCAGCACCTAAAACTAGAGACTGCCTGACTCCACTCTAACAATGAGTTACAAGTTTATCTTCAGGTAAGAGGACTGGAGACAAGACAGAATCAGACACTCTTCCACCCACCCAGAGACATCTACATAATTAATCCTTCACTCCCTTATTTTATGTAAAATGTAGATTTCTTGGGCCTCACAAGAATGCAGCCACTTTGCCTCATCAGCCCCCACCCCTACCTTCCCTTCTCTCTGTTGCCTTTAAAATGCTGAAGGTTCCACCCTCCCCTTTGGAAAAACAGCCATAGCCTGTCTGTGGTTCACCCTCTTCCCCAAAATCTTGGCTTAATAAACCTCCACTGATTGAGATTTTTGCCTCTGTCATTTATTTAAGTCGACAACATCAACAAAAATTACGTACAAATGGCGAAAAAGCACATAAAAAGATGTTCAACATCATTAGTTATTAGAGAAATACAAATTAAAACCACGATGAAATGTCACTTCACACCCACTAGAATGGCCTCACATTCTAGAGTAAAAACAAGTCATTAGAAATTTAGGTCCACAGATCAGCTGCAACTTCTCTGACGTCACACTGGAGGACGCCTCAGCCCGTGCGCCAGGGCCCACCTCCTCACACACCCCCCCATCCCGCAGCCTCTCCTACCCTGCGACAGAACCTTGTCACTGCTCTCACACACGCCGTGTCTCTCATCTCGAGCGGCAGGCCCTGAGCCTCCGCATCTCTTCAGTAATCAGTAAACATCTCTGTCTTCACCCTGTCCTCCCGCTGTCATGGCCAAACACCACAAAAAAGAACCCACTACATTCCTTCATTTCTCCAGCCCACTCACCCACAGGACATTCCAATTTGGCAACAGCCTAGACATTGAATGATTTCTCCGACAGACAGGAAAAGCACTACTATAACAAAACAATCAATAAATTTGTCTACATTAAAATTAGCACCTTCTGTTAATCAAAAGGTATTTTACAGAAAGCTAACAGTAATGAACATGGAGAAGATACACGTATCTGAGAAGTTTAGCATAGCAAATACAGAAAGGTGCGGTGGCTTGCGCCTGTGATCCCAGCACCTGCGAGGCCGAGGCAGGAGGATCGCGGGAGCCCAGGGGTTCGAGACCAGCCTGAGAAAGAGTGAGACCCCGTCTCTACTAAAAATAGAAAAATTAGCTGGGCGTGGTGGCACGTGCCTGTAGTCCCAGCTACTCGGGAGGCTGAGGCAGGAGGATCGAGGGAGCCCCGGAGTTGGGCTTGCAGTGAGCTCTGATGACTCCCCTGCACTCCAGCTGGGGTGACAGAGTGAGACTGTCTCCAAAAAAAAAACACCAGAAAGGACTCCCACAATAATAAAAATTAGATAAGTGGATCAATAAAAAAGAGGGCAAGCCAGAACTGTGAGGGTGCTGAAATGAAGGCTGAGATGTTTTCTTCTTAACCAGTTGAAAAGTGTGGCGTCTACAGGCCCTTTGCAAGCACAGCAGCCTCATGTCCTGCCGTGCCCCAGGTGACCAGTTCCTGGGGAAAATCTGAAGTTGCTACTGGCTGGATTGTGGCAAGACCAGATCCCAACTGTGCACGCTGCGGACATTTCTCAAGGATTATTTACCCAGGCTGGAGTGCACTGGCACCGTCACAGCTCACTGCAGCCTCAAACTCCTGGTCTTGGGTGATCCTCCCGCCTTGGCCTCCGCAAGTACTGGGATTGCAGGTGTGTGCCACCATGCCTGGCCTGAGAAATCTACATTACAACCACAATGAGATATGTATACATTCCTACCAAAGTGGCTAAAATTAAATTTAAAAAAATGGTGGGGTGGATGTGGTGAAACCGGACCGCTTGTTTTTTATGATGAAACTGTAAAATGATGTAGTCATACTGCAGAACAGTTTATCACTTTCTAATAAAACTAAACTGGCAACTTAAAAAAAAGAGGGCAAACCGCGCGAGCAAGTCCACAGAAGATGAGCACTTCCCGGCAAGAGATAGGGCATCCTCAGCCTTGTGAATGACCAGGGAAATGTAAATCAAGATGGTAAGGAGACACACGACACCTCAGACCCAGCAGTCCTACCCCTAAACACACACAGCAGCTCCTCAACGACAGCAACAAACACACAGAACAGGAAACAACAGAACGTTCATCACAGAAAAGCAGACACCAGTGGATACTCACACGAGGGCATGTAGTGCAGTGGTAGAAATGACGGACACTAGTTACAGACCGCAGTATGGAGAAATCTTAGTGACAACGGCTAGGGAAAAAGGCAACTCCCAGGAACTACATGTAGCAAGTTATTCCAAGTTCAAAGTAATTAAAATTGAAGAACACATTTCTCGTGTGTATGTGTGTGCGTGTATACATGGACACAAGGTATTTCTTAAAAAAGTCAGGGAAAGAAAAACACAAAATTCTAGTCAATAGGTTGGGGTTCGGCGGAGGAAGGGAAAGGGGTGAGGGGAGCAGCGATCTTCCCACAACCACTAAACGAGCAAGGCCAGGTGCTGGTGGCTGGTGGTGACAGTGTGGCATGAACCAAAGGTCTGGTGCACGTAAGGTCCACAAAAGAACGAATGTGCAAATATGTGCGCCTTTGCCTCTCAAAGACATCGGCAACAGCCCTACACGCTGCGCAGAACCAGTGGGGGGAGCCAACTCCCACCCATAACCACGGCCCTCTGGCCTCCCCACGTCACTGCGGACATGTGGCGACTGACTGACCCGGGAGGCCGCCTGATTGAGAGCGAAGAGACATTTGGACAAAGACCCGCTGAAAGTGTTACCTATTATACGTGAATTCCACGTCCATGGGTTCAAAGTTATACGCTTGCTCAAATTCTGGATTAAGTTTAAGAGTTACGTCTTCTTCATGAATCTAAAAAAGAAACAAATGATTAACTTCCATAACGTTATATTTGATTTCTTGGAATCATCTTATATCTATATCCAGCAACACATCATGAAAAATTCATTCTGTAGCTTTGAGCTAAAATTTGATATCTGTAAAATTAGTTGAAAAGGATCAAATCATTATGCTATTAAATTATACACACAGGAGGAATTGCTATAATAAAGCCTTGTTAAAGAGGTCATACCAGGCTTCCCCTCCTAGTATGATAGTACAGAGAACCAGATCTCCTGGGAAGCCCTCCAGCCAAAACTAGATGCTGCATAAACACTTCTGTATATTCTTTCCTGGACAATGAGGAAAGAAAGGAGATTTCTCAGGATATATGGGAAGAAAAATAGGAAGGAAAACCTTGAGCTGAAAAAGGAGTTCAAACTCTTTTTCAGGTGACTAAGGCAGGTGGTTTCCCGAAGGCCAGGGCTGACATCAGCTGAGGGTCAGGAAGCTGGGACCTGAACTGATGGAGTCTAAACACAAGCTGTGTCATGAGATCCAAGTGCAGAGCCGATGGGTGGGTCTGTCCTGGTGGGCAGCACCCCCTCGTTCTCAGCAGAAGCCCCACTACCCCAAGAAGGAAACAAGCCCAGCACAGATCCCTGGGTTCTCCAGAGACCAAGAGAAACAAAGACAAATCCCTGATGAGAGGTCACTAAGTACACGAAGAAACAAGAGTATGGTCAGTGCAGACACCCACCAAGGACCCCACACACTGACAGGACCACTCGTGGGAATTTACACTGCATGTGAAGCAGAAAACGCCAAGACAAAGATAAGCACAAGACAACATGAAACATATGAGAGCAGCTTCCAAGAACTGAGCAGAGCACCCAGAAACAAGAATCGAGCATGCAGGAGGGCAGAAGTACAGCAGTGTCTGCTGCCAGGCACAAGTGGCCCTCGTGGACGTGGCCTGGGGGCAGGGGTCAGTGCTGGGTTTGGGCCTGGCCAAAGGAGTCTCCTTGCCCTCGTGAGTGCAGGTCCCACTAGGAACCATCCCTGCTGGCTGGTACCCTGCTGAGCAGTCACAGGAGGGAGTAATGTGGCTTCGGTGGACAGCGACTCATTCCAGATGTGTCTTCTCTGCCCGCCACACCATGGAGCCCTCCTGAGGGCCTTCTGTCCATCATGGTACCCCACACCATTGCTCTGGTCAGGAAATTAGATCACAGAGAGTCAAGTAAAGGGATGGGCTGACACCTGAGGAATGCACCTTTCCCATGGACTCCATCACTCTGGAGCAGCTGCCTTCACGAACAGTGGGGCGTCCTACTGAGGGATCTCCAAAGGGCCTGAACCCTGCTGAGGCCAGAGTGCAGCATTAGCTCTGAATTAGTCCCCTGGGGTCGCTGGCTACCCATAGCCAGACCGTGAGGTTTAAGAACTAAGGGTGGAGGTGGGTGGGCACCTCACCCCTGTGATCCTCACTCTGCTTCCTGCAAGGTTTTGGTACCCAGGGCTTCCTGTCTTGGCAGAACTGGTCTGCTCTTTGGAAGCCATGATGGTCACTTGGCCATTCTGGGCTCCTCATGCCAACGTGCTTAACAGCAAAAGTGGGCTATGCAGAGCCGGCAAGAGTGACGGGTCCTCCAACTCAGGCTAAACAGCTGCTGCTCTACATAGGGGAAGGGGTGCCCACCGCACAGCTGCATCGCTGGTGAGAGCGAGTGGGAAAAACTGGCACGGGACAAAGGGGTGCAACCCCTTAAAAACATGGGGCCGCTCCTTCCCCAACTAACTGAAGTGCTGCTAAGTTTGGAGAGCCTGCAACAGGCAGAAGGGAGGAACACTGTAAGTTCTAGCACTGGTCTCACCATCAACTGGATCAATTCCTTTCCTATTTATGTACTGTTGACAATGCTCCCTTCCCTCCTCTCAGATACTGTGTACACTGGCAGCAGTTAACTTTCTGACTAAGTCCACGGCTGCAGGCTATCCAGACAGCCCTGTGGAATGCCCGGGAAGAGATGTCCCTTGGGACCTGGAGGTGGTGTCGTGACAGGACTCTGGACATGACCTTTGGGAGAAATGAAGACATTTGCTGCACGTGCGTAAGTGCAGAGTATTAATGAGGAGCTTGTAAAAATTCTTTACGAGTTTACGTATAAAGAGGAGGTATGCTGATGCTCTCATGCAAAAAAGATGTTTTCCTGGATCCCAGAGTCTGAACCCCCGTTTGATGCTGGGGCCATAAGCTCCTGTGAAGCTCCCACTAAGAATGCAGCAAGTGTCCAGTGTCCCTTGTGCTGTGGCTGGAGCTCATGATGTGGCCAATTAGGCACTCTGGACTTTTGGTCAGAGCCCAGTTGCCCTGAGGCACAAGGACAGAAGACCCTTTGTTTGAAGGTGGCCATGGCGTCGGCATCTGACACTGAGGTGCACACTGCCAGCTGTGCCATCTCCTGTCTGAGGCTGGTGGGGGCCACATCCTCCTGAGGCCAGGCCTTGCACTTTTTTGCTGTGATTTGCCCTACAAACTGCCCCTGACCTCTGTTCTCCAAGCCTGGCTTGCCCACCTTAGGGCAATTCTGGGAGCTGCCCACTAGTCTCAACATAATGCCTCTTTTGCTCCTACCAGACAGCACAGGCTTCTTGCATACAGTAAAATCCTAATTGACATAACTAACTGCGTTGGCCTAGACGAGGAAGTCAACACTCAACTATGAAGGCACCAGCCTCTACGTCATTGCTGAAGTCCTTCACGCAGTCTGAAACGACCTTCCATGCCCATCTTGGCCACCAAAATTCTTTTTGTCATTTAAGGTCATCTCAAACGCCACCTCCAGCTCTTCTCAAGCAGAGTCAATCTCCCGCGCTGGCAGTGATGATTTACGCTGGTCTCCCCCACCTCAGGAGAAACTACCCCACTGTCATTTTTGACATTCCTCACCAACCTCGAAGCAAATGATGGGCAAAGCACGTGTCTTACCAGTCGTTACGAGATCTCTGACACCCTGCCAAGATTGTGTCTTCTGGGAAAATGCCACATACTATGAATCAAGCCACGGCGTGAACCCTGTGTTAAGGTGCAGAACGGAACAAACGCAGTGGCAAAGGTCAGATGTTGCCTCTTCTTGAATCCTTATCAGACTCTGCTGGTTCTCAACCCCTTTTCCTTCCCAGGGTAAAGGCTTCAGCATTTTCCCTTTTAATCTTCCACATTAAGTGGTGTGTGTGCTTCCTCTTCTCTGATGCAGAGAAAGCATTTTCCTTCTCACACAGATCCCAGCATCATTCCCAGCTCTGTGCCCAGGACGTGAGCCTCGCGGACGCCACATGCAGAATGACCCGGAGCACCGGGAGCTGCTTATGCCAACAAAACCTCCTGCACACAAACATCAGAGCCGGAAACCCTTATGTGTATTTTTCCTTCTGAGGTTCCACTCTGCTAACTCTTCCAGAACACATTCAGAACGCCCAAATTTAACTAAACGCAAACATCGTAACTTAAACAGAACTTAAAAGGTAAATATGTTTCACATGGTTGAAAATTACAACATTTCTTAAATATTAAGTTCCCTTTATGTATCAAAAATTACTTAAAGATTCACTGTATCTTTACATTTTCCAAAATACAGCCAATGCCCAAGAGAGAGCCATGGCAGGACATTTTACCTCTCCAACCGGCTGGATGGGTTAGTCCAGTGTTAACTCTTACTAAGAGAGGGTCCTCTCACCTCAATCACATAGCCGATGTATTCAATGACATGTCCGTTGTACTCTTGAGTTTTTAAAATCAGTTTATCACCTAGTTAAAAAACACATTACCATGTGTAAAACTAGTAACAAAATTGCAAATTTCTGTGCTGTGCTGTACTATAAAATCCAACACTGAGGACTTGGAATAAAACAAACATTATAGGATCAACTGCTTAACAATAATATAAGTGTGACAAAGAAACAGGCTTGATATACTAAGTCTGCTGATAAAGTATTTTTTTTGTAGAGACAGGTCTCACTATGTTGTACAGGCTGGTTTCCAACTCCCGGGCTCAAGCGATCCTCCCACCTTGGCCTCCCAAAGTGCTGGGATTACAGGCTGAACCACCGTGCCTGGCCTGCTCAAGTTTTAAGTGAAATTCTAACCCAAAGGAAAAGGAAAGAAAAGGAGATAACATAATTGTAGTGTTCCCAGTTAAAAAATAAAATATTCTTTTCCCTAAGTGTGGTTTGTCTGTTAGTCTGTCCAGGAAAACATGTCAAGTAACGCACATACCTGCATACAGAGAAGGTCTACTTTCAGCTAACCCGGGGACCTCCAAAACCAGTAAGTCCCCATTCCTTTTCAAGGTGACACCACTCATATTATACTCTTTCAGTTCTATTTCCGCATGAATCTCCTCAAGCCACAGCAAAGTTGAAAACTTCTCCTTGTAATTTGACATGTTCAAAAGCTGGGAGAAAACCCCAAACATCA
Organism: Daubentonia madagascariensis; assembly: GCA_023783475.1. Classification (NCBI taxonomy): domain Eukaryota; kingdom Metazoa; phylum Chordata; class Mammalia; order Primates; family Daubentoniidae; genus Daubentonia; species Daubentonia madagascariensis. The sequence continues at coordinate 1,264,079 of JAKFHU010000127.1, read as the reverse complement.
GTAAGTTAGTGAGAGCAAAGCAACACATCAAATGTATCCACACCTAGGAAATAAATAGCTCTGGAGTCAGAAAGTCCAAACTGCTCAAATTCCACAGACAGACCCCCAGGCACGGTGGCCCAAGGTCAGAGTTCATGTGCGCATTCACACATTTCCCAGGCCTTCACGGGGCTCCAGCCAGACAGCTCCCCTCTGCACTGCCCATGCCACTGTTCACCACCCCTGCTCTTGTTCTTTCTCAGGTCTCCTGAGTTCGTTCTAGAAGGGGCGGGGTTTGGCTTCTACAGACGTGTGAAAAAAGTACAGAACTTCCAGGTCTGGCCAAGATGGAGCAACAAATTATTTCCTACCCGAAATAATTTTAAAAACAATAGAGAAATAGGAAACAATGATTCCGAACAGTGACCATCAGGCAGCTCAGGGCAGTGACCCTGAGACTGGGGAAACAAGCCCCACAACCACCCCAGCTGTGATCTAGACAGTCCCCAGGCCACAGCGCAGAGAACCAGGGAGCCTTGTGGTCCCTGATTCGAGGAGAGGGAGCTGAGTGCTGGGGAAGGGAGAGTAGCACAGACAGAGCGGCCTGGAGACAGTCAGAGGATCTTCTTTGAACCCTGAGCTCAGCACTGAGCACGCACATGCGATGACATCACAGCAGGAGACCCACTGGAAGGTCCAACCAGGGCCTCTCCCCTTGACACGAGGGACACTTGGGGCTGGGTTGCTCTGTGGCAGGGGTGTCCTGTGCACTGTACCGTGCTGAGCAGTATCCCTGGTCTCTGCCCACTAGATACTAGTAACACCCCCTCACCCAGTCGTGTCAACCAACAACGTCTGCTGCCGGGAAAATGGTCACTTAGTGAGAGCCACTGGATTAGAGGGAACTATTCCTAGAGCTCACACAGGGCCGAGGAAAGCGTGGTTCCCACCAGCAGGAGAAGGCAGGCTTGTAATAAAGGGGGCACCTGGTACAGTCTTCAGAAGGGTATGAGCCCTAAGTAAAAAGTTACTCTGGTCCCACTTAACAAAGCTTAAACGCCAGGCCTACAAGTATCTAATTGTTTCTGTTTATGGCCACACCACACTGAACACAGCCAATCTCATCTGTTTCTAAGTAACTTAACTGTGTCCCAGAACAAAGCTCAAAAATATTTTTAGGAAAAAAAATATCCAACACCCAGCACAGTAAAATTCAGAATGTTTGGCATCCAAACAAAATTACCAGGCATTGGATAAAGGGGAAAACACAACCCACAACGTGGAGAAAAAGCTACCAACAGGAACAGAACCAGCGATGACACAGAAACAGAATTAGCAGACAAGGAAGGACGTGAGAACAGCTGTCACAGCTGCATGACGGGCAGCCGAGAAGACAGAGGAGAGACTGGGCATATGAAGTAGAGACAAGGAAGATATAAAAAAGACCCAAATGGAACTTGGAGAGGCGACAACTACAACACCTGACAGAAACACACTGGACAGATCACACACTGCAAAGAAAAAATGAGTGGATTTGAAGACATAGCAATACAAACTATCCAAAACGCAACACAGAGGAAGACAGGCTGGAAGAAGAGCACAGCCCGCCTGTGAGCTGTGGGACAGCCTGCTGTGCCCTGGCGGGAAACTGGAAAGGGAGGGGCAGAAAGTGTACCTTAAGACGTGATGGCTGGAAACTTCCCGATTTGAGGAAAACTATAAGCCCACACATCCAAGAATCCCAATGACCCCCAAGCACAACATCAAGAGAAAAACCAAGCCACAGCATACTGTAAATTAAATTTCTTAAAACTAGTGATAAAGAGAAAATCTTAAAAGCATCTGGAAACAAATATACTTTATGTGCAAAAGAACAAAGGACAAAAGCAGAAGAATCACGAGGGAAATTAGCAAATACTGGAGACAATGAAAACAAAAACAGAACACGCCGAGACGTGCGGGAGCAGTGACAGCAGTGCTCTGAGGGGACACGCCGCGAGCACTGCACGGAACGGGGGCGGGAAGAACAAACTGAACCCGACACACCACCGGAAGGAAGGAAAGGAAGATTAGAGCAGAGATAAACAAAAGAGAGAACGACAGAGAAGACTACAGAGAACTAAAGAGAGATTGACAGAGAAAAATCAGTAAAACCTAAAGTTGGTTCTCTGAAAAAAATCAGCAAAATTAACAAACTTTTAGCTAGATTGACTAGAAGAGAGACAGACTCAAATCACTAAAATCAGACATGAAAGTGAGGACATTACTACAGATTCTACTGAAATAAAAAGGGCTGTAAGAGAGTATGAACAGTTGTACACCAAAACCTGGATAAAATGGACAAATTCCTAAAAACACAAAACCTACGAAGACTAAACCATGACAAAACAGAAAATCTGAACAAGCACGTAACTAAGCAGACTGAATCAGTAATGAAAAACCTCCTGAAAAAAAAAGCCCTGGATCTGATGGTTTCATGGGTAAATTCTACCAAACATTTCAAGAATAACATACCTATCTTTCCCAAATGTTTCAAATTAAAGAGCAGGGAACACTCCCTGACTTATCGTACGAGGCCAGCACTACCCTGATAGTACAGCCAGACAATGACACTACAGGTAAAGAAAACTACAGACCAGTATCCCTTATGAACATTGGTGCAAAAATCCTCAACAAAACAGCAGCAAACAGAATTCAGCAGCATATTGAAAGGATCACGCACCAGACCAAGTGGGATTTATTCCTAGAATGCAAGGATGGTTCAACAAACAAAAATTGATCAATGTAATACATTAACAGAATGAAGGGAAACAACCACGTGATCATCTCCATTGATGCAGAAAAAGCATATGACAAAATTCAACACCCTTTCATGATAAAAACACTGAACTAGGAATAGAAAAAAACTGCCCTGATATGATAAAAGCCATATATGAAAAACTCACAGTGAACACCACACACAACGGCGAAAGACTGAAAGCTTTTCCTCTAAGAGCAAGAACAAGGCAAGGATGCCTGCTCCCGCCACTCTTATTCAACACAGCACTGGAAGTCCTAGCCAGAGCAATTAGGCAAGAAAATGAAAGAAAAGATATCCAAATTGGAAAGGAAGAAGTAAAATTATCTCTGTTTGCAGATGGAATGATTTTAGATGTAGAAAACCCTAAAGAGTCCACAAAAAACTGTTAGAATAAATTTAGCAAAGCAGAAGGATACAAAGTCAAAACACGAGAATTATCTCCATTTCTAAATACTAACAGTGAATTATAAGGAGAAATGGGGAAAAGGAAAGTATGAAAGCAATTCTGTTTACAACAGTATCAAAAAGAATAAAATATTAAGGAGTTAATTTAACCAAGAAAGTGAATGATTTGTACAGTGAAAACTAAAACATTGCTGAAAGAAATTACAGATGACATAAATAAATGAAAACAATCTCATGTTCATGGATTGGAAGACTCAATAGTGTTAAAATGTCCATACTACCCAAAGTGATCTCCAGATTCAGTGCAATTCCCATCAAAATTCCAATGACTTTCTTGCAGAAATAGAAAAGCCCATTATAAAATTCATACAGAAGAGCCCAAATAGCCAAAAAAAATCTTGCAAGAACACAGCTGGAGGATTCACATTTTCTAATTTCAAAATTTACTACAAAGCTACAGTAATCAAAACAGTGTGATACTGACAAAAACAGACATATAGACCAAGAGAATAGAGATCCCAGAAATAAACCCTCAAATATATGGTTACATGAGTTTTTTTGTTTTTTTTTTTAAAGAAACAGGGTCTTGCTATGTTGCCCAGGCTGGTCTCAAACTTCTTGGCTCAAGGGACCCTCCAATCTCAGCCTTCTAAGAAGCTGGGACTACAGGTGCACCCTGTAGTCAAATGATTTCATTTATTTATTTATTTATTTTAGAGACAGAGTCTTGCTCTGTCACCCTGGGTAGAATGCAGTGGTGCAGTCACAGCTCACTGTAGCCTCGAACTCCTGGGCTCAAGTGACCCCCGTGCCTCAGCCTTCCATGTGGCTGGGATTACAGGCGCACACCACCACACCTGGCTAATTCAAAAATTTTTTGTAGGGATGGGGTCTCACTATGTTGCCCAGGCTGGTCTTGAACTCCTGACCTCAAGGGATCCTCCCACCTCGTACTCCCAAACTGCTGGGATCATGGACATGAGCCACCGTGCCAGCCTCAATTGATTTTTGACAAGACCATTTAATGGGGAGAGTCTTTTTGACAAATGATGCTGGGAAAACTGGACAGTCATATGCAAAAGGATGAAGATAGATCCTTAGCTTACACTGTATTCAACAATTAACTCAAAATGGATCAAAGACGTAAACTTAAGAGCTAAAACTAAAACTTCTAAAACTCTTAGAAGAAAACACAAGTAAAAGCCTCGTGTTGGTGTCAGCAGTGGTATCTTGGATGTGACACCAGAGGCACAGGCAACAAAATGAAAAATAGATAAACTGGACTACACCAAAATTTTAAAAATTTGTGCATCAAAGACACTCTCAACAGAGCAAAAAAGGCAACCCACAGAAAGGGTATGACAAGGAATTAAGACCCAGAATATACAGAAAACTCGTAAAACACAACAACAAAAAACAACGGAATTTAAAAATGGGCAAACAGCTTGAAAAGATGTTTCTCCAGAGAAGACGCACAAATGTCCAACAGGCATGAAAAGGTGCCCAATGTCACCGATCATCATGGAAATGCAAACTAAACCACAATGAGATACACCTCAGAACCACTAGGATGGCTGTGTTGGTGAGGACGTGGAGAAACTGGAGCCTTGTGCACTGTCGGTGGGATGTAAAATGGTGCAGCTCCTGTGGGAAAACAGTATGGCAGTTCCTCAAAAAATTAAAAATTAGAATTACCCTATGATCCAACAATTCCACTTCTGGGTATATATTCAAAAGAACTGAAAGCGGGGTCTCAAAGAGATATTTGTACCTTCATGTCCACAGCAGCATTATGCACAACAGCCAAAATGTGGAAGCAGCCCCAGTGTCCACTGACGGATGAATGGGAAAGCAAAACGTTGTCTGTCCACACAGTGGACACATCAGCCTTCAAGAGGAAGGAAATGCGGCAACGCGCTACAACGTGGACGAACTTGGAGAACATCATGCTGAGTGAGACAAGCCGGTCACAGAAAGACAAATACTGTGTGATTCCACTCACATGAGGTTCCCAGAGCAGTCAGATTCATAGAGACAAAGTAGAACCGTGGTTCCCATGGGCTTGGGGGGAGAAATGTGGCGTGAGTGCTTAATGGGGGCAGGGTTCCAGGTTCATGAGATGAAAATAATTACAGAGATGGACGTGATGATGGTTGCACATTATGAATATATTTAATATTACTGCATATTTAAATGGGATTAAGATGGTAAACTTTACGTTTATGTGTATTTTACCACAATAAGAATATAATTAAACAAACAACCTGCACACACATTTATAGCAGTTTTATTCACAACTGCCAAAACTTGAAAGCAGCAAGATGTCAGGAAGTGAATTGACAAATAAACTGTGGTACATGCAGACAATGGAATATTATTCAGCACTAAAAAGAAATGAGCTATCAAGCCATGAAAAGACACGGAGGAATCTTACATGCGTATTACTGAGTGAAAGGAGCCAACCTGCAAAGGCTACTTGCTGTATGATTCCAACTCTATGACATTCTGGAAAAGGCAAAACCATGGAGACAGTAAAGAGATCAGTGGTTGTCAAGGGACTCTGGGGAGGGAGGGATGAACAGTCAGAACACAGAGGATTTTTAGGGCAGTGAAATCACTCTGCATGACACTACCGTGTGGGTGTGTGTCACTGCACACCACCAGAGTGAGCCCGATGTAAACTACGGACTCTGGGGGATGAGGACACACCAGTGAAGGTCCATCAGGTGTAACAAACGGACCACTCTGGGGGGGTGTTGATAATGGGGGAGGCTGTGCTTGCGTGGGGGCAGTGGCTTATGGTAAATCCTTGAACCTGTCTCTCAATTTTGCTGTGAACCTAAAACTGCTTTTAAAAATAGTTGATTATTAAAATGAAGGTGAGATAAAGACTTTTTAAGACATACAAAGACTGAAAAATTGATCTCTCATAGGCAAATGCTACAAGAGATGTCACAGTCCTTCAGGCAGGAGGACAATGATCCCAGGGGGAAATGTGGACTCACACAAAGGAGTGAAGGGCACCAGGAATGGCACCTGCTGGGTGAACACAGAAAACTTATCTTTTGAAACATCTTTAAAAGACAACTGTTTTGCCTCTTGTCCTGGGCAAAAAAAAAATAAAATAAAAAAAGATAACTGTTTATGCAAAGTAAAAATGGTAAAAATGCATTATGGAATCCAAAATATATATATACATATATAAAAATCAAATTTATGACAGTATCAGGTAAAAGACCAGTAGGAGAGAGTCAGAAGGTACCGCTGTGAAGCTCTCACTCCATGGGCAGCGCTGCAGTGTTTCTTGTAGACTGCGATGGGCTGAAGGTGTACACTCTAAACCTGTGCTGTCTAAAACAGTGCCACTATCCACAGGTGGCTATTTACACTGAAATGAATTAAAATTAAACAAAAGATTCAGTTCCTCAGTTGCACCACCCATACTTCAGATGCTCTGTGCGGCTGTTGGCTCCCACATTCGGGCACAGGTAAGAACGTTTCTATCATGACAGGAAATTCTACGGCACAGCACTGCTGTAAACCCTGAGGCAACCATGCACACACTACAAAAGAAGAGTTATAAGCCAAGAAAGGAGATAAAATGGAATCACAGAAAAGGCATTAAAGGAGGGAAAGGGAAATAATGGACGAATGGAACAAACAGGAAACAAATAGCAAAATGGTACATTTAAACCCAATTTCATCATCACACAAAATGTTAGTCTAAAAACCACAGTTAAAAGGCATAGACTGACAGATGGATAAAAAAGCAAGACCCGACTAGATACTTCCCATAAGAAAACAACTTTAAAGATAAGGATAAAAATAGGTTAAAGTATGAGAAAAGATACACCATGCTAACGCAAATCAAAGGAAAGCTGCAGTAGCTACATTAATATCAAACAAAGTAGATTTTAGAGCCAAGAATATATTACCATGGGTAAAACTGTAGACATTTCATATTAATAAAGGGGTTAATTAATCAAAATGGCATTGCAACCACAAATGTTTATGCACCTAATTGCTGGGCTTCCATATAAAACCTATGACTAAAGGAACTACAAGGAGAAACAGACAAATACACACTTAAGGTTAGAGACTTAAACTTTCCTCTCAATAGTTTAAAGAACAAGCAGACAGGAAATCAATAAGGATATAGAACACCTTGTAAAGGAAAATAAAAATCTCAGGACCCCCTCCACACACCCCCCAACTCCTTATGCAAAAGGGAAGGTCAAGTCTGGAGGCTGAGCCATGCAACACCCACATCCCAACGAATACCTGTGACCAACGTTATGCATCAGCCACATCCTCCGCAAGGGAAGGTAAAAGGCCTCAGGTGTCTACAAGGGCTGCCGCCACAGACCATCCACAAGGAAACTGTGCCGGCCTCCCATAAACAAGGACATGCCAATTGTAACTTTGAGTCTGCAGGCTACGTCTAGCTCCTAAAACTAAAGTCTGTTCAATTCCACACTAATCATGTTGATGACAAGTTCATCTTCTCAGGTGCAGAACAGAGACAGGATCAATCATTCTCCCTACCTACTCAGGGACATCTGCCTGTTCTTCCTTCGGTCCCTTTTTCTCTTTAAACATTCACCTTGTCTTGTGTAAAATACAGATTTCCTGGGCCTCACGAGTGCGTAACCATTTGCCTCAATGCCCACCCCCTCTTTCTTTCTGGTGCCTTCTCCCTTTTAAATACTGAGTTCCCAAATCCCTCTTCAGAGAACAGAGAACACAGATGCTTCCGTGATTTGTGTTTTTCCTGGGTGCATCCTCAAACTTTGGCTTAAAAAACCTCCACTGATTAAGGTCTCTGCCTCAGTCACTCATTTTGGGTTAACTTCCACAACAATACCAACCACCTTTACCTACTTGACATTTATAAAATAATCCAACAAACGGAAGCAGAATGCACATTCTTTTCAAGTGTGCAAGGAATATTTACCAAAATAGACCATAATCTGGACCACGAAACAAATGCAAAAGGATTTAAGTCATACAAAGTATGTTCTATGACCACATGAAATTAAATTAGAACTCAATGACAAAGATTTCTGGAAATTCCCAAGTGTTTGGAAATCAAATAACTTGGCTTTTAAATAACCCATGGGTCAGCTTCCAAAGCTCACTCAAGAAGTGATAAACTGAATTGCTACATGGCTATTAAAGAGACTGAACTCCTAATTTAAAATTGTCTCACAAAGAAAACACGAGACACAGAGATGTCTCACTGGTAAATTCCTTCAAAAATTTAAAGAAATAATACCAATTCTATTCAAACTCTCTTAGGAAAGTGAAGAGGAGAGAATACTTCCCCAATCATCACTAGGTCAGCACTGTGCTGGCAACACCACCAAAGACATCACAAGAAAACAAAACTACAGACCAACATCCCTTGTGAACATAGATACAAAAAATCTAAATGAAATTTTAGGAAATCAAATTGTGATATTGCAAAATATCTATTTGGTCTTCATCTCCTTTTCCTGGCATACAACTCCTCAAATCCCTAGATTCTCTCCAAAATGAGGAGTGTGTGTCTGTAACCTTAAGAGTTGATGGGTGGCTGGCCTCCCCTACACCGCTCCAGGGTAGGGATGGTCATGGGAGACCGAGGCAGCATTAGAGGGCTGGACTTTCAGTGCCACCCCCAGCCTCAGGGGAGGGGAGGGAGGATGAAGGCTGAGCTGATCGCCAATGGCCACCAATGTAATCAATACGCCTATGTAACGAAGCCTCCATAAAAACCCCAGAGGACAGGACTTGAAGGGCCGAACAGGTGGAAGTGCCTGGAGGGCGGCAGAGAGGGCATGGGAGCTCCACACCCTTCCCATATACCTGCATCCTTTGTAGTAGACTCTATAATTTGTTAAGTAAGTGTTTCCCTGGGTTCTGTGAGCCGATATAGCAAATTAAGCAAACCCAAGGAGAGGGTCATGGGAACCCCAATCCACAGTCCGTTGGTCGGAGCACAGGTGAACAACCTAGGGCTTGTGACGGGCACTGAAGTGGGGGCAGCCTCGGGGATAGAGCCTGACCCCGTGGGGTCTGACACCATCTCCAGGAAGGGAGTGTCAGGATGGAACTGAATTAGGATACCCAGTTGGTGTGTGCTGCAGAACTGACTGAATGGCTGGTGTGGGGAAAAACCCCAAAGATCTGGTCACAGAAGTCTTCTGCATAGATCTTTGTGGAGAGAATAGAAAAATCACTTTGTTTTCTCCTCACATACAAATCCAACTCCGTGTGTGTGTGTGTGTGTGTGTGTGTGTGAGAGAGAGAGAGAGAGAGAGAGAGAGATGACAGCAGAGGTTCCGGCCTGGGCATCAGAAGCAGAACATGACCCTCAGAACGGCTCAAGCCAGTGGACAGAGGTGAGAACTTCAAGGCCTCTCTCCAGCCTAGCAGACCGGGATCCCCACTTTCCTGCCATTTCTTAAATGGACCATTCAGGCATTTGCCTGAGAGCTTACCGTGACCTGGGGACAGAGGACTGCCCTCCTGGCTCACAGCACCCTCCCTGCCCAGGATCCTCCAGTAGTAAACCTCCGAACGTGCTTCCTGCAGTGCACTGAATCTGTGCTTCTATCTGAAGAACCAGGGGCTGCCCTGAGCCAGGCTCCCAGCGCCAGAGCGACGTCAGACAAGCACAAACTGGGTATGGGTTGGACAGGAGCCACAAGGGCATAAGAAAAGAAAAGAACTTCTACCTGAGAAAAGTGAGTCCTCCAAAATTATCAGGCCCCGAAAGACATTAAAATACTACCCACCCTGAGCTGAGCATTCTTCTTTTGAAACTGCTTGCAATTGCCACAAGGCTATAAATTGACCTAACGACGCCACACCGGACACTATAATCCAAACCCTGTAGTTAACAATGCACAGCCAATTGCTAATCAATGTGACTTCTGTACACCAATGAAAATTCCAGACAAACAACTTTGTATCAGCCCCTCCCGTCCCTCTTTTTTGACTTTACAAACCTGCCTGTAACCAAGGCTGATGGAGCTCACATTCAAGGTTGCCTGGGCCTGAGTCTGCAGGCGGCTGTCTTCACTCTGGCTCCAGTAAGCTCGTTACATTATGTTTTGTGCCTTAGCCTCTTCCTTTTAGGTCGACCGGCATCCGCCAGTATAAACAAGCTTCCCGTGAGAGATCCCCCTGTCAAGATGGGACAGCTATGCACTAGGCCGCCCGCAGGTGAAAGGGACAGCGTGGCGGGCACGCGGGACACATCTGCCCCTCCCTCCCTGCTACAGCAGGGCTGCCAGCACTCTGGTACTGGAACCCCAGTTTAGCTGGAGGCTCTCAGAATACCCCAATACCCTACAGAAAATGCCCTCCTGGACACAGGGCAATGCTTTTCCCTCTACCAAATTTAACACGCTTTTTTTCTTCTCGGACCTTTCTCCTTCAGCCGCTACACTCAGACGTGCCATCTTCCACACAGTGGGTGCGCAGGGCTCCTCTCTTCCCGTCCCCCGCCTGCAGCTCCAGCAGGGCCGCTCCTTGCCCTCAGCCCACACCCCACACTCTCCGGGTGGTCCCACCCCTTCCCCTGGCCTCGGCCGTGATGCGTACAGCGGACAGGCTCGGACACGGCCTCTGCGAAGGAACACATCATCCGTATGCCTCAGATCAGAACTGGCAAAGGCTGCCACCTGCATGAGGCTGACCCCCGGCCTTGCTCCCGACCTTCAGGAGGGGCTGGTGCTGCTCTAGGCCTCCCACAGAGGGCCCCTCTTCTCGGAGCAAACTGCTGCCTACTCTGAGTGCGGGAGCCATCATGAAGGGACAGTGCTTGAGGGGCTGGAACACCTCTTGCCCTTAACAAAGGCCACCTGGCCTGGAGGAGAGAGGCGGGGCTGGTGGCAGAGGTGTCCTGTCCCCGGCCCCCTTCTGTCCCTGCGCCCACAGCCCCAGTGCATGACTTGGTAAGGCGCAGACCGGAGCAGGGGCACTGCTGTGGGCACGGCAGCAGAGCCTCATCCTGAATCCCAGTCACCTGTGGTGAAAACGAGCCAAGGTGAGGTCTGAACCTGAGAAGGGCTCCTCCTGCTTTTGTCAGAAACAACTTCAGAGTGGGAAGAAGGCAAATATTCCACACAGCATCAGACAGTTTTCCTACCTCAGCAAGTAATGGCTGAAAAGTCAGGATGTCAATTTTTTGTTCCACACATTTTTTAAGTCTATCTGGTATTGGATACTGTGGAAGAAAACTGGGAAGTTGTCGTCTTGAATTCCTTAAAAAATAAATTCTGAAGTTAAAAACAATTTGTAATTACCAGGCATTTTATACTACACATCACATTTTTACTTAGCCTTTTCTATTTTAGAAAGACCAAAGTTTATCCACTCACTGAAAATAACTGACATATGAACAACTGGCCTAAGTCAGTAGTTCACAAGCTTTCTTCAAACGGCTCTTGCAGAGCACTCTGTCAACAGAGGCAGGCACAGCTGCCCCGGCCGCAGAACAGGGCTGCAACCCCAGGCACCTGCTGGAACCAGCAAGCTTGTAAGTGGTTGGTTTTAACCTTCTAATTAGCCAGACCCTTACTGCTGTCCTGTTAATACAGGACATGAGGACGAGAAACTGCCTGCACCACCACTGCAAAGGGCACATCTGGAGGAGGCTGCTCTGTCTGCGTCGTGCCCTCGGTTTCTCTGGGTAGACTCAGTTTCCCCTCAAGCTCCCACCTTTCCCTAGGAATCACCTGGCTGTTAGGAGTCACCTAAATCCTGCCACTGGCAGGATGAAGAACATCACTGCTGCTCGGCAAGTTCAGCAGAGCAACAGGAATGACAAAAAAAGGAGAAAAATGGAAGAAGAGGCGCGGGGAGAGGACAGGGAAGCTCCAAGTCAGAGGGAGGTCGGGTAAACCTGCGCCCAGCGAAGAGGGCATCAGGACCTTTCCCTGGTGTCCCTTCTAATGCTCGTTTCAGTGTGTCTGAGAGGAGAGAGGGGACAGCGCACAGCCAATCTCCTGACTCCATCAGCTGCCACCCACTTTGGGTGCTTCAGCTCAGCTGTCCTCAGGAGTCTGTGGCGAAAGTCACACAGCACAGCACGTGTGTGTGAGTGCGTCTGGAAGTCAGTGGGCACTCAGCAAGTGGTGGTGCAGTACTGACTGCTGATGCGAACAAGATAAAGGGCGACTGGGTGAGTGGCTTGAACAGCCAGTTTAACCACGTGGCCAGGACAGCTGGATTAACAAAACGTGGCTGTCCTCCAGCTGGCTGGACATTCGGTCAAGGTGCTGGCATGTGAGGACCCCAGTGCAGCTCCGCTAAGTGGACACACGCTTCCACCTAAGAAGGAAACAAGACCGAGAGCTGGGGCTGCCTGACAGGGGTCCCAGCAGGACATGCAGGGCCTGTAAGAACAGGACCACGGCTGCAAGCACCTGTGTAGCAAGGCCAGACAGTGGGCCTCCAGCTGCACTCAAGCCAACCTGCACCAGACACTCTGGATCATCAACTTGATGCCAGGAAACAATGTCCCAGACACGCTTCTATGCAGTGACAATATGTTAATGTTCAAAGGGAAATGATTGATCGGGGGTTAACATAAAATGTGGTTCTTGCTCTGTATTTTTCCCTCTTCTAGTTAAGCCAAATTATAACTTGAAGGTTGCTTGGTGTACCACTGGACAAGAACCAAGGGTTCTCAAAGTCTCCTGTAATTAAAACCCAATCATCTGGGACTCTCTGCTGCTCTGCAGGCCACAGTGACTTCCTGCTCCTTTTCTGGGCTCCGTCCCTAGAGTGTGCCTCTCCTCGACGTGACCAAGGATTGTCACCACTTGCTCAGTGACTGCTCTCTGTCAGGAAACTGTGCATTGTACATGCCTTTCCTCATTTAATTCTCAAACCACATGAGGTAGCAACGATCATTTAAAAAATGCGAATAAGGCTCAGAGAGGTTAAGACACTTGCCCAAGGTCACATAACTTCCTGGTAGCAGTGCTGTGATTCAAACAGTCTAACTCCAAAGGTAAACAACCACACAATAGTCTTCTCTGCTAACAGATTTTTCCTTCAGCCTGCAATTTAGTAGATGTCTACAATTCCTTATCTTAAACTGTTACTGGGCCAACATGTGGTTTGAAACTCAGAATTTTCCAACATTAGAGAAGTAAGACATCTCACCCTCAGTGGGCTCCAGGAGCACCTGAGCTCACACCCATCAGTACTGCAGCTAATTGGTGAATATTCACATTGTGTGGGACAAAGTCACTGACTACACTCACAGGTTGATAGGTCAGATTTTTGGGCACCAAACTTAAAGACAAAATCTGATTTTCAGAGTCTTCCAGTTTTGTAACTGCAGAAGAGAACATGTGGACTTGAAGTACTGTCCAGAGACCAAACCCCACTTAAAACCTGGGCAGCCCCAAGGTTCCAGCCACAGGGCACTAGCAGGCTGCATGCTGCTTTCCTCAGCATCGTTCTTACATGGCACCACATCAACGGCTTCAAGTGACCAAGCACTCCTGTTGCCACCACAGGAGCTACACTAGAGGTGGCAGGAGCCTAGTGCAAACGTCATCCTGCTCTGAGAGTCACCCTGAGACTTGCTGGGGCAGAGTGGGGCCTGGGGCGGGGTGGACCACCTCCCTTGAACTGCACACTGTTGCTGGGCAGTGGCAGACAGGGAACGTCACCTTAAGAGTTCCTTGGAGATGTGCCCCCTGCCCCCAAACACCGTTGTGGAAGGAGGCTCAAACGCCAGCTTTACCCCCGTATCACCTCCCCCAGCCTAGGTGGTGACCATCACCCAGCACTATCTGCTTCTCCTTAAAAGATAAAGCTTCCAGACCAAGAGCCACACACTCAGTCGCTGTACCTTTTCTGTGTGGTCACGACAACTGTAGTTTTTGTAGATGCTAATGCCTGGGAACTTTTAGGCTTTTTCCAAGAAAATGGTTCACGGACAGCTATTAGTGACTCCTCACCACTCACAACATTGACTTCAAGGTATCGCCCAATCAGGAAATCAGAAAAACAGAGCAAAAGGAGCTCCTTGCAGCGGCCAGAATTTCTTGGGGGAAAAAAATGAAATTTAGTTTTAGTCATAAATAAGATAGGCAGATTCAACACAATTTCCCTTTCAACATGTAAGGAAAGTTACAGAGCTTTCAAATAATAATCATCCTTAGTTTTTTTTTGTTGTTTGTTTTTAGAGACAGGCTCTTGCTCCGTCACCCAGGATGGAGTGCAGTGGTGCAATCATAGCTCACTGCAGCCTCAAACTCCCGGGTTCAAATGATTCACCTGTCTCAGCCTCCCCAGTAGCTGGGAATCCAGGCACGTGTCACTACGTCCTACCAATTTTTCTATTTTTTGTAGACACAGAGTCTCGCTATGTTGCTCAGGCTGGCCTCGAACTCCTGGCCTCAAGTGATCCTCCCACCTCGGCCTCCTGAAGTGCTGGGATTATAGTGAGCCACCAAGCCTGGCCCATCCTTAGTTTGTAACAATTATTTTACAGACAAAAGAGACTTTCTAAAATAAGCAATATAATATTTTCTCAAGATAAAATTAAGCACTTAAAATAGTTTTTTCTGTAATTCTCAAACTTAAGAATAGGAAAAACATTTTCAATATTCTCAAGTTTAAATCAGAATTATATAACATGGCCAAAAATATGCACTATTTTTAACCTGCTTTCTGCCCAATTCCTTGCTATGCTCTAGTGGAGGCTACTCTGCATGCGCTACGCTTGGCACTCACAGCTTTTTTGCCTATTTCTATGTTGTCACAATGTTAAAGAAAAATCATTTCAGCTGGCTGCATCTCACACGACCAACTGAAGACTACATACTTTTTTTTTTTTTTTTTTTCAGACAGAGTCTTGCTCTGTCACCCAGGCTGGAGTGCAGCGGCGTCATCACAGGTCAGTGCAGCCTCACACTCCTGGGCTCAAATGATCCTCCCCCCTCAGCCCCCCAAGTACCTGGGACTACAGGCACGGGCCACCACGCCTGGCTCATTTTTCTATTTTTAGTAGAGATGGGGTCTCACTCTTGCTCAGGCTGGTCTCGAACTCCTGGCCTCAAGTGATCCTCCCACCTTGGCCTCCCAGAGTGCTGGGATTACAGGCGTGAGCCACCGCACCTGGCCTAGACTACATACTTAATTGTTACCTACAGTTTGATATTCATGGGCTTGAAGCAAGCCAGTGATTTAATCAGATTTACTTTTTTTTTTTTTTTTTGAAAATTTAGAATTGGCATATTTAGAGGAGAGGTAAGAAGGCCTGGAGCCCAAATGCCCAGCTGGAAGCCGACCACACACCTTCAAGCAGCTTAGAAGGTGGCAGGGATACAGCGAGAGCAGGAAGAGGGACTAGCGACAGGCCTGGGTGGCCAGCTGGGTGGGACCAAGCTGAAGGGAGAGGAGAGATGCCCTGGGGTAGGGCGGAAGTGGATGGAGGCCTCAGGGCTCATGAGGAAGGCAGGGAAGAGGAGAGGAGAGGCAGAAGGGCTCAGAGCAGTGAGGGAGCTCACACCCAAACGAGCCTCATGGATGCCCTATTTTCTTTGTGAAGCTGAGGGTCAGGTCATGTGCCGAGGCCACGGTGGATGTCTCTGGGCCACAGCATCCATTGCCTCAAGTGGGGAAAGCTCATGTAGCCATTTTCTGATCAATGCTTTTTCTTACAATTGTGTCACATCAAAACACTCATGAGTACGTTTTATGACATCCAACCTAGAAGTATCACAGACGAAACTTAAAGAAAAATGTACAAATGCACTACAGTGAGCTCTGCAGACCTGCAGTCACGTACTTTGCATCACATACGACCACCACAGAGGTTCTTCCCCCTGGAAGGACAAGCCCCCCAGCCTCTGGCTCTGTCATCTGCTTCCTTAATAGAGTGCCTTCTTTTCCTCCACTTTCTCCATTACAGGTACAGTCATCTGGGAAATGAAATTTAAATCCAAAATTAGACAAGAAGGAAAATTATCTCTAACAGTGCTGGCATGCCTAGTGGAAATGAATACTCACATCATACATACACACACACACACACAAATGCTCAGACAGACGCACACAAAAACACTGGGCAAAGCCTCAGATGGTGGCTGACAAAAAAATAAACACAGAAAGCAATCAGAAGTAGGAAAGGGATAGAACGGCAGCCTGTCCAAGTTACTGGGAGCGAAGCCCATGCACCAGGTAGTCCCTGGAACACCCATGGCAATCTTGCCCTGGTTTGGTAACACTCAGGAAATGGCCACCACCTGAAGCACTTCTTGCTACTGGTCAAGCTACCTCTATCCCTCTCCCAGCCTCGAAACAGTAAGAGGAGAAGGGTCCAAACCTAAAGAGCTCAGAGCATGAAGTGCCACAGTGGCCAGGGTGTTCTGGCCACTGCACCTGCCCTCTGCCCAGAGCTCACGGCTGAGGCTATCTGGTTCACAGGCCCCAAGGCTCCCTCAGCCCACCTGACCTTACGCAGTTAAGAGCTGAAATGTCTATGTACCTGGAGAGACTTTTCTGTTGTCCACCAAACTGCTCTCTGATGTCTGATAGGTTTTGTTTTTTCTGTAGTTATTTAATGAATTAGTATTTTCATCTGATAAATTATTCTCCCTCTCAGGAACAGAAACAAAAGATACCATGGGGCATGTCTGGTCTTTATCCAGCACTTGGAATCTGAACTGTTTAGCTTTATCCCAGCCAGCCAGTTTACAGCTGACTAAGTTTTGAGGAACGTCTCCTTTATTCCTGGAAAAAGAAAATTAGCCATAAATACAGATAAGATTTCTAAAGCTAAAATAGTCAGTTACCATAAAACACAAAATTCATTGTAGGAAATGGTGACTGCAAATACCTTTATGAATATAAATAAAATGGATATTTTGGGGTGAAAGTATTTGAAAAGATTTTCATAAAGAAAAAAATGGGCAAAGTTGGTTCTGCAGAAATTCTTAAATCATAGTTTAAAGGCCACTAATGTAACATTATTTAAAACTTTTAAGTGGTTAACTTACTCAATCCAGATCACCATAGTTTTACTTCCTCCTTCCTTCAGGGTTCCAAAATGTGTCATCTGTGTAACTTCAATATCCCCTTTGTTCTTCAATAAAAGGGCTCCGTAGGACTCCTCGGCCACCTCACCAACAGCAGCAGGATCTCTGCAAAAGGCACCAGAGAGAGGCATCCCTTGGCAGCGCCTGGCCCCTCCCCCACCCCACCCAGAGCAGACTGCAGGACGAGAGTGAAGACTCCCAACCCCACAGAGGGGCCACCCAACCGCAGGCAGAGCCCAGCAGGCCCAGGGGTTCCAAGGAGGATGGCAAATCATCTTAAATGAAGAAAACTGCAAACTCCGTGAAGTCCACAGAAAAGGGGGCAACATGGGGCACGTTGCAGGCCACGCTCCCCCACCCCTCTTCTCTCCAGTGCCTCCCAGGCTACAGGGGAGGGAGGCACAAAACTTACTAAACTTGCCTTTGGAAAGAGTTTTGCTGCTTTGACGTATTCGAGAACAATCAAATGAGAATTTCTCTTTGGAAAATGAGAAGCTTTTACTGTCCCCTCAAAATGGACCCATTTACCTCCCTTTCCTGACACTACTGTGGAAGCACGTGCAAGCCTCCTCACTGCTTGTCCACAAGCTCTTTCCGGAAGGTAACCCTGGCCCTACAGCTCCATTAGGAAAACGGGGCCTCCAGGATGAGCCCCCTGCAAATCTGGCCCCTGCCCACAACACAGTGAGGTTCCCAGCCTCACAGCGACCATGATCTGGGCTGGTGCAGCCCTTGCTCCCTGTTCTCCACACGTGCCCACATGACCAGGCGCCCACATTAACACCCTCATCCCTCAAGCCCCTGGGGCTCCTGCAGACCAGGGTGGGTGCAGGAGCACAAGGAGCAGTCAGACCCTCGATGTTGTCTGCAGACAGCTGACAACTCCTACTAACAGATGGGAGGGGACTTTGAAGAAGGAAGGAAGTCAGGGACAACTGCCAGGTTTGTGACTCAACCACCCACAGAAAAGGCTGTTCAGTCCCATGATGGGAAGAGCCCAGGAGGTGTGGGGTCTGGGAGGGGAGGAGAAGCTCATTCTGCACACTATATGCTTTGTGCCATGGGTCAGACATGGGGTCAGGGGTGCAGGGGTGCAGCCCAGCCTGCTCGGGGGCTGTGAGCCCAGGAACAGGCAGCCAGAGCATCCCTGGCTCCCGCCAGCAGCTTATCTCTGGGTGGAGGCCCGAGTGGGGATAAAAACAGAAATGCTGTGGGGCAGAAAACAGGTCTTTTTCAAGCATTTCTGGCCTAAAGAGAAGAGTCAGGAAAGCGTATCTTTAACGATATGGGTGCTTCCTTAAAGTGGCACGTGGTTCATGTGACTGTACCACCTAAGAACGCTGTAGTCAGGGCCCAGGGCCACACAGCGGGCCTTGCTTCCTGGACCCCATGCCAGAAGAGGATTCACAGCCTCTGCCCCATTCAGATGCAGAAGGTGCAGGTCAGCAAGCCTGGCCCTCTCTTACATCCTGGCACCACCAGGCTCGGCAGATTGGGCTGAAAACAGAACTCCTGTGGCCACTCGGTGCTGAGAGGTGAGGGCCATGTGTCTGGCTTCCCTGCCCCGAGGCACTCTCCAAAAGCAAAGCAGGATCTTATAGGGAAGGACCTGGTCACAGAGTGGCCAAACATGTGTCTGTCAGCAGGACAAGGGCTGACCGCAGAATTCTTTGTGGCCAAGCCTGTCCCCTGTGTCCTGTCCAGCAGCACCTCTCACCATCTGGCACTGCACTGTCCACACGCACACGACGGTGCCCCACTGTCCACACGGACCTGCCGCTCATGTCACACACGGGCTGCTTGTCTGCATCCAGATACCAAGGTAGGTGCGGAAGCCAGACTGAAACGCTTTCCCTACACAGAACTCACATTCTCCTGAGGAGGTGAGACAATGATAGGATAATGGAGGAGACACGTGAGAAGCTCACTGGTGGTGAAGGCGGAGGAGAAAAGGCAGGCAGGGAAGGGGATCGGGGCTGGGGCTGGGGCTGCTGTGTGAACAGGGGCTCAGTGAAGCCTTGTCATGCTTTACAGATTTGTGTGTAAGAGGCGGTCCCTGCGGCCCAGATACAGCATGTCAATAATTTTAAGAACCTACTATGTTACATGTTTTTTTTTAAAATGTCAAAATATGAAAGAACAAAAGACACAAAAATCCACCAAAAATATCCATCACCAACGTAAGATTAAGGATGAACAGGGACCCTTGAACTCTACCTTCAACCTCCAGAAGGTTCTCCTTTTAACAACCAACTCAGGACTTGGAATGTCTCCTCTTCTGGCTTATTAAAGTAACTCTTCAGAATACACTTAAATCAAGCCTTTCCCCTCCCAAAGAAGAAAAGCGTTTTCTTATTACCGCCTTTTCACTGGGGTTATACAAAGTGCTCTCCAGATGTAGCATGACTGGCTGCTCTCCACCACCACTGCATTAACAATGTCGCCTCTCCGGGGAATATATCCGTCTGGCAGTTTCAGAGAGTCCAAGGAGAAGAAGATACTGTCCTCCATCACCCCGTTCCTTCCACAGAGGCTAGAAATGCAGACCTGTGGGCACAGCGACTGGGCATTACTGAAATGCACGTTCTGCAGGAGGTGCCAGGCGAGCTCTGCAGGCATGCCCCTGTGTCAGCCCGCCCAGGCACCTCGTGGCCCAGATGAGGTTGGGTCTCTGGGGGCAGAGCCCTGCTCTCCAGAGCCCACACCCCCAAAGTGACACACATGGGAAGGTGCCTTGGTGCTAAGGCTGAGATGCCAGGAGGGGCTGCATTGAGGGCTACGTCACAGCCATGCTGGTGCCCCTCATGCAAACCCCTCCCTCACTTCCAGTCTCCTCTCTCCAAACCACATCAGCCTCTACCAGGAAGCTCACATCCCACTTTCTCCATAGTTCTAACACACACCTTTCTCCTTAGAAAACTTTCACACTTCTGCATGAACCACACACCTCAGAATGTAATTATGTGAGCGCCCTAGGTCAGTCTCTGTTTCCTTAAGGAAACAAAGCATTTTCGATAAGAAAATAGGCTTCTCTTTGGCCAAGACTAAGCTAAACTTTATCTTGGCTCCCAAGACATCCAGGAGAATCCTCTGCCGTGACAATTATCCCCGACAGCAGGTCTGGTAGAAACACAGGGAAGAACCGCTCGTCGGCACACTATCGGCACGCTACCTTGTCCACGCGCTTGTACCTCAGCGGCTTCACAGAGACAGCCTCGCTGCTCCACGTGCCGGGCCGGATCCAGTACTCAGCCTCCACCCAGTCCCCCTTGCAGGGCTCAAAACCTGAAATGGCCAGGGGGAAGACCGGCAATATTAAAGTATACAATTTACTCTGAAGTTGTGATAACTCTGAAATCATTTATTATATCTGAGATATATTTGAACATTTTTTTAAAAAGCACTTTCTACCAGGCTTAGAAACAAGTTTATCAACATTAATTCTCTTCTAGATTTACCCCAGTTAAATGGAGCAGAGAATGGTACAGACCAACCTTTCCACAACCTCGCCATCCCCGGCCTACAAGGGATGGTGCAGGAACTCAGAAAGAACTACAACTGGGGCGACCATGCTCAGCACGGAGAGTCCCAGTCCAAGCCCATCATCTCAGGGTCTCATCTGTTTAGCATATTCCCCATACTTTGCAATTTAAAAAACCCCAAAGTATATTATTAACCACTGCAATAAAATGAGCTGAATCAAAGACTCCAGATTCTAGAAGGTGCAGGTGCACATGTGGGGGACAGCTCCACTAATACGCGTCCAAGAGACAGGTGGCAATGCCCTTCCCCGACGCAGTGTTTGTGTCCCCGCCCTGCTGGGGACACATGCAGGGAGCTTGGTGACAGAGGGACGTGCACTCACGCATCCCAGCTCAGGTGGGGAAGCACCCAATGCCCCAGCCAGCCCCTTGGAGTGCCAGAGAGCTGCACTGTGGCCCAAGTCATGGCCTGCAGGATGCAAGATGCCACTGGCCCTCCAGCAGGCAGGGCTGGTGGGAAACTGCAGGTTCGGCAACATGAAGTGGCCGAGTTGTCCTGACAGAACAGAGAGCACATCTGCACAGGTTTGGTATGGGACAAGGTGTAAAGTGACAGCTAGTTACAACCGTCTTGTTATTTGGCAATAACAAGTAATAAGCTCAAAAAACAAAAAGCACGTAATCTAATACTGAGTTTGTTTCTCCAGAAAGCTGGTTATGAACACAAAACTGAGCCCACATATATGCTGACATCAACATTCAACTCAGGACTGTCTGAAAACAGGAGACAGATCTGCCAGAGCCCAGACTTCATGGTCAGCTGGTACTTCAAGAAGACATTGCCCTACAACCACAATTTAACAGGTGCAGCTGTAGAGACACATTTATACAGTGTTTGTAAACCATGCCTTCATTTATCACGTAATTATTTAACATGACTTTGATAATTTTTTATTCCAAATTTTCCTGGGCATACACAAAAAGTGAAGCCATAGTGGTTAATGTGTTAGTTCTATAAACAGTTACTTTAACGAAAAAACCAGGTAAACAAACTGAAATGACAGTTTGATCTTTTTCCATCAGAATCATAGAATCAAAGTGAAGATTTCAGAGCCCTGTATTAAAGGAGAAATATCTGACCTTCTTGTGAATACTACTGTAAATTCAGTTTAAAAATCCACTCCAGGAGATAAAAATATTTGTTTTTACAGTGATAACATGATTTTGATGGAATAAAGCACCATAATACAAGTAAGATCACCACATATTAAGAAACCTATGAAGCAGAAATGTACGGAGCTGACTGCGGCCACACACGATCCCTGCCTCCAAACATGCTTATCCTCAACCACCCGAAATACAAGCTGTAGCAGTTAAAATTTACAAGCATATGTATGTAACTGAACTACAAAAGTTCTGTGACAAAGCTAATATTGATGAATCAAACACACACCCCCCACTGGGATCTGTGGCCCGAGCTTTCTTTCTGCAGCCCCCACCATCTGCATTTCACAAATGCCTGGACCTGAAGAACCATTTTGTAAATCAACCTAAGGGTCCTATGATGGTGTTCCTTTTATTTTTTTTTTAAGTAAGACCTCTAAATTTTGGTTACACTTTTTTCAAAATCAGCTGAAAATGCTTAGAGCATTTAATAAATGTAGAGCCAAAACTCTTCAGCTTTTGATATCTTTTGCAAATTGAGGTTATTGAAAATAAAACTTGTAAACAGGAAGATACAAAAGCAATGTAAGAAATGAACAAATTAGATCCCGGAAGCTTGCATGCTGTATGCAAATCAATGTCACAGTTCCATGACTAGACTTGAGAATACCTCGACCTCTGTGAACCCCCATTTCCCAGCGGGTAAGCTGGTATTCTGCAACGGCACAAATGAAACGGGGAAGGCCCACACGGTCAAGAGAAGTACAAAGACAACTCATTCGATGAATTTTAGTTTATAAAACTATTTGAACAGTTATGTCTCTGAGCAGAGGCAAAAAGAGAACCTGAGGAAACACGTGGGCTGAAACAGTTAGACATCTCAATCGGAAAACCTGGAATTGTAAATAGCTCACGTTTTGCAGAACTAGCTGAGTTTTACTAATATTTCCTCAATTAAAAAATATTATAGCCCACAGGAAAGAGTAAACCAAAGGTTTACAATTTCAAATTCATCAACCACAAAATGCAACTTTGAAGAAGACTCCAGGCAATTATATGAAAAAATAAAATTAAGATCACATTGGAAAATGTACTTTTTTCAGAAAAATACCACTCAGATGCTAAGGAATTAAAGTATGTTAATATGTACCAAGAACATAATGTCCAGATAATCAATATGAACATTTTTCATATTGATTAACATACCCAGCTGTTACTTTTTTTAAAGAAAGATTTTTGAAAATAATTTCTGAATAATACTACTTTAAAGGTCTACTTAACATAATAAGATCAATATTAGCAAACATATAAATACTTCAAAATGATTTAATTTTAATTAATTTTAACACCCCTTTCACTTCTCAAATGTGTACTGGTTTGGCCACTAAATTATGTGGTCACCCTGGCCATAGCTTTAGCTGTGAAGGGGTCGCTCCACAAAAGCTGTGGCCTGGGGAGGGGAAACAGAAGCCTCTTGTGGAGTAGGGAGTGCCCATCCCAAACTCGCTCCCCTGCTGCCCCCCAACCTCTGCTGGTGCTTTCCCTGAGCACTGAGAGCAAGGCTGGACAGTCCACATGGGCAGGCTGGGGCAGTGGGTGGACCTGGAAGGCTGTGAGGACTGGCTGGTGCAGCAGGGGAAGGGCTCCAACCTGGGAACTGGGTTCGGAGAGCTGGGATGGGACTGGGGAGAGCAGGTGTGGGGCACAGGCAGGCTTCAGAGTGACAACCTAAGGACCTCAGGAACATCGAGCACAAAAGCAGGTCCTTGAGTGTCTGCACTGGTCGCCATAGAGGCATCCGGCACAGGGCAGACCCTGCTGGGCCAAGTCTAGCACTGGGTGCTGGGGCCTAGGGAAGGTCTCAGGGAGGGACTTGGGGCTTCCTCTTAATCCTCTAAGTGGGTGCACAAACCAGTGAAATTAGAAAATAAAGCAAGCATCTGACTCATCAGTGGCCACACTGATGACATGAGGATGTACACAGTCTACCTCGCTGCAGGACTACCTGGAGCTTGCCTGGGGACGACGAGGAGCCAGATGGGACCACCACACATTCACAGTTCCAATCCCACCGTTAGGCCATGGATCTTACCAGGGGCCATCCTGTCCCCCAGGGGCCATCTGGCAATGTCTGCAGACATTCCAGGTTGTCACAACACAGGGGTGGGGGCAGGATGCTGCGCAATACCCCATGGTGCACAAGGCCCAGCCACAGAGAATGATTTGGGACCAAAGGGATCGTGCTGTTCAAACACAATCGAGCACATTCTCCCCCAGCGATGCACCCCCAAAACACACTGTCTGCATTCGTTCAACTCCCACGCTACAATCATGCCTCCACCTCTGCCGCCCGAGTGAAGGTTGTGTTTAGGACAAACCCGAGCCAGGGTAGCATGCATCACCCAGACTCTCCTCCCGCCCCACCTGTGACCCTCAGTTGCGTCCCTCAAGGCTGCACACAGGGAGGAACCTCAAGCCACCCCACTCCAGTTCTGCCATACAACTGTGCACGGTTTCTGCAGAGCATAAGATATCCAGTGATTTTAATTGTTCACTGTCCTTGCTCCTGTTAGAATGTGAATTCCATGAAGCAGTGTCAGCAGAATAAGGCACTCCCATATTTGTTGAATTCATGTCAAGAAGAAAACAGCATTTTCTGACTCTCCCTTAAGTAAATGAAAAATTTAGCAGAATTTTCCTTTTCTCACCTTTAGGCCAGAGGTTATAAACAAAGTTTCATGGGGACAGAGCCACCCTCTTGCTCAGGCATGTCTCTGGCTGCTTCCAGCTGCAGGTACTACTGTCCCAGCGGGGACAGCTCTGAAGAGACCCTGCACGGCCCACGAGCCACACTGCCTGGCCCTGCACGGAGCGTGCTGACCTCCATTTTACATTCCCATTAACATCTTTTTTCCACTCTGTATTTTTTCTTTAAGAATGCTCTTTTGCTATGGTCATTAGTTTTTGTGACCACATCAACAGCAATGTTGACGTCTCTGAGTATGACTCTCTCTCAGCCTGGAGAGGACAACCTGAGTTCCCTCACTTGAGTTTTTGTACACCAGGAAGTTCCCCGGCCTGCGGTGAGGACATCCACCCCGTCTTCATTCCTCAGGGCAAACATTCTCTTCTGTGCCCCCACCAACATCCACAGCACCCAATGTTCCTGGTCGTCTCCATCTGGAGACATCGCCCAGTGAGGCCCAGGAGGCAGGCACTTCCTGTCAGCGTTGTTGAGAGGCCTGGATGATCACAAGCACCTTTGCCAAGAACCAGGGGTTTCTCTGACAGGACAGAGATTTTAAAATCCCAGAGAGTCACCTATCAATTTCCTCTTGGGGACCCCAGGGTTAGCAATCAAGGTCAAGAAGAGTGGAAGCACTCCTAGTGGGCTGAGCCAATCGCTCTCTGGCTCTCAGGCTACAGGGCACCTGACTGTGCTTAAGGTGGTAGAAAACCCTACTCCTATTCAACTTCCGACATGCAGACTGGCAGGCTGTACGCGTGCATATCAGCTCAGAAAGCACTGCCCCAGGCAGCTTTTCCAGGTCCTGCCCTAATACAACGTATGTACAGGGAGGAGGAGCTGAGTCTCCTCTTGGTCTCTGAGTGTCTAGCTCCCTACTCACTGCTGCAGGCAGCAGGTGCACAGTAAACAGCTGTTGAATTAAACTCAATAAATGGCATCGACAAATTATTTTTTTAGGCATAAAAATAAAACCTTAGATCAGCTAAAAACAAAGGCAATTACAAACGGTACACCCTCTTGGAAAGGTACAAGGCTATCACCAAGCCCAAATGTTTCAAAACATCCAAAGTACTTTATTTTTATTATTATTTTTTTGAGACAGGGTCTCACTCTGTTGCCTGGGCTAGAATGCAGTGGCATCATCATAGCTCACTGCAACCTCAAACTCCTGGATTCAAGTGATCGTCCTGCCTCAGTCTCCCAAGTAACTGGGACTACAGGCACACGCCACGACATCCAGCTAATTTTTCTATTTTTGGTACAGACGGGGTCTCACTCTTGCTCAGGTTGGTCTCAAACTGCTGACCTCAAGCAATCCTCCCGCCTTGGCTTCCCAAAGTGCTAGGATTACAGGCGTGAGCCACTGTGCCTGGCCTGAAGTACTTTAAAAAGATACTTTATACGTATGTATACCTGTAACACTGTTGACTTAGATTAGTAACTCAATAATTATATGGAAGGAGCAACTACCCAGAGATTAGTGACTGCACTCAACAAATCAGCACAAAACTAATGAGAGCATGAGTTTAAACAGTGACCACCCGCTACCCAAAGTCAAACCAACATTCAAGAGCCTCTGCATGAAGCCAGCACCTGGAGAAGCCAATCTAGTCCCAAAACCCCTCAACAAACAAAGCATGCCCAAATCTGATCCTTTCAAGGACGTATGTAGCCATCTCAAATTTAATCCACAAAAATTCTTTAAAAGACACAAAAACTTTAAAATGTGAAACAGAGACCCCTCTAGTGTACCTTCACAGACGTTCTCCAGAGAGAAGTATGTGGTCTGATTAATGTAGCCGGCACTTTCCATCAGGGAAGTCACACAGCCAATCAGCACTCGGGGGCTGGGGTCCGACAGCCCCCCACCACGGTTCTTGCTGTCGTCTTCCCATTTGTCAGAGACAGCCTCTACCTGCAAGACAGACAAACAGCTTTTTAAACCATAGTAAGGGGACCACAAGAAAAGCAAACTACAGGCAAGTATCCCCGTCTTAGTCCATTAGGGCTGGCAAGTCCAAGGTCAAGGGGCTGGTGGATCCTGTGTCTGGTGAGGGTCCTCTTCCTGCTTCAGACGCAGCATCTTCTCGATGCGGCCTCACGTGGTGGAAGGAGAGGGGGTTCTCCGGGGTATGTTTTGTAAGGGCTTCGCCCTCATGGCCCAAGCACCTAGCAAAGCCCCCACCTCCTAGTAACATCACACTGGGGGTTAGAATTTCAGCATGTGAATGTTGGGGAGACACCAACATTGAGTCTACAGCAATCCCTTATGAACACAGACATAAAAATCCTCAAAACATTAGCAAACTGAATGCAGCAGTATATTAAAAGGCTTGTACGCCATGACTAAGTGGGGTTTATCTCAGAATGCAAAGGTGGTTCAACACATGAACATCAGTCAACATAGCACATCACATTGACAGGATGAGGGGAAAAAATTACATGAGTATCTCAACTGATACAGAAAAATCATTTGACAAAATTTAATACCTTTTCACGATACAAACACTCAATAAACCAGAAATTGAGGGAAACTCCTTCAACATGTTAAAAGTCCCGTAAGTGAAAAGCCCACAGCTAACATCACACTCAAGGGGGAAAGACTGAAAGCCACGCCCACTCTCACCTCTTCTATTCAACACCATACTGGAAGTTCTTGCCAGAACAATTAGGCAAGAAAAAAGAAATAAAAGGTGTCCAAATTGTCAAAGAAATAGTAAAATTATCTCTGCTACAGATGGCATGATCTTATCTGCAGAAAACTCTAAAAATTCCACACATACAAAAAATGGTTAGAGCTAATAAATGAATTCAGCAAAGTAACTTGATGCAAAGTCAACACACAAAAATCAGTTTTATTTCTATACACTTACAATGAAGAATCCC
Source organism: Daubentonia madagascariensis (assembly GCA_023783475.1). Taxonomy (NCBI): domain Eukaryota; kingdom Metazoa; phylum Chordata; class Mammalia; order Primates; family Daubentoniidae; genus Daubentonia; species Daubentonia madagascariensis. Next base: position 1,236,563 of record JAKFHU010000127.1, on the reverse strand, counting down.
AAAAGAAAACTAACAAAACAATTTCATTTACAACAAAATGAAAAAGAATAGAATACTTAGAAATTAACTTAACCAAAGAGATGGAAGACTTATACACTGAAAACTACAAAATACTGATGAATGAAATTACAGACCTAAATATTAATAAATGGAAAGACATCCAAGTTCATGAATTGGAAGACTTAATATCGTTAAGATGACAATATTACCCAGTGTATCTACAGATTCAATGTAATCCCTATCAAAATCCCATCACTGTATTTTTATATAAATAGAAAAACTCATTCTAAAATTCATATGGAAGCTCAAGGGACCTCCAATAGCCAAAACAGTCTTGAAAAGGTATAACAAAATGGAGGTCTTATACTTCCTAATTTCAAAATTTCCTACAAAGCTTATCAAACAAAGCTATCAAACAAGTGTGGCACTGGTGGAAGGACGGACATACAGACCAATGGAATAGAACAGAGAGCCCAGAAATAAACCCTCATGTATATGGTCCAACTGATTTTTGACAAGGGTGCCAGGACCATTCAGCAGGGAATGCACGGTCTCTGTTACACAGTCTTTTCAAAAAACAGGGAAAACTGTGCCCCCTTTCGGTAAGGGAGTAAAAAAACAAAAAAAAACAACAAAAAAAAAACCAGGGAAAACTGGATATCCACATGAAAAAGAATAAAGTTGCACCCTTACCTTACACCATATACAAAAATTAACTCAAAATGGATCAAAAAAATTTTTTTTTTTTTTAGAGACAGGGTCTTGCTCTTGCTCAGGCTGGTCTCGAACTCTTGAGCTCAAGCAATCCTCCCGCCTCGGCCTCCCAGAGTGCTAGGATTACAGGCGTGAGCCACCGCGCCCGGCCTAAAATGGATCAAAATTTTTAAAAACTATAAAACTCTTAGTAGAAAACAGGGGGGGAATCTTCATGATCTTGGATTAGTCATTGATTTCTCAAGTGTGACATCAAAAGTACAGGCAATTTAAAAAAAGAGACAAATTAGACTTCATCAAAATTTAAAACTTCTGTGTATCAAAGGATACTATGAAGAAAGTGAAAAGACAAATGACAGAATGAGAGAAAATATTTGCAAATTGTATATCTGATAAGAGATTACTATCCAGAACACATAAAGAATTCCTACAACTCAACAAGAAAACAATCCAATTTAAAAATGGGCAAAGGATTTGAATAGATGTTTCTCCAAAGAAGATACACAGATGGGCAATAAGCACAGGAGAAGATGCTCGACGTCACTAATCATCAGAGACATGCAAGTCAAAGCCACCATGAGACGCCACCTCACACCCACTGGCGATGGCTGTCAAAAAGAAACAATGAACGCAGCAAGTGCTGACAAGGACGTAGGGAAATGGGAGCATTCATGCACTGCTGGTGGGAACACAAGGCGGTGCAGCCACTGTGGAAAACAGGTTGTTGGTTCCTCAAAAAGTTAAACATAGATTTACCATATGACCCAGAAATTCTACTCCTATATACCCAAAAGAACTGAAACCAGGGGCTCAGACAGATACTTGTTCATAGCTGCATTAGTCACAACAGTCAAAAGGAAGAAACAACCCACGTGCCTGTTAACAGGCAAATGGAGAAACAAAACGCAATGCAGCCACATGGTGGAGTATCATCCAGCCTTGAAAAGGAATGATCTTTTGATACAGGCTTATTTGAGTCAAATAAGGCAAACACAAAAGGACAAATATTGTATGACTCTACTTGTATGTGGAATTTAGAATAGGCAAATTCATAGAGACAGAAAGTACAGCAGCAAATAATTGTTTAACGGGTACAGAGTTTCTACTGGGATGCTGAGAAGAGTTCTGATAATAAGTCACGGTGATGGCTGCACAACGGGAAAGTATATAATGCCATTGAATTGCACACTTAAATGTGATTAAAATGCCAAATTTTATGTCATGTGTATTTCTCAAGGAAAAAAACCCCAGAAGTACATTCAAGTTTATACCAAATGGGATAATTTTCATAATGTAAAAATGGTTCTTGTTAGGAAACTATTCATATTTTTCATCATATTAATAGTTCAAAGAAACAAAAATTATAGGATAATCTGGAAGATGCTGACAAGTACTTGAAAAATCTATTACTGATTTATAAAAGCAAGCACCGTGAATAGAGATGAACACTCTTTACCATAACAAAAAAAGGTCCCACATTCCTTGTAAAATGGGAACAAGCGAAGGACAGCTGACTGACCAACGGGACGGGGACATGCTGGATACCCAGATGCCCATTTTTCCACATTTTAACATTTCTGAGATCAGGATGAGTCTCACAATCTATGTTTCCATCTTAAATTTTCACTATTAAATTAATGGTTTGTCTTGAAATAGAAGGGAGTCTCATGAGAGAACCTCCTGAGAAGGACCATATGTGAGCTACAAGATGTCAGCTCAGAGAACCAGGTACCATCAGCAAAGGTCGCTTTGTAAGATTCTGAAACCAGAGTATTTCTTTTAACACACACAAAAAAGTGAGGACTATGGTATAATTTTAAATTACAAAGGCAATCTTTGGAGGAAAAAATATATAATAAAAAAATTGTAACTAGAAAAAAGAGGGCAGGGTGAATGAGCCAGTTCTACATCTCTCATGATGGAAGTCAGAAAGTGCTAATGTTTGTAAAGGAAGAAAAGATGTGAGCTTATTGTTCAAGTGACTCGAGTACCTATGAGAAGAGCTAAAAACAGAAAACAAGAAAAGCATTGGGTCCGAGGTGTGAAAGTGCAGGTGGGGAGCAAGGAGGGAGTTTGTACTTTTCATTTTAGAGCCTCTAGACCAGAGCTACCTGTAGGATGACTTCGAGCAAGGATAGAAATGTTCTCTATTTGTGCTGCCCAATTTGGCAGTCACTAGCTACATTTAGCACTTGACGTGTGGCCAATGAAACTGAGGAACTACTTTTAAATTGTATTATATTTACTGTTTTAATAAATTTATATAGTCGCACATGGGCTGGTGCTACCATATTGAATAGTGCAATCGTAGAATTTGAATTATTTTATTTTTGTATGTATGCATTATTTTTAAAATTTGTGAAAGATGACATTAAGCATTAAGATGGCACTTACTAACTATAATGGTAATAAAATGCATCTCAAGAATTTTTAAAAAGTAGTTAAGAGCTCAATAAGTTTGCCAGCCTCCAAAATACATTTAAAAAATCAATACCTAGTCTATACAGGAAGAAAAAGATTAATTTGAAAATACAATGTAAAATTATATTGATAATGGAACACACACATAAAAATTATTGGAAATAAGAAATCTGTAGACCCTAAGTGAAGAAAACTATTGAACTGACAAAGAATATAAAGGAAGGCTTAAATAAGTGGACAGACATAATCTGTGGTTGGGGAAGACTCTGTATGATCCAAGTATCAATGCCCCTAAGAGGAACCCATAAACTCAGTGCCAACCACAGCAAATATGAGCAGAGAAAGAAAAACAACAAAAAGATTCTACAACTCGTCAAGAAATTCCATCCACAAATAAGAGTAGGAAGGGAAACCTGCTTACCACCTGTTACAGCAACCATGTCACTGGGGCCCACAGCACAAGCATCAGGACTGACAGTCACACACATGTGGGATTCTGGTGTATGATAAAGGAACCTTCCAGATCAGTAGGGAAAGAGTAAGTGACTCAGTGGGATGACTGGCTACCCATTGGGAAAGAATGCCTGGTTCCTTCTCTGTGCACCAAAATAAATTTCAGGAAAATTAAATATTCAAACGTTAATAAACGATTTTCAGAGAAAAATCTGAGAGAATATTTGTAATAAGAAATGGAACAAGCCTCTCTAAGGATTATTACAGAGTCCAAAAGCTATATGGAAAAGACATATTTAACTACATAAAATGAAACTCCATAAAACAAAGTCAAAAGATGATCTTAGGGAAAATATCTGCAACACTTTCACATAATAATTTTCCTTAAAAAGCTCTACTTTCCCTAGTAAGTTAATGTACTTTAAGGCTTAAGTGCAACTTGAAATTATAAGATCACTTTTCACTTACTAGATTGGAAAGATTTCAAAGATCAATACTATCCAAATCATCGCCAACGCGATGGGTAACAGCTCGTCTCTCATTTTGCTCCTGAGAGTATAAACTAGTACATTACTGGGTGTTAATTTGATGATAACCATTAAATTGTTAAATCAGCACACCCTTTGACCTAGCAATTCTACCTCCATGAATTTACACTATAAAAATCTATTTTTACATAAAAAAAGGAAATTGCTGAATAACAGAGCCCCTAATTATCTCTGCTAATCGGAAAACAAATGGTCTAATAATAATGATCATTTTTAACAATAATTTTTAAAACACTAGAAGAATAGATACAGAACTGTTAACAGTTTATCCATGGCATAAATTTACAGGTAAGCTTCACTTTCTGAATTATAAATTTCTATGTTGTTTGAATGATTTACAATGACCAATGTTTATTTTTTAAAACGGAAATCATTATAAAATACAGGCTGGGCAAAGCTGGCTCACACCTATAATCCTAGCACTTTGGGAGGCCGAGGCAGGAGGACTGCTTGAGGCCAGGAGTTCAAGACCAGCCCGAGCAACACAGCAAGACCCCTGTCTCTACAAAAAATAGAAAAATTAGCCGGACATTGTGGTACACGCCTACGTCCCAGCTACTTGGGAGGATGAGGTAGGACGATGGCTCGAGCCTGGGAATTTGAGGTTGCAGTGAGCTAATGATGACACCACTGTACTGTAGCCTGGGCAACAGAGTGAGACCCTGTCTCAAAATGCACGCACACACACAAACAAATAAAAGCAACCCCTCAAAGGGACATTCCATTCACTCCCTTTTGGCTAAGTCATGTCTGAGAGGTTAATTAAACACAAGGAAAGCAACATGAAGCCCCATGGGGAAGACAGATTGTTCTCAAATGAACTCAGATCTTACCCTGATTGCTTTCAGTCCATTAGACACTTTATTCTCTTCCACAACTGCAATAACTTCCTGTCCGACATTCAGAAGCACTTTGCTAGTCACAGCTTCATTGGAGAAGTAGATCAAATCATCAATCATGCCATAATCACTGCAGTACCTTGTCACGACACCTTGTATGGTTTTCAACTTAGTGTCACCTGAGATGGGTAAACAAAGAGGTTACACTGGCTACAAGAGAAAGCCCACACTACAATTAAGCCCTACCAGAGAAAGGCAGAGTATACAAGCATCCATCAGGGACAACAGCCTAACGCACTGGATTTGAGACACGGAGACACCGCCAGGCAGTGGCGTGTGCGGAATGCAGGGTTTAGGAGGCAGATAGCCCAGGTTCCTCTGAGGGGCATAGGTGGTGGACATGGTGGGGAAAGCCCTGCCTCCAGAGCCCGGGGCTCTGCCTGGGTTTGACTCCTAGCTCTTCTACCGCCATATGTGTAACCCCCGACTAGGTCATTAACCACTCCCTGCCTGTCATCTGCAAAATGGAGACAGTGATCACTGCTACCCAAAGGAGCTGCTGGAAGGTTAAGTAACAACACACGTGCACGCAGACCGCTGAGTGGCTGACGCAGGTTAGGGTGCAGCACAAACTGTTGTTACTGACGCCAGCATCTGGGGAGTCATTAACATGCAGTTATTACTACCGCTTTCTTTCATCACCGTCACCAGCAGCAGCCGCTGCCTCAGAAAACTGGGGACTGTCTCCACAAACATGGCCCTGGCAGAGGCGCGGGGCTTGGGCAGGCGAGACTGGCCCAGGAACAGCGTAAGCCCTCAGCCTCTCAGCGACTGGCCGAGACCACCGCCGCAGCCACTGTCGTCGGAGTCCCTGACGCACGTCGGCGACACGGGACAAGCCCGGGCGCCAGCGCACACCACAGGCACGGAACGTCAGTGCCGGGCGCAGCTGGCGCTCAAGCTGTCGTCGCAAGCCAGACCCACCAAGCCAGTCGCGCCGGCCGCGCGGGCGCGAGCGCATCTGGACGTGGAGGGCCTTTGCCACACTGCCTTCAGCCGCCGACCGTACTTCCGACGCTGTTTCCGGCTGCTTCTGTGCAGAACTGAGCCCCTTCCGAGGCTAAAGAAAGCAACTAGGGAGCCACCACTGTGAGTTCAGGTCCCCCACGGGAGGAACTGGGGGAACCTCAGAAACCCCGGGAGGAAGCGGCTGTGCGAGCCGAGCGCCAAGGCGGGGCCCCACGCCGGACGGCGGCCAGATGGTCCAGAAACAACGTGAAGGAAGGAGGAGCGCGGTTCCCTTACGTTCTGAAAGGACAACTCCACACAGCCGGGAAGCTTCTTTCTCAGAGCCTTCTGAACCCGCAACTGCCAAGTGACAACAACAGAGAAAAGGGAACAGCCATGTGGAGACGTCCTTTCACCTTACTTGGCAACGTGAAAAAAGCGGAAATAACGAAGAATGGCTCAATAGCGGTACAGACCCAAAAGAACACAAACGTCCAAAAATCACGCAAAACGCTACGTAGAGTGAAAAAGCCTTTCCACGTTGTGCCGCGAAGACGACGACGGAGGATCGAGGAAAGGACGCGCCTAGTTTTAGAGCTGGAACCAACCACGCACGAGACCCGCACCGCTCAAGCCGTCCGTATTCCACCCGCGCCCCGCCAACCGCAAGCGCGCGGAGGACACCGCGCCGCGGCCCCGCTCCCCCGCCCGCCCGCGGCCGGCCCGGCTCCCGGCGACGCGCTGCACGGGCTCGCCGGGGCCAGGGCGGCGCCGCAGGGGGACACCGCAGGCCGTGCGTCCAGGCCCCGCGCCCGCCCCCGGGCACCTTCCGCGAGCTCCGGCCCCCCGGCCTCCTCGTCGGCGGCGTCCGCCTTCCTCCAGAAGAAGGCCAGCAGCTTGGCCGCGAGGCGCAACATGACCCGCCGCCTCGGCCGCCAGCTGCGCACGAGGCCCGCCACGCGGCCCGCGCCGCTCCCCCGCTCTCGGCCAATGGGGTCGCCGCGCCTGCGCCTTCCTCCCTCCGGCCTCGGCCTATGGGGTCGCCGCACCTGCGCCTGCGCCTTCCTCCCGCCGGCCTCAGCCTATGGGGTCCCAGCGCGTGCTGCCACCGTTAGCGGTTAGAGGTTGGCGGTTGGCGCCTGTTAGCACATGAGGGAGGCGAGGTGCTGGGTGGGAGTGACGTCATGCCCGCGCGAGGAGGCGGAGGGTGGTGAGGCGGAGGGTGGTGAGGCGGAGGGTGGTGAGGCGGAGGGTGGTGCGGCGGGCGGGGGGCGGGGCCCCAGGCCACGCCTTAGGGGAAGCCGTGTTAGGGGCGGTGCGTCGTCGCGGGTCGGGGCGTCCCGTTTGTTCCTCCTTTTCCAGGCGTTGGCGTCCTGCGCGCGTGCGCCGTTTCCCGGCTGCGTCTGCTGCATCTGTGCAAACGACCGTGTAGTTTTCCCTTTCGGCCGGGGGGCGGGGCGGACCTAGGCGCCGGCGCCCACCTGCTGCGCCGCGGCCCTCGGGCGCCTGCGGTCCCGCCGCGCGGGTTGTGGGACGGAGCAAACGTCGTGTTTCTGTCCCCCGTAGCGCGGCCGCCACGTGGGGACACGTTGGGGATTTCCGTCTCCTGACACTGGCCCGTTTCATCCGCAGTGCGGCGTGGCGGCCCGCAGTTGCCGCAGGCTTTCCTCGCCGCCCGTTGCGGGCCGTCGCCGGCGCGGGCATCCGCCCGGCCCGTGTGTCCGCGGCCGGCCTCGGGCCGGTCTTTTTAGAGCCACTTGTGTGTGTGGATTTTCTCTGTGGTTTACGTCAGGCCGGAGCCGGCAGGAGAACGCGTGAAGCCGGGCCCGAGGTGGGCCTAGTGCGCTTGCATGGGCGGGGGCCGCGGCCCCGCCCCGCCCCTGCCCTGCCCCGCCCCGCCCCTCCCCCTCCCCCTGCCCCGCCCCCCCCCCCCTCCCCCTCCCCCCCCCCCCCCTCCCCCGGCCCTCCCCGCCCCGCCCTCCCTCTCCCCACCACGCCCCTGCCCTCCCCGCCCCGTCCCGCCTGCCCTCCCCCACCCCTCCAGCCCTGCCCCTCCACGCCCTGCCCTGCCCCTTCCCCGCCCCTTCTGGTTTTGCAAACCTCCCCCGGAAAGACCGCCTGTCCAATAGTTTACATCTTCACTGTTTCAGTAATTTCTGTTCTTTGTCTCACCATCTACCTTTGTTGGCTTAATTTGTGCTTTTTTTTTTTTAGCTTCTTAAGGTAGAAAATTAGATAATTTTGGGACCTTCTCCTGTTTTAAATTTAAACATTTAAAGCTACTATAAATTTCTCTTTAAAGTCTGATTTTGCTGCATCCTACAAAATTCAACTTGTATTTTCATTTTCACTCAGTTTCTAATTTACCTTGTGATTTCTTCTTTTACCCATGGGACTTTTTTAGAAGTATATTGTTTAATTTCTTAATATTTGGGGATTTTCCAGATAATTTTCTGTTACTGATTTCTAATTTAATTTGGTCCTGGTCAGAGAATAAAGTCTGGATGATTTGTCTTAAATAATCTCTTTTCATGAGTGTTCCAGTGCCATGGTGAACAATGTGTATTCTGCTGTTGTGGGTTGGGGGTCCACTTTAGTTTTGATTTGGGATTTCTTTATTTTACTAGGTCAGACCCGCCAGTTTAATTGGCAGGCTGGGCCTTGCCTGTGCACAGATGCACAGGGTAATTGAATTCCTTCCCGAGAGACAGAGTGACTCATCTCCTGACGTTTTGAAGACCACTAAGTCTTCATCTTGGGCTCCTTGCTGGCAGTACACCTGGGGGTGAGAAAGGTCCTGGGATTTACTGGGGTGCTGGGAAGAGACATCCTCAGAAACAAGAGCCTGTGTGAGGGCTGAGCCGGTCAGGCGTCCCGCCGCCGTCTGCAGCGGGAGCTACTGCCCACGGGACTGCCCTTGAGCTGCCCGAGCCTGAGCTGCTCCCTGGACTCTGGACTCCTCCCCATCTCGACTTCTTCATGTCCAAAGTGAAACTGAGAACCCTCACTCCACGCCTGCTCCCACAGCCTGGCCCTCCCGTCTCCGTCCTCACTCAGACCAGACGCAGCCCATGTCACCCTGGCAGCGGGTTGCATTGGCTCTGCGGTCCCAGGGGCATCTGCCCCTCCTGGCCCAACCTGCTCTCCACCCAGTGCTGGGTGCTGCTCTGGGTGCTGCCCGCCCCTTCCAGTGGGGCCATCTCAGAGTCAAAGCCTCGCAGTCCCCTGTGATATAGAAATAAAATCCTAAGCCCTCTGCCAAGCGAATGGACCCCTCTCGGCCAAGGGGACCCCAGAAACACCTTAAAACTGAGTTTCCAGCCATGACGGGATGGGAGAGATAAAGCACAATTACATGTGTGTGATTTCCCTTCGTGAATATTCATGTCAGCTCCTACAGCTTGGTGGATACGTATATTTAATCATGCCACTTAGTATGGATTACTGTTCCTTTTATCTCTTCTTGGAAGCACCAGGGCTCAGCTTTCCAAGCTGTTGGAATGGCTGCCCAATAGGCTGCTGCCCTTTATGAGAAATAAAGCTCTCCTTTTTCCAAAGCATAAACCTTGTTAATTGTTTTTTAGTTAACACCCCATGCCCACAGGTGCCTGGTACGTGGGTGCCCCACTGCACCCACCTCGTGTGACCCTGCGCCCACCCTCCTCCAGACTTGCACCTGCCTTGCCTCCCACCTGCAGCCTTGGCTCAGCTCCGCCGGAGTCTCCTCCTTGCCTTTTGCACGACTTTGCTTAAACACCTCCCTCTTGCTGAGGCCTGACCTGGCTCTCTTCCCTCATTGGGAAAATGGAGTGTGCTATGTGCAGCACAATAATTTATCTATCCTGTGTGCTCCCGTTCCCACTGGAATGTGAACACATGTGGCCTGCTCTGTTCACTCTGTAAATATTTGCTAAACGGCTGCATACATGTGGAAGTGTGTGAAGAACCTCGGCAGGTGGAGAGGGAGGAAGGGCCTTTTAGGAAGGATCATTTGTTTGAAGATAGTATGTGAGAATAGGACTTGTCCTAGAAACTAGTATTGCCAACAGAAACAAGGGAGCGAGTGATGATTTATGACTCGAGGGACCAGAGGGGCTTGCTCTGCAACCTCTGATTCAAGGCAGTGGGTTTGCATTTCTTCATAGAGAACACCTGCCGAAAGGCACAGAAATGGTGAAATCGGACTTTTTTTTTCAAACAAAAAGAAACAGAGAAGAGTTCAATCCGGTCACACCAATTCCCATTAATCCCATTTACTGCTTGAAAAGATAGTGAATAAAGAAGTTTGGGAGGTTTCTCATCCATTCAAAATAGTTCTTGGCTTCATAGGTTATAGTTTGTGAAAATTATTTCTAATCCTTCTTGCTTGGTTGAAACTAAGACAATAGAATATCCCGGGATTTGAAACCTGATGACTTTGCTCAAGTTTTATGTGGGTTCATGGTTTAAGGAGCTGATTTTTTAGAACACTTTGGTTTGGGCCTTTTTACAATGTGCACAAAGAATGTGTCGCTGTAACTGTCAGAGTGCCAGTGTCTCCGGGTGAAACACATTCATGTCCTTTTTCTCTGCTTGGTGAGCAGAAATAAAGGCTGCAGTGGGACCGTGCCTGCCAGCCATCGGGGCTGCCCATGGGAACCGCCGGGCAGAATCCTGAGCAGTCCAGGACCACACGGGCCAAGTGAGTGCATGAATGTTTGTGTGACCTTGTGAAGAAAGTGTCCATCGTGTGGTCACGGGGGATAGAAAAAAGCTGCCTGAAAAGATGTACAACACCTTTGAACAGAAAGTTACTTGTTTCAGAAATGGGGCCTGCTAAGATTCTGTACTTGGTGGACTTCTATTCCTAGATACACTTCTTTCTTCTGAGATACCCACCCTAGCACCTGAGGCCTGCGGTGAACGGCAGCAGGGAGGCCCTTTCCTTTCCTAGTTGGGTTAAGACTGCTCTGGGCCAGCGGTTACACAACCAACTCGAAAAACAACCAACGCAGAACGTTTCTAGGACCCACTCGATTCATCTCCTCATTGAAATTCAGGAAGTGGTTCTGCTTCCCCTGGCTTAAGTGCAGTTTTGCTGAGCTTTTGTTCCATTTGTGAATAGTTCTTGCTGGAAGCCCCTCACCCAGAGAGCAGTGCTCCCGACGTTGGAAGGACAGGAGAGGTAAGCATTCAGACGCGAGGTGTACTTCACAGTCTCTGCTTCATTAGCACCTGGAGCAGCTGAGTCCACAGCGTCCTGGGGTTCGCAGACGGAGTTGCTAGCCGAAGTTGAGAGGCATCGTACCCAGGGGACCAGGATCAATGCGGCCAAGTTTAAAGCCTAAAATCTCGCCCTGAATCAAGAACATTGAGGTTTGTTTTATGAGGAAAGTGATTTTATTCGCTTTTAGAATTAAGTGCTTATTTTCTCCTTCAAATTTGCAGCACTTCAGTATGAACAATATTTCTTTGTTAAGAAAGTATTTCTTGAAAACAACTTACTTTAATTGAAGTTTTTTTCAGAGTGGTCAAAGGCAATGATAATTTCATAAACAACTGGTGACACTGCTGTAGCAGTGTAACAACTGGCTGAAAGCTCTGGCCACGGTGTCACCGCTCTGGCTGTCTGTCCCCCAGTGCCATGACTCGGGAGGAACCGTTCAGGGAGGAGCTGGCCTATGACCGGATGCCTACGCTGGAGCGGGGACGGCCACACCCCGTGAGCTATGCCGTGGACACGGAGCCTAATGACCTTCAGCTGTCGAGGAGGGTGCCCCCGTGCTTCAGTGACAAGGCGGGGGTCTTTTCTGTGTTGATGGGGGTGAGTAGCCTGACCTGGTCCCCAAGGGTCCCTTGGCCTGGGTGCCCTTCCCAGGTGGGTCAGGAAAAGCAGCGCTCAGACCCATTCTGCTGCTGCACAGCCCTGGGTGCCGACCTGTTTATTTTACGCGTTCTCTGAATTATTTTTCTCCATTCCCGAGTATCTGGCACCAGCTCTGAGCTGGCCTCTAGGCTGTGGCTGAGTCCTCCCAGGGAGGGACAGCCCCGGGGCCACGCTGAGTCCACAGGGCTGTGCACTGGGCTAGGGTGGCCTCCATGACCCTTGACTCTTGGGGGGTCCAGGAGACCCCCAGGGCATAGCCTGCAAAGGGGCCAGAGGGTGGGAGCAGGCGGGGCAGGTGGGGCAGCACCAAGAGTCTGGGGGTCTTCCCTGGGGCCCTGAGACAGTTCCTATGCAGACACGGGGGTGCCTAGATGATCGGAGTCATTTTGGCCTGAGTGTGCCCAGAGCCAGCCCTGTCTCCTGCCAGGGCCTTCCCTGTGCAGAAGCCCTTGGGCCTGTGGCCATTGACTTGGGTGGTCCTTTCCAAGATGTCAGCTTGGATTAGCTGCTGCAGACGCAGCAGGATGGGCATCGTTTTCCAGGCTGTGTGCCTGGACCTGGGGGCGGGATCCTGAAGCCCCTGGAATCACTGTGTTGGGGTGAGGGTGTTTTCTGGGGAGAGGCACCGTTTCTTGCTTTAAGTATTGACAGATCCCCCCAAATAACAGAGTGGAGTCTGTGCTCTGACTGGGGCTGTGTCTGTCCTGTGGGGAGGAGTCCAGGTCAGGTGGGATCCAGGCGCAGGGACAGCTGGTGCTGGGGATGCTGGTCACTCACTGGGCTGCAAAGCTGTTGAACTGCAGTCACAGGGTTAGTCGTTCCTTTCTCAAGTGTCTAAGACAGAGCTACATCTCAACCCGAACTTATGTTGCTCTTTTGCAGAGCTGCCTTCTCGTGACCTCGGGGTTTTCACTCTACCTGGGGAACGTGTTCCCTTCTGAAATGGACTACTTGCGCTGTGCAGCAGGTTCTGTAAGCAGTGTTCCCCGGCTGTGCCTGTCGGTGCCCAAGCTCGCTGTCATGCACTTGAATTTCTTTGCTCTGACATTTACAGGTTTCTGTCACTTGTTCCTCATGCAGAATCTCTTCATGTGACTTTGGTTTCAAATAGGATTTATTACTTTTGAGAATTATCAATGAAGCAGGTCTGAATCTTACCGTGCAGATGCCTGTGCAAGAAATAGCACTTTGATTCCAACACACGGCTGTGTCCCTCTCAGCTGGCCTGGAGCTGGCGGGAACCTGCCCTGGTGTTTGGGGCTACACCCCACCTCCTCCCAAAGCTCTGTGTTGTGTGCCCCCACAAGGCTGGTGGGGGGTGTCCACTGTCCTCACGGGAGGGAAGCAGAGACAGCCACTGACCTGCACCCCCCAGCACCTCCTGTCCCTTGCCTCCCAGGGGCCCAGCCAGCTCGAGCACAGAGCATCCCATCTCCTGGGGTCTCATGTGTGTCATCGGGGAGCCCTGCTTGCGATGACAGCACAGACTCAGTGCCCCTGGGATCCCGCTTCAGCCTTCCCACCCCAACAAGCCTCTGGCCCCACCCGCAGGGACACGGGTGGTGACTGTCTCCCTGAATGTCTCAAAAACAAAACAGACACAAGCTTTCCTTAACCCCGTGCCCCACCCTGTGTCCTGGGTCTCTGGGTCTCTGCTCCCTCAGAACAAAACTACTTGAGGGAATTTGACACCTCTCCTTGCCATGCTCTCGGGAACCTTCTCCTAGGCCCTTTGTCCTCTCCAGGGGGCAGCCCTCCAAGCCTCCTGCACCTCTGTCCCTGCTCACCCCTTCCGCGGCCTTCTTATTCCTGGCCCGTGGCCCTCAAGGCCCCTAGGTGGGTCCCCCACTGAGCCTGCACCGCCCGTCCCACCCACCTGAGTCTACACTCAGGGTGCTGTGGGTGTCCCCTGCCTCCCGCCTGACACTGCTGTGCTCCGCCCCTCAGGCAGCTCCCCACTGCCTGGTCTCAGGGTCCGGGGCCCACCGCCTGGCCGGCTGGCCCACCTCAGCCCACCTGCCTGCTCCTTGGCCCTGACTCCTGGCCTCGGAGTCTCAGTCCGGGCCTCAACGAGAACGCCCTAAGTAGATTCCTTTTCCTTTTTGGGTAATTCTTCAGCTGGGACCATCCCTGGCCTTGTGCATTTGTGAGTTACATTCTGGACTTCGAACTGTGTCCAGCTAGAATAGTGTTTATTATCAAATGTCTTTTCTAGCTCATCAGAAAAATAAAAACTTTTCTCAGAATAAATTATTTTGAAGCATCTGAGGGCCTTTCTAAGTCAAGTGAACTTCCTGCGTCAAGTGGACTGGCAGCTCATGTTTTGACGAAGTGATTCGGATCATTCTGGAAGCTTAAACATTACATTTTATTAAAGTTGAGGTTGTGACCTGCAGGGATGCTGGGGCGAGCCGTGGGCTCACTGGGCTCTGGTTTCCTTGCAGTGCATCCCCTCAGCGCTCGTGAGCTTCGCCGTCTCCAGGAGAAACGTCAACGCGGTGAGTCCGGCCTCCAGCAGCCCCTGCACACGTGGAGGCAGCCCCATGGCCCGGCCCCTCCTCGGCCCACAGGTGGGGCACCGAGAGGGGTGCCAGAGGTTGCCCCCCAGACTGTAGGGCATCCTGCCCTTCCCCCCTGCCTGCAAGAGGGGTGGGGAGAGGCCTGAGCATGCAGGACCCCCCCCCCCACCTGATTCATACCTGTCACAATCTTGAGGACTTTTAGTTAATGACCCGAAGTTTGGTGTGGCATTACCTTTATTTCTTCAGTAATTCAAAGAAGCAAAACCCTCCTGCCTTGTTTTTCAGATTCCCAACTTTCAGATATTGTTTGTTTCCACATTTGCTGTGACCACTACTGTTTAATATGGTTTGGATGCAAACTAGTCCTGAACCCATCAGCAATAAACGTGAGTGATTGCAAAGCGATGCGGGCACGGCGGGTCCGCTCTGTGTGTTCCAGGGACACCCGATGTGGTGGCTACACCAGTGGGTGTCGTTTGTTGAGTTAGAAACATGCGGTAAATGTTTATCATAGCTCTTGAGTTTGACAAATGTTGAGAATTTTATTGATGCTGCTGAAGAGAAGAATTGTCTTTATTGGACTCTTTTAATTGATTCTGGGGCTCGGTTCCTCTGTGCTGGTGGGCATGTCTTCTGGATCTCGGCTCTTCAGCCTGGTGTCTCTCCTTTTCTCTCCTTTCTTTACGGCTTTGGCCAAGATCCCAGGACTGTGCCAAACAGTAGTGTTCATGGGTATCCCTGTCTTATTCCTGGTTTTCCTGGAATGTATCTAAAGATTCTCCATTCACTGTTTGATATGTAACTTTGGCCAAGTTAAAAATGTTCACTTCAACGTTTGGTTTGCTATGAGTTTTTTATTTAAAAAAACATAAATATATGTTGAACTTTGATATGGCAGTTGCTCTTTTGTACATATGAGCTGATCTTTCCTCATCTAGTTAATCAGCGTGGTGAGCTGCGTTGCTGGGCTTGTCTGGTGCTGGATTCCCTGGGGTGGGCCTTGCTTGGTCACAGTGGCGTCTTTCCAATGTCCTGGCGCGCTGACGAGACAGTGGTGTCATGTTTAGGATTTGTGCACCGAGGCTCATGAGTGAAGGGGGCCTCTATTTCCTTCGTCTGGTTTTAGAATGAAGATTATACTGGTTTTTGTTGTTGGTTTATTTATTTCCTCCTGTGGTTTTGTTAGTTATTACTTTATGTATTTTGAGGCTGTTAGTTGAATATGGTTCTACATTCTTTATTTTTAAAACTTATTTTTAAAATATTATACAGTTAAATTGACTTTTTAAAATATATAGTTCTAGGAATATTAACACAGGTATAGATTTATGTAAATGCAATAGTCAAGACCCGGAATAGTTCCATCACACACACACCCAAAAAACTTGTGTTTTCAGTTTTTGGCAATTATGCACAGAGCTGGCATAGACATTTGTGTACAGGGTTTTGTGGGAACAAGGAAGGTTTAGATCGGAGATCGGCAGACCGCAGCCTGGGCCTGTCTGTGTTAGCCTCTGAGCTAACGATGGTTCAAAAAGCCAAAGACACCCCAAAGATCCGTGAGCGATAAAGACGGGTGTCCCACCACGCCCGGTGTCTGGCCTGTGACAGAAAACGCGTGGCCAGGTCTAGAGCCCTGCACAGGCCTGTCTGTGGGGTTGTCTGATGGACGCCGAGGAGCTGACATGCCCGTGTTTCCCCGCAGATCAACTTCAACCTCGTCCTGCTGCTCCTGCTGGAGCTCCTCACAGCGGCCACTGTGATCGTCTCCGCTCGGTCCAGCGAGGAATTCTGCCAGAAAAAGAAGGTGGGTGTAGCTTCCGGCCGCGTGCAGCAGAGCGCGTGGCGATGCCACCGCCCACCTGCCGGGCGGCAGGCAGGAGGCTGGGGCTGGGCCGTGGCCTCAGGGAGGCAAAGCAAGACGCCGCCCCACTCTCTCCCTCGTGGGATTCCGATCACGAGCTTGTCCCCAGCAGTATCACGGGAGACATATCTGCCAAAAATACCTCCTGAACTGGGATTGTGGCAACTGAACGTATCTTCCTATGTGAGGACAACGTCTGTGTTTGAACTTTTCCGTCGGCCCGTGCGGCTGCGACTGTGAGAGGGTCCCATTTCGGAGCACGGGCAGACAGTGGCCCGAGACGGCCATGCCCGGGCGTCGTGGCCTGACGGCGCTCTGCTTGCTTTCAGGGCTCCGTCGCTAGCGGCACCAGCATTCTGGAGGAAGTGACGTTTCCTGCTCGGGTCCTAAAATCCTACTCAGTAAGGAAAACTTTCCTTTCCTTTCCTTTTTCCCTCTTCTCATTTTCTTTTACTGAGGTGGGGGTTGAGGCTGGATTAAATCATCGTGTTTATTTTTCAAGGCGACTGAGATGCGGCCGTATAGACTATGCGCAGGGCACCGTAACGCATCTGCGGGAGAGATTTCAGTCTGTTTATTAGTGTTGTCGGTGACAAAAGAGCTGGTCTTCAAAGGTGCCAGAGTTCTTTAATTTTTAGGGGTTGGAGCTCGGTATCACTACAGACACATTCACGTAGGGTGTCCTGGGTGACGCCATTGTCCCCGAGGGTCCTGGTCGGAGGATAAATCACACGGCCACTCGCTCGTTAATTGTGTTTGTCTTTGTGCCCTTTCTATTTGTTTTTTTTTTGTTTTTGGCCTACTTGTTCTATTCGTGCACGAGCTGTTAAAAACCCAGCCTGAGTGTGTCCCTTTGTAATTCTGCAGTTTCCAGCACAGGCTTTGGAGCCCACGTGCTTGGTCACATAGGCGTTTAGAACCGCGCCCTGGTGATGTGTTTTCCGTCACTACTTAGCGACCCTCTTTATCTTTGGTGATGCCTTTGCCGTGAAATCCACAGGCGAGGATTTAAGTGCGTCAGTGATCCCCTGGCTGATGTTTGCCTGATGTTCCTTTCTCGCTCTTCCTTTCAACTTTTCTTGTGCTCTTATCTTGGTCTGTTTCTTATAAACAGCGCATAACTGCATTTTATTTTTTATCTAACCTGTCATTCTCTCTCTTTAGCCTTTTGAATTTAGCCCATTTAGTTTCAGAGTGATTACAGGCTCATTTATATTCATTTTTACCTTCTTTTTTGTTCTCTATCTTCCCGGGGGCCTTTTCTTCTATGCCTTCTCCCCTCCTTCCCTGGCCTCCTTTTGGATTGGTTGAAGCTTCTTCCTTCCTTTTCCCTCTAGTTTTGGATTGGAAATTAAACATTTTTCAGTATTCTTTTAGAGGTTGTCCTTAATATTTTCACCTGCCCACCGGAAAAACAAGCCCCGCGGCATCTGTCACGAGCGGTGGGCTCTTGCTGCCCTGGGCTTGCTGTCGGCCTGTAACATTTGCGCTGTTTTGCTTCTTTATTCCAACAGTTGGACAGTCTCCTGCTTGCTTCATCCAGCCAATGTCTGTTTCCCAACACCTTTGCTTCCCCTTTCTTTTGCATTTTCATCCTTTTCTTTAGAACTTTCTTGAGAGAGCATCTGTTTTTGAAAGGCTTTTCAAGTGCTTGCTGGTTTCCCCTCATTCTTAAGGATGCCAGGTTACAGTTTTCCCTGAGCATTTATTTATTCCGCCGTCTGCTGTGGCCCCATCGCCCTCCTTTGTGGGCTGCCTCTGTTTCCGGAGTTTCCGTTCCGCGGTCACGATCTGTCTCAGGTGGGAATTCAGCTGTCCCGGTCCATCTGGAGTCTTGTGCATTCCAAATGCACACACGTCTCGACCCGGATGCCAGCCCCGCTTCCTTGCGCCTGGCTTTCCCGAGCCTCGGCCCTGCGTTGGGACCTCGCGGCTGTTCTTCGCGAGTATGGGTTTTGGGGTGTTTGTTTCTTTTCCAGCCTTCCTGTGGGGGCAGGGACGGGCCTCTGGTGATCTTGCTTCTCAGCCCCCACCACGGTCGGATAAGTACCGTGATTAAGTTTCTGTTGAGAAAGGAACAGTGAGGGAAGTTCCTACGCAGGGTTCTGCTGCGGGAGGCGTGACGTGGGATGTCCCTGTTGCTGGTCGACCGGGGCGGGGGCAGGCCCCCCTCCTGCCCACAAGCCACAACCTGCCCCCGGGGGCCCCATGCTGCACGCCGCGCCCCGGGTGTCTGGGGCACCCCCACGTCCCCGGCCGGGCACAGGCCCTCTCGAGGCGGCCGGTGAGGCTGCGCTGTCCCTTGTTACCCTCCAGGTTGTCGAGGTGATCACCGGTGTCTCTGCTGTCCTCGGGGGCATCATTGCTCTGAACCTGGATGACACGGTCTCGGGCCCCCACCTCTCGGTGACGTTCTTTTGGATCTTAGTGGCTGTAAGTATCCCCTGGCTGGTCTCCTGCATCTGCCACTGGCCGGGCCACACAGTCACGGCCCAGCTCAGGGCTGCTCCCCTCAAACCCTGCATGGCAGGTCTTTGAGCCCAGTTTTGGTGCCTTCAGACAGAGAAGCACCCAGGAGAGGGTCCTCGCTGGCCGGGCCCGGGGACGGCTGGAGAGGCCGAGGCCGTGGCCACGGCAGTGAGGCGGGGTCCAGGGCCCGGGGCTGGGCCCGTCTTTTGCCCACTGCCCAGGTGCCACCGCTCTGAGCTGTCTCTGTCCAACATCTTCTCACCGAGCACCCAATAGGTGCAGACCCTGCTCGACACGTCCAGGGCCTGGGCCTGTCCCCACTGCCCAGGGTGCGGCGTCCCCTTTGTGGGTGACGGCAGGTCATGAGGTCACCGGGCCTCACTGGGCTGGGCCGGGGGAGGGGCGGTCTGCCCTGGGAGCTGCAGCGCCTCCTCCACGGCTTCCGGGAGTCTAACCAGGAAGAAGCAGCTGCCCAACCCAGACAGGCCGGTCTGCAGCCGACGCGCCTGCACTTAGAAACGTCCAGGCCATGGGGTGACAGAGGCCACAGAACCCCCCCCACCCCCATGAACGGAGACCAGCAAGGAGTCTCTGGGTGTGATCACAGGTTGGATTCTGGATCAGGAACAGACAGATGGCTCTAAAAAGAACATTGTCAGGACAACTGGAGGAATTTGAGCATGGACTGTATTGGATAATGCTATTGGATCCGTGTTGTCTCAGACATGGGGCTGCGAGACCGCGGGGAGCACAGATGTGACAGATGTCACTGTTCGGGATGTTCCCTGTACTGTTCTCACAGCTTTTCTACAGGCTTGAACGGAAAGCACACAAAACCTCTGTTAACCAAAAAAATTAACGAGGTTTATACTTTGGAAAAGGGAGAGCTTTATTTCTCATAAAGGCCATCCCACCAGCTGGGAAGCCGAGCCCCGGCCAGAGCCAGGCACACGCGTATTAAAGAAGAGACAAGAGGGAACAGGATTTTACACTGAGCGGGGTGGTTAGATACACGTATGCAACGAGCTACAGGAGGAGTCGTGAATGTTCACGAAGGGAAATCACACGCATGTAAAGCATGTAATTGTGCTTTATCTCTCCCGCCCCGTCATGGCTGGAATCTGGTTTTAAGGTGTTTCTGGGGGCCCCTTGGCGGAGAGGGGTCCATTCCGTTAGCAGAGGGCTTAGGACCTTATTTTTAGGTCACACCTCCAGGAGTACACCTCTGCTTCCCCAGCCCCTACCCGCCCTACACGGAGCCAGGCAGCCAAGGGGAAGGATGGGCCATATCAAACTGGGAGAGCACACATTTGGAGCATGACTTCTTGGACCGTCACCTCTGAAATATTTCTTTTTTCTTTTCTCTTAGTGTTTTCCAAGTGCCATTGCCAGTCACGTGACAGCGGAGTGTCCCAGCAGGTGTCTGGTAGGTGAGGGCCTGTCCCCTGGTACCCACCGGGCTGGGCTGTGGCCTGGCCATCCCCTGTTCCCTCCACAGCCCCTGTGGCAGCAACCGAGGGAACCAGGCAGCAAGGGCTGGGGAGGAGGGGCTGGCTGCGGGGAGGGGGCCAAGGGGAGCTTGTCCTTCGGGAGCTGGAGCCACAGAAGGACCCGGGCTGAGGCTGGCACCTGCCACCCAGCGGAGAGACTGTCCAAGGGGCTCCACAGACCACAGGCTGCCCTGTCTGTGAAGGGATGAGCACTTTTGGTGTGACAGGACAGAGGGGGACCAGTCCCAAAGGGCTGATCCACTGTTTGTTTATGACTGCTGCTAAACTGGGGCCCCAGTGCTCTGCAAGACGAGCAGCCACACTGGGTATAAAGTGCGGCCTAGCCGCCTGGGCCTGTGAGGCCTGTTTCTGAGGCTTGGCGTGGGCATCACTTCACAATTCGGGAAGATTTCGGTGAGGTTAGAGGGCCAGATGTTAGAGCCATGGAGGGCGATACATGCAGAAGTGCTATTTTTTCAAGAGTGGAGAACTGTGCAGACATTTAAAAAAACTTACGTGACCCTCTGCTTTGAATTAATGGCCAAAGGTTTGAGCAGAGCCACACACAGCCCAGCGCCGCATGACTCCTGCTGTGGGCAGGTGCGGGCTACGCCCTCCTCCCTGCAGGCTCCAAGGCACACGGGCAGGACCGGCAATACCTGCTTCCTAACCAGGTGGAGGTGCTGATCGCCGTGACCAGCCTCACGGCCCCGCTGCTGTCCACAGCCTCCGGGTACCTGTCATTCAGTGTGATGAGGACCGTGGAGGCTTTTACAGATTACCCACCAGCCATGAAAGTATGTATTCTTTTACTTCATTTTAAACCTCTCTGGAAATACAGTGCTGCTGTGCTCTTGGCACACGTCTGAGGGAGGGTCTCACAGGGAATGTGGGCTCTGTCCTGGGCAGTGGCTGGGGACAGGTGGGCACCTGCCTGCAAAGCTGGCTTTGCACAGTCTGCTCTGGGTGGAGCTGGTTTTAGTGTAGCATGAGGTGGGATCTCATTCTCTCCTGTGTGGACGATGAAGTGGCTCTGCCCTTTGCCCTGGCCAGCCTGTTCTGCTCCACTGACCGGCAGGGCGAGCTCTGCCCCAGCCTCCACTCAGGCTGCTCCTGGACTATTCTGCCCTGTGACCACAGCATTGGGTCTTGGGTTTTCTCTGCCCTTTGAGCACCCGCGCACATTTTAGAATCTGTCATCAAGTTTTATGAGACACCCTGTTGGGATTTCTACTGGAATTGCATTACGTTTATAGATAAATTTGAAGAGATTTCAAATTGTGACTTTGAGCCTTTCCAAGTTTGAACATATTTCTAAATAGGACTTCTCTAGAGTCTTTCAATAGCATCGCATAATTTTCTCCATAAGGCTTAGGCACGTGTCCCTAGACCGAGATATGGCCAGAGGGAACACCATCCCGCTCTGCCTTCCCAGACACACCTCACTCTGCCCCACCACAGACGTGCCTGGTCCCTTCACGGGGAACCACAGCCTGGGCCCCTGCGCTCATTGCTTCTGCGGCATCACCTCCTCCAAGCTTTCAGTGGACAGAGGGGGAAATGTATATGTTTGTAATGACCATGAATTTATCTTGGTATTTCCAATTCAAATGTAACATCTAGGGTTTTTTTCTGGGCTTTCTTTGTTTGCTTTTTCACCCCCTCTTATTCAAAAAATCTTGTTTCCTATCACATTTAATACATTCACTACTTAATTTTATCTTACAACACACATGTAACTGTTCGTATTTCCAGTATTGCTACCAACAGGCCACCCACTGAGTGAATTAAGGCTTCCTTTTTGCCTTTAACATGTGTTGTGTTAAGGAGGGACAGTCGCATGTTGTGTGAAATAATCCCCTTTCTGTGTGTGGTGATACTATGGATTTGATACCCCATGAAGTTTAATGGCTTCTGGTTGTATTCCATTTTAGGGTTTGGTGCTTCCCCCCCTTTTGTGGCATTTTTGAATATATAAAACATTTACATGCTTCAAAAAGCTGACACTATATAAAAGGTGGACTCAGAGACGTTGTGGATGCTGACCTACCTATTCCTCTTACAGGCAATCATATTATTATTTTCCTTCCTTTGTCATAAGACAGGTTGCACACTATAATCACTATTCTGCACTTTGCTTTTTTTTCTTTTTTTTTTAGCTTAGTAATTTATCCAGGCATTTCCTCAGTCCTCAGAGCTCTTCTGTGTTCTTTCATTAGTCCTGCACTCGAGGCCCATCCTAGTGACAGGGACTGTGTTATTTCCAACCACCTGCTGTCATGAATAACTCCTTGAGCAGCCTTGTGTGCGTACATCATAGTGCATCCGTGTAGTGTACCTTTAGGATAACCAGCTAGGAGGGAGATTGCCGGGTCGGAGGGTAGATGCATCTGCAATGTAGTCACATCTCAAAAACGTCCCATTGCCCCTGCTGCCAGCAGTGCCAGAGCGCTGACTTCCCCTCTGCCCAGCAGAGAGGGGTCTTGAGGTGCTTTCGTAACGCAGTGAGAGCATCTCTAACACGGGGGACGGGGAGGACCACCTTCTGCACTTGAGGGTGTTTGCTTTGCTTCTCCAGTAAACTCTGCTCGGGGCCTTTGCACGCTTTCTCAGCGTGCGAGACCTCTACTGACATCAGGAGACCAAGCCCCACCTGTAATGGAAGGTGCAAATCGTGGCCTCGGCCTGGCAGCTGTTTTTCCTTCTGTTTGTTGTGATTCCTGTCATGTGAAAGCTTTTTTGTTTTTATACAGTGAAATTGATCGCTATTGTCCTTAATTGCCTCTGGATTTTAAGTCATTATTAGAAAGACTGGTACGCGTGTTTCCATTGGAGTTTATCGTACACACAGTTCCCGCCTTGCCTGGGTCTCTCTGTACTTCCTGTCGTCTTCCCTCAGCCCGTCCACCGCACGCTGGCACAGCCCCGTTCTGTTCACACAGGTTTTACGACGTGCTTTAATACCTGACAGGGCTAGATGCCCGGTTACTGATTGCTGTTCTTTCCAGGATTTACCCAGCTTATATTTTTTGTATGAATTTTGGAACCAATGTGCCTGCTCCGGAGAGTGCAGTGTTGCTGTTTTCTGTTGGGACCACCTTAACCTCATGCCCTGACTTGAGAGAGTTGTTCACTCTGTGACACTGGGTGGATGCTGGGTTCTTTTTTGTGTTAACATTTAGTTGCTTTGCATTTCCTTGGGCAAATGCTGGCAAGACACCCATGTGGCACCCGGAGGGTTTTGGGTGCTCTGAGGGTGTCCTGACCCCTGGGCTCTCAGGCCTCGGGGACTTCCTTCCAGCTCTTCTGCCCTCTGCCCTGCAGGGCACCTCCTCCTGCCCTTCCCAGCAGCTCCTGACCCAGGCACTCCTCAGCCCCTTCCTCTCCAGCAGCTGGTGCTTGCATGGATCTGCTGGTGGCCTGAGCCCACTGCCGGGACCCCTGCCCCTCTTCCTTCTGCTCAGGGCCCTCCAGAGCCGACTCTGTCAGCCTCAGGAGCGTGTTTCCTGCTAACACACAATTGGAAGGTTGCAGTCCCTTCTGCCTCATACGTGTACCCTTGGCGCAGGCCACAGGTGGTTTTGCTGCTTCCCTCACTGACCCTCATGGGGTCCCCTTGCTGGAACAGAAGGGGATGGAGAGACACAGACACCAGCAGCCAGCGCTGTCCATAGGGTTCAAAGCCCCCGGGGTCGTTTCTGGGCCTGTCTGCTCCTGCAAAGGCCCCAGCTCACGGCTTGCCCCGCCTACAGCAGTCCTACGACCTGCTTCTGCTTCTCCTGATGCTGCTGCTGCTGCTGCAGG
Source organism: Daubentonia madagascariensis (assembly GCA_023783475.1). Taxonomy (NCBI): domain Eukaryota; kingdom Metazoa; phylum Chordata; class Mammalia; order Primates; family Daubentoniidae; genus Daubentonia; species Daubentonia madagascariensis. The sequence goes on along the minus strand of JAKFHU010000127.1, from coordinate 1,212,565 downwards.
CAAGTCTCAACACCGGCACTGCCATCCAGTGTGTAAGCTTCAAGGTCAGCGCCAGGCTGCAGGGTGCGTCCTGGGACGCCCAGACTGGCCCGCAGGAACGCCCGGCCGGGGAGGTGAGTGGCCTCCCAGCCCTGCTCGGGGCCGCCGAGGGCCCGTGGGGGGGCAGCTGCCTTGCTGACATCCTTCAAGCCTTGTCATGCCACTTTGGGTTTTTAAAAACACCACAGAAAAATCTCAAGGCTGTAAAATATTTTTTTTAAAATTCATTTTTTAAAAAAACAACTAGGCAAACCCAAACCCATTCCTGGAAAACATTATGGACTTAATGCTTTCAGTTTTGCTTTTACAAACACGGGACTTGAGGATTCCCGGGCAGCACCAAAGTCTCCTTCCTGGCCCCTGGTGGGGACACCAGCTCTGCAGGGAAGGAGGCACCCACCAGCCTGGCATGTGGGGTTCCCTACAGCTGGGGTGTTAATGACTTCTGGCTGGCAGGCTCTGGGAGAGGTCATACTGCCCCTCTGCCAGGCTCACGGCCATCTGGACGATACCGTCCCCCCAGGCCCTGCTTCTCACCCACCATGACTGAAAGGCGAGGGCTCAGTGTCTTCTCCCCATGAGTTGCCTGGTGGTGTTTTCCCTGGGTGAATCTGCCCCTGCCTTCAGGTGCAAGTGGCTGTGATGAATGCCGGCCTGATGCCCTGAGTCCCCGGGCAGACACTCAGTCAGGCCTCTGGGCCCCGCTGCACCAACGGGAGATGTGGTCCTGGGTGGACGGCCACTCCCACACCCCAGCACGTCTTGCTCTCCTGTGCTCTGCACACCGCCAACATCTGTACGTGCTGTGTCCGCTGCATCCTGGGGGACACGCTCTTGCCCTGGGCCCTTTCTCAGCTGACCTCAACAATCTCCACTTTTTCCTGGTACCACCCCCTTTACCCTGGTTCCTCAGACATCATGGCTTTGCTGTCATTTTTACCTGGTTGTGGTCAGTGTGCCCACTGGGATGGCAGTCCCTGGGCCCTAAATGAGATCCACCTGGTTTTGTGCTGTGACCAAAAAGGTACAGAGTTGGGTGAATGAGCTGCTCTCACTGGACTCCAGAACTGCTGGTCCCAGGGGGTCAGGGTGGACAGCCAGGGCTGGTGCTGTTCTCCCTCGTGTCTGCAGGTGTTTGGTCACCTCTGCCTCAGTGTCCTCTTCCTCCGGCCATCAGCACGTGCCCCCCACTTGAGCAGCCTCCCCTCCACAGAACCAGAGCATGGGCTGAGTGAAGAGCCGGCCCTGTCCAGGCTGTGCACCTGCAGAGGACCATCCAAAATCCCCGTGTGAAGGGAGTGGGTGATTCTTGGATAGTGGAGAAGAGGCTTTCATCTCTTTCCTAGAGGTCCAGGGGTTACTTCCTCTCCTTCTTTCACATTCAAAGAAAACTTCCAAAATTGAGAGAATGCCTGACACTGCCTGTGGCTGGGTAGTGTGTGTGTCTTCCTGCCACACAGGCAGCGCTGGTGAAATAACACCTTTCCTGTCTCAGTCACAGGCAGCCAGAAGCCCCCTGAAGGAGTTTGACAAGGAGAAAGCATGGAGAGCTGTTGTGGTGCAGATGGCCCAGTGACCACAGCACAGGGAAACTGAGTCGCAGCGTGGGCCTGGCCCCAGCACATTACACTGCACAGACGCTAACTGCCCTCGGGGTACTACATTCTAACACATCTGTTTCCCTGTTGTGAAGCAGATCAGGCTGCCAGGTGGAGTCTTCTTGTCTTACGGTAGTTTAATTTTGAAATAGGCAAGTGGTTGACTGTCTTGTGCCCTGTCAGATCAGTCAGTTCAGTGCTTCTCAGGCGGCCCAGGGCTCCCTGGGCTGAGGAGGGGCATTGGTCCTGCCTGCCAAGAGCCCGACACGTGCGGAGGGCCCCAGCGTGGCTTCCCCTTCTTTCATGGCTTTGGCTGGAGTCAGGTCTCCGGGTGTCAATATTTGGGCAGTTTCCTTTCTACTCTGACCTGGCTTCCCTTGTTGGCTCTTCCCTTGCCGGCCCCGTTGTGCCCATCATGGCCTGGATCTCACCCATTTTGGCCTCTTCCCTTCTGAGGTGTGCCTATGCTGGAGCCCAGCCTGCCAAGCACTGTCCCCTTGACAGCAAGAGTGAGGCTGAGCACTGAGCACTTTTGTCCTGTCCAGGGCCACAGGGCCTCTCCTCCCCAGAGCTGAGACGCACTCAATTTGGCTGCCACTGCTTTTCCCATGTAAATTCCATACTCTAAGTCTCTGCCCCGTCTTCCTATTGAAACCCTGGTCCATGCCCCAGGTGTGGTCATGTCCAATGTGGAGCTTCACTCGCCCACTGTCAGTTCAGTGTTCTTTGGGGTGTGGCCAGGCCCAAGGCTTTGGAAACTGGCTTGACTGCGTCACCATGTCTTGCTGGCCCAGGTGTCTGGGTGAGGCCAAGCCCCTCCTCCCACGTTTGCTCCCCTTACTCAAAATGCAAGACAACCCTGGTCAGAACCTGGAATCCTCTTGGGTTGTCACTGGGTGTCACTGTGCCCTCTCCACCTCCAGCAAGTGCTTCATCTTCCTCCTCACGCACCTGAGGTCTGGCCAGGGCCAGGGGTCTTCCCCATCTCTGCTGTTTTGGGGTCTTGGGGCACTTACATGTCTTCTGCACAGCCCAGGTAGTCACTGCCCACCTGCCAGGTTGCAGGGACAGTTTGGGTGTGAGAATAACATTGGCTTCAATTAAAATCACAGCCAAGAATTGGTTTGCTTGCCATCTCCCAGTTGGCACAGACACCAATAAAGCCACAGTGAGTTGGGGGCACTTGTAAAACTGGCAAAGTCGTTAATTGTTTTAGTAATTATTTTCCAGCCGGTACTTTCATTCACAAGGCTACACCTCAGAGTGTTTTTGTTTCTTTTCTTGTGGTATAAGGAGATAAAGAGCAATGTTCAGGAAGACACTTTTTGCTTTTTACTGAGTTGGGGTGTACTAACTGGTTCCCCAGGGACTAGTGGGGATGTACTTTGTGGCCTGGAGCTGTTAGGGTCACAGACCTAGTAGCCCAGGAGATGAAGACTGGCTGGGGGTGGGTGGACCTGCCAGGGGGCTGGAGGATCCTCCAGGTTTCTCACTTCCAAACGGAGTGACTGAGGCTGCCAGGACACCCTCACGGGATTCATGACAAGTGGGCTCACTATTTTCAACCAAATGAGAGGAATGCAGGCAAGACACCTGAAAGGTGGGACGTGCCAGCCAAGGAGGCTCATCCAGCAAGGCCACAGCAGCTCCAGAAGGAAGGACAAAGACAGGGGTCACTGGGCAAATGCTTTGGCACCACTGCAGAGATGGCACGGTCACCTGCACAGGTGAGACCCACCTGTCTGCAGGCTGGGCTGCCTCTGCCTTCCTGCACCTCTGAGGTAGGGGGTCTGCTCCCTCCCCCAGCTGCTGGGCATGGGGTGGGAGCCACAGGGACAGCGCTGAGTGGGTTGATGTCTTCTGAGGGGGGACCAGAGAGTTCAAATTCTACAGCCAGAATTAGGCACCCAGAGGGTTAATCCTGGCTTGCACTTTATTTTAGGGAGCTTAAAAAATGCAGACAAATGGGGCTTTAGAAAATTGTCTCTTTCAATTTACGTTTTTGTTTGATGCAGTTTAGTACCGCTTGAACAATAAATGCTAACATGTAAATGTAGCCCGTGGCCTGTTTCATGCTGGGTCTCAGTGGGACAGGCTTTCCCGAGTTCTGAAGAAACGGGGAAATAGAACATGGGGCGGGGGTGAATGGAGGCCAGGACCACCCTTTTATTTATTCTTGATTTATGTAACCCCAGAGGCCAGTTTGGAGGGTGCAGGCAAGAGCCCAGTGGCTTTCCTGGGGTGAAGGCAGGAAGGGGCGGGAAAGACGCTGTCGCGGAGGGGAAGTGGGAGCAGAGCCCCCCTTTGGGGATATCTTGGGAGGGTAAAGGTAAAATAAAGTGGATTTTAAACCAAATAAAGATGACATCTGGGTTTTGAAAGTTACTATGAGTGAAAGCGCTGATGGGGTTGGGGTGGCGGGGTGGGTCTTTCTGGGTTTCTGATTGCGGCAGGCGCCAGACCAGAGGCGGACGGCGGCTGCGGACCGCCCTGGGGTCTGAGAGGACGCGGCGGCTCGGACCCTGGGGAGGCCAAGGAGCTGCGCAGGCCAGCCCGTCGCCCCAGCCGGCAAGGGGACACCCCCAACCCTGGGGGGACACCCAGCGCGCGGCCCTCGGCCGGGCCCCCACCCCGCCCCCACCCCAGCCGAGAAGACCGGGTGGGCCTGGGGGCGACGGGCGGGCGGGCGTGACCTGCGCCTCCTTTGTGACTTGGCGGGGGTGGAGGGCCCAGGCGGGCCTGTGACCCCGACAGCCGCGGGCGCCGGAGCGCGTGACCCGGGGCGGGGGCGGCGAGGCCACACGCGGGCACCCCCCGCGACGCCATGGCCCACGCGGTCCAGCGCCCCGGGCCCCGCAGCTCGGACCGCTGCCCGGGACTCGACCCCTGCCCGGGACTCGACCCCGAACCCGGGCCTAGCCCGAGCGCCGCCAACTGCGGCCCGTCGGGGCCCGCGCCCTCCGCGCGCCCCCCGCGCCGCCCCCGCCGCAGCCCTGGCCCCCGCCGCCGCCGCCGCCGCCGCGCCAGCCGCCCCCCGCGCCCCGGCCGCCGCCCCCGCGCCCGCGCAGCCCCACGCCCCGGGCCGGCCGCCGCGCCGCGCGCCCCCCGCCCCGCCGCCCGGGCCCCGGGGCTGCACAATGCGCCGCGCCGAGGCCCGTTGCCCTGGGCAACAGCAGGACGCCAGCCGGCGCGGCGCGGGCCACCCCGCGAGTCCCCGGTGAGCACCGCCCCGCGCTCGCGCTCAGAACCCAGCCCGGCGCTTGGAACCCAGGCCCGTCCCGCTCCGCTCCCAGACGGGATCCCCTCCCCCACCCGCGCCCTCGGAACCCCGCACCTGCCCCCGCTCAGAACCCCGGAACTCCCCTCTGTAACCCCAGACCCGCTGTCAGCCCCAGAGCTGTGCCCCAACCCCAGATCTGTCCCCATCCCAGACCTGCCCCCAACCCCAGACCTGCCCCCAACCCCAGACCTGCCCCCATCCCAGACTGTCCCCAACCCAAGACCTGCTCCCAACCCAGATCTGCCCCTATCCCAGACCTGTCCCCATCCCAGACCTGCTGCCAACCCCAGACCTGTCCCCCAACTGGGGCCTTAGACCCTTGTCCTGCTCCCTGGCTTTGCTCCTAACTGGCTGTCTCCTCCAGGGCCCAGAGGCAGGAAGGCAGAGCTGCTAGAGGCCAGCATGGAGCCGGAGAGGAAGAGGCTGTCGTCCACTTCATCGGATGGAGACAGGAGAGAAGACAGTCTGTATCTCCTGTGCCCTGTCCACTCGCTCAGAGCCGAGTAGCGTTCAGACGGGCTGTCCTAGTGTGGTCAGCTGTAACAAAATACGTGCACGGGGGTGGGGGCCCCAAATCGCCAAGTCTGTAGAACATGGGTGCCTTGTCCAAGGCTGTGTCTGGGGCTGTCTGGCCGTGTCCGGGGTTGTGCAGGGCTGTGTCGGGCCCATGTCCGGGGTCGTGTCTGGGGCTGCGTCTGGGGCCATCCAGGGCCGTGTCTGGGTCTGAACAGAGCGTGAGGCCCTGTGGGGTGCTGTGTGTGTTTGGGGGGCTCCCGCTGCCCCTGCGCCCTGCTGGTCAGCTTCCTGCTGGGAAAGTGGAGAATTCAGTGTGCTGGTGTGAAGGGCTCCCAGTGGCACAGTGGAAAGCCCCATGTGCACCTGTCTTAGTAAGTTCCCCTACTTGCCCTTGGTCAGACACGGCGTTCATTTCAATTGGTGAATCCCACCTGGCAGTGAAATTGCTGGGTTACAGGGTAGTCATACATTTAGCTCTAGAAGATACTGCCAAGCGGTTTACTCGCTGGGGATAAGAGTTCCCGTTGCTCCCGGTCTGCGCCAGCAGTCGGCCTTGTCCTTGCCATCTGGGCATCCTGTGGATTTCTGTGGGTGTCTCACTCCGGCTTCAGTTCGCGTTTCCCTGAAACTGACGCTGGGCGCTTTTCACATGCTCACTGGCCACTCGCAGCTCCTCCTCTGTGGAGGCCTGTTGGCCATTGGTAAATTGGGCTGTGGGTCTTACTGACTTGTAGGAATTATGTGCATGTGCTGGATGCCAGTGCTTTGTCAGGTAGATGTATCATAAATACCAGCTGGCATGTCGGTACTTAGTGATTCCTTTTGATAATCAGAACTTCTTAATTTTAGTGAAGTCTAATTGTCAATCTTTTCTTCTATATTTAGTGCATTTTGTGTCTTATTTAAGAAATCTTTGTCTATTCCATTGTCCAGAAGATAATAATATCCTATGTTTTCTTTTAGCAGCTTTATAATTTCACTTTTCACATTTAGGTCCACAAACCACTGGGAATGAGTGTTGTGTATGGAGTGAGGTAGGGGTCAGTGACCATCCCCCCAGTGAACATCCAGTTGACTCAGCCTCCACCTGGCAATGTCACCTTTGCGGACAGGCAGGTGTAGGTCTGTTTTTGGGTTCTCCATTCTATTCTGTTTCTCTTTTGGCCCATCCTTATTCCACACCACGCTGCTTTAATTACAGTCATTTATAAGTCTTACTACCTGGTAGTAGAAGCCCCTCTGACCTTGTTCTTCTTCAAGATTGTGTAGGTTTTCTTAGACTTTTGCACTGTCATATAAATTTTAGAATCAAATTGTTAATTTACACACATGTACAAATCCTGCTGGGATTTTAATTGTGAGCACATTGAATCTATAGATCAAGTCGGGGAGAATTAACATCTTAACAATATTGAATATTCTCACCTATGAGCATGTAGTTCTCCTTTACTTTTCTTAGCAGTGTTTTGTGGTTTTCAGTGTGTAACTATGCCAGACTTCTTTTGTTAGATTTACTCCTATATATTTGATGGTTTTTAATGCTGTTGTAGATGACATTCTTGAGTTTCATTTTCTAGTTGTTTCTTGTATATAGAAATACATTTTATTTTAGTGTACTGATTTGGTATGGGGTGACCTTACTAAACACACAATTCTCATTCTAATAGGTTGTAGATTCATTTACATTTTCTATGTGCACAGTCATAATCTACAAATCTTTCAAGCTTTATACCTTTTATTTCCCTTTCTTCCATTATTGCATTGGCTAGTACTTTCAGTATAACATTAAATAGAAATGATATAGTGGACATCTTTGTTTTGTTCCCAAATTCAAGGGGAAAGTTCAGTATTTCACCATGAAGTATGATGTTGCTATAGGCTTTAACGGAAGTTCTCTTTTCTTCCTGGCTCACTGAGAGTTTTTAAATGAATAGTTATCACATTTTATCACATGCTTTCTTCTGCATCTATTGTGATATGTTCTTTTCCCTTTAGTCTATTAATGTGATGAATTATGTTGATAGATTTTCAAATATTAAACCAACCAACTTTGCTTTCTGGGAATAAACCCCGTGTGGTCATGTTGTATTTTTTTCTAAGTCATTGGATTTGATTTACAAATGTATTAAGATTTTTGTGTCTATTTTTATGAGAGAGATTGGCCTGTATTATTCCTTTCTTTTAGTCCTTGTAACGTTTTGGTATTCTATTTATGACATCATAAAAAGAGTTGGAAGAGTTTCCTATTTTCCCATTTAATGAAAGGGTTTACATAAGGTGAGTTTCCCTTAAATGTTTGGAAAGACTGACTTGTGATGCCATCTAGGCCCAGAGTTTTCATTTTAGGTAACATTTGAACTATGGAGTTAATTTCTTTAACAGAAATAGGCCTATCCAGATTTTCTATTTCTTTTATGTCTGTGTTGATATGCTGTGTTTCTCAAGGAAAATGTCCATTTCATATGAGCTGTCAAATTATTGGCATGTAGATGTTCATAAAGTCTTCTTTTTATGATTTTAATATCAATGCAATCATTAGGGATGTCCCTTATTTCATTCTTGATACTGGTAATTCATGTTTTTTCTTTTTTTTTCCTTGATCAGAGGTTAGAATTAGAGGTTGATCAGTTTTAAAAAATTGTTTCAAAGATCCAAGTTTTGGTTTTGTTAATTTTCTCTATGCTACATTTGTTATTTATTTAATTGAATTCTGCTCTTTATTATTTCCTGTCTTCTATTTAATACTTTCTTTGAGTGTAATTGTTCTCTTTCTGGCCTCTTGGGATAGTAGCTTAGATAATTTTTGATTTGTTTTCTGTTCTAAAGCATGCATTTAAAGCTATTAATTCCCTCTAGTCGCTACTTTAGCTGCATTGTAATGCTTTGATATGTCGTATTTTTATTTCATTTAATTCAAAGCATTTTAAAATTTCCATTTGATTTCTCCTTTGATCCATGTTTTATTTTAAAACTGTGCTGCTTAATTCTTGAACATTTAGGAAATTTTCTAGTTATCTTCTTGTTATTACTTTCTAGTTTTATTCAACTGTTGTCAGAGAATTTAATCTGACAATTCTTTAGTGACAATTAATCTGACAGTTAATTTCAATTATTTGGACTTTGCTGAAACTCCATGGCTCTGCATATGATCTGTGTTGGAAAACGTCCCTCTGTGTGTGAAGAGAATGTAACTCTGCAGTTGCTGAATGTGGTGTCTGTGGTGTCATTTAGGTCCAGTTGGTTAATCGTGTTGTCCAAATTTGTTACAGTAGTCTACTGATTCTTTGTTTAATCTTTCATTTGCTGAGAGAAGTGAAAGTATCCCAATATGCTTGTGAATTTTCTTTAGCTTTGTCAACTTATTTATTTTATATTTTGAAACTATTATTAGGTATATACACATTTGGAATTTTTGTATCTTCTTGATCTTTTTAATATCATTAATGTTCCCTTTTGTCTTTAATAATGATTTCATTAAATTTTTATTAATATTTCTAAATAAATATTAGTATGTATCTAGATATTTACCACATATTTTCTGTGCATCTCTAAAAATGACATATTTACATAACCAAACTCTTTTTTCATACTCAATAAAATTAACAATAATCCCTTAATAAAATACAAAGGCAGAATATATTCATATTTCCCTAGTTTCCCCCCAAACAACTTTACAGTTGGTTTGTTCAAATCAGAATCTGATCAAGGACCACACGTAGCATTTTGTTGTTTTATCTCTTAATTATCTTTTAATCTGGAATAACCAAGCAATGTTTTCAAGATGTAGACGCCTCCTGTTCTGCAGAAAGTCGCACCTCTGGCTTTGCCTGTGTGCTTCCTGCTGGTGGATGTCACCTGGTCCTCGGCCCCAAGTTCGGCCGTGTACCCTGAGGTGAGAGCCGGGTGAGGTGGGACTTTGCCACCCCCAGGGGGTGCTGAGTGCTCCACTGTGCCCGTGGAATCTGGCCTTGGTGTCATCAGTGCTACAGCTGGTCACAGGTCACTGCTGGCCAGACCCCTCTGTTGTGGGGTTGCCTTCCCTGAAGGGCAGTGCTTGGCACCCGGGAACTGCCCACACCATCTGCAGGTGGGTTCCCTGGAGCCCGATTCCGAGGTGGAATCGGGGTGCAGGAAGTTGGCTGGGGAGCCCTTCTGGTCAGTGCCCGCAGGGTCGTGAAGGACACAGGCCTGGGAGGAGGGAGGGAGCTGCGCTGCGGCCGGATGGGGGCTGCAGCGGACCCCACTGGCAGCTCTGGAGCTGGCGCCCGTCAGGTCGTCTGAACTGGACCTTGGTGGCCGTGACTGCCCTCTGGGAGCCGGGCCTGAGAGGGACTCGGGAGGTGTGAGGTGCACACGCTGCCCCGGCGGTCACGGGCACCTGGCCAGGAAGGGGCCCCCACGGGTCCCACGCCGCATCTCCGGGGTCTCCACGTTCGTTGCGGCCCCCCTGGCATTCCCCGTCAGGGATCAGCTGATTATTCGCACTCTGTGGGAGAAGCGCGGCCCGCCCGGCGGGCGTTCCTGACCTCTGAAATTCGGTCCTGCCCTGAGTTTCCTAGTCTCCAGGGAAGGTGCTGGCATGACAGGCCCCCCCATGGGGGTTGGGTGTCTGTGCGGGTGCCGTGTCACTTTCGAGAGCTTTCTGGACGTCTGGACTTGCACACAGCGTGTTGGGTCCATCACCTCATACTTTGTGGTGCTCTGGGGTTCTTGACCTGGCTGCGCAGCCTCTTCAAGCTGCTTCTGTCTTCTTGCTGTGCCCCCTCATCTCTAAGCACCCAGGATACCCTGAGGTCACCTGGGGCTTCCTGTGTCCGGAGCAGGAACCCCCATTTCTCCAGAGAGCCCTGGTCCCTTCCAGCGGGGAGCAGGGTGGTGTTTAGAAACCAGAATGCCAGGCGCATTGCCAGGCTGTTACTGCGGCTCCCAGCTCGACAAGGGTTCTAAGCCTGAATGGTAATTCATTTTTATGAATGATTTTTCTGTATCTATTGAGATTAATTTTTTTTTTAAGAGACAAGGTCTTGCTTTGCCACCCAGGCTGGAGTGTGGTGGCCTCATCACAGCTCACTGCGGCCTCGAGCTCCCAGGCTCCAGGGATCCTCCTGCCTCAGCCTCCCGAGTAGCTGGGACCACAGGCACACACCACGCGCCCAGCTAATTTTTTTTTTTTTTTTAGAGACAGGGTCTCGCTATGTTGCCCAGGCTGGTTTCAAACTCCTGGGCTCAAGCGATCCTCCCACCTCAGAGATTAATTTTTATTGATGATCTTCTGTATGTATTAAGCCTGAATGGAAATTAATTTTCACTAATGATGTTTCTGTGTCTATTATATTGATAACAGACTTTTCTGTATCTGTTGTAGGATTTTTCTTTATTCTCTTAATGTGGTGAATTACAATGCTTAGTTTTCAAATCCAGCCTTGGAATCGCCCAGCGTGGCGGTGATTGAGCCTCTTGTCCACCACTGGGTGCAGTGTGCTGACCTTTGATGAGATTTTGTGGTCTGTGGGTGTGGTTGGCCTGTGCTCTTACCGTCTTGTACTATCCGGGCCGGATTCAGGCATCGAGTGATGCTGGTGTGGTGAAACAAGGCAGGAAGTGGCCGTACCTTTCCTACTCTCAGATCAAATGTTTGGTAGAATTCACCCATGAAGCCATCAGGCCTGGAGTTTTCCTAATGGGAAGGTTTTGAACCTTAGATTTAATTTCTATATTAGGTAGAGGATTATTTATATTTTCTGTTTCTTCTTGTGTCTATTTTGGTAATTTGTATTTTTCAAGGAATTTTTCCTTTCTATCTAAATTTCTAATTTGTTGCCATAGATTCATAATATCCTCTTACTTGTTTTTAAATATCGAGGGAGTTTTCCTGTGCTGCTGTTACTTTTTGTGCTTTTCTCTTTTTTCAGTCACTAGCACCAATGGTTTATTAATTTTATTAGTCTTAAACCTTTGGCTTGGTTGATCTTTATTATATTCTGAAACACATTCATTAATGTCTGCTCTTCGTTATTTTTCTTGTAATTTCCTTGGGCTTAAATTTACTGTGTTCTTTCTAACTTCTTGGGATAGATGCTAAATTCATTGTTCTTTAGCCTTTATTACTTTCTAGATGTATAAACTGCTAAATATTTCTTTATAAACACAGTTTTAAATACATCCCATAAGATTTAATATTTGGTATTTTAATTATCATTTAGTTAAAAAATATATACTTCTTTCTGTCTTGATTTTTCCCTTGACCCCTGGATTATTTAGAATAAATAATCTGGCTTTCTCAGGTGTATGTATTGTGAATATTCTCCCCAGTCTGTGGTTTGCCTTTTCATTTTCTTAGCAAAGCAGAACATTTTAATTTTGATTAAGTCCTATTGACCGATTCTAACTTTTAGAGTTGGTGCTTTCCATGTACCCTGTGAGGAGTTTTTGTGCGACCCGAAGTTGTGAAGGTGTTCTGCTGTGTTCTCCTGCGACTTCTTTGTGTGTTCTGCTTTCACGCCCGTTGTTAATTTCTGAGTGTGTCGTCAGGCGGTGGTTATGGTTTGCCTTCTCCACGTGGATGTGCAGTTGTTCTGGTGCCATCCCGCTGAGCTGCTGTGGTGCTTTAGTCTGAACCGATTGGCCGGGTGGGTGTGGGTGTGGGGCCCACGGCGGACAGAGCTATGGGAGGAGCAGGTGAGGCTCATGCTGGGTCTGTGCCTTGTGGGGGCTCCGGGACATCCAGGGCACTGGGGGGCAGCAGGTGTGGGAGTCGTGGGGGTCTGGTTGGAACGTGTGCCTTTCAAGGGCCTGGGCACAGTGGACATTCAAGCCACCAGACCAGATGAGATGCCCAGGGAATGGGCAAAGCGTGCAGGCCCGAGGACTCCCACGTTAGGGCTGGGGAGAGAGAAAGGGCCACAGTTGGCAGGGGAGAGCGGGACCCAGGGCAGGGGCCTGGCTGGCCAAGTGTCCAGTGCTGCTGGGACGCCAGGACCCGGGGAGCCACCGTGGCTTTGGCCTGGACGTGCGTGAGTTCCTCGAGCTGCGTCGGTGGTGGAGCCCGCTGGGTGTGAGAGTGGGGAGGGGGGTGGAGGGCTCGGGTGCAGGGAGGAGGCCTTTGATTCTGATTTTAGGACAAGTACCACAC